>CM067555.1:380141-1005141 GCA_034509755.1 Anisodus tanguticus | reverse complement strand
ATTCTGATTATTTTGGAATATATCACGTAGTCTATCCCAAGTCGCCTGCGCCGTAGCGTCAGGTTCAATAATCATTTGCAAAAGGTCGGTAGAAATTGTGGAATATATCCACTGAAGGACGGTAGCACAACTTAGGATCATCCTCGCGTTTTGGCACCTCCGTATCCTCAGGAGCCGCGGGGATTATGTGATGGATGACTTGATGCGAGCGTGCATGAATTTTGAACAGTTCGGCCCACGTCGCATATATTGAACGTTTTCTATTTCAAGAATAAGAGGGATGTTATTCTTGATGTTAGAAACTGTAAGGGCAGGATGAAACGTGTTCAGTGATGTAGACATATTGATGGAACAATATGTGATTGAGGGATTTGGAAGAAAATTTTAGGAAGAGAGGAGGTTCCACAGGCACAGAATCTGAGAGTAAGTGCTCGGAACCCGAGGAGAAAGTGGTCGAGATTTTGGAGAGAAAGAGACCTAGACTTCTGATACCATGAAAGAAATAATCCCTTCATTATTTTCATTGATTCAAAGGCTATATATACAAGTTACATATTTTCATAATAGGAGAATCCTATTCCTATTCTACTTCTAAAACCTTATTCTACTTGGATACTAACTATACATTTACGGTAATACAAATATTATGGTAAGTGTACAATACTGATTACATTACAACATTACCTAAACTAGGATACTAAAACACTACCTAATTCTACACGGTACAAGGGGAAAAACCGAGAGCCAAATATACACAATATACACATGTATATTGTGTGTATATTGTGTATATTTAACACTTAATGTGAACCTCTACATGATCCAACTGCTGCTAATGCCCATACACAAGCACAAAACTAGGCGTTTGAGCAGAGATTTTGACAGTGAATTGTTTTAAAGTTGATCTATTGACCAATATAAAGAACTTTACAAGTCAACTATAAGATATTTGCGCCTAGAGTGTACCTATTACTTCAGCTTTTGTTTGGCAAACAGTATAATCATTATGTCAATTAGTGTCCACTTCGTCAAGATCGTCTCTGATGTTAAGCATAATTCTTTTTTTTGCACAAACACTGTCTTGTTTGCAAAATTATACTATGATTCTTTTACTTCAAGATTCAACTGTTTTTCTCATATGCACATGAGGTTCCTTCATTTGCATCTTTTTTACCTCACTGTTTTCATCATCAAGCAACATATGAAGATAGTCTGCTGCACCAAATATGATGCTTTTGCATGTTTTGGCAGCTGGCAAAATCTCACGGCGTCTTTCCCTTATCCATTACCCGGAGCCAAGTGAGCTTAAACAGAACAGCATAAACTTGAAGCAAATGATGGCTTAGAGGTCGTCTGGTGGGACTACATTAACCAATTCATCTCGGAGTATTATGCGATCAGGGAGTTCATCCAGATCTACCAAGAGAAAACACAGTGACGGCCCTGCGAAATCCAATGACCAATCTATTCAAGATTCAGGAAGAAGTGGTCTTAGTGCATTGATCTCTTCAGGGTCCTTCGATCAATCTCAAGATCAAAAATCAATGAAGAAAAGGAAAATTGATGGTTGAAGTGTTGGCTTTAAGTGTTTTGTGCGACGTTTATTTCTCTTTTACATTAGTTGTAGAACAAACATATAAGGTTCTTGCCCCGCAGCTAGTGTGCCTTGTAATGATTTTTATTTTAAGTATATGTTTTGACCTGCTCATTTTATGAGATTAATTCTCAATGGAATTTCCATTGAGATAAAAAGCTTTTTATTGATCAAATGCAGGAAACTAGGAACTCTTTGTGCAAGTGCATAAATGAGACCAATACTTCATCAAATATGGAATGTCAAATATTGTTGTTTTTAGTTTTTTTGTGTCTTCATGTTTCGCCCCAAAAACGTGGTAGTTTAATTTAACCAGGTTAGGAATTAATTTGAATCTGGTTCTTCATTTATCAGCTATTTTTAACTATATATGATATATCTGTAGTTTTTAACCGTAGACATTTGCCAATACCCAAGGTGAGCTTGTTTAGGTCTGGGTGAATTGTGTTACTCTTAATGATATGATTGGTGGTGCCAGTTTCTCCGCATCTCAACTATTTCTGTGTCGTGTAATTCTGTCAGTATTAATATTTTTTTGCCTTTGTTGTAATTTGAACTTAGAATTTTTAAAATTCTCAATACATTTTATTATCTTCATGCAAATCAAATATCGTCATATCAATACTAGTAAAGTAGGAAAGTGAAAAGCAAAAGGAACAAAGCACTCCAAATTGGACTAATTAAAGCCTTGTAATTCCGTGGTTTCATATATTGTTCCAGAATCCAGCGTTGGTGACGCCGCCAGTTCTTTTTTTTTTTTTTTTAGAATTTTGGCACACAAAGATATTATTAAAAGGAGTGACGTATTTGCTCACTACTTGTTTGGTTCTTTTTTCGGTTTTCCTCCGATATTCGGTATTAGAACCTGATTAAATCGGATAGCATATTGTAGGATTCATTTCTAGAGGCGGCGCTTCCAACCATCCACCACAAACTCATGCCGGCGCTATTGGTCATGTTCTCTCCCAAGCAATGTGCCAATATATAATATATTATATGTGTGTGTCAATGAACCAATCCTTCTCGAATGTTCGTTGTAGAACATTCTAAGAAGATTGTTCTCGTTTTATTTTATTATTATCATATTTTGGAACAACTCTAACAATTATGAAAGTTAAACGACATCAATTAAAGATTTTGAAGTTTGTCTTTTTGAGTCCGGTTTTGACTAGTAACGAAAAAAAATACAACTCCTTTTTCTTCCTGTCAATTGCATTATTGATGTAATATGTCAACGATGCTCCCACAGCTTTTTGTAATTGTTTCCTCTTGAGTGTCCATGATCATATATAAGACATAAAAAAAAAAAAAAACTAAGACTTTTCAATACTCAAAACTTAAATTAGTTTTTAACTTAATTCTTGATGTGATTTGATGAGTTCTAGAAGTTGTGTGATGGTGAAATGTAACACGTTATTAATACGTAAATTTTTTATTTCTTTTCTTTTCCTCAAATGATCCCTTTTTTACAAATTATTTGCTAGTTTTGAGATGTCCCAAAATGTGTTACTAGCTTTCAAGAATAGTCTTGCCAAAACTACATTTTGGCTATCTAACTCTCAGCAAGTGAAGCAACAAAAAATTATGAGAAATTAGGGTAAAAGTTCTAGCAAAGATAAAAAGTATTATAGTATTTAAAGCCTTTAATTTGCAGGTAGTGTTTATTTGATACTTGTTCTTGTGAGGTAATACTCCCTCCATCTCAATTTATGTGATTCAAATTATTTTAAATCACACGTTTCAAAAAAATTAAAACTTTGTGTATAATTGAACAATATCACATAAAATGTGGGACGATAGAGAGTAGCAAATAACGAAACATATAGTTAACCATCAATGATTGTGGTGAGATGGATATGATTCCTCCACCCTTAATCAGATGTTTTGAGTTCCAACCCTGAATATAAACCATTAATCCTGATAAGGTGACCTTTACACGACATGATCACTGGACATAGCAACAATAAAAACAACAATAATAATAACGCTTCAATCTCAAATAAATTGATATCTGACTATATGAGTTTTTCTAATAGTTGGGTGATCAAACTAGTCTAAGCACACCATTATCAAAAGAAAAACAAAGATAACATGGGACCTAGCTAGAGAGTAGCAATAATGATAACTTGAGCACACTTTGTTATGCGCATGCATTAGTTATACTACTCAAAAAATAAAGGTGAAAAGTACATAATTTTTTTGGTTTCTCATGGCGTACATTATTCAATTTGGGGTTCCAACTAATTTAGATTCACGGCCATGTAAGACCCATTTAAGAAGAAGTTGTTAAATTAGACATTGGGTCTAACTCACACCCCAAAAGCTAGTTCAAAGGACGAGGATTGCCCAGACCTTATAAGGAGCCCAAGATTTTCGTCCGTCACCAATGTGGTATATTCTCTTCACCCCCTTCACGCCCAGATCCCGACATTCTTTTTATCTAGGGTCCACTGTCCGATCTGGATTGTGCACTTTATGGACTGGGGGCATTTTCACCCCTTACTGGTCCGGGACTGGTCAATTGGTCCGAGGAGCATTTTGCCCCCCCCCCCTTTTCGGGGACCCCACATTGGATCGGACATGGGCTTTGACTCTGATACCATGTTGAAATTTGTGATCATCTCATCTAAAAACTTAAGCTGTTAGAGAGAGCACACTTTTAATATTTGATTATATTCTCAACACGCCTTCTCACATGCTGGCCTGATTTTTTTTCATGGTCCAAGCACGTGAAAATTCTTTTTGATGATGGATGACGCAGTAACAGTGAGGTTCGATCTCAGGACCTTTGGTATTCTCGTCTGTGACCGATGCGGTATATTCTCTTCAGAAGTGCTCCCTAATAAATTATTTTTCATATCCAGAAACTTGAACCCGATACCTCTAATCAAAAGTGGAGAGTCCCTATTCATCCACCACAATTCTTCTTATTGATGAGGTGGAAATTACATAGATAAGGAGTAAAGCACAAATTGGCAGACCACCTTGGACCTTCCTGCGCCTTGTTTAAATTCTTTTGGTGTCACTTAGCTTGTTCATAAACCGTGTACTAAAAGCCGCCACACAAAGTTGATAACCCCAAATCCCAACATTAAGCCAAAGAAATAATTACTACTCTTTCTATTTCAATTTATATAACATAAAATTTGACTTATCACAACTTAAAAAATATAATATTTCTTTTGAAAAAAAAAAATCTGTGATCTTAAATATGTTACCATTTCATTTTATGTGATACTATTCAGAGTATGAGGGTCAATAACTAATTTTTAGTGTGAATTTAAACATAAATTCTTCAACATCTTTTGCATAAAATTCACATATTTAAAAATTATATAAAAGTACTATAAGTCACAACAGTTAACATTTAAAATATAAAATATAGTTATTTTTTTTTATTTGACTCTCCAAATGATAATAGTTTTCATAAAGTGAAACTGAGGATATATAACATTTGTGTAATTATAAATTTTGTATCTTATGAACTTAAACATGCTAAAATATTTGTGTTAGTATATAAACTTTCTATTAAAACTAAAGTTAATTAATTGTCATAGAGAAAAATATATCACTTTTTAAATAGTGTCACATGGAATCAAATAAAAAGAATAGTATTTACTTTTAAGAAGAAAGTTCTGATTTTGCTAGTAGTTGCTTATAGACGTTTGGTGGAAGTGTGGACACTGCTTTATTTAGTACCGTTGTTATTCTTCTTCTTCTTTTTTTTGTTCGTTAAAGAAAAAAAGTTTTAGGATCTCACCAAAAATGCTTCCTCTTTTCTAAAGTTTATCAACAGACTGTATATCATGTACATATTCAGTATAATTTCACCGACTTTTAAATTAATGTGTTTTTTTAGAAGAGTTTAATCAATCTCCAATGTTTTTCTCTCTTTTTAACTAAAACGAATATAATATCATGTCACCTAGTTTCTCTAAGGAGTCTTTATATTGTATTACAAAACTTTATTTATGGATAACAATGCTTCATTTTGGCTTGGAGAAAACAAAAGTTGGTTTTTGTTGGAAGGTGTAATTTTCGCCGGTTGTGCTTCTCTGGAACAATTATTTAGTAAAAAAAATTCATGTAATTTGTGAACCTTTTAAATCGCACTCTAAAAATGCCTTTTGAGCAAGATGAAAATTGGTCTATAATTTTGTAAGTTATTGAGAACGTTAAACGATAGTCTAATCTTTTATCGGTATAATTGAGAAATATATGAACAAACATTATATCCGAGCCTAATGTTGTTCAAAAGGTAAATTTTTCAGAGGCTATATTTGCACAATTTTTAAAAGTAAGGACAAAATGAAAATGATAATCTAAAAAAAGAGATATTTGCTTAAATCATCTGTTTGAAATGAAAATTTGCAATTTTTCCCTTCAAACAGTCCGGTCTTTGATTTTTGTCCCTATTTTGTGCTGGTCTTTAATTTTTGCTTTTGGCAATCAAACTTATGTCTAGTGGGGCATAAATTTTTTAAAGACCAGCACAAAATAGGAGCAAAAGTGCCAATGACCCGTTTGAAGTCTGTGCTAGCTAACTTGTTGGACTGGGCTCAACCCAGCGGAAAAGCCCAGAAAAGTTTCTTCCTGCCTTGGCCCAAATTCACATTTGTCCAAGCCCTTTGTTTGGGAAGTATTGAGAGGAAAAGAAAGGAAAGTAAAAGGAGAGAAAATGGGGAAATTATATGTGCCTTTTGCTTGTATTATATATATATATATATATATATATACTTCTCTTATTCTCATGTATTACGTATGGAGTTGTCAATGACGGATTCAGAATTTTTAAGTCACGGATGCTCAACTACCTTTAATCTAGAGTTGCGTGAGACTTCCAAAAATTGGATGATCAATCTTCATATTTGTTTGCTATTACTAGTAAGCTAGTAAGGTCCACATTCTTCATAAAGGTTGGTCACATTTTCTTGAAGTGTATCATTTGAGGAGTTTATTACTCCTTTATGTTGCAAACAAGTTTGATTTTTGTTGTGCATAGACCGGTATATTTAAGTTTAATGTGTTTGTGTTGGCCCTTTTGAGATTGATATCATTGTTGAATAGGTTGAAACTTAGAATATGACACTGTGAAATGTTTATGCAAATGTTATAAATAACATATAATATATATGTATAACATAATATGAAAACTGGCTTCAAAGAAAACTATGTTGTTATAGTGAAATGTTATTATAGGAAATAACTATTACAGAGAAGTTTGACTGTTCTTCAATCTAATATTATTTTCTCAATAACTACAAAGAAAACAATTAATATTCTTTACACCTGAAAATTTACCTGGAGTTAGAATTTTTGAAAGAGGAGTTCCAACTTAAAGTTGTATTGTTGGAACTCATGTCATTTTTTTCCTTATAAGTTTTGCCGTTAAAGGTGAATTTACTTTGGCTCGAATTTTATATAATACTCATGTAGTAGAATCTCAAATCTAAACTTATACTAAATCCCCTTTTAAACCTCCCAAATTTTAAGATCATAACTGAAAAGAAGAGACTAATTTGAGAGGATCGATCCTTGTGTACTTTTATAGGTAACAACGTGAAATTTAAAAGCTGCAACTATAAGCAAAGTATCTTTGGGAGTGTACTATAGTTGTCAATTAATGACATTTTAACTAACAACATTCTTGATAATGGAAAACTTTTTTGTCCCTTCTCATGACCATTAATCTACTTGTCCCTATGCTTCGAAGAATGTTGACTTTTATAATATCCACATAAAAATGTTGTTCGACTTCATAATGTCAAGGCAAATCTCATGTCCTATAAATTAAAGTAACTAGAACTTAGCTCGAGGTCACCTATAAAGTATAGGCTATAAGTAACTTTTCCAAAGAGCGTGCAAATTCACGAGGCCTATTTATATCTTCCATGCATGTAATAAAAATATGTAAATATTTACTCTTGCCGTAAACTTCACGAGGTTTTATTTAATGGAAAGAAAAATTCTGAAGATATTCCAAGTTTTATGTATTAGAACTCTATTTTTGTTGCATTGATGATATTATTAAGAACTACTTTTGTCATTTTGTATTACCTTCAACTAAAATTTGTATATAAGAGACATATGGTGCAAATTTGGATGTGAAAATTATTGGCACGCAAACATCCTTCCTATGGTAAAGCCTAGGTGATGGGCCCATGATAGCTCGGGTCTGAGTCATAATCGAATGTGACGCCGTTTGATGGGCTTGATTATGAAATAAAGTTATGTCTTTGTTATTAAATAACTTCTAACATAATGATGAATACTTGATACTAACAAATAATATCATGATTATATGCGATTCCTACCAACAAAAATCCGATGATTGCTTTGTTGGATAAAGTGTAGTGCAAAAATTATACAATCTACATTTTTTAGTTTCTATCGCTTAAAGATTTTTTAAAATCTGCAATCATGTTAACAAACATAAACTTGCAAAGTAGAGTTAAAGTTTTATACACTGATGATATAAAATAATATTTATATAATTAGATTATTTATAAATTAATTATTGGTAAAATTTTACTATATGCATGGTAAAAATGATAAATAGTACTCCCTTTGTCCCACTTTATGTGTCGCAATTAAGATTTCGAGAGTCAACACTTTAATTTTGATTGTGAATTCGAACATAAAATCTTTAAATTTTCTTAAATAAACTTTACACATTCAAAAGCTACATAAAAAGTACTATAAGTCACAATAATTAATATTTAAAAGTCATATTTAAAAAAATTACGGCTAAGAAAAAATTTTTTTGACTCTCGAAATTCGAATACCGCCATGTAAACATACATGGAGACGGAGGAAGTAACATGTTTTTCATATAAAACGACAATGAAATTATAAAATATTACAGTATCATAACTTAAATCCTTAATTATAAATCAACAAAATGTTGAGATGACAGATAGGCATTTAAGAATATAAGGCAAAAATGAAGGGCTTGTTACAAAAATTTACCCCGACCAAGTTTCATTCGAATTTTCGACCGTTGGGGCCCGTTGTTAGGACAGTGATAACCGTTGAACATCATCATCGCCTTCAAAACCCCAACAATAACCAAATGCAAATTCTTGTCTGAAAAAAAAAATCTACCCACCACCCTACTCCAATGGGTTGTGTATCATCCAAACTCTTCAAAAATGAATTCAAACAAGAAATTCTAAGCAAAAATGGTGATGATAATTACCCTCACCATGTTGTGTCTTTAACTTCAAGCACATATGGTGTATTGAATCTTGAAAAAGATCCAAACTTTACGCGAAACCCGCTTCCCTCTATCAAAGAATGTGTCAAGAAATCCCCACCCCGCGAAGTATCTCATGAAGTTATTAATACTTGGGAACTTATGGAAGGTCTTGATGAAGAAGTTATTGTTCAAAATTCCAAGATTAGCCCGAAATCTCGGGCTTTTCTTCGTGGATTTGGCGATATTGATGCTCGTAGCCCGTTGAAATTCTTGAATCAAATGAGTTCACCGCGAAAATTCAAGAAATTCGGAGGTAAAGAGAATAATAAAGGAGGGTCTAATGGAGCTAATGGGGTTGATTTTACACCCAAAAATGTATTGAAAATGTCACCAAGATTGAATTTTTCGAAGAAGGGAAGCCCGAATGAGGTGAAATGTGATAGTGTGAGCCCGAATGGGCTGAAATCTGTTGTGGTTTCGACGAGGAGGAGGAGTTTAAGCCCGTTATTCGATCCACAGCTCGTGGAAGCATTCGAGAAAGAATTGTCTGAAGAAGAAGAACAAATCAAGAAAATGGTGTTTGCTACGCCAATTTCGCGAAAAGCTAGGAATTCGCAGGAGGCAGAGACGATGCTAGAATTATTCGAGAAAAAATGCCCACCGGGTGCTGAAAATTCAGTTGTAATTTACACAACTACATTAAGGGGTATCAGGAAGACATTTGAAGATTGCAACACTGCTCGAGCGATACTCGAATCGGGTAATATTCAAGTGTTTGAGCGCGATATATCGATGCATTCGGGGTTTAAGGAGGAACTAAGAGGACTAATGGGCAAAAAAGATGTGAAAGTTCCATTAGTATTTGTTAAAGGGAGGTTGATTGGTGGAGCTGATGAAATGTTGAAGTTGGAGGAGGAGGGCAAATTGGGAATTTTACTCGACGGGATTCCGAGGGCGGGGTCCACGTGCGACGGCTGCGCCGGGGTGCGGTTCGTGATGTGTATGGACTGCAGTGGGAGTAGAAAAATGTTGGCTAAGGATGGGAAGAGTACTGTTAAGTGTGGAGAGTGCAATGAGAATGGTTTGATCCAATGTCCAATTTGTTGTTAACTATGTAAGTTAACCAATTATGATTGTTTAATTTGGTCATTTTGTGTGTGCTTGCACTAACAATTCTTTCAGGTTTTGTACTAGTATATTAGTAGTATCATTTGCTTGAACTGTTGGAAAAGAAAAAAAGGAAATCAAAGAGGTATTTAACTAGGTTGTTGCATACCATTTCCATTTGATTTGCAAGTTTGTAATTTGAAATGGTTATGAATTCAATTTTTTATTATTTGCTGCCGAATCTAAGGAATAACTATGTTGCTCGAACTCCTTTGTGGATACGTATCCAATATGGTTGCATGGATTTTTGCTAAATTTTAGTGTATTTTGAAAAATTTGCACAAAGTAGTGTTTGTATAAAGGAGAGATGGTTGGCATCTCCCCCACAGGGACGGGAACAACCTTCGGGCTTTACCTGTTACCACACATCCGGTTAATGCTTCCCACTTCGGTGGATCTTCCACAATTTCTCTTCATAAAAACAACAATTTGCACAAAGTAATCCACACCCTTGTTACACTCTCTCTGGACACGAGTATATTAAGACAAGTCAAGAATCCACTTCAAGTTTAGTCGTGGCTGTAGGAAAAGTTAGCGAGCTAGAAGAAATTTCCATAATTGTATAAGGGGAGACGTTGAAAACATTCCGGTAGATAGTATATAATTACTCCCATCAAAACTAGCACTATACTTTTCTTAGTTTGGTTGTGGGCAATAGTAGGGAAATGTTGTGGAATTGGTCTTGTTTGTGAATGTATGTAGTCAATGAAACATGACCCTAACAGTCAATTTAGTCTTTTTCAATGTGCAGATTGTTGTTTGTCATGGACCATAGTTTAAGGAATTTAAGATGGCAAGCGTGCTTGCTGACTTTTTTGCTTTTAGCACACAATTTTTTTTATTGTCTTGGGCTAGATAGTGACAACTCCTTGGCTGTCAGGGCATTGGTTGGGGCAAGTGGTGTAAGGGCTTGGATTAGTAACTTTCACTTAGACAAAAAATAAAGTTAGACAACAACCCTCCCTCCTTGTCTTAGCCAGATTGTAAGGCAGATATGAAAACATCAGATTTAATATGAATCCGGTTCCTATTCTTATATATGCAACCTAAGCAGCTTCTACTCTTCCTTGAGCAGTCGAGCGTGCTAGAAGCAAGAGATACCGTGAACTGCGGAAGGTCACAGAGAATTGACCTATTCATAGAGTGATCCTTATGATCAATACAAGATATATACTATCTTATTTTTTATTCTACTCTATGTAGCATTTATCTATGTCCAAAACTATCAAATGGTTCTGCTCAAGAACTAAAAAGGACACAATATATGTATCATCTTTTTTGGCTGTCCATTCCATAAAGTTATAAGTACTATTTTCATTTCATTTTATGTGACACTATTATTAGTTCAATTCATAAAGAATGACACAGTTCTATATTTGAAAAGAATAACTTTCGATTTACCTCCAACATGTATTTTAACAACCACATAGTAAATCTCTTGGCATCACAAGTGCCAAAAAAACTTTGTTTCTTTCTTAATCAAATTATGTCACATAAATTGAACGATGACGATATCGTCGTCAAGGACAACATAGCATGTAAAAAAAGAAGTCCTGAATATACTTGGATTGCTATGAACCAAATCACAAGTATTATAGAATTTTTTTTACATTCAATCTGATATAAATTGGTCCCAAAGATTCTTGTAGTTCAATAAGGTGTAGGTCTTTTTCTTTAATAAAAAAAACTATTATACTCACTGACACTGGATAGTGACCACATTGAGATTATGTATTGAATGATGAAATCCCTTAATGGGCTTTATCGAGCAAGAAGTAGTCAAATATCTATTAATGTAATATGGGATACATATTACCCAGTTCAGCCCATTGATGCATCTTAAGGGCCTAGTTCCTTAACTGTGGGCCTCTTATCTCAAGTTCTTGGTCTCACATTTCAATAGTTACATCAAACTAGTCATGTAATCTTTTCTTTCTTTTTATTTTTCCCTTTTACTATATTGGTGAAGGATTCACTAATAACAAGCCAAATATCAATTTAAGTACTAGTTTTTCAAGATTGTACTTCACCTCAAAAAAAAATTTAAGTCAATTTGCTAATAAGTATGCCAGTATTCTTCCTTGAATGCAAGTCTTACATATGAGGTTAGCTTACAACACACATTTTAAAGGTTACATCGAAGTTGCGTTAAGAATCCTTAGTGGTAATAAAATTGGAGTCGTAATGATGTACCGCTCCTTGTGGAATAAATCTCGCATCCAACCAAGTCTTTGACTACGGGACAGGAGGATCACCAATACTACCGCTAGCAGGTTAGTCGGGTTGTCAGCGCAGGGGAACGGGCTTCCAAAGAAGCCAGCCCGACCCAGTCAGCACAAGTTAAAGGGGACAATCCTAATCTTGTGTTGGCTTGCTCTCTGGGTCCCTACCAACGCCGAGGTATGAAAGCAGGGGGAGCAAATAAGATTAGATATCCTGGTAGTCCATGTCGTAAATGATGAGTGTTAGCTCTTGGTCTATGCGGATCAGGACCCTGCAAATATATAGTCAAGTACTGTTTGAACTGCTTCCGACTTCTTCATCCGATCTATAGTCATATCGGAGTGACTGAGAAAATCCTTTTAATAGGAATAACTATATTCAAGCAAGCATTTGTTTGCTTAATCGACTAACAAGAAGATTGTATTATGTGTTCGAATCTCATTTGCTCCGATACAAAAATAAAACGGATGAATGATGTTGAGACTGAGAGCATCTCAGTATCTCACATCAACAACCATCATTGATGAGCTTAGATGAGCTCGAGTGCAATCACAACAAATAAGAAAAGATGAGTGATTTGAGAGAATATTTTGGTGAAATCAAACTGATCTCATTTCTATAATGATTGGATCATTATATACAATCTACAATCAGTAAAATTCAGCTGGCACAATTAATACTAACTAACTCAAATATCTATCACTCAACTAACTAACTAACCGACCTATGTTAACTAACTAACTGACTAGTCAACTAACAATGTTGACTGCTAATTATCAGAATAACTATGCATAAATAAATATCTAACTACTAACACTAATTTCATCCTACTAATCTCACTAATCTCACTAATCTCAACCCCCCCCCCCCCTCCCAAGGTGGAGGTGAGGAAGTCACTGCCAGCTTGCCAAGTAAAGTGTGGTTGTTAACTCTACTGAGAGCCTTTGTAAGGATGTCTGCAAGTTGTGAACTGGTAGATATGTAGTGTAGATCAATCAGGCCATCTTGCAGCTTGTCCCTAACAAAATGACAATCCACCTCTATGTGTTTGGTCCTTTCATGGAACACTGGATTATAATCAATGTGGACCGCAACTTAATTATCACAAAATACAGAAATATGTTTAATAGATGTGACAGTCAACTCATCAAGAAGTCTACCAACCATACCAATTCCCCTACTACTTTTCTGACTGATCTGTATTCAGCTTCTGCTGAGGATAGTGAGACTGTTGTTTGCTTCTTGGATTTCCAACTGATGGGACTCTCACCAAGGAAAATAATGTATTCACTTACTGATCTTCTGGAATCAGGGCAAGCAGCCCAATCTGAATCACAATATGTTGAGACTAAGTAATCCTGACTGTTTGATAGAAATATCCCCAATGTAGGATTTGCCAAGTATTTGAAAACATGTAGAGCAACCTTATAATGAGGTTCTCTGGGGGCTTGCATGAATTGGATGAGATATTACACACTATATGCAATATCCAGTCTGGTGTTTGTAAGAAATATCGATTTACCTACTAACTTTCTATAAGTAGGATTCGAAAGTAAGGTACCCTCTGCAGCTTTAAGTTTCACAGTTGTATCAAGTGGTGAGGCAACAATGGTATAATTCAAACAATCATATTCCTTAAGCAAATCAGTAGTAAACTTCCTTTGAGAGATTAAGATGCCATTATCCCTATACAAAACCTCCAACCCCAAGAAGTAGTGTAATTCGCCCAAATCTTTGATCTTGAACTTGTTGTGTAAGAATTCCTTTAACTTCTGAATTTCAACTATGTTAGTCCCTATGAGGATGACATCATCAACAAACACAATAGAGTGACCATTTTTCTTGTAAAACAAGGAGTAATCACTAGCAGAATGAGTGAACCCCTTTGAGCACAAAGACTGGGCCAACTTATCATACCACTGCCTACTTGCTTGTTTTAGGCCATAGAAGGACTTTCTTAGCTTGTGTAACAGTCCTGTCTTATCAATCAATAGTCCCTTAGGTGATTCCATGAATACTTCCTCATGCAAATCCCCATGGAGGAATGCATTGTTAACATCTAATTGATATAACTTCCAACCCCTCTTGACTGCCAGACTGAGTAATGTTCTGATGGTGGTCATCTTTACCACTGGGGAAAAAGTCTCAGTGTAATAAATACCATACTGTTGAGTGTACCTCTTCACCACAAGTCTTGCTTTGAACCTTTCAACACTCACATCTGCCTTGTGTTTGACTTTATAAACCCACTTACATCCTATTGCTTTCTTTCCCGGTGGTAAGGGGACTAAATCCCAGGTATGATTGGCATACAATGTCTCAAATTCTTATGCCATAACAGCTTGCCAAGCAGGGTCTAAAGCTGCATCTTCATAACAGGATGATTCACAATCAAATGATATATTTTGCATTATCTGTTAACTGTTAGGACTAAAAGTATTAAAGGAAGCATGACTGTAGGAATGAGAATGGGAAGTTGAGGTTGTAAGAAGGGATGAAGGACTGGGTGAAGGCTGCAGATTAGGTAAACTATAATTGTATTCTTGTAGATAAGGTGTGACATGGAGTCTAGAAGATCTTCTAGGTTCAACAGTACGTTGATTAATGGTGTTGTTGTTATTAATAAGAGAGGTAGGTGCAGGTGATGCCACAGGAAGATCTGCTAATGTAGGTTCAGATGGAGCCACAATGGAGTATTCTAAGGTGAATGTGGTTGAGTCATTAATGTGAAGTGGAAGGTCCGTGGTGGTGTTTGGGTCAATGGTAACAGGACTGTCATTTTGCCTTATGTCCTCATGACTAGTGTTTAGATTATTTGTAGCAAAGTTCAAATCAAAGAATTCAGTATTCACCATTTTCACAATAGAAGGAAAAGTTGCAGAAGTAGTAGATGACATAGAGAATGGAAATATGCATTCATGATAAATGACATCTCTAGAAATATGCATCTTCTTTGTGATCAAGTTTAGGACTTTGTATCCCTTAGAGCCAAAAGGATATTCCACAAATATATGTGGGGTGGCTCTTGGTTCAAATTTGTCTTTATGGTTTTTGAGGGTGGTTGGAAAACACAACCAACCAAAAGTTTTTAAATGGTCATAATTTGGTCTCTTTTGGTACAGTAGCTCATAGGGGCATTTGTTCTTCAGGACAATTGAAGGTAGTCTATTGATTATGTATGTTACAGTTAAGATGCACTCTCCCAGTACCTAAGGGGCAGTTTAGATTGATATAGAAGTGTAGGATGCCTTTTTCTTGGGAAAATTGCATTGTTTCATTGTTTACAAACTCTAAATCATTATCTTTGTGAAGGGAAAGTCCCGAAGGCGAAACCCCCCCAACCTGTACCAGAGGCCCCTTGATCAGGTGGGATGTAAATCGAGGAATATGTGCGAGTGACAGCCCTGCAAGGGAGAGGACCAACGGGACACGAAACCAGCAACAACCCTTGCAATATTTCAGCAAAGACTGTCACCACACGGATTCGAACCCGCGACGTCGGAGTGGTTGTACCCAAATCATTATCTATTCTTATTGTTTTGACGGTAGTGAAAAATGATTTTCTATGAGAGTGACAAAGGCTTTGATGGTGTGAAGGGCATTACTCTTGTAGCTTCAAAGAATTGTACAGGTTGATCTGCTAGTCATCAATCAGAGTAAGAAAATACTTGAATTTATCATAAGTGGGGACATGATATGGTCCCCACATGTCTATGTGTAAGAGGTCAAAATGTTTTATGTTGCTTGGTGAGTTTATCTGGGGGAATGACAATCTGGTTTGCCTTGCCATAGGGCAAATGAACACACAAAAAGTTGGTTGGCAGATAAGTGTGACAAGGTAGGAATTCCTTTCATCCTCACAAAAGGTATATTATGTCCTAACCTTTGATGCCACAAAAAAATAGCACTGTTATCATGAGATGTAGAAGTAGATGCAGATGAAGTAATATTATTAACATGAGATATTAAAGATGAACAAAAATTCAAATCACAATAGGCTTCTTTATTTGAGGTATGTGCAATATTTACAATATCATATGAGGGAGATAGGGAAGTCTGTTTACCACTCACAGGAAAACAAGAAAAATATGAAAAAATTGATGGAACATAAATAAATATCTAACTACTAACACTAATTTCTTCCTACTAATCTCACTAACCTCAACATATAAAATTACTTGAGAGAAAGAACCACTTTTTATATAGGTGATATTTTGTATAAATTGTGCGCATATCAATTTTTCGATTGGATACTTATTAGATCCATCAACATGCATATCAATAGTACTATTTATCAATGTTTAGGCAGATGAAAAAATTAAATAATTTGATATTCGTACTCCAAATCATTCTTTTTAAAACAATGGAAGCACCTTAAATATAATTTTCAGCATGAAATGTGAAGTATGTACCTAACGTAGCATATCTTTTTTTTTTGTTGACGAAGGAACCCGCAGCCGCTACTCTTTCGAGTGTGCACAGGTTAAACCCTGGACTGACGCAATAGCCTGCAAACCACGTCAGCCGATTAACCACTAAACAGTGATAGAAGTACTACCGCTTGTTAGATTTAACTAAATAGATTAGACGGAAATTTATACAATAGCGCAATTTTAATTTAAAGATCCAACTACGTACAATAAATTCAAAGTAAAACGAGTCCATTTAATATTACAATTTTAAACTCAAACAATTTAATAGTACAATTTTAAAATCTTATCCAAAAAACGTAGCAAGCATTAGATAGCTTTAACAATCCATTTTTGGCAAACTTGCAAGTACACAAAATCCAACAAATTAGTTTCCAGTTTGAGATTTTTTCCTAACAAAGATGGCCATTAATTAATTTTTAAAAGCCAACTAATATTTGTTAATTTTAATGTAAAAAGAGAACTACTATTATTTTTAAACTCAAAAAATTTAATACTACAATTTCAAATCAACAATGTACCAAACATTAGATATCAGTAATGACAGTAAATATTCCATTTTGGAAAAAAAAATTAGTACAGAAATCCAATTCCAAAACTTTTTCCAACAATGTACCAAACACCTATTAGGTTTAACTAAATTGATTGAGAGTGATTGTAAAATCGATGACTAATTTTAATTTTAAAATCCCAAGTAAGACAATGAATTAAGGTAAAAGATTACTACTATTTTTTTAAATTACAAATATTAAAGTATTAACCAATAATGTACAAAATATTAGTTAGCTGTAATAATCCATTTTTAGAAAAAAACTTGGAAGTACATAAAATCCATTTTAGATTCCATTTGAGAATTACCTAAAAAAGGTGGCCATGTTCACTGAATCTAATAGCCAATAATCAGAACACAACACAATAAATTCTGACAAGCACAAATCCTATTATCCTATGTGACAATACCTAATTAGCTGAGTGTCAAATCATGTCCGGACACTATTTTAATAAATTAAATAATTTTCACTGAATTCAGAATATGAAGCTTATGTTTTCTATACCGATTTCAAATTAATATACCTATATAATAGTTACTTAAGCAATCAAATATTTTTAGACCTTTTAGGGAATTTCTAAACATATAAAAGGAGTCTATATACAAAAATTACTATATTCACGTGAATTTTAACATGCAACAGTAGATTAATTATCATTTTTAACGTATCAACATTAATGTTATATATCCACCGTCCCGTAATAATTTATTTTGCACCATTACATCATTTTTACTTATTGTAATAAGTAATTTATCTTATTTTCAAGAATACAAATCTTACATTTTAAGGAAGCTTATTAAAAAAATATCATTTGAGTGACATGATCGTATAAGAAATTATTATACTGATAGTATCTTCTATGGTCGGTCTGTAACCTTTGAATGTCGTTCTTGGCGTGATCTCGTAGTTCATACGACGTGTAGATTATATAAAGATTTTGTACAAGGTTACGTTCGTGCATTGTACTTAAACTATTAACAACAACAACAACAGACCTACAAGTGGGTTTTGGGAGGTTAGCGTGTGCTCAAATTTTACCTCTATTTTCGATAGACCCCAACTCAAGTAAAAATATTTCAAAACAGTTCGAAAAATAAAACATCCGGAGTAAAGAAGCCATGACAGAAAACTTAAGAAAGCATGATAACACATTCTTAAAAAGGGGACACTAACTACAACAGAATAATACGATAACTGAAGTATAAGAAACATTTAATAGGAGAAAACAAAACTTAAACTATTAACAACAACAACATCTACAAGCGGGTTTCTGGGGAAGGTAGTGTGTACGCATATCTTACTCCTACTTTGCGAGATAGATATAGTTATTTCTAATAGACCTTCGACTCAAGTAAAAACATTTTAAAGCAGTTCGAAAAAAAAATAGCTGGAGTGAAGAAGCCATGACAGAAAACTAAAAAAAGCACGACGACACATTCTTAAAGGGGACGGTAACTACAACAAAACAATTCGATAATCGAATTACAATAAACATATAATAGTAGGAAGAAACATATAATAGTAGGAGATAACAAAACTTAAACTATTAAATAAAAATAAAAATAAAAAAAGACACCCTTTGAAACAACACGTGTGGTGGCAACTCTCACGTACTTAGATCAGTTTGACAACAGTCTTTGCCAGTTGCCAGTTGCCATTTACTACACACCATTTCTCCAACTTTATTATGTACCCTTTTGCATAAAAATCAATCCTTTTTTTGTATCTTTTCACTCTTTTCTGTGTACTGCTTTTATAACTCACATAGGAACCAGAAACACTGAGTTCTTGCAGCCATGGCTGGAAGAAAAAGAAGAAAAATGAAGTTGTAAGTCCTTCAAAGTCCTCAGCTTTATCAACTTTTATGTTTGTTTAACCTTTTTTGTGTTTCTTGAGTTTAATTTGATTGAAATGACTTGAATTTTAATGAATTCTATATGGGTTCTTGATTTAGCTTATGCTTCTTGTGTTTTTTGTTGTGTGGATCCAGTTATGAGTTGAAAGTTGTGGTCTTAGCAAGCCCCCCCACCCCCACCCACCCACAATTTTTTTTTTTTGCAAGAACAAAAAGGTGGAAAAGAAATTGAGTTGAAATGAAAAGGGTAGATTTAATTGTATGCAAAGTTGTTATTTTTATGAGGTGTTTTCTTGATTTTCTTGTGGTTGAGGTGAATTTTGACACTTTTGGTGGATACCTAATTAGGGTTTATCAAGTTATAACTTGATCTGTTTACCTGAATATTTAGGGATGTGTATTTGCTAACCATTTTATACTTCCAATTCAATCTGTTATGCTGAGCATGTTCCAAATTCATGTTGCTAATGATAACATTTCTATGTCTGTTTTAATCAAGAAATGGGCATGTGTTGATGGTGGTTACGGGTTCAGCGGAACCACAACAACTTTAACTCGAGCTTTGTATCTGTGTTAAAAGTTCATTTTATATAACAACAACATACTCAGTGTTTTCCCACAAGTGGGATCCCCTGAGGGTAGGATGTACGCAGACCTTACCCCTACCTTTGTGGAGTAGAGAGTTTGTTTCCGATAGACACTCGGCTGAAAAGAAACGTAATCGATGCAGGATTATAAGGAAAATAAGACAGCAAAATATCAAGATACAAAACAGATGAAGCAACAAATAAAACTTCGTTTTACATGTACAAAATAATTTATCAAGAACCCAGTAAGCAAAAAAGAATTAAATCCAAAACATTCTGCTCTATTGAGTAAATTCTTACAAGAGAAAGAAAACATCAAAAGACAACAAATGACATATCCTTAACCAATAATTACAGGTGACTTTCAGCATCAAAATCCACAGAATTCTGCTTCTTAAGTAAATTCTCACACAAAAAGGAAATCATCGAAAGACGACAAATGACGTATGATTAATCAGATAGTTACCGGTGACTTTCAGCATTAAAATCCAAAACATTCTGCATTTTTTCACACGCAAAGGACAACATAAAGGCATTGTCGTTACTGGTGGCTTTCAACATTGAATCCAAAAAAATACTGCTTTTATAGTAACTTTTCACACGCAAAGGACAAAATCAAAGCCGACATATCCTAAATCATCCAACCAACTAGACATACATTAAGCTAATTAACCTCGTCAGAACAACACCGAAACACAACAAATGACATATCCTTAATCAGATAATTACATGTGACTTTCAGCATCAAAATCCACAACATTATGCTTTTTAGAGCAAATTCTCAATCGAAAAGGAAAACATCAAATGACGACAAATGACGTATGATTAATCAGATAATTACCGGTGACTTTCACAATTAAAATCCAAAAAAAATGTGTTTTGACACTTTTGGTGGATGCCCAATTAAGGTTTATCAATTTATAACTTGATCTGCTTACCTGAGAATTTAAGGATATGTCATTTGTCATCTTTCGATGTTTTCCTTTTTTGTGAAAATTTACTCTAAAACCAAAATGTTTGGGATTTTAATGTTGAAAACAACAACATACCCGATTGTTGATGCTGAAAGTCACTGGTAATTATTTGGTTAAGTATATGTCATTTGTCGTCTTTTGATGGTTTCCGTTTTGTGTGAGAATTTACTCTAAAAAGCAGAATTATCCGTGGCTTTCAGCACTAAGTCCAAAACATTCTGCTTTTAGAGTCAATTCTCACACGCAAAGGAAAACATCAAAAGACAACAAATGACATATCATTAATCACCGGTATATACGGATAGTAGTGTTTCGGTGTTGTTCTAATGTATGGATGATTTAGGATACGTCGGCTTTGATTTTGTCCTCTGTGTGTGAAAGGTTACTATAAAAGAAGTATTTTTTGGATTCAATGCTGAAAGCCACCAGTAACGAGGACGCCTTTGACGTTGTCCTTTGCGTGGGGAAAAAGGCAGAATGTTTTGGATTTTAATGCTGAAAGTCACCGGTAATTATTTGATTAAGGATAGGTCATTTGTCGTCTTTCGATTTTTTCCTTTTTTTGTGAGAATTTACTCTAAAACCAGAATGTTTTGGATTTTAATGCTGAAAAAAACAACATACCCGGTTGTTGATGATGTAAGTCACCGGCAATTATTTGGTTAAGAATATGTCATTTATCGTCTTTTGATGGTTTCCGTTTCGTGTGAGAATTTACTCAAAAAAGCAGAATTACCTATGACTTTCAGCATTAAATCCAAAACATTCTGCTTTTAGAGTCAATAATTCTCACACGCAAAGGAAAACATCAAAAGATGACAAATGACATATCATTAATCACTGGTATACACGGAGAGTCAAGTGTTTCGGTGTTGTTCTGACGGTAATCAGCTTAATGTATATCCAGTTGGTTGGATGATTTAGGATATGTCGGCTTTGATTCTTTCCCTTGCGTATGAAAAGTTACTATAAAAGCAGTATTTTTTGAATTCAATGCTGAAAGCCACCAGTAACGAGAACACCTTTGATGTTGTCCTGCGCGTGTGAAAAAGAGGCAGAATGTTTTGGATTTTAATGCTGAAAGTAACCGGTAATTATCTGATTAAGGATATGTCATTTGTCGTCTTTCGATGTTTTCCTTTTTGTGTGAGAATTTACTCTAAAACCGAATGTTTTAGATTTTAATGGTGAAAGTCACTGGTAATTATTTGGTTAAGGATATGTCATTTGTCGTCTTTTGATGGTTTCCGTTTCGTGTGAGAATTTACTCTAAAAAGCAGAATGTTTTGGATTTTAATGATGAAAGTCACCGGTAATTATCTGATTAATGATATGTCATTTGTCGTCTTTTGATGTTTTCCTTTGCGTGTGAGAATTTACTCTAAAAGCAGAATGTTTTGGATTTTAATGCTGAAAGTCACAGGTAATTATCTGATTAATGATATATCATTCGTCGTCTTTTGATGTTTTCCTAGTCGTGAGAATTTACTCTAAAACACACATTTTTTTTGGATTTTAATTGTGAAAGTCACTGGTAATTATCTGATTAATCATACGTCATTTGTTGTCCTTTGATGTTTTCCTTTTCGATTGAGAATTTACTCTAAAAAGCAGAATGTTTTTGGGTTTTGATCCTGAAAGTCACCTGTAATTATCTGATTAAGGATATGTCGTTTGTCGTCTTTTGATGTTTTCATTCTCGTGTGAGATTTTACTCTAAAAAGCAGAATGTTTTGGATTTAATGCAATCTGATTTAGGATTTGTTGTCCTTTGCGTGGGAGAAGTTACTCTGAAACCAGAACGTTCTGGACTTTATTGCTGAAAGCTAACAGTAACTATCTGAATTTGGTTATGAATCATGTATACTAATAGCACGTTTGGCCAAGCTTCCAAATCTGCTTATTTTGAAAAGTGTTTTTACCAGAAGCGCTTTTCAAAAAAGTACTTTTGGAGAGGCAATTTGTGTTTGGCTAATCAATTTGAAGTACGCTTTTTCCAATATTAGAGCAATAATTTGTGCTTGTTTAAGGTTCCAAAAGTGCTTCCGAGAAAGAACTACTTTTTTTAGCTTCTTAAAAACAACTTCTGCTACTACCCAAAATCACTTATTTGTTTCCTAAAAGCTTGGCCAAAGACCTCAACTTTATAAAATAAGCACTTTTGGCACTTCTCGCATCCCAAAAACTTGGCCAAATTGGCTATAAATCTTGCTAAGGCCCTTAAGGGGAACGGCCTCATCTGGCATGTTTACACGCGGTGACACATTTGGATTCTATTCTTGTTTCCTTTTTTTCTATTTTGGTGAATTCGGGGGAAGGGGGTGGGGGTGGAGATAATGTGTGCATTATATTTTGTGCATAACCTTAACTTTAAGGGTTCGGTATCAGTATATACTTCTCTATTTCACTATCCATTTTTGAATCTAAAGATAACTTTCATGTTTCTAGGTTAGCTGCAACAGCTCCAAATAATGGGGGTGGTTCGACCGAGGAGCGTGAAGGAACTGATGAGCAAAACTCATTGTTTTGTGTACCGGTTGAAATTCTAGAACAGATTCTCTCCCGGTTAAACTTGAAGGAAAACATCCGTGCTTCTGCTGTTTGCAAGAAATGGCTTGCTGCCTCGATTTCCGTACGAGTCGCGAATAAAGCGCCTTGGCTTATGTTCTTCCCGAAATTCGGTGACTTGGTTGAATTCTACGACCCTTCGGTAAGGCAAACTTATTCGGTCGAGTTACCAGAGTTACGTGGCTCGAGGCTTTGTTATGCCAAAGATGGCTGGTTGCTGTTATACAAACCGAGAACTTTACGTGTATTTTTCTTCAATCCGTATACGAAGAACGTGATCAATTTGCCAAGACTAGAATTAACATACCAGATAGTTGCTTTTTCTGAAGCTCCGACTTCTCCTGACTGTATCGTTTTCACAGTTAAGCATATCAGCCCAACTTTGGTTGCAATTAGCACGTGTCAACCGGGGGCCACCGAATGGACGACCGCCAATTACCAAAACCGTTTGCCATTTGTTAGCAGCATTTGGAATAAGTTAGTTTTCTGCAACGGTTTGTTTTATTGTTTGAGTCTTACTGGCTGGTTGGGAGTTTATGATCCCGAAGAACGTAGTTGGCTTGTTCGTGTGGTCCCGCCTCCAAGGTGCCCAGAGAACTTTTTCGTGAAGAATTGGTGGAAAGGAAAATTCATGGCGGAGCACAACGGAGATATCTATGTGACATACACCTGCTCGACTGCAAATCCGGTGATATATAAGTTAGACCAAATAAATAAAATTTGGGTGGACATGCAAACTTTAGGTGGTTTGACGCTTTTTGCGAGTTTTCTTTCGTCTCAAGCAAGAATAGATATTCTTGGGGTGATGAGAAATAGTATTTATTTTTCTAAAGTTCGGTTTTATGGAAGGCGTTGCATATCGTATTCCCTCGATCATGATAGATACTACCCGCGGAAGCAGTGTTATGATTGGGGAGAACAAGATCCTTTCGAGAGCATTTGGATTGATCCACCGGAGGACCTTTCGATCTTTGCCTGAAAAGATTTGTGGACAAAGGTACTATTCTTTTCTGTTAGATTGTTCGTTTTTCTAGTTGTGAGGTTGAATGTGAGAATATCTTTGCTTGACTGATATCATGAACTGTTTATATTTGTTTGGGAGAATAGAAATTTTGGTCCCTCAATTATTGGTATATTTTGATTTTAGTCCTTGTGATATATGATTCAACACATTTGACCTTCAATTAACTAAAATGTGTGCTTTTGGTCCCTTTACGTAGAAAATATGATGTATTTGGATTATTTTTAGAAGTATATTACTCTTAAATATGGAGTAACAATACAAGTTTAAACATAATACATGAGTAATTCTGACCTCTTTTTATACTTTCTCTTGAGCCGAGGGTCTTCCGGAAACAGCCTTCCTACCTTGGTAGGGTAAGGTCTGCGTACACTCTACCCTCCCCAGACCCCATGTTGTGGGATTTCACTGGGTATGTTGTTGTTGTCATAAGAAAAGGGATCAAACGTGTTCATTTCAAGTATTTGAAGGTTAAATGTGCTTAGACAGATATGATAAGGATTAAAATTAGAATTTACCAATAACCGAGGGACCAAAAGTGCTATTAACCCTATTTGTTTATAGTTCCCTTATATTCTGTAGTAACGATAACAGCATGGAATGGCTAAGAAAGGACCTGTAACGCATATGCATTCAATCTTTAAGGATGTTCGAGGAAGAAGTTGATTTTAAGATTAGTATGATAGCTAAGTGTCTTTTTGTCGGGTTAAAGCCAATTTCTATTTAACTAGATGATCTCTTGTACAAGTTTCATTTTGACTTTATCGCTACACTGCAAGGTTTCCCTTATCCAAATGCATCTTAGACTGTGCATCCCACTTAAATATTGATCATATGACCTCAGTTCCTCCATAACATCTTGCGAGTCACCTAAGGTGTTGTTTTCTGAGGCTAAAGGATTGATGGTTCTGGCTTAACCAGATGATTTCACCATTTCACAAAGTACATAATATTAGATAATACTGAGTTTATGACGAGCCTCGGGTTTCTAACTGAAAAGATTCAAGAAAAATCAAGTTTAAGATATTTAAGGTGCTATAGCTCTAGTTAATTGTATATCCCAATTAAAAGGATCCCAAAGCTCCAACTTATTTTGGATCCTTTTCTTTTACAAGTTAACCAGTTCCAGTATACTGTCTTAATAAATCATCAGCACAAATTTTGTGCCGGAAGCCAAAAATTGGGAGTTACAAAAACATCCTTGTTCTCTTACAAGGGATCTATGACATCTAAAATTGAATCCAAATCATTGACATATTCTGATTTACACCAAAAACAAAAAAGAAGAATACAATTCATCTTGATTCTGTCTAGAACTGCATGTATCTTCAAAACATCCATAGAACCATAATGATTATTCACCCTTCTTTTTCATACTTTTCCGATATCACGTTAATCCACAATGCTTGCTCTTCCCTTATAAATCTTCATAACGCAGACATTTGTTCTGCTTTCTCAACTTTTTGAACCCCAGTCCCCTTTCCTGTTTGCTGATGGTCAAGGTCTTCCACTTAACTAAATGAAACCTCTTTTTTCTTTATTCCCTTGCTGTGGGAAGTTTCTTCTCAAACCATTCAACCTCTTTTCCACACTTGCAGGTAGAGGAAATAAAGACATCATGTAAGTAGGAAGAGCATCTAATACAGAATTAATGAGTATGACTAGTCTCCCACTCTACCTCCCAAAGATATGTAATGTGATTTCCATCTTGCTAACTTCTTCTCAAAGTTTTCCGAGACTCCAATCCAAATGTCTCTGGAATTGCTTCTAGCTCTCAAAGGCAATCCTATATAGGTTATTGGGATCTCACCTATTTCCGCTCTTAATATGTCTGTCAGATGCTGACTGTTTGGCACTACATTAACAGGAAAAATCTGAATGTTCCTCCTGTTGATGTGGAGCCCAGAAATTGCCTCAAACAAGATAAGAGTGATCCTTATGTATTTGAATTGACACTCCTCAAACTTCACAGAATATCAAGGTGTCGTATGCATATTGTAGCTGCCAGCTTTGACTATTTGTCACATTGAAACCCCTAATCCAGCCCATGATTTCTCTTCTTGGCACTCTTAGCAAGTGAGCTGCATCATGCTCTTCAAATTCTTCAAACTACACTATAATTGGCTAAAGTACCTACACACACTCGTATCAAATCCGTCCACATAAACGAGTTCGTGTAACATGCAGGGGTGACCTATAGTTTTGAATACGGGTTCAATTGAATCCAACATCTTTAGCTTATACCATATATGTGAAAATCCTGAAAATTGTTCTGAAACCATAGCTCAACTCTCAGACCAAAACTAAATTCTTCGTTAATGCTACTGAATGGTGATTTAAGATTGGTTATGATTTCTGCTATTAAAAAAAAGGGCAGCCCGGTGCACTAAGCTCCCGCTATGCGCGGGGTCCGGGGAAGGGCCGGACCACAAGGGTCTGTTGTACGCAGCCTTACCTTGCATTTCTGCCAGAGGCTGTTTCCACGGCTTGAACCCATGACCTCCTGATCACATGGCAGCAACTTTACTAGTTACTCCAAGGCTCCCCTTCCGTTATAGCTCCCGCTTTGTGCAGTGGAAGGATAGCAGGCTATGGTTTCTGCTATTGTTTGACAAAATTAGTTACATCCATTTCATTGCATCTTGGAGATTAGAGACGTCAGCGTCAGGTCAATGGATTGCTATATAATCCATGCTTGAATGAAATTCAACAACCACCATGCCCCAGTCCCAAACAAGTTGGGGCCGGCTACATGAATCCCTACTTCTCCATGCTCGCACGAAATGATTTTTTAAATATTCTTATATCGTCTTTTGTCCACTATTTCTTCATATTCGAGACTACTATCTACTAACTTCTGAGGAATCATCTCTTTCAGGGCCTCAAATGCAAGGTCTGATCTTCAAACAACTTCATCAACCAGCTGCAGAGTAGTAAGATAGTGAAACCGATGATTCGGATGTATCGTGAAATGTTGTCAAAGTTTGGAGGCATGATAAAGAGCAGAGCTCTAATCATGTTGTCTGTCAATTCTATAGTACTTTATTAAGTTGTCATTTAAAGACTTTCTTTCAGTGGTTAGGAAGTGTTCTTCCTTTGTATAGATAACTTTTTAGTTAATGTTGTAGTTGAATTTGTAGAAGTTTTATTCAAGGTGAGGACTAATAAGAACATTTTAGGTACTTCTATCTTCAGATTCTTATTATCTTTCTGAGATTGATATGTTTTAAAGGGGGAGCTTTTGAGCAACGGTAAAGTTGTCACGGGTTCGAGTTGTGGAAGCAGCCACTAATGCTTGCATTAGGGTAGGCTGTCTACATCATGCCCCTTTGGGTGCGGCCTTTCCCTAGACCATGCTAACGCGGGATGCTTTGTGCACCGACCATCCGCATCGGGTGAAATATGTTGCTCAGATCCTTCAAAGATGATGTTGGAACCGTATCGGATCCAACACACACCGTCGACATTTTTGGAGGATCCAAACAACGTGGCAGGTGACTCTCCTCTGGTGACCTATGTTGCTCGGATCCTCCAAAAATGTGTTGCACCAATTGGATCCTCCAAAAGCTACCAGAAAACGCATATTCTTTGAAAGATCCGCCACATACCCATTGACATTGTTGGAGGATCCAAGCAACACAGATAGTTGTGCTTGTGCTGGCTTTCATACAGTTTGTTTAACATCTAAAACTCAAACATTCTCCCTAACAATTCTCTACTAGTTTCTTTTGTAGGCTGGCATTTTATTTCCTCTGTAGTTGTAGGGTATGTCAACAATAATTTTGTGGGTGTTTCTGCTTTTTTGATCAACAATAATTTGTCCTAGTCTGTAATGATGAAAGGTGTTGCTGGCCCTATGTTTGATGCTTGAAAATGAATTGAACTCTTTGAAAGTATTGACAAATACTTAACTAAGGGGTCGTTTGGCTACAAGGATAAGGGAAAATAATCTCTGGGTAAAATGCATGCTTATTTGATCCCGTGTTTTGACTGAACTTTTGATTCTGTTGTAAGCAATCGCTTAATTTTTAAAACCATAATCATAATATTATATTTATATATTTCAATTTTAGTATATCCATCAAATAGTTCCATCATTATTTAATCTCCATAAATTATCACATTATAGTCTCAATATAACTTGTTCACAATCCAAACGAACATAATGAGTATGGCTAGCAGTCCCTGAAGTTTGAACGAGCACTACTAATTTTTTAGAAAAAAATATATTCTTATTGAGTGTATACCAGCAAGACACATTGATCAATTTACCAAAAAATGAAAGGAAAAGATCGAAAAATAAACTTAAAACTATTGATGTGCAAAAATAAGTTTCTTTTACTTAAACAGGGGAACAGAGTTTGTGAAAGGGACCAGAGATGAGAGTCAATTCTTTAAACAGGCTACAGAACATCAGTCAAATAACTTTAAAAAATTCTCATAGTGAGTACTCTTAAATATTGTCGCTTAAAACATTGCTGGCGCTCATTTACATCTAGTATGGGTTGTAACGCGAACGCCCTCGTCCACCACTTGAACCTCCTCCTCCGCCACTACGTCCACCTCGTGATGCTGGAGGTGGGGAATGTATAATTCCTGGCTGTTGCCTGAGACACGAAAGAGAAATCAGAAACATACAATGAAAACAAGTTCTATATTTTTTAATATACAGGAACCTACTTAAACACTCTATTACTGATACCTATGTTGCTCAGACTCTTCAAAAATGTTGCCGCACGCATGTCGGATCCACTAAAATGGTGTATTTTAAAGGATCCGATACGTACCCGTTGACATTTGAAGAGTCTGAGCAATAGACTGATACAGTGGCAAAGCCAGGAATTTCACGAAGGGTGTTCAATAAATGAATAAGTAATTTTTTTTGACGAATGAATGCACCGAAAATTTCAAAATTCAAACTACGCAATATTAGTAATTGATTTTTTTATGAATAAATGCACCAAAAATTTTAAAATCAAATTGCATACTATTTAGCTTTAATGAGTTGATATTTAATTTAATATGAAGTCAACGGACAGAGCAAATAACATTACTTTCGAATTATTTCAAAAATAGCAGATTTATTAACTATTATAGCATAAAATTGCTTACGTGTAATAGAAAATAGATCTAGAAAGTAATTAATTGTTATTATATTAAGTGATAATTTTGATCCTTAGGAACGTTGGATTAGTGTTGCTCTTTTAAAAAGAGTTAAAAATAGATTAGTGTTGGAACGAGGTTGGATTAGTGTTGCTCTTTAGAAGAGTTAAAAAAAAATAGTAGGCCGCAACTGCTGGGAATCGAACCCATGCGCGCGCAGCTGTGCGACTATCCCTGAACACACTACACCACTAGACCATCTCTTTAGTTGTTTCAAGGTTGTTCAAAAGATATTATATAGCTTTTTAGAATAGCATTTTACCTATATATCCGGAAAACATTTCCGGCGAATGGTGTTCTGAACACCCTTGAGTGGGTGTAGCTCCGCCCCTGGACTGATACTATAGTATCTAATGCTTCATTTAGAGGTTAGGCAACACTATATATGGAGTGCATGTCTTTTCTCTTAGAAGAATCTATTTTAGATAATATGCATTAATGGTACTCTATTTCTTGAATTTCAGCCATGACTCGTGATAAATGGGGCTCTGAAATTGCAGAAACTGACAAGTAGTTTTGGTCCTGGACACTAGTTTTCCTTTACATCATGAAATCAGATTGGACTTTCCCGTTATAATCACGCTTATAAAAGCAATTGCTATAGACAGGCTGTACTTACAGGACATATCCGATCCTTCCATCAGGTAAAAGCATTGGCATCATTGCCAAGCCACCAGGTGTAGCTCCTCTTCCGTAGACCATTGGCTGTGAAAAAACAGCAACAAGTGTTAGTAAAGCTGCAGATTCAAAAATCTACCTGAACACAAGCTATACACTTGAGGATGACAATACAAGGCCCGTGAATTCATCTATTTAGATTTAATTAACACTGAAAATCTTTTTAAATATATAATATTAACTTCAGCATATGTAATATTTAACACACCGGAACACGTTATCTCCTCAAAGTTTTCACTTTACACATTGGACATAATTAGCAACATTATTAGATGATTAATCATATTCATTTATAGAAGCCGCGCACAACTTGACACAAAAATGAATAACAGGCCCTAGCTACTGAATGCATGCTTACAAGTTACAAATCAATGGAAACCAATTGTAAGATTTTTATTTTTATAATGGAAAAATCCTTGAGGATTAGTAGCACAAAGTTTGAAACTCAATGGATAATGGGTCCGTCCCTCTATACTTCTTCACTAGGTTCAAACCCGTGACGTGAGAGAAAACAAATGTGAAAAATTATCCGAACAACGAATTTCTTTTGTTTTCTTTTTTTGGGGGTGGGTGGGGATAAGCATCCAACAAGTGTAATCCCACAAGTGGGGTTTGCAGAGGAGTACGCAGACCTTACCCCTACCTTTACGGGGTAGAGGTTGTTTCCAATAGACCCTCGGCTCGAAAGAAAAGAAGAATTCGAAGCAGGGTTGCGGTGAGGAGAAGTACTATCACTGAATATTATGTATCAAGAACAAGTAAGTCCACCTTTAAGAATCTACTTATTTGATGCTAACTTAATATTAAGGTGCATTGAGAAAAGGGTTGGTTGTAATTTCCGAAGTAAAATACTAGGATTTGCTACGAAATAATCTGTGTATTCAACCCAAAATCTCAAGGAAACAGGTGGAGTGGCTCAAGACATTATAAACCCTTTTGGAAACCCTTGCACAACCAATGAGGGATAAGTGTAGCATTCGCTGACACCCTCCTCCACGTGTAACCAATTATATGGTTTAACATGGATTTGATTTTCTCCCTTTCCCTCCCTTTTTTTACAGTAGGGAGGACAAAGGAGGCTCAATGGGGTTGGGTTTGGACTATAGGAGGACACACGTTAAGACTCAACAGGCTACTCAATGCGCTGAATGAAGCCCATAGCATCTCCATGGGCTGATTTGAGAGAGAAGCCGAGAGTGATAGAGCATAAGAGAAACCGATTGTGCAAACGATCTCACCAAATTTTGGCTCTAATACCATGTGAAATAATTTAATTATACAATCCAAAATCTTAAGGCAATAGGTGGAGGGGCCCAGGATATTATAAATCCCTTCTGGATATCCCTGCACAACAGATGAGGAACAAGTGTAACATTCTCTAACAGAAATTGATCACATCTGACAAAAGGTCAAAAATAGAACAGAAAGAGATGATGGACATGTACTGAGCTAACCTCCATAAGCAACGTACATGGTTCAGTAATATGATAATTAAAGGTGCTACAAAGAAGCAAAGTAGACCTAACCTAAAATCACGAGGAGCAAAGTTGTCTAAAAACGCCTTTTTGTTAAGGTTACACAGCCTCAAAATCCCAATAAATTCTCGAGATCAATGTATACTTAGTTAAGAACATAACACAAGAAAAAAAAGCACTACAAATGCAAATGATACATATAACAGTTATTTACTCATTGGGATTAAGACTCAGTTCGTACACTTCAACTATGCCTAGGTACTATTCTGGAGTCTTTCCTTTGGCAGACACTCACATATCTCCATGTAGGGAAAAATATAGTTCTCGAAATATCTATTTTTAGAAGACAAATTATGTAGTATTAGAATGTAATGACCTAAATATATCAAAATTTATGCAGAGGGTACATATAGACAAACCCAACTAATATAGATTAAAGCATAGTAGATTTATTCAGCATCAAAAACATGAAAAAGCTCTTACTTGGCCAACACCTGGACCACCGTATCCAGCACCTAGAGCACCATAGGGAGCTCCCATCATTCCATAGCCAATATGAGGAGGGTAAGTTGGAATTGTGGGTCCCTTTTGTGAGCTTGATCCTCCCGAAGATTTTTGATCTGCTTGAGGCTTTGCAAGTGAACACTCCAGTATTTTCCCTGATCCAATAAGAGCAGTAATGCATCAGTGTCACCATACATTCTGTTGTATGAAGTGAACTCCAATCCAAAGAAAGAAGTAGGAAACAGATTTACCATCTATCTCATATTTCTCAGTGTTCTTCAATGCCTTCATAGCACTTGACCTCTCAGCAAAGTGAACAAAGCCATATCTGCTCTGTTCTTGTCCTGGTTTAGCTGGAGGAAGAACTACCTTCGTAATTTTCCCGTGATGTTCAAACAACTCTTTTAGCTTGTCTTGGTTAATGTGTTTGGGCAAGTTCTTCACATACACTGCTTTAACCTATAGAGTTCCAGAGGAAACAAAAGATGCTTACATTATAATTTCACATCTTCAAACATTTGTCAATTAACCAAGCTGGACCATAATGGCCAGTGTTTATTATGCACCAAGCAATAAACCATTCTTAAGGAAATATAGCTACTTGGCAGTAATCCAACTTATGATAAGAGACCCCAGATGCAATACGAAGCAAAGCAAGAATCCATACTGTATGTTAATCAGTTGGAACTCCAGCAATGTTTCTTTGATTACTTAGTCCTTTTTGTTTTGAGAGGCGGGGGAAGGGGGAGTGGAGCAAGAGATAAAATGTTCACAGAGGTATTCCTTGTCAGAAAGAGACTAAAAGTACCAACATATAGCACAGAAAATTATGCTGAATAGGGATCACCATATGTGTGAGTATCTTATGAAAGCACCTTGCAGCACATTAGTTTGCACGGAAAGGAAAGATAAAATTTGCACTAAGAGTAGAACCTGTGAAGAAGCAGCAGTTTCAGCATTTTTGGGATCTGCCCAGCTAACAGTTGGTGCATTATCATCAAGCTTAAAGTCTGAATTTGACATTTTTTGCCTTGAATACTCTGCGCATGCATTATTGTAATATTCTATAAAAGCAAATCCACGATTTCTACCGGAGTTCTGAGGATCCTGTACCATAGGAATTAGAAAAAAAAGTTACGAGTGACAAAGATGGGTTTTTTGCATATATAGAGGGAAGAATTTGATTTTTTTGGTTTTTTATTTTTTTGAAAAGAGGGAAGAACTTCATCTTCTCTCCATGAATAACGAGATATAAGTGGAAGAGTAACTAACTGGAGCTGCATATGTACAACTAATGACAACAAAGAACTGTACCAAAGGGTTGAGAAAATGGACTAACTAAACAGATGTCAAAAAAGATCAAGCTTCTACCTTCACCAACTCAACAGTAATAATTCCGGGCCCTACGTTCGTTACAGCTGTCCTCATATCTTCCTCCCCCCAGTTTCTAGGTACATTACCAATGAATAACCGATGTTTAGCTTGAGCTTCAGAACATTTTACCCTTTTCCCCTGATACAGAAGCAGCTGTGTTAGAGAATCCAAAGAGTTGAAACAAGCAAATAGATGGATTACCATCCACTCACAGAAATGCACATCAGGGCAAAACTGTTTAATAAATGATTGACAAAACTAGGCAAGATGAGAGACAACAGAAGAGTACAGAACGAGTTTTGCCTACCTTAAGCTCAGTGTTGTTGAGCTCTTTAATAGCCTTTGATGCCAATTCCTTGTTTCTATAGGTAACAAATGCATATCCTTTGTTCTGAGTTGTGTCCTTCCCTTTCATTATTCTTACCTGACATTTTCATGCATGTCATCTAAGTAAAATCAGGGACATCAATAAAAATAGCTAATGAACAGGAAAAAGAATTTACCTCTGTAACTTCTCCAATTGTTTCACAAAATTCCCTCACAGCTGCCTCAGAAACATCTTGAGTAATACCACCTATGTACACTTCTGAACCATGAGGAGGAAGGGCGAGGAGTTCAGCATGCTTTTTCTCCACATCCTCAGCATCGACTTTCATTTTTCCTTCATCAGATCCATCACTTTCATTTTCCTCCTCCTCCTCCTCCACCTCTTCTTCTTCTTCTTCTTCCACCTCCTCTTCTACCTCCTCTTCTTCTTCCTCTTCCATTTCCACCTCTTCTTCTACTTCTTCATACTCAATCTCTTCCTCTTCTTCATTATCCCCTTCAAAGTCGACCTGCTCTTCAGTCTCAACAGGCTTCTCAGGTTCAGATTTAGTAGCTGCAGCACTGGCCCTTGTTCTCGGCATCTTATATTTCTAGGAAGATAAGCTGGAGCTGCAACTCTGATGGAACCACAGAAGCCAAAAGCATTTGCAAAAGAAAGAAGAAAATTGTGGACAGGCTGAACCAAAAAGAAAGGCCAAGAGGATTTCCAGAGTAAAGAATATCTCAATTGAACTTGTTCCATGAGAAATGGTCAAGGAGTTCCAATGTCAATTTTCAGTAAAAAGGCTGACTAAATTTTACCAATACAAACAAAGACAGGCAAGAGAAGAACACTGAATGACTATCAAGAGGGTAATATCCTCCATCAGGTGCAAAAACAATGAACCAGTGAATTCCTTAAAAGGTAGATACTGATTGATTTCTGAAGGAATGTCAGCCTTTAGTTTATAACAATTAGGACGAATGCATTCATAACAATGGAACAAGGAAAAGAAAGAAAATAAAAAGAAAACAAGGAAAGAGAAAAAGGGAGAGAAGAGAGGAGATTATGAAAGGCTCAATCTATCCCCAGGCAATAGCAGGGGAAAATAGAATGCTAAACGGAATGGTCATCAAGGTTTTGATCCCACCAGACCCACCCCCATAAAACATAATTCCAGTTCCAAACTACATGTCCCATTCTGTAAGTGAGACCTCCCTGCAGTAAATTAATGGACATACAGTGAATGTACTGATAGAGGAGCAACCTCGACTGCACTTTTTAGAAAACCATTGCTCAATATCAGAACAGTCCGCGAGTCGTTTTACTAGCCATTAGAGTTAAAACTTGACCTCAAGAAGCAGATTAATTCATATCTAGATCAATCAGAAGTCCAATTAGTCTCTTAATGATGTTAGACTTTGAATATTAATTAGTAAGCAAATCTGATAGCTGACACTCATGAGCTTGGAATAAACAGTTAAAAAGGAGATCAACCATTGAGGCAATCACTTGTATAACTTAGAATACACATCATACTGTCCTTTTTTGGGAGGCGTGGTGGACAATCCAAATATTCCATTGACGTGTATTTTGCTAGTTTGACACAATAAATCCGTTTGCAAAGTCAAGACCAGTTCAAAAAGCTCAGCCACTGATCACTGAGTTTCCTTCTCCAACTACATTTTCTAGTGGAAAGCACACAAGGAACTTCTTTCACTACATTAAACCTAAGCTTTTATTAGAAATCAAAACCATTTTCTAAAAATTCCAACTTCCGAAACGTAAATATTATCTCCCAAGTTCATTAGCATCACCATCGTGCAGTCTTAACTAATTCACCACTAATTTGTTTATTTCTAAAGATAAAAAAAAATACAAAATCCTTATCGGAGACAACCTCTACCCCACAAAGGAGGGGTAACGCTTGCGTACATCCCACCCTCCCAGACCCCACTTGTGGAAATATACGAGGTATGTTGTTGTAATGCCTAATCAGGGGAGGACCTACATGGTGGGGTGGGGTGGGGGGCACGTGCCCCCGTTAACTTCGGAAAAAACTTTGTATATATATGTATCTACCTTGAAGAACTACAATATATTTTAAGTGGATCCCTCAAACATATCCGTTGAAGTGGGTCAGTTGGTCAGCGTGGCCCTTAGGTCCTTGATAGTAAGTGCGTGACCCAGGTTCGAATCTTGACTACAACATTTTCTTTAAGCTGACGATTAAAAAAAGGAACAAAACGTGTTGTTGGTAGGTTTCGAACAGGGAACCTAACACGTATAATTTGAGACCAAACCACCAGACCAGCGAGCGAGCTCTAAACATTTATGCCATTTCATTTATATTTATTTTAAATCAGTTCTATGGGTGTTTAACAAAAAAATTCAAATGATGCGGTGTTGCATGACATTGTGATTAGAGACGGACCCAGGATTTGAAGTCGATGCTTCGACTAACGTGTATCTTCCTTTGGTGGTGCCACCGTCGTCTTAAAATCCTGGGTCCGCTTCTGTGCCTAATACTCCAATTTCCACCTGTCAGCAAATGACCCACATCTATCTTCTCCTTTTTTTTAATTGTTTTTTATAGGTAAGAACCCCACATTTATTGCTGTACAATATATCCTCCCATTTAACCTCTAAAGCTGAGAACTCAAGCTTTTTTAAGGAAACAAAATACAACAACAACAACACACACAGTATATTCCCACAGGTGGGTCTGGGGAGGATAGAGTGTAAGCAGACTTTATCTCTACCTCGAGAGAGACTGTTTCCAATAGCCCCTCAGCTACGGGCCATTGCACGCAGATCCATGTACGTATACCCACACACAAGAAAAATAACCCAGATATTCGAAACATTGCTAGTTACATCACATGAAAACGTAACAAATCTAATCCGAATAAACACAAAAAGGGTCAAAGGAAATAGCAGAAACAATGTTGAATTTTGTATAAATAACATAACATAATAAAACACAACAATTACTACAAAATGAAAAGAAATTGTTACCGAGAGATGAATTGAGAACCCTTTTTGTTTTCTTTAACTATGGAAGCAAAAGCGAAATTGACAGCTCAAAGTAAATTTATAAACCCTAGATTGACGAACCAGCTGGATTTTGGTTTAGGGTTTTGAGATTTGGGGATATCTGTTTTTTCTTTAATGTGTGTGTTTAGTTGTGTATTGACAATTTTATTGTTATACTTCCTTTGTCCTTTGCGTTGTAAGTAAATATCTAGAAGGGTATTTGTCATTGCAAATCAAGTGTTAACATGTGGGCCCATGAGGATAATTTATAGATTTCTTTTATATATACCGAACAATAGACAATTTTTTTGTTTTTTTTATCAAAAATTGACTCTCTACCTCTCCTATAGAAGTAAGGTTTGCGTTCGTTTATCCTCCCCAGACCCCGCTTATGGGATTACATTAAATATGTTGTTATTTTAACCTATCTGGTAATTACTTTGAAGTCTGACTAATTTGGATTTGTGCCAGAAATTTTTACATTAGCAATAGAAGCACTCCATGGTAATCCAACCCAGTCACTATTCTCAACACCAACACCATTCCTACCACCAACCCAGTCACCATCACCATTCCCAAGACCGACCCACTCATAACCCATTGATCTAACCCAATACCCAGTCACATCCAACCAGACTCGGTCATCGAACCCGAACCTCACTCACCTCTACCCCCGTCGACTAGTCTAAACAACCTTCCGCCACTGTCACTGCCCCGACATCTCAATCCCCGATTTCCAATCCTGACCCGACACCCCACCAGCCAGCACCCCACCCAAATACCCAACTAGCCCCCGCCCCCACGCACCGAATGAAAACTCGTGCCCAACACGGAATTTTCAAGCCCAAAGTCCATTTTAACCTTTCCACACAAAGTATATCCATAATTCCCAAAAAATCTCAAATTAGTCAAACTTGACCCGAATTGGGATGCGGATATGCGTGAGGAATTTATTGCTTTAACAAAACATCACACTTGAGATTTGGTTCCTAGACCGGATGTGGTTAATGTGATTCGATGCATGTGGCTATTTCATCACAAATTCAGAACAATGGTGACCTTGAGTGTTATAAGGCGAGACTTGTGACTAATTGTACTAATCACCAGAACGGTATTGATTGTGGTGAGACGTTTAGTCCGGTGGTTAAACCGACTACAATTTACACGGTTCTGAGCATAATTATGTGTAAGCATTGACTAATTCATCAGTTTGATGTTAAGAATGCGTTCTTGCATTGGGACTTGAAAGAAACTGTTTACATGTATCAGCCGCCAGACTTTGTCCATCCGGAGGCCCCTCACTATGTCTACCGTCTTCGTAAGTCACTATATGGTTTGAAACAGGCCTCCAGAGCGTGGTATGAATGTTTTGCTAATTATATTATGCATATTGAGTTTGTATGCAGCAAGTGTGATCATTCTCTCTTTATATTTCATCGAGGTACTAACATTGCATACTTGTTATTATATGTGGATGATATTGTTCTCACCGCCTCTTCTGATGTGTTGAAAACTGAGATCATGGCTATGCTGAAATCCGAATTTGCTATGACTGACTTGGAAAAGTAGAGTTATTTCTTATGGATATCAGTGACTAGATCTGCAAACACTATGTTCATGTGTCAACGTAAGTATGCCGAAGAAATTATGTACAAGGCTAAAATGGCGAACTGCAAGATCATGCCTACTCCGGTTGACTCAAAATCAAAGCTTAGTGCTAGTGATGGTGCTCCAGTGTCCGATCCCACTCTTTATAGGAGCTTTGCATGTGCACTTCAGTATCTTACTTTCACCAAGCCTGATATTGCTTATGTTGTTCAACAGGTGTGTTTGTTTATGTATACCCCAAGGAGCCTCATTTTAAGGCTCTTAAACGCATCATTCGATACGTTAAGGGCACACTTGATTATGGATTGCATCTCTACCCCTCTGCATCGACCAGGTTGATATCATATACGGACACCGATTGGGCAGGTTGTCCGGACATGCGACACTCCACCTCCGGCTACTGTGTGTTCTTAGGTGATAATCTCATTTCATGGTGTGCCAAGAGGCAAGCCACCCTATCCCGATCGAGTGCAGAAGCAGAGTATAGAGGCGTTGCCAATGCTGTTGCTGAGATCTGCTGGCTCCAAAACCTTCTTTTGGAGCTTCAGTGTCTCTTGCGTAAGATGTCTATGGTGTACTGTGTAAACATATCCGCGATCTACTTATCTCATAACCCGGTTCAGCATCAGCGAACCAAGCACATTGAGATAAATATACATTTTGTTCGTGAGAAAGTTGCTCTAGGTAATGTCAAGGTGTTGCATGTGTCTTCTTCGTATCAGTATGCAAATATCTTCACTAAAGGACTTCCTAGACAACTATTACTAGACTTCAGATTCAGTCTCAGTGTCCGGCCTTATTCCGCTCCGATTGAGGGGTGTATTAGCGAATATTACCATATATTCGCCATATATTTTGTAATTAATAGTAATGTATAATTATAGTAAATATATAATCCTTATTCAATTAGGATTCAACATTGTACACACTATATATATTTGTATTAATGAGAAATACTCTTCAAGAGAAATTAATACAATCTTACAATAACCCTTCAATTTTATTTTTTATTTTTTTATAATAATGTTATATATAAGAATAGATAATTTTATACTTTTGTTTTTATTACCCACACAATTACTAGGGATGACAACGGATAGGATCTGGACCGGATCCTACTAGATCCAGATCCGTTTTTGATACCTGAATCCAGATCCATCGGGTTCATAGAAATCAGATCCAAATCCGGATCCATCGGATCCACCGGGTCCACGGATCGGATCTGGATCCACATATAAAAAAATTTGCCCTGCTAGGAATTTTTTTTGAACTGACAAACGATTTTTACTTAGCTAACAATTTACTGTGTTTCAATTTTGAAATGTTCATATGAGATATTTTGTTCGTTGTCTCGTTTTGATTGTGAGTTATTAATTGAAAATGTTGGACAATGACAATAGTTGTGGAAAATGCTGATTAGTGTTTCCACAATACTGAACTTGCATGTGCTTGAAATCTTCATAAATGAACTGAATATAATTTTAACTACTTGTCTATGGAGATGTTAGTCATTCACTAATATAACATTGATTTTATTATCGAAGTTACCTCTTAATTTTTTGGTTTTTAAGTTAACGCGGGGATAAATTAAACTTGTTTTGATAATTAAACTTGCAAGGATGTGCTTAACAATTTTAAGAAAATACTTATAAAATTATTCTAGGTTATGAATATATTTAATAAAAAATGGATCCACGGGTCGGATCTGGATCGGATACGGATCTCAAATACAAGATCCAGATCCAGATCCGTCAGAAACGGATCCGGGTCCGAATTTTGAAGATCCATATCCTATAAAACGGATCTGGATCCACCGGGTCCAGGATCCACTGCCATCTCTAACGATTACTGGTATCCACTTTGGAGTCTGACTAGTTTGGATTTATGTCGAAAAATCTTAACAATAAGCCACTCCTTATAAAAATGATTCTATTCTCAAGACTAGAACCGTCATTAAGAAAAAAAAAGGTAAGTGTGGAGTATCAATTATTTGTTGCATAACAAATAGTTTTTAAATCATTTTAAAAAAAATTAATTATATGTGAAAAATGTTCCTGACTCGTGCATGTATTTTAGTGATGAGTTATCAAGTAATAATAGATTACTTGGTAAATTGTGCACAATTGATACCTCCTTTTTATGAGGAGGGGTCAATTTCTAAAATCATAGACCAACTTTGAGTTTGTGCGTATTTTTTAAAAAACTAATATCTTTTAACCATAAATTACCAAACATAAAATATGAACCAGCACACTCACAACAACTTCGTGAGTCCATAATATGAGACATAGGGATTATGGTGCAAAACCAATTTGAATTAATGTCATTTGGAGTTAGAGAGAGGAACTTAATGACAAAAATATAAAGATTTGGAGAGAGTACTAAAGAAGTTATTCAAAGGGGTTCGAGCTTTATATTAAGACAAGCATGCATGTGCACAGTTCAATCAAAGACTAGTGACCTTTTTCATAAGATACAAAAATATCAAGTGAAGTAATGTTTATGAAGAATTTTTTAAGAAAAAGGAGATCATGGGCTTCTAAGATTATGATAGTTTAGTGCACATATTTGGAGCTAGATGTGGGAATTTAGGAATATGGGTCTTAAGATAAGATATAAGCGATAAGACTTTAAGCGCACCTGATCAACTTTGCCCATAGAGTATACTGGGGATGAATGACTGGGGGGTTGTGCAGCTGAGCAAGTCTCCCATTGCTTTCACAAACCGCAAACCAATGGGGACAACCCCAAAAAACGAGTTCTAGAGCTATAGCATTTTAAGGACATACTCCATACTTACAACGTATGTAACACAGTTTTTTAAAGTCAAATTGATTAGCTAGTAGAACCACAAACATAAGTGTTCATTACCAAATAGCGTAAGTTGAAGAGTAACAAGTTTCCATCTAGCAAAGAGCTAAACTTTTGATGATAAACTACCTTAAACAGAAGCTGAAGATCCGAAATTTTCAGAAGTACTTCAAACTAATATGATACAATTAAACACTGCAAGAATGCAGCAGAAAACTTTGCCAGTCCTCAGATAAACAAATGCTTATGGTCTCCATTTGCCAGTCTGCAAACTTTGTCATAGCTATTAACATCTGCCACATATCAAAGAATTTGGGATTTAGTAGTAGATTAGCAAGTATAGATAATCAAGAGACAAGCACTAGCTATATTGTAAAAAGTTCCTATAAACCTTAAGTCATTAGAAGAACTTTACTAATCATCAAACTATGTCTACATAAAATGCTCATGCCATGGGTAAAATTAAATGCAGTCTGCAATGTTGCTGGAATCTTCAAAAATGCTGACGGGTGCATACCAGATCCTTTAAAAGTAGTGCATTATAGGAGGATCCGACATGGGCACGAAAATATTTTTGAAGAGGCCGAACAACATAGACAGTCTAGACATCATTGATTCTGAGGGTTAGACTACCACATCGATCTTGAATATGTTCAACAGAGTAAGAATAATAACGACTATCACATGATGTAGGAGAGTAAAGGAAATAGAAAGCAACCGTATAATAACAACCTGATTAGTCACACTAACCGAAATTCCCTTTGGCTTACTTCTTGAATTTCTTGTAGAAACATTTCAGAGAAGTGAAAGAATGAAGATAAAATCGGCCGGGTTTGGAAGGACATAAATGTATGACAACATCTATTATTCACTTCACTTAATTGAATACAACCCACTCAACCGTGGAGCATTTATATAGCCATAAAATTCATGTACTTATAGTTATCATAAACAACATTACAATTACAGAGTTATGAAAAAGATGTGGAATAAGACACAAAGAAGGGTAAAAACAAAAAATAGCTCATTCAGTTCAGCAGAAATTGACTAAATTATATAAGCATTTCATTCCTAACAATCAAATCTAGATTCAATAACTAGCTATACCAATGAAGAGAACACAATTTGAAACTGAGAAACGCTTTTCAAACCTTCTTTTCTCTTCTTAATATCATGTTCTGAATCCAGAACTCTAGTTAACCAGATTTACGACAGTAATATAAGTAGTTGCTAAATAAAATACCTTCCACCATCAAAGGCATATCCAGGTTCTTAGCATTGAACCCATTATATCTTTAACGTTACGGGATCATATCTACTAATTGTTGCAATTTTCGTGGATTTTTACATACTATAAATTTATGCTCTGTGACAAAAATAATGAGTTCAAATGAACCTGATAACTGTATGCTACATCCGCCTCTACCCACCATTCAACATGCATTTCACAACCTATAAGCATCTATTAAGCAAAGACTAAAGAATTCAAACTCACCATTCACCAAGCACTTCTAAATGCAGATTTTACGCTGAACGTTAACTCAACTCAATAAAATTCAAGTTTTATTTTAACACTCTCCGAAACAATACAACAAGAACAACATATCCAGTGTAATACCACAAGTGAGGTCTGAGAAGGGTAGAATGTACGGTAGAGAGACTGTTTCTGACATACCTTAGCTAATCATATGAACAAAAAAACAGCCCAAATAGTAAAAAAAGAAAAGAAAAGAGATCAATTAACACCAATCTAACCTTGGTGATGATAATTAGAGAAATTGGAGAGGGTGAAGAACTGATCATTATGAACAAAATGAGTAGTCAAAGGCTTTTATTGTGAAGTGGCGGCAAAACGTCCCGCGCGTTTAAAAGCCCAGTACATTTTGGGAAAATAATAGTTTTAGTGCTTTGCTGTTGCTCTGCTTTGATTGTGCTTATGGTTTGTTGAGCCTGTCCCTCAAAGATATTAGTTTTTTAAAAGCAATATAGGCAATGTGTGTGCTTTTGTATTAGCTTTTTCTATTGTATTGCCTCTATTGCTTTTTCTAACATCGTAAAAACATACAATTACATCTCTGCAAGTACTTGTACAAGGAATTTACACTGACTGGCATGTAAAACAGAAAAACACAAAAACAAATAATTTATGTAGATGCACTAAACCTCTTTAGTATCCACTTGAAATTGAACAACACTGAGCTAATGTGCCACAAATAGCTCCTTACAAAATATCGCCCTCTGCACTCAAATGCGCGAGGCCAATAGTTGGTGGTTTAGCCGTTATAGTAGCCAAGAAAAAGGGCATTTGATGCAACAAGCTGCTCACGTTGAAAGGATATGTAAGTTGCAGGACATACTTCCATGTTTCTGCAATCAATGCATATTCATTTAGAAGCAGAAGCTTCATATAAACATCATATTGTTAAGTCATCGATGCCAGTGAGCCATTTTGACCATCCAAAAGAGAGGAGCGAGGAACCTCCCGCAAGTACCCATCCTCTAAAACGAAAACCCGTCCAGCCATTAGAACTGTTTCCAAGCGGTGAGCAATCACTAGTACCTGCATGGAAAGATTTAGACAACAATTAGAACTGCCCTGTACAAAAGACATTGTGAAAGGTATCATCAATTTCTCTTGCAATTAAATGGGTCATCAATTGGCAAACTTCAAATCTCAATGGCTTAAGACATTTCTATTGCCAAAAAAGTCAAATACCTCGCATCACACTCATTTTTCAACAGCACCATTACTCCCCTTCCAGTTGTATTGCAAAGTTCTCTATCTTATGGACACTGTTAACCTATGTCCTCATCTCTCATCAACTGTGAGGGGAACCCTGCTCTACCAAAACAGGCATTTGCCTTTTTGTAGTTATTTCTAGTCCATATGCTTCATCATGGTTAGCAGAGAGGACCTGAATCCTGAATTGACTAGTAAAAAGAACTACGAGGACAGAGGGATGGTCCGAAGCTATGGTACCGAACTGTAAACAAAGATATAGAAGCTTCTTTTACTTACAGTACGATTTTGCATCAGGCGCTGCAGAGCTTGTCTCACCAACAGCTCTGACTTGCTATCTAATGCTGAAGTAGCTTCATCCAAAATCAGAATAGACGGATCCTGATAAAGTGCCCGAGCAATCGCTATTCTGAGATGAAAACGAAAAGGAATGAGGGAAATTCTTAGATCAAAACAGGTCAGCTTTTACAGCTCCTATATCTGCAATTGCAGTAAGTCTTTCGGTAACAAGGGGCATTAGATCAAAGGTTCTACAGCATTCCCTAAATACCTATCCCTTGAGAAGGTAGGCAATCCTTCATTAAAGATCAAACTAGAGGCTGAATTCAAACACACCCAGGATCCACAAGAATTGTCCGATTAAAATTGATGAAAACAAAGAAGCTCAAGTACCTGAAAAGGGGATCCAAAATGATTATGGAAAACTGTAATTTGTTGAGAAAAATCAGCTGTAGAGGAAGACCTACAGTCAAACCCAAGAATCGCGGACTTGTCAGGATTAGATCTAATTCTCTTTCTATCATTTTTGGATTGACAGAACTTTCTTACTGTGAGATTCTGTTACTCCCTTCGTTTGACTCTTAAGTTCTAAAGAGTGGAAAGTTTTTTTCTAAAAATGTAAGGCATATTACTGATTGATTATGCATGAGAGATATATAATAAAATTCAGAAAATCAAAGTGTATTGGTGGGAAAAGTATCATACCTTTGCTTCTGCCCTCCACTGAAAATTGAGCCCCTAGGTCCAACATTCGTCTCATAGCTAAGCGGAAGCACTTCAATGAATTCATCTGCACTTGCAGTTCTCGCAGCAAGCTTCACTCTCTCCATATCAATACCAGTCATTCTATCCCTATATCCAATGTTCTCGGCAACAGTTCCAGAAAATAATGTCTGATAAAATTAAGAAAAAGGTAGAAAATCAGCCGTGCAGTCCCTCTTTCCCACTTTAGCTGACCTTGCTAGCGTGGATTTAAAGAAAGTTTTACAACTACAGCAACTAACCACAAATAAAGATTAGCAATATTTCATAGATCCTCCAAAATGGGGGGTAAAGCACCTCCACCCATGACCGTAGGTCCAGGGTTCGAGTCACGCTGAAGGGGAAGTGTGGAAACACTATAGATCCTCCAAAATCGGGGGTAAAAAAAAAACTCATCATATCATGGTTGTGAAGAGGGAATGAGGCTTGGACTTACTGTATCTTGAGAGACCAGACAAATATTTCTCCTCAAACTTTCGATTCGTATGCCTCTAATATCCAAACCATCAATGAGAATGGAACCTGTCAGTGAGGAAGTAAACCTTGTCATGCTACAGCAGAAGTTAACTTTCATATTCATCATCAAGGATTAGACGCTAACGAGAATTCCAGACTGTAGTGTTGTGATGACAAAACTGCTAACCGTGTAAAGGATCATATAAGCGAAGGAGGAGTTTTACAAGAGTCGTTTTTCCTCCTCCTGATGGTCCACATAAGGCAACTATTTCTCCAGATTTAATATGTAAGTCCAAGTTTTTCAGCACAAGAGGTCCATTGTCTCCGTATTGAAAAGAGACATTAGAGTATTTTACTACTCCAGTAACACAATCTAAGTCAACAGCATCTGGGTTCACAATTTCCTGTACATTCATACACAGTAGATATTCAGGCACACTTGAATGCATGATTCTAATTGAAAGAACTTAAAATTTTTATGTTAATGAAGATCAATCAATCATACAAAGTAGAAGATGAAAGAAGCAAAGTGTAAAACAACCACCTAATAAGATAAAGTTTTCTAAATTCTAAGAAAATAACGAAAAATAGATAGAACTGAGTTGGTGGTCACTGGAGAGCAATCCCTTTTTTTTCCAGCAACTAATGCATGATATGAGTAAAAGATGATGATTATCTGGCTTGCAACTTACGTTAATGGTAGCAGTTGTAAGTATTCAACTTTTAAATCTGACAGAGTGTATTTTTTGGTATCAGGTCCAAAGTGCAAGGATAATTTTTTTTGTATCATAACTTAAGGAGGAGACCTAATTCTAGTTCTGCTGTTCTTCATCCTACATGCCAGTACCGAAGTCAAAGCTATCATCGGACCATCATATCTTGGAAAAAGACTCACGAGTATAATCATTTCCTTAGAAATCAACAAGTTATATATTTACCTCAGGTTCAAACCTTGTCAAACTAAATAAGCGCTGAATTGCTGGCTCTCCTTGTTTTAATTCGTTGTACGCTTTTCCCATATCCTGCACAACTCTTAGATTCAGATTGATAGCTAAGACTGCTCCACATGCTGAACCATATAACAACATGAAGCAGTATGAGAGAAGTGCAACCGAACAAGAATAAAAAATAGCAACAAAAAGTCAAAAGATGAAAGGATAACATAAAAGTGAAGTCACTTCCAATTTAAATGGGATAGAGAAGTTAAGCAATTTTTTTTTTTTGGAGAAAAGAAGAAAAAATTGATTAACTTCTTTATCCCATTTAAATTGGAAGTGACTTTCCTCTGTCTCGAGAAGCTTCTTCTCTTAAGGGAAAGTTTTGAGTGATTCACAGTACTATTCAAAGCTTCCTATGCATGCCTTCTGATGTGAAGATAACCTCCTGACTAACTTTCTTCGACTTTGTTCAGTTTAGGTACCTGGATACTTTGGGTACTTTTAGATCAGCAATTCATTAGGAAAAGTTATCTCATGTTTAATTTTACTTGAAGGTTGTGATGCGTGATTCTTATCGCAACGCCCAAAGAAAAAACTATGTATGGGGTCCAGACTCCCGGGTAACACCTGCTTCTATATGCCTTCAATTTTTTGTCGAGTAAAATGACAACCTACTTCTATATGCTTCGTTCTTTCAAGTAACACTAGACTTGAAGTAATGTGTATTGCAAATTTGCAACAGTTGTAGTGGTAGAAGAAAACTATAAAGTAGTCATTCAACAGTTGGTTTTAGTGAAAACCATCGCATAAAGTTCAAATTTGGATTCTTGATATTTGTCAAGTTAATCAGGAAAATAATTAGTTTAGAAGTTTGTTATGTGCATGGGATGGAGGTAATATAGCCTATTCATATTATTACAAAGATAGGAGATAAATCAAAATTCCAACCAAATGAACTTACAGAAACATAATCCTTCCAATAATTGAAGCATTACCTGGATTGGGGAGATCAACAGAACCAGGGATGTTACAAAAGAAACCATGGCAGAGCAATCAAATGAACCTTTTGAAACTAGCAGCGTGCCAGCGCTAAATGTGAATAAAACGCCAAAATATATTGCTTGTACCAACTGAGGAATAAATGCCTTCAACTTCTTCTTTCCCATAGTCGCAGATAGGTCAGCAAAAGCAAGTGACTGGAACTTCTTGCTTTCACAAGACTCCGCATTATTTGCCTTCACAAAAAGAATTGATGGGAGGATCTGTAACAAGGAGTAATTTGCCTTCAGTTGGTGTCAAAACCTTGATTCTTTGATATAAGGAAGAGAGTAACATAGAACAAAAGAAGCTGGAAAAAAAGGGAGAAGGTGGAAGAAGTTTACTCCATGTGTTGGAATGCATATGAACATACCTTCATTTTGGAAAAACAAAAGTACACTAAACCTCAAACTTAAGAAGACTAAGAAGCTATTGCACTTTGATGAAAAATTTCATATCGGAATGAAATGGCCCCAAATAACGCAATCGATGTATAGATTCATACGGACAAACCAACTAGTTTTGGATCAAAGCCAGTTGATAGATTCATTCATATGCTTAAGAAATGATCTTAACCAAAAACACTTACCTCATTCAGATAGGAAGAGAGAGAAGCAACAGCTTGATGTGCCTTGTTTGATACATCACGAAGTTTTTCGCCCAAGTAACCAATCACAAAACCCATCAATGGAATCACCTTAAATAACACCCATCAAGATTCGATATAAACTCATCCAACATTCATAAGAAATTCATAATAATAGAAGGAAATAACTAATGCATCTTTTGTCACCAAAGCAGAAAGTAATGATAGAACAGGGTTGATGACCAACATCTGAATTGCCATTGCTGATAATTGAAGACTACTTGGTACAATCATCTGTAAATAACAAAGCATAATATTAGAAAGAGAAGGGAAGGGGTTCATCGAAGACATATAAGTAAAAGTGTCTATTCTTGAACAACTTAAACTTTTTTGGAAACAACTCATATCGTTCAACATGGTACTAATAGCACTCACGAGCTTTGAGTCCAACGAACACTCTTCAAAAAAAATATTTCTATGTGCTTAGTCCAATAAAAAGAATCAGACTACAAGCGAGGGACATCTGCAAAATATAAACAAATATCCGAGTCTAAATCTCATGGCCACCAGAGGCAAAGCTAGTTTCAAGTAAAGGGATTCAATTGAATCATCTTCGCATGAAAATTATACAGGGCAAAAACGATTTTTTTGGTTATATATAAATTGTTGAATCCTCTTGGATAAGGAAAGATTCTAGTCTAGCGTAGTGTAAAAGGGGTTCCGAAATTGCTTCTTTAGGTCACACGTTCAAATCTTATGTATGATAATCCACCCATCAAAACAAATATTGCACATGCTTGATCCAAGAGAGTAATCGTGAGAGGGTGGTCGCAAGCGCAACAAATCAATATAAGTGTCCCCTCATAACCGTTTAAACTTTTAGATAATGCAATTCACACAGTTCAACAGCATAAACATATACAGAAACGGATGCTCCCAGGGTTTTGGTAGTCGGAGTACCAAAGCATCATCGTCTTAATGCAATTCACACAGTTCAACATCTGCGTTTGTCATTTGTGTCGCATCAGCTACGCATTTTTGGAGGATCCAACACGGGTGCGACTAACATTTTTGGAGGTCCGAGCAACATAGGTTAGGAGTACCAAAGCATCATTTTCTCAACTTACATTCAAGAGAGCATAAACAGTATCAGCAATATACACTTGTTCTCCCTCTACTTGTAATTCTTCCAAGTTTATTGATTATTAACTATTAATCATTTTATTACACGTGTTAAGTTGATTTTATAACCGTTTAACCTTTTAGATAATAATGCAGTTCACACAGTTCAACTCACATTCAAGAGAGAATAAACAGTTTCAGCAACATCAGAAGCTTCAGCAGTAATCCTATACGCAACATCTCCAGCAGCAATCCCATTTTCTCCTTCAAAAAATCCTAAATCTCTCTGCAAAACCTTGCGGAAAACACAAACCCTAATCTTATACACACAATTCAACGCAGCTTCCCGTAGAAACACTTGCTGCAGATAATTCACAACCAGTCTAAGAAAAAACAAACCTGCACATAATTAACATTTACAATTAATATCATAAATAATACATTTAAAGAACATGGATGGTCAAGTGAAGGGTATTTATGAACCATTTTCAATAGGTTAGGACCATTTTTGGCCTTTTTCCGTATTATCAATAAATAGCAGCAATCATCAAGGAGGCATAATACAAAGATAGACACTTAAACTTAGTCTCTACTGATAACTAAACACTCTAACTTTGAGAATGCACATCTAGACACCTTGACTCGTCCCACCGTGTCAGTTGAACACACCAACTTACAAAATGATCATCTAAGACGCCTCCAAAATTTATGTGTCCAGTCAGCATCGGATGTCCATCAGACACATTAGGGACGAGTTGAGGTGGCTTGTACCGACAACTAAACACTCTTAACTTTGAGAATGCACATCTAGACGCCTCAACTCGTCCCTACTGTGTCAGTTGAACACACCAACTTACAAAATGATCATCTAGACACCTCTAAAATATATGTCATGTCAGCGCCACATAAACTTGGTATGTACTGACAACTAAACACTTTAACTTTGAGAATGCACATCTATACACCTCAACTCATCATCACTGTGTCAGTTGAACACTCCAACTTACAAAATGATCATCTAGACACCTCCAAATTTTATGTGCCACGTCATCATCCGATGTCCATGAGACACATTAGGGACGAATTGAGGTGACTTGTACCGGCAACTAAACACTCTTTTAACTTTGAGAATGCACATCTAGACACCTCAACTCGTCCCTACTGTGTCAGTTGAACACACCAATTTACAAAATGATCATTCTAGACACCTCCAAAATATGTGTCATGTCAGCGCCACATAAACATGACATGTACTGAGAACTAAACACTTTAACTTTGAGAATGTCCCTACTGTGCCAGTTGAACACACCAGCTTACAAAATGATCATCTAAAACACCTCCAAAAATTATGTGACACGTCAGCATTGAGTGTCCATGAAATACCGTGGGAACAAATTGAGGTGTCTATATATGCAATCCCAAAGTTGAAGTGTTTACTTGGCAGATGAAGCCAAGTTCGAGTGCTAAAAATCAATAAGTACCAAAAAACAAACCTCCTAAAACCAAACACTCTTCTCTAAGCTTCACAACATCCAACGGATTCATAAGAGACGAGAATTTTCCTATTTTAGGAACGATTTTTGAGAGAGAGTAAACGGATATTGCACTACAAAGCCATCCGGATAGAATTGGTTGCCATTCGGAGATGAGATAGGGTTTAAGAGGAGTTAAAGAGGTGATCGGAGATTTGAATTTGTTGCCGGAATTCGTAGCGGCGGCGCGTGTGGATAAAGTGGATGATGAAATGGGGGACTTGAGGATGAGATTAGTAATTGGTTTGGTGACGTGGCAGGGGACGGTGAGTTTGTGGTGGAGATGGGGCAATGAATGGCCGTGACCCGGCGGTTTCAGGTGAAGTAGGGACATTTTCCGGCGGGATTTTCAAATGGTAATTCCAACACTAGAAGGTTCTCCCCCTTATTCATGTTGCCGTCTAATATTTATTTTTTTAGATAATGATAAAAAACATATCATAAATATCATATTTTTGCAAGCTTCTTAAATGAAATATTTAGTGAATTATCACCAACTATTGAACTATCTATTTGTGTTTCTCATCTGAACTATCACAAATTATTTATCGAAACATACCCCGACTAGTATTTAATAATATTGAAAACTCATAAAAATGTGATACTTTTCATGTCTTTTTGACCATTATCTCTATATTTTCTTTTTATTTTTTCAATTAATTTCTTTAATTATACGAGTGGAGTGACATTTGACACTATTTTTAAATAAAAAAAGAATGTGTACACCATGCATTATCAAATATATTCAAGCTGTGTTTTGATAGATAATTCAAGTATGAAATGCAAACACCGTATAGTTCAGATACGAAACTCACAAAAAATGATATTTCAAATATGTTTTCACCGTTATCTCTTTTTTCTTGAAATAATGATAAAAAGACATTAAACTATCACATCTTTGTGAGTTTCTTACCTGAATTATCAGATTATCTAAATTATCATCAACTATTTATCGAAATTCACCTCTAACTCTCTTTTTGATAACATTGACAATAATTTAGAAGACACAATTGGGATGAAAAATACTTACATACACTCTAAATAATTAAATCATAAAAGTGATCAATTAAAGTAAAAAAATATATATAATTGATAAAAGTTTACATATAATTGATAAAAAAAGTTTATATTGAGACACATATCTTGCATCAATTTAATTGGTGCAAATATTGAGTGCCGTTATGTTGTTTCTCAACTCGGGCCACTAAACAATGAATTTAAGTCCTACAGACGGATGTGTATCAAATTCAATAAATTATCGGTGAATATAATTTAAATTCTTAAGTAATTAAAATTCAATTTTCTTTATTTCATGCGTTTGTCCGCTACTTACTTTAAGATCCGAATAATACGAATTCATGCGAGCATAAAACACGTTATAGGGGAACACTCCTTCCCATAACTTTTACCAATTAGTCGTTCTTGTTACAGGATCGGCAGAACTTAGTGACTTTGATAAATTCTATATTTATCTTAATAATCCATTACATGTATATAAATTACTAATTTAGAACCCAATAATTTAAAAAACTAAATTCCTGAAACCATAATCTTCAAATCCTAACTCCGTATTTGTTTGAATATGATCAAAAGGAACAACTCAAAAGGCCATAATCCATTTTGTGAGTCATTCCATGATGTCATAATCTCTTTAATCCCTTTCTTTAGATCCAAAAAAGCCCCTTTATACTTCCATTCATCCAGCTGATGGTAAACCAGTCGTCTCAATAAAAATTAACGTAGCTAATTCTCCAAAATGAAATTATTGTTGGTGCTTTTGATGAAGTAAGAACTTTCATTGGCAATGCATCAAGATGCAGAAGTTACAAAAGAAGTTGTGTTAGCTCCAGTACAAGAGAAGAGACTATGTTGTGGTTTGGGAGCTAACGAAGTCCAAAAGTTGATCATCACTATTTACAGCGACTAAGTTACTCTAACAGAATAAGTTAAGCAAACATCTAGCTCTTATAGGATATGGTTTGGAATTGAAATTCCATCAAAACATATGCAGTTCCTTTCTGTCCAAAGGCTTTCATATGCATCTTTATTTGGGTGTGGTATGATCCAATCGAGTCCAAAGTAGAAAAGAACATGTTTCATAGGTCAACAACTACAAATACTTTCTGAATTTTGAAGACACATGTAACATCTGTTGGCAAGTTGAATGCTTTTTTGTTTGAGGTTGTCCTGAGTCAAACATGTTTTTCATTGAGCGTTGTCCAGCTGAATTATCCGTGCTAATCGAAAGGCATAACAATCGTAGAAATTCATAGATTTCAGGTGTCGCGTGCTTGCTCATTACAGTCTAGTTCTGACAAAGGAATTTATGAGAAAAAAATTGCATAACGTAAGTTGCTCGAACCCTCCAAAAGTGTTGTTACACCCGTATCGGATCCTCCAAAAATGTATTACTTTCAGATGATCCGACACACACCTTGCGGTATTTTTAAAGAGTCCGAGCAACATAACTTCTAACAAATTAGAACCTCTTTTAAACTACATTGTGCAGGTAACGAGATCTTGATTTGAGGTTGCATCAAGAAATGTCACAACAACATGTGAAGAAGTTCTAGGAAACTTCAAAACCTCTTCCGATGCCTCTTCAGATATGCCACCAGGGTCATCCCAAATAATTATCAGCTTTTCTATTGCATGCGCATTCTTGAGGAAAAACCTCATTAGCTCCATCTCATTGTCATCGTATTTGAAACCAACCAATTTAATCAACTTCAAATGAGATTCCAAGCACACAATGCTTTCACTAGGGTTATTCTGTTAGGATTTGAGTCTCAAATCCGACCTAATAAGAAAACAGTAAATAAGCAAAGAACAAATAACACACAAATTTATAGTGGTTTACTCTCAATGCGAGAGCTACGTCCACTTTGCCGCTGCAGATTTTACTATAATCAAATAGGGAGTTTGTGTTTACAATTCTCTCTTGCTCAAGTACAAAGAAAAACGACGCCCTAGAATATATAGCGAAAACTAGGGCGAACATAATACAAGCTCGAAATTTCCAAAATACCCTCCACTAAATAACCTTACATTATAAACTAGTGTCAACGATGAATTAGGCTCCACAACTCAACACTTACGTGACTCCGATAGACTCATATCGTCTTATTATCATTCATGCATTATGTACATGTATAAACCTTGACCTCAAAGGTGTTATATACACTATTATATGGTAGACATTATATATATGTATGGGGTATGGAAAAAAGAAAGTCGTTATATACGCACCACTACCTGCACCTGGTATATATGATGATGATTATACCCACAGAGGCCGATATGATATGATGGGATGCCCACAGAGGCTTGATGACGTTATATATGCATATGTATATGTATGACCGACATTGTGCATGCACAAACATGCTACGTAGGCATATTATTGCCCTCAGAGGTATTCTCTATTGGTTGGTTATTTCTTGTCTCATGTTACTTTCATGTCTCTATTATACTATTCTTCATGCCTGACATACTCGGTACATCATTCGTACTGACGTCCCTTTTGTTGGGAGACGCTGCTTTTTATGCCCGCAGGCTCATGTAGACAGGGTGACGATCCACACTAGTAGGTTGCTGGTTCAGCTGATATTGGAGCACTCCACTTGTTTCGGAGTTGGGGTCCAATCCAGGTACGGTGTTTTTGGATATGCATAGGGGTATGGCGGGGCCCTGTCCCTACCTTATGATGTCATGTACTCTTTAGAGGCTTGTAGACAATTGTCCTGTGTATAGTAGTCGTATATGGCCTTGTCGGCCTTAGTATGTATACGAGAGCCTCGAGATGTAGGACTTATATAGATACAAATTGAAATGAAGAGTACCCTTAACATACAACATAATTCTTTTTAGAGCCCCCATATGTGTTTCATTCGGATCATGCATGTGTAAACAAACTTGCTGAACTGCATAGGAAATATCAGGTCACGTAAAAATCAAATACTGTAAGGCCCTAGCTAGGCTGCGGTAATGTGTAGGATCGATGTATGGAGTACTAACAGTGTTGCTCAATTTCACCTTTGTGTCAACTGGAGTATGTGATGATTTACAGGAAGACATCCATGTTTTTTCAATTATATTTCTTTTGTCTGAGAAACAGACCACCTGCATATTCCATCACAGCAATGCCAAGAAAATAATTCAATGGACCCAAATCCTTCATTGCAAATTCAGCAGCCAGAAGGAACATAATAGACTGGCGAAGTGAAGATGATGATTTCGTGAGAATAATGTCATCGACATACAGGAGTATACATGCCATGTCAGCGCCCTTCCGATAAATGAACAATGACTGATTGGACTTGCAGTGAGAGAAACCTAACTTGGAAATAAATCATGCAAACCTGTTATACCACACTCGATGAGCTTGTTTCAAACCATATAAGGATTTCTTCAACAAGCAAACATGATTTGAACGGGTATAATCTCAGAAACCCAGTGGTTGATGCATGTACATTGTTTCATGTAAGTAGTCATATAAGAATGTATTTTTAACATCCAACTAATGGATGGACCAAAATTTGGAAAGTACCAGACTGAGAACAATCCGGATAGTTGCTGGCTTAACTACCAGACTGAATGTTTCACCACAATCCACTCCAACCTGCTGAGACATGCCATCACCAACAAGACGAGTTTTGTATCTTACAAAAGAACCATTAGAATTCTTTTTATGACAAAAAATCTACATAAACCGAATGATGTTCACATTAGATGGACGTGGTACTAATTCTCACATCTTATTTGTAATAAGAGCATTAAATTCATCTAACATGGCAGCTTTCCAATTCGAGTCGGATAAGGCAACTTTAGGATTTTTTGGTATGGGTGATGGTTAGGTTAAATTGGTGCTTAGGTCGAAACATTCTGTGCATTGCACGAATTTCAATGGTCCAAGGTTGGATAGTTGAACTTGCACGGGTTTCAATGGCTTGTGTATCGGGTTGTGTCATGGGTGGGGATGTAGGGTTTTCCCCTGGCGGATCCTGTTCGATACCCACGACGGATTGGGCCAAGGCTGAGAGAAGAGTGACCTCTGCCCCTCGGACTAGCCCATTCTCATTCCGGGTTTGGGTCAGGGGTTTTTGGGTTGGGTAAAGTCCTACATTGTTTCGAGAGTGTAGATGATACCTCATAATTGGATGTAATTAGTCGTCCAGAAAATCATATGAAGGTGAAGATTCTACTCGAGATGTTGCAAACGGGAATGTAGATTCATAAAAAATGACGTGACGAGAAATTATGATTTTTCCATTTGCCATATCATAACACTTATATCCCCTATGATTTTGTGGGTATCCCAAAAACACACAAGGAGTGGAACGGGATGAAGTTTGTTAATTGTGGTGGATGGAAACAAAGGATAACACAAACACCCAAAAAACTGTAAATGTGTAAATGATGGGAGACGGTAGTACAACATTTGTGTGGGTGACACATTGGAGAGTAGTTTACTAGGAAGAATATTTAAAAGATGTGGGGCCATTTGAAATGCATGGTGCCAAAATTTTTGTGGTGTGGACGAATGCACAAAGAGAGTACGAATCATATTGTTAATTGTTCGAATTTTCCTTTCGGCTTTCCCATTTTGTGAAGAGGTATGTGGACATGAAACACGCAAAGATATCCCAGTTTGGTGACAAAAATTCTTAAAATGGGCATTTATGAATTCACCCTCATTGTCACATTGAAAACATTTAATGAATTTTTCAAAATGAGTTTTGATAAAAATACTAAACTATTTTAAAATGACATAGGTTTGCGATTTAATCTCCAATGGAAATGTCCACAGAAAATTCGAATAATCATCCAAAATCAGCAGATAATATTTATGATATGCAGAACTCAAAACATGTGATGTCCACAAATCACAATGTAACAGATCAAATGGCATAAGAGTACTGGAGGTAGAAGATGCAAAAGGAAGTTTAACATATTTACCAAACACGCACGTTTGACAAACAGAAGAATCCAAAAGTTTATTACAAGAAATAAATTTATTTTTCCTAAGATTATCAAAAACTGGTACTCCGGGTGTCCCAACCGGTTGTGCCACAAAGTAGGAGAAATGACTGCAAAAGTATATGGTTTGGTCACGCAATTATTGGAAACAGTCGTGAGAGGATACAATTCCCCCATACTATTGCATCTTATTAGTGGCATCCCCGTCTGAAAATCCTTCACAGAAAAACCAAACGGATCAAAATTCACAGAAACATTGTTGTCAGTTGTAAAACGTCGCACATATATCAAATTTTAATTAGTTTTGGTGCATGTAAGACATTTTTTCAATTGTAATAGGGTGTGTGTGGAAGTAGTAGGTTTACCTGACCAATACCATGAATTGGAATTTTCTGCCCACTTCCGACAATAATATTATTAGTGCTCAAATTACAATAAGACGAGAGATTGCCTTGAGACGCTGTCATGTGAGACGTAGATCCTGTATCCATATACCACGACTCATCTGAAATATTTAGATTCATATTGTTCATAGTCTGTTCAAGATCCGTGGGAGCATAGCCAATAAATGATGGTGTTTTGGCTGCAAATGCATGTTGTGGACTAGGCCTGAGGACTCCTGAATGGCGGTTTGAAGAGGAGGACTTGGCCCAATTTAAGGTTGGGTTTGGGAATTGCGGGGCAGCCCATTATGGGCCCCAGACCCTTGGTGGGTACTGCTCCCACTGACTTTCGACGGACTGGGCAGTGGGCTGCCACTGCCCGGTTTGGTTGTTACCGGCGGCTGGCTTCCCGCCACCCTTGCCCCATCCCTTACGGTTTGAGCCACATTTTTTACCATTATTGTTTCGGTTTCCGCCGCTTCCTGAACCAGAATTTTATTGTTGAAAATCGGTGGAAAAAGAATTTGTGAAAACAAGGGCGGTTCCGGCGTTGTCTGTTGCGGAGGATGCATGTTTTGCTTTTCGTGTTTCTTCAACAATCAACCTTGACCGATCCCCGTAGAATGGAGACAATGGATTGATCTGTTGAATAAACGTAGTGACTCCACCATATTGTTCATTCAATCCGACAATAAATTGAAGGACCAGACTTTGATTTGTGACCAGCGAACCAACGTTGGATAGTTAGTCTGCAAGCACCTTCAATTCTTGACAATAGGCGGAAAAGTTGGAGAAGTCATCCAATTTAACATTAGTAAATTGGTGTTCAAGATATACAACCCTAGACAGTTTGTTATCTTGAAATATGTTTTGTAACCGTTCTCATGCCTCTTGAGCCGTAGAATTCAGCTCTAATATGGTATGTAGAAGATCATTTGATATTGTGCCATAAATCCACTGAAGGACTATAGCATCTAATCGGGACCATAGCTTTTTGTCCACCGTAGTGGTATCCGACGATGACTCGGATGGGATGATATGGTCGATTACCTCATAAGCGCGGCAATGAATTTTGAATAATTCTGCCCAAGAGGTGTATTGCCCTTTTTCCATTTCAAGTGTGATAGAGATGAAATTCTTGACGTTATTTACGACAAGAGCAGGATGAAAATTTTGTTTTTCGGCCATATCTACTAGATTAAAGAACCCTAATTTTGTTGGAGAGGGGAAGGTGTAGCCGAGATGGGAGAGGGTGGGGGGGGGAGTATTTGTGTCGGCTAGGGTTTGTAGTAGAGTAGGGTAGGGTTTATGAAGTGGTTTTGGGATTAGGGTATGGTAGGACTTTGGTCGAAAAAAAACACAAGAAATGGAGGAAAAATTGGTTTCGGCTTTGAGAAGTAGCCGAGAGGTAAAGAAAATAAATTTTTTTTAGGGCAAAGAATTTTAGGCTCTTGGTACCATACTGAAATTTGATTCCTTGAGTATTTCATTCCTATCATAGAAGATATATACAACAATAGGATGTAGTACTAATCTAGTTTACCTAAAATATAAGGTACTAATTACTTACAATCATCCTAGTAATTAATTCTAATTTATTACAATTCTAATTACAATATAATCATATCTTGATTAATGAATAATAATAATTATTATGTGATTTCCCCATAATTATTATTCTAACATACTCAACCCAAGTACAAAATCTGTTCATATTTTTTAGTAATTGTACTTCCGGTTCCTCAGTTACTGATAAAAAAATGATGTTTGTCCTACAGAACAGAAAACAAGGAAGGTAAAATGTGTTGGCAAAAGTCGATAAAGAATGTCTCGAAGGACATTGCCAAAGAATTGACTGCGATTTGGTTTCCTCAACACACCACCAAATCGAAACAATATAGTAACTAATAATAGAATAAATAGAGGTAAAAGAAAAAATTGAGAACACGGAAAAGAGAATAAGTCTCTCTTCGTTCAAGTCGGACTAAAAAAGCTTCTCGGACAAAATTATTTCAAGTATTTCAGCCGGAATAACCATGTTCTTCTGTATTATTTGTTGAGGATTTCGCTTATGATGTAGTCAATTAGAAACTTATAATGCGGTAGTTACGGTTAATAGAGCGGGGGACAACTAAGCTTGTACGAAAGAATTTATGCCAGCATGAAATTCTCCTCTTTACAAGCTCTCAAACAAGGTTTAGAGTGTTAGAAATATTAATAATATCAATTATTAAATTAAACAAAAGGATATAATCAACTTATCGGATTAACACTGCGTCGTGGCAAGTCACTGTTTTGAAATCGATTTCGGCCAGACTTCAATGCAAATCGTTAAGCCGGTCACTCCCCAAGGTTCCACAACACTCTCATACACTTGCACTAGTGGCTGAATGTTTGGAGGTTGCACAAAATTAATTGTCCAAAAATTCACGAAGAATGAAGCCAAGAAAGAATATAGTATTTTAGATTAGAGAATTGGTGTATATTTAGTTCACAAATGATGCTCCTTAAATAGGCACATCATCTACGTTTTCATCCATAAGAAGCCAAATGACGTTATAATTGCTTTAATGACAAAATTGTCATAAAAACAAGTAACTTCAAGTATTTTGAAAAGCTAATGCCTTTCCATTACCGAAGTTACAAATTAACAAACCGCCATTTGAATGAATGTGTAACTTTTACTCTGCATTCTCATTAATGAAAAATGCCACGTAGAGATTATATTTCATTAAATATATTTAAGAGATAAAGGGTCAAAACACACCTCAAGTCAATTTTTTTCTTTCGGTATTCTTCAGGTGTGAGAGTTTCCTACTTAAATTATCACTAACTAGTTTGCAAAACACACATTAACTATCAATTGTTCATTTTTCTTACCTCAACTATCATGTAGGAAAAGTGAAGGATTGATTATTGATGTGTGTTTTGCAAACTAGTCGATGATAGTTTAGGTAGAAAACTCTCACACCTAATAGTTCATGTAGGAAGCTAAAAAAAGTGATACTTGAGGCGTGTTTTCAATCCTTAACTCTATATTTAATTTTGGGTAGACTAATATGTGTATCTTTGGCTCTTTTACATAGTAAACATGTTGTATTAAGATTATATTTTAAATACGAAATAACAATATAAATTTAACATAATACATAAATAATTAGGTGGTTTACTAGTTCATAATTCATCATTATTTGTAAAGATTCACACAAAAATTGATAATACATATTTTATTTAATTGAAAACTAAATGTGTTTAATTAGATTCACAAGGATCAAATAGCTTTAGGAATATAAAACTCAACAATTCATTGAGATTTTAAACGTCTCAATTCAATGTATACACCTCTCAAGATGACTAAATCATCCTCATACACATATCCAAGGACAATTTTATAAAATACCTCTTCACTATAAAACCTAAAACATAAATAAAAATTCGCAAAATTTCGATATGTATGAACGGAAAAAAAGGGCAACCCGATGCACTAAGTTCCCGCTATGCGCGGAGTTTGGAGAAGGGTCTATTGTACGCAGCTTTATCTCACATTTATGAACGGATGAGTATTAAAAAAAGGTGCAAAATTATATAAATATATAAATTTCACGAAAAAAAGAAGAGCACTAATTTGATCTCTCCTTGAGCTTCTTGGTAATGGCAAAAGCAGCACCAACAATAGAAACAACAACTCCTGAGATAATCATAGCTGTCTTGAAGTTTTGTAATGCATCCTTTCTATCTTTTTCTCTTTTCATTTTGTCCAATTTTTCCTTAGCCTGCATTAAAAATGTTTTCCAAGAAAAACAAATATCATAACTACGCAAAAACCATTTTATTCAAGAAAACAACAACAACAAATTCAGTGTGATCTCACACGTAGGGTCCGGAGAGGATAAAATGTACGCAAACCTTACCCCTACTTTTGTGAAATAAAGAGACTGTTTTCGATAGACCCTCAACTCAATAGAAAAAACCATGGTTCAATTTTTTTGTCATGCATGCAAAGTATTCTTCTGTCAAGCCTTTTTATTTCAAGTGGAATGCTCGTAAGTTATGGATGAGCTAATATATTCTCAATCTCATACTATTTCATAATTGTAAATCATATCTTAATATCAGTTAACTACTACTGACCATTAAGGAATGTGGCAGAATAGATATGATTCCTTCACTTTTAATCGGAGGTCTCGAGTTCGACATTGGTATAAAAATAATCTGGTAGGGAGCTCTTCCTTTTAAATGAGCCTTACACAACGTGAATCCAAATTAATCAAGACTATAATATAGGTATCGAATATCGGATCGAAATCCCAAAAAGAAAAAGTTAACTACTATTGTATGAATCATCTATATTCGTTATAACCTCTAATATGTTAAAAATGCATGTTATTTGGTAGATTATGAAGAGAAATGAGAAATAATAATCTATCAGTGAGGTTTCAGGGTCAAATTTAAATGGAGGCAAAAGACTAGGTGACTTCGCATATGTCAATGTCTTGAGAATAGTCTGTCATATATTCTTTAAGAAATGCATACTCTTCTTAGAAATTCTTGGTGTCTTGAGAAGGTTGTTGGATTTTTTTCAACAAAGAAATGAGATTTTTTCTCGCACGTCACTGCGGCGCTTATTCCCCACAGCAGACTCAATAGTTGCGGTTACGGATGCTATTGCTAAGAGGGCATTCGAGTCGAGTCAACTATACGATAGTGAAGTTGCTCGTTGGAAAGACTCTTACTATACATAGGGATGCAGATATGTCAGAAGGATCATCTTCGAAAATTTCGAAAGAAGAGCTGAGGGCTGATCTACAACCACCCTCTCACTCACGGCACACATGCTATATGTGTGATGCCGTCAAAAAAGACTTTTATTTCTCCTCTCTTCGATAAGTTGTCCAATTACGATGTGTTAAGCATATTGACCTCAATCCAAACTCTCCGGTCCACATCTTTCTTTATATAGAAATTTCATCATCCTTTTTGTTTGTTTTGGAGGTAGATGTAAAGAGAAGAACTACAAGAAAGCAAAAGTCTAGTATTGGAAAAGTCAATCAATCTCTAGGATGCTTTTCAACTAAGTTGACATGGAAGAACAGCTGGTAAACAGGGTTATCAATACTTGCGCTGGTGGGAGATATCAAATATTCCGAGAAATAATCGAGGTGCGCACAAATTGATTCGAACACAACGGTTATAAAGAAAAATAAATGGAAAAATCATTACCTCTTTTTCAATTGAGGAAGCAACTTGTGATGATACTGAATCAACTTGAAATTCCTTCTGTGGCTTCAACTCTTTTTCAGCATCCACTGCTGGGAAACTTTCACCTCCACTTGCCATTTTCTTTTATCGAAAATCTTTAACTTTGAAAGAACTATTTTTTTCTCACTTTTATTCTTCACTTCACTTTGTTTATGTAATTGTGAAAGGTTATAAAAATACAGAAATATGAGATTTTTGCTTCCAAAAGTAGGATAAAAAAGAATGGGTTACCTAACACATGGATGACATTCCTTGAAATGCTACCATCAATAGGGGATCTCAACTACTTTTTATTCTTTGCTTCAACTTCCTAAGAAAATGTTGATTATATTTACTATCCTACTCAACATTCAACAAATGACAATTTTACCATCCCTTTTTAATTTCCTCCATTTGTTTCCTACTTATTCACCTATACTATATATTTTGTGTGAAGTTTGGCTTGACCAGTCCTAAATTTCAGTATTTTTTTTTGAAGTTTGGCTTGGTAGTCTCAAACTTCAGAAGTTTGATTTTTGTCAAAACTTTAGATAGAATTTGGCTTGGTAGTCCCAAACTTCAAATATTTTTATCAGAAGTTTGGTTTGACAATGCCAAACTTCAAAGATTTTTATCTGACGTTCGCCAAACTAGTATGTATGAACTTTGTTAATTTATTCATTTCATTTCACTAATGATACTTCATCAATTTCATCCATGATACCTAAATTGCAATATAAATAACTGAAACACTGATGATGAAATCTTTCTTAACCAACATAGAGCAAAGCGTTTGGAGGAGGAGGAAAAGCTAAGTAGTTTTATCTGAAGTTCACATAAAAGCTTCATACTAGTTATTTGTGCACAAAATTTAAAACACTGGCTACTGCTTAAATGGCAGCGTCCAAATAGGACTCGCCATGAAATTTTTACTATTGAAATAGTTACACAAGAAGAGGGAGAAAACTACATAGTTGAGAGTACATACAATGTACTATAATCTTGTCAATAACTTCCCTTTCCTAGCTGATCATTTCCTTTTTGCTCTGCCTTTATCAAATGAGAGAGTGCTCACATTTCTCTTGCTGGAAAATCGTATTTAGACTCTTTTCTAGTGAGTACTCATAAATAGCTAGTCAAAGATGCTCCCTTCAAAAATTTGATTCATGGCTGTCGTCAGCTCGTGTTGTAAGGTGTTGGGTTAAGTCTAGCCACTTTCCTGCAAATTGCTTCCTTGGTTCTGACCTTCTCTTTCTCCTTGCAGTACCGGGAGGAGCCTGGAGTAAGAAGGAAACAAAATGCAATCAGAAACTATCAGCTTAAGTTAGAGCTAATAAAACGATAAGATGACAAAAGTGCAAATCTAGAAATAAGTGATATTTTTTAAGCTATGTTGCTCGGACTCTCCAAAATGTTGTCGCACCCGTGTTGGATCCTCCAAAGGATCCGACATGCACCCCCATTGACATTTTTGAAGAGTCTGAACAATATAGGTCAAAATAACAGCTGCATTAGAATAGGTTTTTCCATCTCATACAAAAGAAATGTGTATTTGAACTAACACATGTATTAGAAAATCTTGGAACAAGTTGAATTTACAATCTTGAAGGAATATAACAAGAGAAAAGAAATATGTAAGAATATGATGTTTTTATTTTTTTGATAACCGGGATGTCCGGGTCAGCCCTTGGTTAATATGTAAGAAGACATGATTACAACATGGTAAGGAGTCCGAAATTGGAACCAAGTACTATTACAGATGCACATTTGAGGGAATGGTTAGAGATCAATTCGAACTCTTCGATAAATGAAATAATTATTTTGGTTAGAGAGAAGCACTCTGTTAAGCCCATAAGACAATAGTGGTCTAGAAATTCTCACCTATTTATAGGAATATTTGAACAGAACTCGGGTTACCATTTCCAAACAATAAAAATTCAGAAAATTGTGGTTTGAAAGGTCTAACTCAGTTCAATAAAGCTAGTTCCTCAAAGATGCTTAAAGATCATCATATCAAACACATTCTTTTATTTATTTATTGAGTTAATAGCACTTTCGGTCCCTTAGTTATTGGTAAGTTTCAATTTTAGTCCTTGTGATATCTGACTAAGCACATTTAACCTTCAGTACTTGAGATCTTCACTTTTGATTCCTTTGGTTATGAATATTCACTAATTTTCAGATTTATTAGCCGTTTCACCGTTTAATTACCCATGTGTTATGTTAAAATTGTTCAGTTATTCCACATTTGAGGGACTAAATATAGTTTAAATATAACATATTTTCTACATAAAGGAACCAAAAATACACACTTTAATTAATTGAAGGTTAAATGAGATGAGTCATATATCACTAGGAGAAAAATCAGAATTTTCCATTATCCAACAGACCAAAAGTGTTATTCTCCCTTATTTATTTCTTGCAAGTAAAATTTTACTGCTTTCAAGAGTGTAAACGTGTACAAGTATAACACTACAATCCCTACCCATTATTAGATTAGGATTCCTCTTGTATTGTGATTAGGATTCCTCTTTCCTCTTGTATTAGGATTGTATATTGTACACTATATATATTGATATTAATGAGAAAGACTTCCTAATGAAGATTAATATCATCTTACATGGTATCAAGAGCCAAAACACTAATCTAGAAAAATTCCTACCTTGCCGCCCCCCCCCCCTCTTGGCCGACGGCAACATTGTTTTTTTTCTTTTCTTTCTTCCTAAATTTCCACCATTCTAATGGAAAATTTGGCTACTCCCACCTCTTCTAATGCTTCCGCTTCTAGCGCAGTCGTCATTCAACCACCCACTACCCTCTCCTCACCGTCTTTCCATCCGGCTCTCGCCGTTACCAACATCAAGAATTTTATCCCTATAATTCTTGATCATGAAGATGGCCAATATTGGTCATGGGTGGAACTATTTCGTATCCAACATAATTGTTAACAGAATTGTCAACATAACAGTTGGCAGAAACAGAGCCAAACCTATAGTTAGAACCACAACCGGAAACACAACTGTTGACAGACATCTTTCGAACACTTAAAAAAATAGCAAATTTTGTCTTAAAATTGTTGGTAAAAAACTAAAAATTGGGGTAAAGTGTATCCGAAAGGTTTAAAAAAAAGAAACGCTGAGTCGAGAGATGACTATCTGTCTTTAAGACAAAATTTCCCCATATAAATGCTTTCAAGGTATTGGGCAATAGTCTCCCAAGATAAAACAACAACTAATTAACTGTACAAAACAAATACAGTTGATTCTAGCGAAGAAAATGAATAAGAAAAGATTGTTTGTTAGAGTTTCTGATTCTCTGTTTTCTGTATGTTCTGAACATAAGAGATTTTGTGATGTGTGTTTTGCGTATCCGTGCTTTGTAATTTGAACAGAACCGTTCAATTTATAAGAGCAGAAAGGGAGGCAAACAGTCATGTATGTTGGTGTCTTCAACGTTTTGTTTAGTTGAACAGTCACATTTGTTGGAGTCCGTTGTGATGTTCCGAAAACTTCAGGGATCAAAATGTAAATAGTTAATATTTCAGGGACCAAAAAGAAAGTTTCGGAAGAAAGCAACAGCCCAACAGCCCGTGACCCGAGCCCTGACCGGACGGGCAGCGGTGTGCGTGTGGGGCTTAGCCCCGAACCTAAGCTCACCTAGGTCATCTCCCTTCTAAACACATGGGTTACCCCTTGGGGTTCCAAACCCTTACTCAAACTTAGAGTTTATATATATCATAAACTCTTCATCTTCTACCAATGAGGGAGATTTGTCATTTTTGGCCAAAGACACTCCATTTTTTCATGTCTCAAACACCTTACTTTGTGTACCAATATCTCTTTCATTTCTTAACGAAATTTGACGATACTTGGCACTAACATTATCTACTCAATTAGTAGACTAGGCATGTGCAAAGAAATGATGTTTCCGACATGCGGGGCCCACGTGTTTAAGTTATTAAAGACGGAATAAACTCAATCCCACATTAGTAAATTTTCAACACTTAATACCCCTATAGTTGTTGGAACACTGAATATCACCTTTGTTCTTGTACAAAGGGATCATTGTACTCCACCTCCATTCTTTGAGCTACATATCAGCCCATTTTTTAGAGGGCTGAAATGGGTTGAGCTAATAAATGGGCGGGTTATGTTTTCATGGGCTAATTGTGCCGCTACTAATTGCAGGTGAATCCTGATGCAGTGACCTTTGTTGGGGTTTTATCAGCTTGTGCTAATCTTGGTGCTCAAAAGATTGGTCTTAAGGCGGAAGAGAAAATAAGGTCTAATAGTATGAGGTGTAATATATTCTTGAAGAATGCTTTAATAAACATGTATGCTAGATGTGGCAATTTGGCGAAAGTCCGGATTATTTTCGATGAGATGCCGGAGAAAAACTTGGTGTCGGAATACATGGGCTTGGAAACACTTCTGTGGAGCTTTTCGATAAGATGATTGAGACTGGCATTTGACTGGATGGAACGGTGTTTGTTAGTGTTCTATCTGCATGTAGTCATGCAGGGTTGACTAAAAAGGGCTTAGATTATCTTGATCTAATGAAGAGGGAGTTCGGGTTGAAGCCACGTTCGGAGCACTATTCTTGTGTTTGTGGATTTATTAGGTCGTGTTGGTCGACTTGAGGAAGCTCGGAAACTTATTGAATCAATGGAAATTGATCCTGATGGCGCTGTATGGGTGCTTGCAAGATCCACAAAAATGTTGAACTTGCAGAATTAGCTTTTAACAAGGTTGTTGAGCTTGAGCCGACAAATATAGGCTATTACGCGCTACTTTCCAATATCTACACAGAGGCAAATAATTCACAAGGTATATTAAGAGTTAGATTGATGATGAGAAAACGAAAGCTCAAAAAAGATCCAGGTTATAGCTATTTTGAGTGTAAAGGGAAAACTCACCTCTTCGTGGCTGGCGATGGAAGTCATCCTCAAACAAAAGAGATATACAAAATGTTAAATAGATTGGAGCATGGAGGGGCAAACAAAAATGATCAAAATCAAGAACCTCGTGATGTTATGGGCGTGCATAGTGAACGTTTGGCAATTGCATTTGCTCTCTTGAACACTGAAATAGGGACTGATATTCTTGTTATAAAGAACTTGAGAATATGCGGTGACTGTCACTCGTTTGTAAAGCGAGTCAGCCAAATTGTGGATCGTTTATTCGTGGTCAGAGATGCCACCCGTTTCCACCATTTTAGAAACGGTACATGTTCTTGTAATGATTACTGGTGACTGTTGAGACTGGACAAATGATTGTACAAGACCTTCGCAGTGAAGCTCTTCTAAAAGAAGATGGAATATAGTGAAGTATGCTCTCCTAATCTTGAATTATGCAACTTTGCTTTGATCAAGTCCTCAATACCTCGGTTGAAGCCAACTTGCAAGCCCCATGCAAGGGATCATAGCATGTATCAAGGGTTTCTTTTCAAGACCTATGTGGTCCATATAAGAAAGAGCATTGCATTCACCAAAAGTTTGAAAATTTGAATGGCCATGAGATATGAATTGTCATTACACATGAAAGTGGATATAGGTTGGTTCATTGCTGCTGGGGTTGAGATCTGTGAGCGGCTGTCATAATTATACAAGTCTAACAGTTGCTCCACTCTTTTCTTGTTCCAAAAGTACGCATCACAACGAGGGTCTGTCGGAAACAATCTCTACCTCCACGAGGTTGAGGTAAAGACTGCGTACACTCTACTCTCCCCAGATCGCACATGTGGGATTACACGGGGTATGTTGTTGTATCACAAGAAAATAAGGGGAAACAACTAACAGGGTACCAGCTTTTGAGGACAGATGTATTTGGATGTTTGATGGAGGCATTTCTAGCTTCTTCGAGCACTAGTTTGACATTAGGGGAAAGCATGTAACTTTTACTATTTTTATCTACCTTTCGAGGAGTCGAGGATCTATCAGAAACAACATCTCTACCTCCCAAGGTGTAAGGGTATGGTCTGCGTACACACTACCCTCCCAGACCCGACTTGTGCCAATACACTGAGTATGTTGTTATTGTTGTATCTACCTTTCAAGTATGGACTGAAATTTGATTAAATTTTAGACCCCCAAAGAACTTTACTTGTTAAATCATTCTAGACATTAATTGTTCATTGATCATACATGGATTAGCTGTATTTTACCGGGAAAAGTTGTTTTACCTTAGACGAGGAAATATAGAAAGTATTATGTGCTTGATTCATAAGATACTACCTCTCCCGTGATTTTTCATATAATTTTATGTTGGATGATTTCGATCCGAGATTTAAACAACTATAGGTTGAGTTTGAGAGTAAAGCAAGAATTGCAAGTGCCAAGTGGTGCTCCTACACATCTAATTTTCGACCCTCCCCTATATGTTTACAATATTTCTTTTCGTAGTACACTAATATTTAAGTTTTGAGTTTATTTTGGTAGTTTTCTATAGACAAAATTGGAAATTGCCACACAAAAGAAAACATAGTTAGGATTTTGAGTTATATTAACCTTGATTAGTTAAATTATACAAAGTATGTGCTTTCTTGTTTCTTTTATTATTATCACTACTACCATTATTATTATTTTCAGATTTTCAACTACATTTTTTTGCTCTTGGATAAATATTTCTCTTTTAAGGTACGAAAAAATGCGTTAAAAATGAACTCGTGTGTTTAAAATAGAACCCATTTACACAACATGTATAATTCAGTGGACTCGTCTATTTTAAAAAAATACACATGAAAAGCTGAAACAAGATGGAGTATCTATCTGGTCACTTGATAACTTCGAGTGTCCTAATGACAAACTGTGCCAACTTAAGTGTCTTTTAAGGAATTAATCCTTTAATTTAATTCCAAGAGTTAACCTTAGCCATTGGATTAATATATAATAATATAAACCCTTTTTAAAACCATATATGATTTTGGTTCCAGTTTCCTGCTGTAGTGTAGCCGGTGATCTTTCATACTCAAATCTGAAAGTTTATTTTAAGGTCCATTTTCTATTCTCTCTATGCTATCTTCTTTAAATATTTGGTGTGTTTAAAATGGATTATAAGGTTTTAGGTTTAGATTTTTCCAAGAAAATATGTTGGAGGGGCTGATATTTGGGCAATAAGGAATTCAGTTGGCTTTGGCTTTAGGGTTCTTTTGCTTACGAGGTAGGGCATAGTAATTGCCTGTTTGGAAAACGAGTCGAATATTCAGGACGTTATGTTATTGTCGTGGGTTGAATATTCATAACGTTCTGTCATTATCGTTAGATAGTTTGGGAAGAAAGTTTGACATTAATTTTTAAAAGTTTTCCTAGTTTAAAGTTTTCTAATTAAGTTTTACTATTTATTATTTCCATAAAAGTAGGATTCGAATCTCATGTTATTTGGGATAGGTTTCCCCTATATATAGGGATGGATTTTATTATTTACATCTTACAAAACGATTGTTCTAAGTGGTAAGATTAATTCGTATCTTTGGTTCTTATTCGTAAATTAAAGAAGGTAATTAGTCGTATATTAATTATTGTTTCTAATTTCATCTAGGTCACCTTTTGACCTAAGTTCTTGAATTGATTCTATTAGGATCATAATTAACTTTAATCCGCTAAATTTGAATATTAATATCAAACGTGAAATTTGGAAAGTTTATTCTCGAATTTCGCATATCTTTAATTTCCGTACTTTCACTTCTGCATTATCTTGTTACTTTTATTCAAGTAACATGATTCCTATTACATGCAGATGGAGAGGTGTACAAATGGAGAGGCAGAGTTAGTGAAGCTTGAGGCACAATTTAAAGATTTGAGACTTAAAGAGATTCCGGCAGAAATAGCGGAGCTGAAGGCAGAGTTGAGTTATCGAAAACTTCAGTTGGAAGAGCGATAGGCTCGACTTGCAGGTAAATTTCAGAAATGGTCACTTAACAATCTTTTCTAACAAAAAAATCACTAAACTTTGAATATACTAACACAAAAATCACACCACCGGAAAATTACTTGCAGATGCGAAGGCGGCATTATTGATTGCTCAAGAGGCTCAGCTTGAAGATCCGGAGGCATTATCGATTGCTGAATATGTTGTATTGATTGCTCAAGATGCTGTATTGAGTGCTCTAGAAGTTGTGTTGGTGAGGCAGGACCGGATCATCGAGAAACTTAAGCAGTTAGAATATTTCCAGCATTATAGTGGTATGAGTTTTGCAGATGACAAGTTGCACAGTGCACTTTAGAGTGCTTGTTTTTAGTTTATGTTGAGTTTTTCCCAATTATGTTTTTTCCTAAGACGTTTCCTTAGTGGATCCATGTAGTATGTCCTTTAGTGCTTCCCCTCACCGAGGTCATGACCCTTAATAGGAGGATGTGGAGTTAGAGAATCGGGATAAAAGATTAGTAGGTAGTCCAGCGTTTTTCTATTCCATAGTATTATTCTTATAATTTCTTATTCTTAGATTTCGATTACTAGTTATTTCTCTAACTTCGATTATCTTATTATCTTATTGTTTCTGCCGGTTGTTAATGCTTCTTTTTCATCTTTCCTTGAATCAAAGATCTATCGGAAACAACCTCTCTATTTGTATGTTTTGTATTTCCAAATAAAAAAACCAAGATATATATATTGAAAAACTAAAACGAACTTGTTTATTTTTACATACTTTATTACTTTCTCCAACTACGTTTGATTTGATTCATGTCTCGACATGATTCATAGGCAAAAACAAAAAATAAGTGTTAGTATCTTTTTCTAGTGTAATGACTTGAGAATCTTTGATGATGTTCTGTTCTCTTTTAGTAAATGCCAGTGCCTTATATTCAGTCCAATCCATAAATATGTGTAAGCACAAGCTCTTGAAGGCTAATGTATAGCATTCCTACTACTGAATGAAGCACCACAAAACCAAAAGGAGGATTATTCACAGCAGTGTGAAATTTTGTGTACGGATGATTTCCTCCGATTCTCTCTGTGACAAATTATTTTTCACTTTCTTCGCGATAAAAATGAAGAAAAATAAGGTATATAACAGAACAGAGTAACAACGCCATACAATCAGTGCCAAAGTGAAATAGTAGTGCCAATACTAGTGCTACCGCATTACAGAAGTGTCTGCTACCTACAACAGAAAATAGAAACTAGTTATTTAGCTGTTGGCCAAATGATATCTCACAAGAAGGAGAATTATTGAATTGACAATCAGTTTTTTCAAGCATAAATAGTTGGGATCCAATAAAGAGTTAATGATCAAAAACACGACTGAACTATCACCTTTTCGCGAGTTTCATATCTCAGCTATCCATTGGTCCCTTTATCTACCTAAACTAGCACTCCCTTTGTATTAAAACATACCTCGTTGCTTAGTTGGCCTCCACGAGTCTGTTGTCAGATTGACATCGAAGTGTGTTTTAATACAAAGAGAGTGCTAATCTAGGTAGGTAAAGGGAACAACCGATAGTTGGGTTGTGAAACTCATGAAAATGTGATACTTCAAGTGTGTTTGACCATTATTTCATCCAAGAAATTACCCAGTCTAATACATGGTATTAATCTGTTTGTTAAATTAGCCACTGCTAGCCAGAAATACATGTGTCTTCAACAAATGGGATTGTGTTCCACACTGTCAACTTCATAGGATTATTCCATTTACCTGTAGTAACTAGAAAGTGTTAAGAACTCTTCTTTGTCGACATTCTCAACTTCATGGAGAAAGAAACTTTTCTTACCTTTGGATTTGACATCCTTTTCTGTGCAAATGGCAGCATAATGAGAACCAGCCAACTCCAGGAGCATGAACTGCCAATTGCTTGTATTGTCATCGGCGTTATCAAGAGAATCCACTACTATTTCACATGCCTGAAAGAAAAGTTTGCATATCAATAAAAGTATATCTTCTATAAAGTAGCTAGTACTTGCTCCTGAAAATCGCAGAAGGGGGAGGAAACTCAAAGGGTGTAATGTTCACGAAAAACAGAATAGGAAACTGCTCTGTTTGAACGAGGCTTAAGAATGCATTTTAGCCAAATCTAGAGTAGAAATCTTTGCTGATGTAAACAGTTCAAACAGTCCAGCTTCACCCCTTTTTGGATAAAATATAGTTCAGCCAATAGATAGAACTGCGCATTCGCATTCTATTACACGACATTTACCATCATTGTCATTGCACCAACAACATTAGTGATCAAACTTGAATAGAAATATCATTTGTGGCATACCTCAGAACTTGAACTCTGAGATAGATCAAAGTGTTCTCCGGTAGCACGAATGGTAAATGTCTTGAAAGGTGCACCTGAGAAACCCTTCCCAAGTGCTTTTACATATGCCTCCTGCAGAAATATATTTACTCAGCAAACTCAACTTAATAGATAATAACAACGAAATATTGATTCTTCTCTGGTAGAAGCATCACCATTTCAAGGGGAATTTTAACCTAACTCAACAAGTCACTGCTAACAAACCACAGTTCATGAAGAGAGCAACCCCCAAAATTAACACTTCTTTAATTATAGAATGTATTACATTCGATCTTAAGAAAGTTTGTTTATTCCTTCAGAAACTCCTGTAAATTGTGTTATACCCAAAAGGTCTTAACTTTTTCTCTTTGTAAAATAGTAGAATACTACCAATGACTATTCTGTTCCATTCAGATTATCTTTTTATTGTATGTAATAAATCATTCAGGCAAGCAGTACTTATTTCCAGCCTCACCTTAGAAAGAATTATAAAGGAAGTTTTGGGAGAAAATTGCTTCATTCTGAATACTTTCATCTTTATACGCTATAACTATTTCAATTTTGAAATGCTGAAAGTGGGGCAAGATTCAAGGCAACTGCATGAAGTTCAAACAACCAGCATCTGCTTAATTGTTGATTAAAACGTGGAAAATAAGGTCCTCTTTTTCCCGAGGCAAAGGAGCATGGAAAATCTAACGTTATATCATGAGTTGTATGAAGAAAAGATTGGATATGAATGTGCCATATCCTTGAAACATGAAGATAATTAGGATAGCTACATTCTTGAGATATTTTATTGCAATGATTGTTATAATTGAGCTAATAACTAAACATGATTAGCCCGTAAACATGGTGATATTATCACAAACTGTAAAGAAATGTCAAGACATCAAAATAGACTTACCTTTAGCGTCCATAACTTTATAAACTCCTGGTGCTGGATATAGGGATCTTCGATAGCAGCCAACACTTCAAGTTCGTGTTTGGAGAAGTATCTTCTAGCTAAAGTCAATATGGTGTGCCTTGTTGTTCTTTGCTTTTCCTCCACATCCACACCGATCTATAAATAAAAGAAGTGATTTACGACTGACTTGAATATACACAGAAACTGACTTGAGGACGAGAATGTTTACAGGAGAATTCATTGTCACACCACAGGCTATCAGAGATGACGTATGCGAGATGTTGAAATGCAAAGAAGGGGGCTCCCAATTGTAACTGCACGACCAATCGACCTATTGACATAGCCATATAATGTTAATTGTACACAACACCAGAGGAAAACATGAGCAAACCAATCAAAAGACATTGAAAGACGAACCTCTGGTTTCCCATGAACATTATTCCTAAACTTGAGGGATTTGGGTGTCACTGAAGAATTTATCTGATCTAGCAAAAAACAACGCCTTCATGAGCCATCAGAGAGTTAAATTCTCTTACTCTGTTATGATAAGTCGTGATAGAGCAAATTACTTTTGAGAACTGAAAATTTCTCTTGCACACTTGATAACTTATAAACAAATAGATTTCCAAATCTGAAACTAAAATGAAACAATTGGAAAGACAGCACATCCTTTACAATTTCTTTTTCTATTAGCAGCAAACGTACACATTCACATTTATATTTCAAAATTCAGTGATCACAATGTAACAAACTGTAGCCATCAGAACGACTGAATAGTTACATTTGGGGAAGGGAGGTTGAATCTCTATTCAACCAAAGGATACATCCTTTAACACAATTTTTAATCTCAACGATATGAATTAAGATATGAAACCATTGTTCACTCTCTGAACGTCTATACTTTGATCTGATACATTAAACGACCACATTATTTGTCTGCTCTGCTAATAAAAAGAAAAACATACCTAAACAACCATAGACATTAGACAGTAAGTTTAGAGAGAATGTGTGTGATGCACATAACCTTCTAACTATTCATACTATCAATTTCATTTGTGCAAGTAATTGATTCTTCTTAACCAACAGAACATGTCAAAGCAAATTCAATTCAATACTAAAAACTTAACATAATATCTTACATCTGGCAATGGTGGTTCGGACGAGTGCACGAGCAAGCAGAGCACTTTTCCTCAGCTCATCTCTTTGAAAACTCAAAACTTTTTCAATCTCACTTGGGGATATAATTTCCATATATTTGTTCAAAAGAGATTCACCCTTAACCTCATTGGGTATCACATACCATAGATGTATCTCCCTAAGAATCAAGATGTTAACGAAAACGAATTAAAAGAAACCCAAAAGCTCATTCTTTGCAAAAATTAAACAAACATCTTATCCATCTTACAACAGAAAACTAATACTAACAACATGTTTGGCCAAGCTTCCGGGAAGTTAAAAGTGCTTATTTTTTTGAAAGAAATTGCTTATTCTAGAGAGTTGAAGTGTTTTGCCGAGCTTTTAGGGGGAAAAGTATTTTTGAATAGTAGCCGATGTTTTTCAGAAGAGGAAAAAAATAAGTTTTACCTAAAACCACTTTTGAAACCTTGGCCGAACACAAATTCTGTTCTAATATAGGCAAAAATGTTTTTCAAATTGATTAGTCAAACACAAACTAAAACGAAAAAAATAAAGAATTGAACCTTACTTTGGAGATGGGAGTGAAATAGGAGTTAAAAGGGGTAAAGAACTGAACATTTTCCCGTCAATACAACATTGGATCCTCATTCTTGAAAACCCACTAAGCATTTAAATTATCTGCAAATAAAAAAGTAAAAAAAAATTGAGTCTTTATAGATGAATATCAACAGGTATACTCAATTAGCAATTTTAAATAGCTCAAAATTGAATGGACCGGACCACATGGTCTATTGTACGCAGCCTTATCTGCATTTCTGCATGAGTTTGTTTTCACAACTTACACGTAACCTCCTCATAACATGATAGCAACTTTACCGGTTACACCAATGCTAATCTATAGATATACTGATTTAACAATTTCAAAGAGCTCAAAAATGAAAACCCATATGCATAACACTAAGAATTTATATTTTCTGCAAATAAAAAGGTGAAAAATTGAGTCTTTATAGATGAATATCAACAAATATACTGATTAGCAATTTAAAAGAGCTCAAAAATGAAAACCCATATACATACCAAGTTAATAAATCAAGAATTTCACGAATTTGAAGGTTTTGGAATTTACCCTTATAATGGCGAATTAGAAGAAAATATGGCTTCTTTTACAAGGTGAACCAGATATTGTTTTTTGAATGAATTGTATTTCGACCCCTGAAGTGCATAAAATGTGATATTTTACTCCCATGGAGAATTATTTTTGGTTTTTGATTGAAAAGTTAGTTGAATTTTTCTTTTGCAATTTTTTTATAACGTTTCCGGGTGAGTTTGGGTGCACCTTAAGTCCTTAACAATACCGGCTTGAACAAATTGAAAAAAATATCTAATATTATTTTCCTCGTTGAGATTCAAACTTGACACCTCATGAATTCTGTCCTTTTTTTGTTCGTCAAACTTTGTTTGTTTTGACTATTTCAAAAAGAAAACGCAAGTTTAAAAAAAATGTTACAATTTTTATTTCTCGCCCGGTGTTTATTATTCGCTTTAGAGCCGAGTTATTTGAATCCGTGTCGAAAATAATCACTCTGAGGTAAAACCCTTCCTATCAAAATCTCTTTTATTTCCCGCACAGTGTTCAATATTCACTTTGAGCCGATTGATTTAATTTGCGCCAGAAAATCTCAAATCTCACTTTGGTGATAAAATGTTTCCTAGCAAAGGCAATTCTATTTCTACGGCTCAAACTCGAACTCGAAGCTTCTAATCCCTCACGCCAATCTTTGGTTGTCATTACGCAAGCTTTTGAGTATGTAAAAAGCACTAGTGGAGTATACCAGGAGTTCAGACCATCCCCATCCGCTAAGAGCCACAAATCACTATTGCAATCACACAAGTAATTCTCCCCTATACAGTGGTTACTTCTATATGTAAAAAGGAAGACAATTATACTGAAATTGGAAACCACAACAATATTCATTCTACAAAAGAACACATAAATTACATTCATCCAGCTAAGTTTCCCCAGCCCAACATGCCCAGGAGGGAAAGGTAACAGAATTCTTGTTTGAACTACTAAGCAAGTAACCAATATGCAACAAGCAGACAGAAAAAATATGACCCCAATTACAACACAACAGGGATAATACATTGTCTTTTTTTTTCAAACATAAATCACAACCATTTGACTTCTTGATGAGGCAGACTGCAATGGCCCATTGTACGCGGAACATATTCATCGCCAGGCTTCCACCCTTTCCGTCGTCGAATTCAACCTATCGATGATTCTAACCCCCTTTCCCTTCTCTAAATTCGGCCATTCAATCATTTTCTTTGATCCTCTCAGACTAGAACTACTCGAATGCACACTTTTAGTCCTTCGCATTTTCGGTTGACTTCTTCCACTTGTGTTTGAGATTTCACTGAGACAATCACCGAGTGCACGGGATTCATTCTCAACTTTAACCTCTCCGAGGGTAGAGTTAGCGGGCCCACTTAAGGGTCGTCCTTTGGATATAAGGATATCCTCCTCCTCGATCTCGTTAGACTTTTGAACTATTGGTTGTGAAGAACTATGATGTCCATTTTCATCGAAAGGCTCCAGTTCTGGTGCGGGACCAGCTTCTACAACAAATTCTTCTCGGTCTTTCAAGGTCCGGAGAACTAGAGTCTTGAGAAAGTTCATAACTTGAACCGCATACATCAAAGCGGTCAACGGATCTGCCATCTGCAGACAGAAGAGGTTCACCATTTGTTAATCAAAGAAAACAAGAAACCATCGGTAGCGGATGGCAATTGAGATAATGCTCATCTTCATACTTATACAAAGTTCTAAATTCAAAGACGAGCTAGGATTTTGAGTTTATGGATTCTGGGTTCTACAAAAGACAACTTACAGAGTTCTAGATAAATTATTTATATATATTAAGTGGATTTTTAAACAAAAATACCAAGTCTGGGACAAGGTTACTGGGTTCTCCCAAATCCATATACAGGCAGGTAGCTCCGTCGGCCAACAGTAATTAAATTCACTAGCCAAATAGACAAAATATACGATATTTTAAGAAAATATACAATATTATGTATCAAAAATGTATATTATACATTAATATAAAGAATATACATATTTGTTGGCTATTATTTTGGTGGGCGGTTATTTATGTCAATTTCTCAAAATACAAAATATTGAACCATTGCAGTAGAGTTACATTGACATGCTAGCTTGCTGCCTATGAAATGGAAATTACACTCTTAATATAGCCAATACCACAACCTCCAGGGCTTTTCAAACTAGCGTGTAACCCCAAATTCTTAACCCCCCCTTCAAACAGTACGAAAAGGGAAAAGAGAAGCAATAGGAGCAACTCCTTCATTTTTTGTTAAAAGTGCATGAAAGTTTTGACCTACCTGTGTCATATTTGGAGCAAACACCATAGCTATATTACGTGCATTCATTTTGTTAAAACTTTCCAGTTGAGCAACATCAGCCATCAAGTTAATAGCCCAATCTAATAGAGCAGCTTCAGTTGGCGGAAGAAGTCTCACGAGCCGCACGCACTCTTCTTCCGATTGAGCACGCATAATTTCCTCCGGTGAAAGAGAGTCCAAAACACCCCTTGGCAACTCTCTGAACCAAGCCTATAAAAGTATCATCACTTCATGTCAATTACCATAGACAGATACAATGAAAGACTAAAAAAACCATAACATGCATAGGGAAAATAATTAAGTGGATACGATTTTAAGATTATGGGTTCTGGATTTCAGGCAAAACTTACTGGGTTTTGGATAAATTATTTAATACAAAAAATATTAAGTGGATTTTGTATATATACAGGGTTTAGGCCAAAGCTACTGGGTTTTACGAACCCGTAAACTGCACTATGTCTTCGCCCCTGAACAGAACACTCTAGCTAGTTCAAAGAGTTTTAAAAGATCCACATGATTCATCAATGAAGAAAGATACTAAAGAAATAGAAACTGTTCAAGTGTAAATGCAATTTAGTGGAAGTATCTTCCTCCAAAATGAGACATTCCGCCTCAAAAGCTGATATGGAAAGATATTGATCAACTGCAATCCGCGCAAATTATTTCCTCTCAACAATTGCCCAAAACGTCGAATGAAATCTATGTCGCCCTGACTCTTCAAAAATGTCGTCAGGTACGTGTCAGATCCTCCAAAAGTAGTGCATTTTTGCAGGATCCGACCGGGGCCAACAACATTTTTGAAGAGTCCGAGCAACATAGAATGAAATATATTCTGAGAGCATGGTGCAGAATATCACCTTTATAAGTCCGGCTAAGCAATGGACATCAATGTCATCTGGAATAATTCCCCTATTTAGCTGCTCCCTGACAAATTCTTCTTGACCATTTTCAGCATTGATCCTGAAGATCCCTTCAGCCTGCAAGTCGATAACTCATTTTCATCATTGAAAAGTTACTTCTAGAGATCACACACATCATTGATAGATGCCTAGTCAAACAATTAGCACGCGTTTGGACATAAATTGAGTGATAGTTTAAAAAGAAAAGTAATATTTGAAGTTGAAGTTGTAAAATGGTATTTGAAGGTTGTTGACTGTTGTGTTTGGACATGCTTTCACTTAAAAAAGGTTGAAGTTTTGTGAGTGGAAAAGAAAAATTCACTTGAAAAACTAGTCAAAACCAGATTCATTCCAATGCATAACAAAACAATAATTAGAATTTTAATTTTTCTGAAAAGGAAAAAACTCATGTCCAAACGGGCCTTTAATTGATCAGCATGGGGGAGATTAGAGAGTTGGTGGATGCACACCTGCAAGCCACCTTGAGCGTATAAGCGCCCTTGCATCATCAGAAGGATTGTGGGGACGCTATTTCCCCTAGAGTCGAATGAAAGCTGCATGCAGTCTGTCGAAACTCCAAAGACTCTTGTACTGCAAGAAAAAAAACACCAGGTCAATTAGAAAAGTGTGACACTTTTTGACTAGACAACAAACTGAATGTGTCGTTCTTCACCATATACAAGCTCAAAACAAGGATAGGATCAAAAGTTACTAGAAAACAAATGAAGTGATGGAAAAGTAGTGTGCCATCATAAAATATGTACTATATATGAAATGGCTTTTTAGTCTAGTTGAGTATCAACTTAACAATTATGAAACAAAGCATTGGAATGAAACAGGCACATATGAAGTCGGAAGGTATCGAGGATTCATATCGCCGATGAGTTCAGTCTATAGTGACAAAGGGAACGTTTCCGCCGGAGGGGTTTGTCTCCATGGAAATAGTTCCACAATCCCGACCAGCAACTTCTTGGGAGTAGGGGCATCAAAGCTTGCCCAACCTAGTAAAGGGTAACGTAGTTATTATTGTAACAAATACGAAACAATAGCTTGTTAGGCGAACAAAGAGAGCAGCTTTTTCATTTTTTTTCCCATTATTCATCTGCTTTACTAAGTTGAAGGAATGCAAGTCTAGAAGCCCTCGATATATCTCCAAACTAGTGAACTACAACAACAACAACATACCTAGTGAAATCCCACACCGTGGGGTCTGGGGAGGGTAGAGTGTATACAGACCTTACCTCCACCTTTGTAGTTAGAGCGGTTGTTTCCGAACTAGTGAACTAGCGAAGCTTTAATAATTAGAAACCAAATGATAAAACAGTCTTTTGATTGTGAAACTTTTTTGAAGACTTCAACCTGTATTCTTATAAGTTATACCCTAGGACATTTCACCATTTTTTAAAAATCTTGATCATATATCCCAGAATTTCCAAAGCTAGACCACTTCAAACCGTTCAAAGGTATTCTTTTACAAGATTAATTATACTAAAAGGTTCTACTATGCTTCTCTGGACCCTTTCCGGCACCATTTTCACAAAACAAAATTTATTTTGCCAATACTAAATAATTTCTCCATTAACTGAACGAAAAATATGCTTAAAGGTAGCCAGTTCTTATCCCATCCTAATATGTGCTGATTACATATTTATTTAAAATCAATTTTTCAGTCATCATGAAGAGAGGAAAATTCCAACTTGAAGCAAAAGCACATGCTGCTTTCAATCTAATTATAGGCTGGTAAGGAAGACAAGGATGCACCATTAATCATCAATTATTAGCTTTCCCATAATAATTTAAACCACAAGTAATGTTCTCCTTGTTCCATGAGCATATCCTGGACAAGGCTGTCAAAATCCTAAACAACTAATGAGATAACTAAAAAAGAAGCCAACAGCCCTTCTTCTGCTTACCAGAAAGAGAAAAGAACAAAAAGATAACAACAACACACCCAGTGAAATCCCACAATGTGGGGTCTGAGAGGGTAAAGTGTACGCAGACAGTAAGGGAGGTTGTTTCCGAAAGAACAAAAAGATAAAATTTGAATAATAATAATGAAAGATGGAACATTTCAAAATCGTATTCTATTATTTCAATATTAAATGCCACTTATAAAAAAAATCTACTACTTGACTATTAAATGTCATCAGAACTCAGAACCCAATAAAACTAGAAACAAAACCAAAATATAATACTCCCTCCGTTCCAAAATACTTTTCATGTTTCGCTTCTCGAGAGTCAATTTGACTAACCTTTGGAGCTAAATTGGATTCGATTAATTCAATATCTTAAATTTAAAAGCAAACTATTCAAAAAATACTATTCTTCTCATATCAATACGGCAGAATATCTTTTAGCAAAATTCATGTAGTTTGAATCTCGAGAAACGAAAAGTAACAAGTTAATATTCAAGTATAGAAAACTACTTGAATATTAAATGTCATCAGAATCCAACGAAAACTAGAAACAGATATAAGGGAAAAACAAAAAAGCTACTCCCTCCATCTCAAAATACATGCCATGTTTCACTTTTTGAGAGTCGGTCTACATAAACTTTGACTAACATTTTTAGATACTTATATTTTTTCACCATATAAATATGAAAATAATTCGTATAATTTTTGAATATCTAAATTGCAATTTTAAAATATTAAATTAATCTAATTCAATTCAGCTCCAAAAATTAGTCAAAATAATTCTCGAGAATTGAAACATGACAATTAATATGGGATGGAGGGAGTAATAATAGTAATAAAGTAACACCATACACATATTCTAGGCCATACCATGAATGATTTTGAACAAACAAAAACAAGTCTCAATCAAGTTGGGTCGGCTACATAAATCTCCACTTCTACATTTGAGCTCATTTCATATTATATCATATTAAATAAAACAAAAAGTGAATAATCTAGAACAAAACCCCACTAAAAACAAAATGAAAAAAAAAAAACATGACAATATGCAGGTTAAGAGAGTGAAATAGAAGAAAATCAAACCTGGCACTAGGGGGTCTTCTGGGAACTTCAGGTTCAAACTCAACAGGAAGACCAAGAAATCCATTAAATCTATCAAATGTAACATGAGCAACATGTCTGACATTACTAGGCCAACTAATCTCCATTGATGAATTACTAGCAGTAGAACCAATACCAAAACCAGAACAAAAAGAAGATGAAGCAAGCAATTCTTCAATATCAAAATTACTCTTACAAGCAACCAAAGATTTCCTAAAAAGTGTTAACAAAGACAGTTGATCTGCCTCTCTTTCTCTCCTTTTTCTCTCTTTTACTACCAGGTATACTAACTCCTCTTTCTACTACTTGTATCTCAGTATTTTCTACACAATACACATTGGGTCCACTAATTAGAGTACTCTCTTGGTGAGACCCATCATTATCTCTACGTAATAAACAAGGTACTACTCCTATACTAATGGAACTTGAAGCTGAAGCTAACTCATGTGGGGGTTGTATTATTTCAGTCATTTTCAAGAAACCCACAAAAAAAATCCTTTTTTTAATATAAAGATTGGATATTTTTGGTGGGTTTTAATTGTAGGACAGAATTTTCAAGAAACCCACAACAAAAAATCCTTTTTTAAAAATAAAAATTGGATCTTTTTTTGGATAATTCTATTTTCAAGAAACCCACAAAAAAAGATTGGATATTTTTGGTGGGTTTTAATGGTAGAACAAGAAGCAATAAAAGTTTGGTGAGGTACTATTAACAACAACTTGTTTAAATCACTTTATGATAGTTTGGCAGAGTAGTAGATTACAGAGAGGGGGATGTTGAGTAGAGTTGGATACAAGCAAAGGTTGGTTTTTGGAAGGTGAGATATTAATATCATCATCACTTTCAATACATTCTCATTTCCCTATTTTATGGAGTACTTGAATGAATATTTTATATGATTTGGCCTAATGGTATGGTTTTATGAAAGCTCAGTAGGGAAGTAGGGAGAATTTAGTACAGAAAAAGAAGAGTAAGAAAGGGATAGTATAGAAAGAAGAGAATTGAGTTTATTACTTGGGCTACTTTATTATAGAGCCTCTTCTTGTTTTGGAATCTAAACTTATTTTTCTAATTTTCTTGCTTAGCTGGACTTGTGGCTCCTCTATCATGCCACTTTCTATATGTTTTTACTCTTTACAAATTTCTATAGGATACTAATTGATATAATAAGATAAAAGACTCTCACTTATCTTTAATTAGAGATCTCAAACGAATTTCGAGTTCTAGATATAACTTTGTTGGAGACCATTTTACCTCACAACATGGACTTTTTGATCCGAACTCAAATTTAATCGGGCTTCAATGTGTCAGACACCAAAAAGGAAACCAAGGGTCTTTTTTGCTGAATTCAGATTTAATCGAGTCTCAATAAGAATATCAGACATCGGACGGGAAATCAAAAAAATGATATGATATATATTTTTTCATAGTATGATATTTTTTTTGTCCTAATTTATGTGAGTCGGAGTGTGAGGATCAACATATTTAATTTTGGCTATGAATTAAATATAGATTCTTCAAATGTTTTAAAATAAAATTACATATTTGAAAATTATATGCCTTGGCCTAATGGTATGGTTTATGAAAGCTCTATAGGGAAGTAGGGAGAATTTAGTACAGTTGAGGAAAAAAGAGGAGAAGAGAAGCTACTAGTATTTAGTTTAGAAAGAATAGAATTGAGTTAATTACTACTGCTTTATTATAGAGCCTATTGGAATCCAACTTATATTTTCTAATTTTCTAGCTTAGCTGGACTTGGCTCCTCTAATGGCACTTTCTATAGTTTGTTTTTCTCTTTATAAATTGATATAATATCTATAAAAGGTTAGTTGTGGACTAATACATATTTTTCTATCCTTAATTAGAGCTTTCAAATTTAAATTTTGATTATAGAGTTGTCTTTGTTAAGAAGTTTTACCTCATAATGTGGACTTTCTGGTCCGAATTCGAATTTAATCGTGATCCTAATAAGAGTATCAGCCACCGGATGGGTGAAAACAAAAGAAAAATGATATGATATATTTTTTCAGTACTGAAAATTCTCTATCCCTACCTATGTGAAGTGGTTTGGGGTATGAGGATCAAAAGATTTAATTTTCTATGAATTTGGGTATAGATTTTTCAAATATTTTAAAATAAAATTTATATATTTAAAAATTATATGAAGAGTAATACTTCTTTTGTCCTAAAATACTTATCACTTTTAGCTTTCCGGTATCATAAACTTTGACCAAATTTTAAGATATATTTTTCACTATATTGATATGGGAAATCGCAATTCACGCTACTCTTTTTTGCAGAGTTTTTAAATATCTAAATTTTAATTTCATACTATTAAATTAATTTAATTCAGTTTAGCTTTAAATATTAATCGGACTTTGTAGAAGGGAAAGGTGATAAATCACAGTACCAATTTTGAAAAAATAAAATAAAATAGAGGTCAGTCTGATTTCCTTATCACATGACCTGCACTGTTTAATTAAATGGAGTCAGTGTATAATCATGACGAATTAATATTCCTGATCCAATAATTATATGACCTATCATGTATAGATCTTATCTACCTTTTAACACTTATTTGTTTCTTTTGCATGTCATTTGATATCTAAAGTTGAATTATTAATGGTTTCTTTATTATTTTGGAAAAAATAAATGCTTTATTTAATTTAATACTAAGAATAATGAAACAACTTGTATTGTGTAGAAAGGTACCTGGTTCTGTTAAGGTAGTTGCAGATCCAAGGAAGGAGAAGAACAATATTTTTATGTCCTAACACATGACCCTGAGTTTTCACTAAAGAAACTAAAAATATAAAAAAAGATTATTAAAAAAAATCAATATCTATAATATATATATATATATATATATATATATTATTAACTTTATATAATATAATTTTTGTGAATAAAATTGGAGTAAGCCCCAATGCGCTCGCCTGTAGCTCAACCCTTGTCCAAGCGAAATTTAATACCATCAATCAAACACCGTATAAAAGTTACATGAATCTTAACTATTACGTAATAAAAAAATTATACTTTATTACACGTTGTATAAAAAACAATGCCAATTTATATATATCAAACCTAAACAATGTATATATACACTTTATTTATAATTTTTTAAATTTCAAATTTCAGTGTGGAGTTTTATTTGTACATCCAACAAGTGTCACATTATAAATTAAGATAGCAAAGAGACATATCCATCATATAAAAGGAACAGTCATATCAAAAACAATTCATACAAACTTTGAAATAGGCATCTCTTACATTTGTCAATACTCTAATGAAACATTGACTTGCATACTTATTTTTTTCTTTTCTTTATTTGGTGTGCAGTTTGAATCTCGATTAATTAAAATTTGTATCAAAGATTTTTTTTGGAGGTCAAATTCTCTCTATTTGAACGAATCAACTCCTACGGATCGAACACAAGATATTTGATTAAACATAATGTGTTAGACATCATAACACGTGAAAAACATAATTACTATATTATTGTGAAAGTAATTACACTAAGACTTGAACACTATAATTTGACCACAATATACACCAAATTTTTACTCTTTTATTTTTACCAACACTTAATACTCACACTTTAGTTTACACACACTTTACTCACTTGGATACTTTTTGGATGCACATTTGGGACTTACCTCCTTAAGGACCCAAGGTCCCTATATATACATGATCAATGTTGGTTCATCAACCAACTTGACATTGCTAGAAGATTCTAGCTATAACATCATAATGGGCTTGGCCCAACATGGTAAACATCTAGGACATTGACTCTAGAATTTTATAGCAATTATTTTTCTATGTATTTCTTAAATCTTTTCCACATTTCTAGATAATTATATAACTTAATCTAGAATGTTCTACTAATGAGAGAGGCGGTGGTGATTTTAACACTCCCCCTCAACACCGACTCTTCATACTGAGTTGTTCTCTAAGCTTCTGAAATCTTGAAGTGTTAAGTGTTTTTTGTGAACAAGTCTGCTATCTGAACTTCACTCTTCACTTGGTGCATCTCTAACTCTTCTTGTTCAGCTACAACAACATTGGTGTACTTGAAAATTGGCTTTCGAACTCTTGTCGATCTCCGAGGCTGTGGTCTTACTCCTTCTGGTTGACGGTCTTCTACTATTTGATGCATGCCTGTTTGCCACGGATTCTATGTTGCCTCGTTCTCAGTATTTTCTTCCTCACTTTGATCTTTATGTTCCTTTTCTGAACTCGGATGTACTTCAATAATTTGCTCCCCCATCTTCTTTTGCAAATTGTCTTTTATTTCCTTGGAATCCGGTAACTCTTCCTTTTGAGGTGACCACCATGATGTTGCCTCATCGAATACCACATTTCTTGATGTATAACACTTTCCAGTTGTTGGGTAGCAGCATTTCCACCCTTTTATTTGGTTGTCGTATCCCACAAAGATACACCGTATCGCCTTTTTATCAAATTTGCTACGTAGATGATTTGGCACAAACACGTAACATACACATCCAAATACTCGAAAGTGACTTACTGCAGGTTTACTACCCCACAGTTTTTTCAAAGGGTGAAACGAACCTTAACTTTGCTTGAGGAAGTCTATTGATGACATGAGCTGCTATTTTCATACCTTCTGCCCAAAATCTTCCTGGAACATTCTTTGAATGTAGCATGCTTCGACATATCTCTGCAAGGTGCGGATTCTTCCTCTCAACTACTCTATTCTGTTGTGGCGTATTTGCACATGTGAATTGATAGCGTATGCGGCATTCTCGTAGGTGCTGGGAGAACTCATCTGATGTATATTCACCTCCGTTGTCTGTTCGGAAGCATTGGATTTTCTTGCCGAGTTCTCCTTCCTCTATTTCCTTGAACTCTTTTAAATTTTAAAAAAGTTTCAGATTTTTCTTTTAGAAAGAAAATCCATATGTACCGTGAGAAGTCGTCAATGAATGTAACCATATATTGCATGCCACTGATTGATGATTGCTTGACTCGCCCCAATACGTCAGAATGGACCAGCTCCAATGGTGCTTTGGCTTTGAACTTTGAGTTTTCATACGATAACTGATGCGATTTTCCGTATTGGCAGCCTGCACAAACGGTCTCTATTCTGACCTCGAGTTATTAAAGACCCTTCAACATAGATTTTTTCATCATCACCTTAAGTTTGTGATAGCTTACATGTCCAATTCTTGCATGCCACAAATCAGTTGTTTCGTTCTTTCGAGTCTTGTTTACATAAGCTGACTCTGCTGATATTACATAGACATACTCTTAGCGTCGTCCTCTCATCATCGGGACTTACATCCTTAAGGACCCAATGTCTCTATATATACACGATCAATGTTGGTTCATCAACCAACTTGACATTGCTAGAAGATTCTAGCTATAACATCATAATGGGCTTGGCCCAACATGGTAAACATCTAGGACATTGACTCTAGAATTTTCTAGCAATTATTTTTTTATGTATTTCTTGAATCTTTTTCACATTTTTAGATAATTATATAACTTAATCTAGAATGTTCTACTGAGGAGAGAGGCGTGGTGATTTTAACATAATGAAAATACTTACCGCTCCGAAGGTCATATTTATCTATTTGCAAACAAAGAAAACCAATCAAAGTGTGACACACCAACCATGGCTGCAAAAATTCCCTTTCATTTAGAGTCGGTAAGATGTGACCTTTTATTTGAGAAATTTCAAATTGGAGAATGACTTAATTTACGAAAAAGACTTATAACTTTCAATTGTATCATCAAGCAAATGTGTCAAACTCAGGAATATGACAATTGATAACAAAGTCCTATGTAGTTAACAATCCGATCCACTTGTATTTTCTCTTCCCTTCGACAAGAATAGACAACTTAATTTACACCTAAAGTTCAAATAAAAAAAGGCAAAAGGCAAGCACTACATTACATTTCATGACACACGTTTATAAGGAAAGTCACTCGTATGATTATCTGGTATCAGAAAATTATTGGTCAGACTATATGGTGTTCAAAAGCCAATGGTCTGATTATTTGTTATTCGAAAGTCACTAATCGACTATTTGGTATTCGAAAGTCATTGATCCAACTAATCTAGATTCGTGTCACGTCAGAGTCACTTAAAGGAAAATGCTCTTTTTCATAATTCTTTTCATTTATAGAGTTCAAATCCAAAATGTTTAACTAAGGGTGAAGGGAATTTATTCATTCCTCCACATCTCTTTGGTGGTCTGTTCTAACAGTCTCCTGCATCATTTCATTTTTTTGGACTGTCTATATTTACAAATGCACATGTGCATGCTCACCGACTTATCTCCGATTTTCTTATTAGAAAAAAATAATATAAGTGATCTTGTGTTGAAGCTATTGGTCTGATTAACCTAAATTCGCTAGGATTCATTTAAGGAGAAGCACCTCCTATCATATATTTCTTTATTCTCAAAATTTGAACTCGTATTTTCTGATTAAGGCGGAGGAAATTCATCTATTCCACCATTACCCTCGGTGGTCTGTTCTAATAGTCTCCCTTGCATCGTTTAAAATTGGATTTTCTATATTTGTGTTTTATTCACTATTGTGGATCTTTAGGCTCTTTTCTTATTTTCTTTTATATATCTTTGTTGTGATGGTTCACTCGAAGCTATCACTGACCTAATATGACATTAACATAACTGATTTTTTAAAAGCAATTAAAATAACCATCAAAGATTATGAAGAGATGCTAAATATTCTTCCATTCTTAATTACATGTTTGGGATTTGTACCCTGAAAATGTAATTGCTTTCGGTAGAATTTATTTTACCTTCCAAACTCCGAAGTGGACTTCGGATGGGAATCCAAAATTAATTGACCCGCAAAACAAATACCGAGCATCGAGTTGGAAACAAAAAGACATGTAACTGGTTCTTAAAACTACAATCAAAACAAAAAGGAAAAAAAATGTCAAACCTTAGATTTTCATCACAAAGCACAAGAAATTAATATTTTCTTTTGAGAAGAAACCGGAGCTTCATTTCACTAATATAGGTTATTAATTATTATAAAAAAAAAGCTGCAGGATTTCCTAGAAATAGTAATAAAGGGACCATAGTTTATTTATTTCATATATAAAAATATAAAATGTATAGTAAAGGGACCACTAGTTTTTGCTACAACACTTTCTCCAGGACTCAAAAAACGCAAAAAAATAAGTGACTGTCTAATTATGTCTATAGAAAGCTCAACTCACTCGTGGTAGACATAATAAATGGTCTTAATTCACGGTTAAATTAGGTGAGATGTGTTTCTATTTTTTTTTTATAAAGAGGTATGATGGGATGGTTGAATTCCGTCCATATAAATCAATGGATTCGTGTTCGAGCATCAAATTAGTCCGGCGAGTGGTATTCAGATACGGAATGATTAAACAAGAAAATACAATTTAATTAAAGTTTTTGTTAAGGAATTTGTTGAACTTTTTGTAAGCATAAACACAAGGGATTAAATTGTACTCTATCAAGTAAAAATATAAGTGTTTTTTTTGTCTAAAATGAACATGGAGTCTTTGTTCAAATTTTAAAACTTCTAACTTGTGTTCGAATAGTAGTTATTTCATTGTAATCTTTCCAATAGTGAGTTACCTGCATATTACTGTTTCTCTGAACAAAAAGAATTCATAATTATGTACAGTATATTTTAGTTAGAAATGAAACTGCTAATTAAGTAATATAATTTATAGATTAATTAGAGCCGTGGAATATATTCTCAAATTGAATTATAAATGACGTTGCTCAGTCTTTTGAACATATGATATCCATAATGAAGTAGTAGTTATAGTTTTGTTGAAGAAAAAAAAAAGTTCCACACTGCTATAAGTATAATTAAATATTAACCTCTTTGAAGCAGAAAATCTGTAAATTGATTCTCGAGATATGTGTGCATTACACCTTTTTTGCTTGAATATATAAAAATTGAGCGCCTAAACATATGATAAAATATAAGTATTAGTCTCATTAAGTCGTAAACCTCAGACTTGTTCCAATTGATGTTGATGTGTATAATTAAGGTAGGAGATATGTTTTATGTGAGGACGCTTGGGAACACGGACATAAACTTTTCCAAAATATGAGTTGACAGTATTTAATAGGAATAATTTATTATGTATTCAATTATTCAATTAAAATATATCACAATAAATGTCTACATAAAATTACTGACAAATTTAAGGCGATAACAATATATTCAGCCTTTTACTTTTGTAGTTGTAAACGGCAGGATTTATTAACATAGGCAGCTTAAAGTAAATTAATTTATTTAAAGACAAACTTATACGCTCTATGTATACCAAATTCAAAGAGACAAAGGCAGAGAAAAACAAGGGAAAAGATACATAAAAAGATGATACAACGGAAGAAATTTGCACTTTTTATGGTTAATTCAAATTCATCATAGCTGGGGGACCCCTAATAACTGTAAAATTACTGCATTGTGTAGCAAAAAGAGAGATCAACATTTTATTTTTCTGTCTAAAGTTATATTTACGTTTTTTTTTGTGTGTGAGACACTATTTTTTATTAATTTGTTTATTTATTTTTTTAATATCTGGAGACAATTTCTCATCTTACCATAATGATAGATTTTTGTAGTTACACAAATCTCGTAGCAAGTTTAGGGTTAAAAATTTCTAAAATCTTTCGTATTTTCTTAAATTCTGTATCAAATTAATATCGCCACGGAAATTGAAGTGAATAGAGTAATAATTATACTTAATCTCTATAAGAATTTTAGCATGGACTTTTCGTTATGCGTAAATTAGTGTACGTAAATGAAATTGTTAACTTAATAACCCATTGTTTAGCTTTTTTTAGATTCCATATCAATTTTAAATATTAAATTTGGTTCTTAAAAATTGAAGCCATTAATAGTGATGGAAAAATGATCAATAAAATAGATTGAGAACCGTAAGATTTCAGGTTTAATTCAGCAGAGGTAAAAATACTAGGTTATTTCATTTTATCTGCAAACCTTGATAAATAAAATTATCCGGTAACCGTACTGGCGGGCATAAGCGGATTCAGGAGTCAAACACCATGATTATTAAGAAGAAAAAATACAGTAAAAAAGATACACCAAAAGAACGATTAACGGTCTTCGGCCCAATGACCAATTGTACAAAACTTATTTTGGACCAAAGTACCTCTTTAGTAGTCAATAAATATTACCTTTTACAATTCTTTTTAGTCTACTTTGTTTTACAACGGGCTGTAAACTGTAACCATACAATATTGTGGCCATTTTTTGTCATTTTCTCTTTCTTTTTGGGTTAGTACTTTATTACTTTATCATAAGAAATATGCTATGTATAAATTAAATTCAAATTTAAAATTTTTGTATCCAATAAAAGTGTGATAAAGATTTTTGTATCCAATAAAAGTGTATCCAATAAACGGAGAGAAAATATAGATAAAAAATATTAGTCGTAGTTGGAGATAGATAAGTGATAAAGATGTATCTACATACTTTTAAGATCGATGAAGAAGCAGTGTAGAAAAATATAAAACGTACCTAGTATAGTGTGCTAAAGTTTCACTTATAAGAATTTGAACTTCAACACATTGTGCATGAATTTCACATATGTGGAGTTTTGAATTCCAATAAAAGTGTGCTAGAATTTAAAATGCAAGAGTTTCGAACTTAGTGTAATGTGTTGGAGTTTTTTCCATGTTTTACTTAAGGACATTTTTATCTAGATTATAGTTTCACGTTAAAATATGGCTAATTTTTAACTACCTTGCAAATATTGACTATTTTCCAATTACAGATCATAAAAGTGGCCCATGTTATATTTATGAGAAAATTAATCCATGTTAATGGCTCTTCGAACCTAGAATTTTTTAAAAAAAAATGAGAGTTTTACACCATATGACGAAACTGGACCCTAATTACTGTCAAGTAATTTTCCAACATAACAAGAGTTTTCAAAATATAGCAATTTAAGTGAATATGTATCCCTTGATTTTAGGTTCTAATTTTGGTAAATTATATACAAAAACGGAAGAAGAGTAAATTTGGGCCAAAACAATTTTTCTGATCTGTTAAATTAGAGAAGTCCAAAACTTGCTGAATCTAGAGCCCAAGTTCATTAAACCCACTAGCCCAACTTAGCAGCCAACTTACCCACTGACCTGTTAAAATCCAAAACCGAATTAAAAATGGATTATTCATGGCCATCCATTACTCCTTGATCCGACGGCCCTTAACCTTTCCATCCCTACTGTGTATCGAGGTATACACTACCTTTACACTTCGGCGGTATGTTGTGTATATGTATGTATATTATATGTATGATATATGTATATTTAGTATATAATATACATTACCTATAAACTGTGTACATACGGGCGTCTCAACAAGACTGGGGGCCTAAAGCCAAACCTCAGAGAAATGCCCTAACTATTTTTAAAAAAAAAAAGATTGTGATATATATTTTTATTTAAAGTCTACTTTTCTAGCTTTTTTTTAGATTCGAAGTCATTAATTACTGTTTTATAATCGTCAAGAACAATGCGCCAAATCAATTTATTCTAAAAAACTTCAACTGATAATATAGTTAATCAATCACGTGACTAAAAAACTTTCTTCTATTTTTTTTTCTATAAAGGGTGTGTACTCTCTCTATCTCAATTTATGCGATACAATTTTGAATTTCGAGAGTCAAATTTTCTTATTTCTATCGTGAATTCGGACATATAATATTTAAAATTTTTGAAAAACAATTTACATATTTAGAACTATATAAAAATATTATAAGTTATAATAATTTTTGAAATAAATTAGACATAAAACTTAATAAAAAATGGGGACCCAAAGCCATTGCCTTAGTGGTTTCGGCCTTGAGCCGGCCATGTGTACATATTTTGTAGATGATCGGATGATATTTGACTATAATTTTTTCAATTAATCATGTAACTCGACGTGCAAAGCTTGTACAGTAAATGTGTCTCATGATATGCTAAGATACGAAAGTAAAAGTTGATCCCGTAATTCAAATTAGTCGAGCTAGTGATATACCATATGGTTAAATTGACCCTATAACTCAACATGCAAAGCTTGTAAATGTCCAATGATATGTTTATTCAAAACAAAAGTACAACCAAGCAGGGGGGATTTAGAGGGGCCGGAGGGTGTTCATCTCGGCAAAAATTTACAAGGTATATCTAAGATAGATTTCCTATGTTTATGTACCATATATAAGTTTTGAATACCTTAAACAAACGTAAAAAGTTAGTTCAAGTGGTCCCATGTTGTTCAAAATTCTCTCCAGTGTTCAATGTTTGATTCCCAAGGACAACACTGTTTTTTCTGTTTAGCTTTTGTTGTTTTTTTGAACCCCTTAGTGAAAATCATGTATGTGCCACTACAATCAAGTCTACCCTTTTCTTAGATTTTCTTTTGCTCTAATTAATTGTTTTTAATCTTCCAATTAAATATTCCAATATAAGAAAAAAAAATATTAGCTTCCCGGACCAGTACGTAGACTAGAACTAGTTTGACAAAAGTGAAGTCCCTTTCTTAAATATCGTCAACAGAAAAAAAGAAAAGAAAATAAAATATATTAAATATAGGTATTCTTCGTTAGAAGTTGGATTTTTATGAAGAAGACAGGCTCTATGGAAACTTCTAAAAAAAGGTACACATTTTAGTACTATCAGAAATCATGTTAGCTCCAATTTCACAGGTAATTCTCATACTTTTTTTAGTACTAGTAAATTAACAAGTCCGTTCTTCTATCTTTTTTTTTTTTAGTACCATAGGTTTTTGTTTGTGATAGGTTTCAAACTCTTGGTTTGCGCTTAACTCACATTTTATACTTAGAGATGGATTCGATAATTAAAGTTTATGATTTTGAATTTTAGCTTTTGTAAGTTATTGGATTCTAAATTAATAATATTAAATGAATTTTATAAGACAAAAACGAGATTTGGACCAAAGCAATAGTGTTCTGCCGAACTCATACGTTCTGCTCTACGTTTTTATCAACTATTTCTCTATGTCCTTTTGTGGATGCAAATATTCCCTTCATTTATTCTAACATTTGGCAAGTAGTGCCGTCCTTGTTTACTTATTTGCCAAACTCTCTTTGTTCTTCTCTTTTAATTTTTAAAAGTTATGGGTCTCCACTCTTCAACTCTTCATTTAAAAAAAAATGTTAGTTTTGACTAATTTTTAATCAACTAAAGTGATAAATATTCCAACGGGTTAATTATTATAATATATACTTTATAATCCTTTAGGTTTTTTGGTTTCATGGGTACCTACCATTTTCAGCCGTCCAACATATTGAAGGGTTGGTGATAAGTAAATTTTTCTAGTTGATTCGGAGTTAATTAAGTTAAACTTAATTACAACAACATACTCAGTGAAATCCTACAATATGGAGTCTGGGAAGGGTAGAGTGTAACCTCTATCTTGGTAAATAGAGCAGAAAGTTAAACTTGATTCTTTGATTCAATTATGCAATGGTTAAAATTATTTTTTGTTGGTTATAAAGGAATCTATTGGTTGTAACTAATCCAGTGTTACTTTTTAAGCAAGGGATTAATGGCTAAAATATAGCATGAGCTGTTGCTATTCTATTTAAAGAAAGTGATCCTCTTTTTTTTATTATTATTATAAATATTTGATAGAACCAACTCTAGATCTCTACCATCCATGTACCTAATTAAGATAGATTAATTTTTTAAATTAAACAAAGTGAAGTACTTTTTGAAGTGGAATCTCAAACATGAGCTCAAATCCTACCATCAAATAACGAAAAAACACTTACTCGCAATTGGTGTCTGCTCAAATAATATAAGACGTGTATCTTGTATATGAAATTTAATTACTTAACCATGAATTACATGATATGTAACTTCACTTTAGCTAATAACTTGTTAGGTTATTAATTACTTTGTCCGATGTAAAACCTAGTGTTATTTTCTCTTTAACAAGTCTAGGTTAGGCGGATCTAGTGAAGAAGATCGACTTCATCTGATCCAGTAACTTTAACTCAAGTCTTAAATATGTATTTTGAAACAGGTTTTGAATCCAGTAAATAGACGCACTATTAAAAAAGAAACTCCCGACGGACACGTAAACTTTCTGTGTTTTAGTATGGACGAGATATGGTAGAATTTTAATTTGAGTGCCAGTTTAAATCTTGATTATTTGATATGCACTAATTGCTATTAACTGTTTGATAAGTCAAAAGTGCATAGAGACAGCATTTAAGGACAAAAATAATAAACCACCACAATCATATAGGCAACTCTTCCAATTTTTAAAGTCAAATGCTGGCCCTCTTTGAGGAATTCTTCCCCATATATTGCCACCCACTCTTCTCCATTGAAATATTATTCAAAAAATTAACTTCTTTCTCTTTAGCTCTCTCTTTCTTTGCATCTTCCTCTTCATTTTCTTCTACACAAAATGCTAGGTAAGAAGTTTGGTTCAATGAAGAAATTAGCCAAGAAGGCAAAGGTTATTAGAACAACTAGTACTAATAGTATTCACCATGATGAATCACAACATCTTGAATATTTGCTTGTTAAGGATGATCAAGATCAAGATCATCAAGGGGCTAGTCCAACAAGTGCTAAATCCTCAAAAAAGATGGGAACATTTGCAGTGTATGTAGGCGAAGAAAGAGAACGATTCGCAGTGCCAACGAGCTATCTTTCACATCCATTGTTCAAGATTTTGTTGGAGAAGGCATACAATGAGTTTGGTTTTGAGCAAACAAATGGACTTGTGGTGCCATGCAGTGTTGCTGCATTTCAAGAAGTGGTCAATGCTGTGGAGTGTTGCAATGGGAAGTTTGATTTTGGTGACTTGGTAGAGGAATTTCTATAATTAGGTTGATATTTTCCAAGGTTATGTCTGGCCTTGATCCAGAAGAATCAGATTAGTCGAGACGAATATTGTTACTTTTATATCATCTTTCTAGTGTGCGGATACAACAACAACTACAACTTTTCAGTCTCCAACAAATTGGGATCGACTACTTTTCGAGAGTAAGGATAGCATAGTGAGAAATAGATCCAAGGATTAAATCATATCTTGAGGAGGTAATTTACATTTTAAGCCTTACTTTCTTTTTTGTACCAAAGAGCTAGTGTAAAACTGTAAATTAAGACACCTTTAATATCCTAGGTAAGCTTCCTTTTGCTTTCCCAATGAGGAGAAAGCAGCTGAGAGAAGTAATCTTGTTGTTTATTTGTCTCTTTAAATTATTTTCAACTAGTTAAATTGTAATTTTTTTGTGACAAGAATTGAAAGAGAATTGTAGTTGTTATTTACTTCTTGCCCTTTCAATTACATTAATATCAGTTTAAGGATGTTCATCTTATTGTAACAACAATAATTATTACTACGTCTCAGTCCTAAACTCTGCCAGTATGAGCTTGCTCATATAGCCAGTCCCCAAACCGGATAAAAGAGGAGAGTTGCGGTAGGCTACAACCTGGGTAAAAATAGTCAAAGATGTTCATCTCTATTATTTTAATTTGTAGTTTGATTATCATCAAAAGGTGCATGCGTGTAATACATATATTTATTTTGACTTGGTCAACATTAGATACTAAACATTGTGTTAATCACATTAACCTCCCCCCCCCCCCCCAACAAAAAAAAAAGGTGCTTGGCTGCATGTTAGTTGGAGGAACCTTAGTGTTTGACTCAGCAGCATTTTTTGTAGTTAGGTGATGAAGTAGAGTCATGAATGACTCATGGAATGTATATATTTTATCCTATGTAGTATATTATTTTTAAGGATATACAGTGAATATACTAATATCTAAACATGTCAACCAGAAAAAAGAATTAATGTTCTTATAGAATATAATAACTTCAATATCGATCTACCCCACCCACCCCCACACACTTGTGATTGTATATATCCTTAAAATAGAAGCTTTTGTTGACTAGTATCTAGTGATGTTTCACCAATTAGACTGCAGCTTCAATTTTTAACACTGTCGAGGTTCTGGTTTTAACATTCCCTTTCTTTTTATTATTAAAGTCGGGTATGTGGGTTAAATGGGTCTCAATTTATTTGGTCTGGAGTGGACCCACAAATAAGTGATGTGGCATGCCACTTGAGCAATCTACAAAAAATTTAACTGGGATATGATAGTGACTTTTAATGATTGGTGAATAGTTGAGTGACTTTCACATGACAAAACAAAGTACATTTTAGCAATAGATGAATACTCGGATGACCACCTGTGAACTTTTCCCCAGAAAAGGAACAAGAACTTGAAATTTTGATGTAAAAGACAAACTGTTTTTCAGGAACTTATTGCATTTTCATTGAACATGATCCAGTGGGAAAACATAATGCTTGTTTAGTCATACAACAATTCCCCTGTAATTTCTACCAGTCAACAAGGATTCTTTTCATTTCACCAATGAACTCCTGCATTTGTTCCCTAGTATGCAAAGGAAAAGGATAAACACATGCACAATCCAACTTTCCATCCCTAATTGTGTCGAATATGGCAATAGAAGGGCCTACGCCGTGCACGGATGCACACCCGATGAAGTCTTCTAATCCGATTTCCTCATGCACTGTGCTTGAGGTACCGATCACGGGGTCTTCAAACACGGAGATCGAAGACGTCCTTAGTGAAGAGGAGGGCGTTAAGCCGGGATTATCGATGGCCCTGCACATGAGGAAATTCAGGTCTCCCATGTCTGAAAAATGCTTGTTGTTGTTCTTGGAGTTGGCAAAAGATGTGTAACTTCTCTTTGCTAGCTCCCATAAATCATCTCCTCCCTTAACATCATGCGTGTTGAGGATAGCAGAATGATAAAAGCCTGCATGATTTAGGTCATCATTTTAATATACTATGTTCAGTAAATATCTTTGTGATACAAGTACAAATGTACAATAATAGAAATGAAAAAGAGTTCAAGAGTGGTGACGCAGTTAGTTCCCTTCACTCCTGGAGGAGGGCCTCCTTCCTCTCTTCCAGACCGCGAATGTGATTCCGGATATGTTGCATCATATTTGCAGAGTTTACGAACAATTACATGGTATTGGAGTATGGTGAAATTGCCCAGGAACTAAGTTGGCTAATAGGATGTTCCCAACACACTAGGTGTAGTTTGAGCTTTTCCCAAGTACATCAAAGAACTTCCCGCTAATGCTTTCATTTTACTGGCGCTCTATAATACTGGTAAACAGCCCTCTTTCGCTCATAGAGACACATAAAATTACTAGCTTTCAAGTTAGAAACGAGGCTTTAAAATTTTATCGACACCAACACACTGACAGAGGAGTGGATTATGTGCTATTAACTTCCAAGCGCGTATAGCAACTTCGATATTTACTTAAGAGAAATTTGTTGCATTCCAGTTGATAGCAAATAGTGTAGGTAATGAGTTCATAGATTGACGGGCTCTCCTTCCCCTACTTAATAGACTAGTCTTTTAGGTTGAGCTTTTCTATTTAGTCTTAACAATTAGTATCAGAGCATATTGCCAAACACTTAGGCTGCAATCAAGGTTAGACCACGTGTGATGGCCTGGACCTCGGGTGGAGTGCTACCCGTGATCAATTGATAGGACATTAGGAGTAGTCACCTGGACCAAAGAGTGATGCTAGACGTGACCACTTTGTAGGACGTCGGGGGTGGTACTGGCTGTGACTAAGTCGGGTCCAAAGAAGAAAAAGAAAATGGGATGGAAGTAGTGATGGGTGCCAAGAATGGGTGCCTGGATCCAATAAGTGGTTTCAAACTTTCAGTCATGACCAACAAGGTCGTTGGTCCTCAAGTGGGAGCGGTAGTGGTGACTAATCGAGTCCCTCATTGACCAATTTCCAGTTCTGACCTTTAAAAGTTAAATAAGGGTAAAATCTTGAGGTAGAGAGGGTTGAATCCATTGACGAACCTGGAAAATCAGGGCTAAGCACTGGATCAAGAATTGAACGGCAGTTAATAAGGGTTACAATTGCATACTTCTCCCATTGGTTCTCATTTAGGCCTTTTGAGGAATGAGCTGCAATTAATCCAGCAGCAGCCAACAGCCCACACAGTTTTATACCTCTTGTTTTACAGCCCTGCCAAAATTCAGATATTGTTACTATGTTCATTTTAGAACTAAATTGCAAACAGTGTACAGTTTTTCTGGTTATGAACTTAGACTTACCATAGACAGTTACATGTAACTAACTTTTGAGTAACCTGATTTTACACTGTCAGTATAAAGATTACACCATTAATCAGCTATAAACCGGCTAAAATTCATAAATAGCTATTTTTCCGGTCTCTGTAATTGAAAAATAGCCACTTTCATGGAGTTCCATATTTCACAGGTGAAACTCCAACTCTATGGCAGCAGCTATTTTTTAAAGACCGAAAAGTGGCCCATGGGCGCTATTTTCACATATTTAAACGTGATCTCTATCGAAAAATGGTTTACAATCCATGAACTGAATTGGATTAACAAAAGTTCGGTTATACCATGCCTAAGTCTTGATGTGCAGAGTTATCCATATACCTATTTGCTAGTGAGAGGTGGCAAGTACTTAATGAAAGTGTGTGCTAGGTGACTTGAACCACCGTTATGAGAATTTTCTTTTTCTTTTAGAAAGTTAGGTTATACAACTGCCCACAAATTGGGCAGATTCTAGTCCTTTGGAGTATGTGGCCAATTCACATGTGATTAAAGTTAACATCACGTGAAAATAATAGAACACTGCATTCAACGAGGGCCACAAATTCTTAAACAACAAAACAAGGAAATGGGACCAAGGAAGTTTTATAGAATAGCTTTGCCTAACTTTTAGAAAATGAAACCAAGATGTCACCTAACTTAGCAATTTAAAAATGACATTAGAAAAATTCTTTTCGGTGATGTTCGAATCGGTTTGTGCACATTATTCTATCGGATACATGTTATTTGCCACCTAGGCAGGTACCCGATAACTTTGTCCATCAAAACTTAGACACAGATGAAAAGAAATTTAAATCATCTAATATTTTTGTCTTCACTTAATTTTGAATCATAATATCTTTTTTCACATTTTCAAAATAATACTAATAAGGATATTATATTAAAATGATCAAGTGAGAAAAGTATATATTTTCAACATAATACTACAGATACTATAATTAATTATGATTGTGTGAGAAAAGTATATGATTAAAAACAAAGACAGTAAATACAGAAAAAGACAAAAATGATCCCTAAAGTATGGAGATAGAGTTAATATAGCTCCTTTAATATAGTGGTATCTAATGTTTTGATTCTTGAAGTTTGTCAAAATTTAGCTTTTTGTCTCCGTCAAATATTTAACAACTCTGATAATTAAAGTTGTCAGAAATTTCAGAAAAAGAATATTGTGATCCTGCTATTCTCTTGAGTTGATGGTCTTTCAGAAATAGTCTCTCTACCTTCCAAGTTAGAAGTAACGTCTGCGTATACTCTACCCTCCTCCTCAGAACCCACTTATTGGATTACACTGAATATGTTGTTATCTTGCTCTTGAATAAGAAAATATAGAATACTAGGTGATTACTTCCTATCTTATGTTGCTAAGACTCTCCAAAAATGTCGTAGAATGTTGTAGGACCCATATCGATCCTGCACTACTTTTGAAGGGTTTGACACGCACCGGACGACATTTTTTAAGAATAAGACATAGTTGTTGGAAATTTGTCTATGGTGGGAGGTGTGTCTACCCATATTTAATGAATTAAACACTTTCCGCATGTTGGAGGCTTTGTCTCTTCACACGTGCATAATCTACTAAGTGAATAGATGATCGTAGGGCCAAGAATCGTCAAATTTCTTTGAGAAATGAAAGAGATATTGGTCCACAAAGTAAGGTGTTTGAGGCATGGAAATATGGTGTGGGACAAATCTACCACATCGGTGGGAAAAGAAATAATTGCTCTCTTTATAAATCTCAAAATTGGCTAAGGGTTTGGGACCCAAGGGGTAACCCATGTGTTTAAAGGAGGGAGGACTTAGATGTGCTTGGGTTCAAGGCTAAGCCCACACGCGCGATCTAGATGTGTTTGGTCCCTAGAATTTCTGAAAAGATGAAATTGGGAACAACGAAAGGCAGAAAGTTTCTGCCTACCGTTGAAGTTGATTTTTGGGGGCGTTATTGTGCATTAACCAGCCATTACTTGGCTGATTAACTCCCTCCATTAACAGCCATTACTTGGCTGATTAACTCCTCCATAAACAACCCCCCTTCAATGGCCATAAACAGTCATTGCTTGGCTGTTTAATTCCCTCATTCAATGACCATTAACAACCATGTTTTGGCAGTTGAGGAGTCCCTCCGTTATGCTATATATTGGAGCCTTTTGGCTCAATTGTGGGGTACACAAAAGACATACAGAAAGCCAGAAAAATGAGACAACATATATACACAGAGACAAAACAGAAGAGAAACAAAAAGTCCAAAACGTGAGCAGAAACGTTGGGAAGAAAACAGAAAACTCTTCCTTCCTTTTCTATTCTTCAGCAAGTCGTTTCGTGTTTGTTTTCTTCGTCAGAATCAACCTATTTGCTTTGTAGTGTTGATTAGTTGTTGTTTTATCTTGGGAGACTATTGTCCGTTAACGTAAAAGCATATATACGGGGCAATCTTGTCTTAAAGACAGAGAGTCATCTCTCGACTCAGCCACAGTTGTAACAATCCAGATTTAGTGTGTTTCTTGATTTCAGGTTATCAAGTTACAAGACTCAACAACTTTGCGTCAGTTCTGAATATTGGTTTATTTGTTTATCCTTTCGAATACTTGTAACATTTATTTACTTCCCGTACAGCTTTACAATATCCAACAATAGTTCCAGAGTTATCCAGTACCACAAAATTATCGATGTGCACGCAAGCTAACCCGACACCATGGTTATTGAAAAACACAAGGAAATTACCAAAATGTGATAAAAACTTACATCGAGAATGCGATCAGTATCTTCTTTATTCAACTGCAATTTCACAACTTGTGATCCTCTTGTTGATTCACTATCCATGAACTTCAAATTAGAAAATCTCAATGAATTCAAACCATAACCCACCATATCTATCCCACGCGCCCAAAATGGCTTATTCGCTTTTCCAGTTGGAATATACTCCTCAATTCCCAAACCAACCTCCACATTTTCCCCTAATTCCAATTCTGCACCTTCTCCATCTTCCTCACTCATCAGCTCCAACAACTTCCTCATCAATGCCAATGACGCTGCCCGGTCACAGACGGACGTGTGAATCCTTAACGTAAGTACCGATTTCTCGTCATTTAATTGATAATGCTCGTGAAAAAAACGTCTGTGTCGGAATCCAATGACGTGGCGATATTCAGAGACGGATTTAGATTTGAAGTTTATGATCAATTCCTACAGTAATATCAAATTAATTTATAGTGATAACAGAGTTAGCAATCAAATACTTCCTCTGTCCCATATTTCAAGAGTCAAACTTATTTTGATAGTGAAATCAAACATACAATCTTTTATTTTTGAAAAACAATTTAAATATTTAGAAACTACATAAAAATACTATAAGTCACAATAATTAACAATTTAAAATATTTAAAAGTTATACGAATAACTCGCGATAAAAAGTTTTCTTGTTTGATTCAATGTATCACATAAATTGAGACGGAGAGAGTATTTATAAAATTTTAATGAACTTCTAATACACACTGCCTCCATCCCATATTATTTATCAACTTTCTCATTTATAGGCTCCTTAGGAAATCATAAATAGAAATGCATATTTATTACATTACCCTTATCTCTCCAATAAATTACACTCTAATCAATATTGACTATTTAAAAAAACAATTAATATTAAAGACAAAATGATAAAACTTTATTTAATTCTATTTTGTAAATTGATAAGTATTTTCGGACAACTATTTTTAATAATGTAGACAACTAATATGAGACGGAGACAGTATATACGGTGAATGAGCAAAAGTTACTGAGTTCGCGAGTACCTGTACCTGAAGAGCTGGATGCGCTCGCCCAGGGGTTACAGTTGATTTCGTGCTCGAGGATGAGGTGAAAATCGGAAAGATTAGGAATTCTGATGTGTCTGAGAATTTGGTCCGTTGATGAGAGATCGAACGGTTGGATTTGAAGATGAGAAGTGGAGGGAATGATGTAAGAGTAAGAGTTAGTGGTTGATTCGTAGTGGAGTTGAGATTTGAGGATAGGATAGGAATTTTGGAGTTTGTGAAGGGCATTTTGGAGAAGTGAAATGTCAGGTGATTTTAATAATAGGAGAGCTAATACTGTTATACCTGTGCCACCGGGAACCGCCTTGCACCAGCTGTGCTCGGTGCTTCCCGCCGGCCGGATTTTCAACTCACACGGCGGAGCTGCGGTGGTGATAGATTTTTGCTCAGCCATGAGAAGATTGGAAGTGTACTGGTGTTATGTTATGAGAGCTAAAAGGTGCTTATGGAAATGGACAAATGGGGATCACAAGTACTATAAAGTGGACAAACAAAGCCTAACCACACTTATTATGTATTTAATACATTTTTTAATTAGTAAAACCAATCTTTAGTGTGCCTTTTTTCATATCAATTAAGGATAAGAAAGAAGATTGGTTGATAATTGAAAAGAATAGTATTTGAAGTTAAGTTAAAAAGGGGATTTGAAAAATTGAAATTGTGTTTGAACATACGTTTCAGTTTTATAAAATATCGTTCGAACTTGATAAAGGTTATCGCAGTATTTGTAGTAGGATAGATGACTTATTGTGATGTATGCGGACCAATTTATGATATCTAAGTATTGACGCTTGTCAAGCAGGTCACGTGGATTGACCAGTATCTTCGGCTAATGAGATCTCCCCAACAAGGCTTGAGAAGCTCGGATCCGGTCAAGTGAGAGGGAAAAATAATTTACTTGAAAAATTTATTAGGACAATTTATTAAACTTGAGAAACTCGAATTCATGTTGGAGGGAAAAATTAACCAAAATATATAATCATATAGTTATTTGAAAAAAGATTGAAAATTGCAGAAAATTTATATGTCCCACACGTGGGCCCTAAGTCTAACTTTTTTCTTATCACTTTTAAGAAAAAACAAAAAATAATTTGTCTTTTCCTTATATGTCAATTATAAGAAAGAAGAAAGCTTTACAAACGAAGGAAATGGAAGAGTTGTGTGGTGATCTTAAACGGTTACTTTGTCAAAATCATAGAAGAAAATCTGCCTTCTTTTTTAATTATCAATAAGTTAATATATACGAGTCCCTTAAAAATAAAACAGAAAAGAGTCAAATTACATTCGAACTATTTGAAATAGGCTACATATACCCTCCGTTTGATTTTGGTACAATTTGGGCCCTAAGTCTAACTTTTTTCTTATCACTTTTAAGAAAGAACAAAAAATAATTTGTCTTTTCCTCATATGTCAATTATAAGAAAGAAGAAAGCTTTACAAACGAAGGAAAGGGAGGAGTTGTGTGGTGGTCTTAAACTGTTAATTTGTCAAAATCATAGAAGAAAATCTGCCTTCTTTTTTAATTATCAATAAATTAATATATACGAGTTCATTTTGGTACCATTTGGGCCCTCGCTGTTATTCAAAAAGGCCTCTAATATCCCCTCCTCTTTAACGGCTAGCCTTTTTTGCTGACATTAAAAAAAATTGTCATGTGACCGTCCACGTCATTTTAATACCCGACCCACCCTCATTTCACTCCAATACAGAACCCTAGTTTGAGAAAAATCCTTGCTAAACCATTGATTCTCCAAGCAATGTCGGAAGGTTCCATCAATTCGTTTGAAAGTCGAAATGCCATAAAATGTAATTATGGACTTAATGCTCTAAATTTGACCGATACAAATGTTGGGTGAAGGTTTTACAAATGTTCAAGACCCAAAATAAGTTGTAAATTAATTTTCGTTTTATATGTTCATATACTGCAATGTTGAACTAAGTGGTTGATTATATGATTGTTTGATTGCTGAATTTTATTGGTAAATTAGTATGTATTTCTTAAAAATTAGTATTTGATGGCTAAAATACATTGAATCTCTTCAATTTTGTTGTAGGTTACTTCATGTGGATATTGAGAATGACAAGACAAACAACAACTCCCATCAAAAGCAATAACTGTTATATTAGAGTTAAAGGATAAATTGGATGATGTGAAAGTTGAAGGTATAATATGAGGAATATAGTTGATGAGATGGAGGCTATTAGTGTTGAAAGGGACAATTTGAAGAAATAAATTTTGGCAATGTCCAACTTATTTACTCATTCTCCACAGTAATGGATTTACTTTCATTCTTTCCCAAGCATCTGAAGAGGCTGCCGAAATTACTATTTTGGAGGAGAAACTTGAAGAAATGGAGTTTATATCAGCTCAAGAGGCTGGAAGAGTTGTGATTTTGGAAAAGAAAAGCAAGAAGTTGAAAACTATAATTTTTATTTTATGTGCTTTGTACCTTGTGTTTGTTGTTGGGATGATGAAGTGAATGAAGTTGAAAGCAAGCAATTTGGTGTAACTTGTGCTTTGTTCATTATTTTAGGATAGTGTAGTTATGTAGAAGTTGATGTATGACGTTGAACTTGGTGTATTTTATTGTGTTGTAATGATGTTGAACTTGGTGTATTGTGTTGTAATGAATTTAGTGTATGTTTCAAACTTAGTGTATTTTGTTGTGTTGTAATGAACTTAGTTGGTGTTAAGGCCGTCTAGTGGGCCATCCCGATTACTGCCCTGACCCGCCCCAACCCGCAAAAAAAAATTGGGTTGTACAATGTCGGTACTAGGGCTCGTCCCGCCCGTCCCGATCCCGCCAATGACCCATCCCAACCCGCCCCATCCCCTCCCCCCCCCCCTCTCTTGCAGAACTAGTCGTTGTACAACATGCCACTTTCGATTGTAGTCGTTGGCAACGGCTAGTAAAGGCCATTTTGGCCTCCACGCCCCATAAACCCCCTATCCCTTAATATTTATTTTTAACCCTTAAGTTAGTATATTTACACATTAACCCTATTTCTCAACTATAAATACCTCATTTTTCTCTTCATTGTTCTCACAAATCTTCCTACCATCTCTCTAATTTCTTTCTCTCTACACAAGTCTAAATTGCACAATAAATATTATATTTTATTTGTTAATTTCTATCAAAGTTCAAAAATTGGGAGTGAAGTTGGCAACTAGCTTGATGATCATCGAGCAAAGTTTCAATTTTCAACATCGATTACACGTCGACGTTTGGTACCTTCGTTCCTTCTTTTATTTAAATTGTTATTGTTACTTAATTTTAATTATCGAACTTAATTTCATTAACTTTAATTATTTATTTGTATAATTATAATGCAACGAAATTGATGTTTTTCTGGTAGAGGTACTAGAGGTAAGGGTGCATCTTCTAGTAATCATAATTACGGTGATTTCACTCAAGTTGTCAGCCGATACTTCGAACATGCACTTGGTTGGATTCATTTTAAGATTATGAATCCTCATTCGTTTTAGTGCTCGTTCCAAATCGGCTAAATGATATTTGAGGTCTTTAGACTTCACCATCACATTATCAATGTAAACTTCCATAGTCTTGCCGATTAGATCATGGAAAATGGTGTTCATTGCCCTTTGATAAGTAGCACCGGCATTCTTCAGACCGAATGACATAACTACCCACTCGTAAATGCCCAAGGCTCATGGACACCTAAAGACGGTCTTGTGAATATCATTCTCGGCTACTGCTATATGATTATAGCCGGAGTATCCATCCATGAATGTCAGTACCCCGTTAATGGCCGCCGAATCGACTAGCATATCGGCTATAGGCATGACGTATTCATCTTTGGGAGTGGCTAGATTTAGATTTCTGTAATCAATACATACCCGAACCTTGCCATTCTTTTTCTTGACTGGCACAATGTTTGCCAACCATTCTACATACCTAGCCGTTCTGATGAACCCGACTTTCAGTAGTCGTTCAATCTCGTCTTTAATTTGGGGTATCAACTGAGGGTGATATTTTATGGGCGACTATTTATGAGACGTGAAACCCTATGTAATTGGCAATATGTGCTCTACCAAAGTTCGTGCCATCCCAGGCATCTCATGATAATCCCACGCGAAACAGTCCTTATACTGCAGTAAAAGAGCCGTTATGCTTCGTTTATCCTCCTCCTTCAACAAGCCACTAATATGTGTTAACCAAGGGACTTTTTCAGTACCCAAGTTGATATCTTCCAAGGGATACTGAGACTCAAAACTAGGCATAGCCCTCCTTATGGGCGAATCAAGTTTCATTGGCAACTCAATGTCATTGGTCGCCAGTGTTGGTTCTCTGTTGTAGTCCTCTAACTGTGATGCTTCGGCTATCCTTGCTTCAGAATTTAAACAGTCAGCCGATGCCACTTATCATGTATGTTTTGGGTCTCATCAACCATTTAACTCTTCCAAGGTAAGTTGTGGTTTGGCTAATTGTTTTATTTCAAAACCTCGTGAAGTAAGATTGCAGTATTCCCAAGATCCTTCTTCATGCTGATCTGCAACAGCTATGGGAGCCACATAGGGTAAATATAAGACAGTCTCCAAGTTTTTCACCCATGCCTGAAATGGGTTATCGTCGTCTGGGACGATTTTTATCTTGTTTTCTTCCAAAAAAAATGAGCTTTTGATGCATGATGGAAGGAAGGCATCGGCTGGTGTGAATTCAATCTCTGCCCAACAAGATGGCGTAGGACGACTTGCCATCTATGACAAAGAAGGCAGATCTGACCGTCTTAGGACCCACAGTGATTTCTGCTACTAAGATCTCCAAAGCTTCAAAGGCTTCTCCCATAAAGCTAGCCATTTTCATGTTAGTTGGGATGAGATCCTCTCTGATTTTGTTGAGGCTTTTCAAAGTAAACAGTGGCATCACATTCAGCACAGCCCCATTGTCGACAAACACTCGGCTAAAAGCTTTGCCGTTAATGTAAGCCTTAACATAGAGGGGTTTGAGGTGTTTAACCATCTCCTCCGTGGGTGCACCAAATACAGTGCTCAAAGCATCCCTAGCCATAGTATCGGCTAATGTCGCTCATTTAACGTCTTTCACACACACATCACCTTCTAGTCTGTCCAGGTTAGGGTGGTCAACCCAGAACTCACATGGAATCAAGCTAACCATTTCAATAGCTGCCCAGATATCATCGACCGAATCATGCTTAAATAAATCAAGGATGGAATTTCCCACCTCGTCGAATTCGGTTGACGAGAATTCAATACCTTCCATCTCCTGGAGACATATATGAGCCAACTGGAGTTCCAATGCTTGTATTCTCTGCACGGTTTGTGGAACCGTCTCGACTAGATATTCCTTCAGAACTGTGGTCTCTTGCTGAAGTCCCTTTGTCGGGCCGTCACTCGGTTGTATGCTCAGCTTTGGCTGGTCCAAAGCTTCTCCTTCATGCGGCTGTCTCTGAAGAGGTTGAGCCGAATGCCCGCTTGATAGCCTCAGCTACGGCAGACTCATGAATTTCTTGCTTATCGACTACTTTAGCGCTGGATATCATGTGCAATGTTAGCTTCATCTTGCGCAAGGCTTTGGCCCGCTGCATCCTTCTTTTCTGTGTCCTGGATATAACTTTCGATGGCGCCTCTTTCTTTCCGGGAGCCTGATTGACATACCACTTCCCCTCTTCTGTGTTGGCGGCTGGTTTAATCATTCTCCGGGGTCTCGTCTGGTCCTCATTTCTCACTGTGATACGTAAGGATGAACCACCTCTGTTTGATTTTAGGGAGTGTTTCTTCATCTATTTGAGGCATGCTCGGCTGCCGGTTGGTTGGCATCCGTACTTGCCCTCCAGGCCTATGCATGACGCCGATAGGGACCCTTCTGAACCTCATGGTTTGTTCCTGAAGTTTTCGTTCAACATCCCTCGAGTATTCAGGGCGACCATGAAAACTGCTCCTAGCTGGTTGCCTGTCATCACGAATGTCATGTAGGTTGCCTAACCGGTTGAACACAGAGGTCCTCGTGGCCTTCTCCCCTTCGGTAGGTTTCTTTTGGACCCACACCCTTTTCATCGGTTGTCTCCCTTTGGTGTCCCTTGACTCATCGAGCTTAGCAAAAGATACCATAGATATTGGTTCCGCGGGGAAATGGTCAGTATTAACAGACATTTCAGCTATGCTTTTATCGGCTAGCTTGAACCTGCCCTCCTTGATGCCCCTTTGAATCGCCTTCTTGAAGACCACACAATTAGAAGTAGCGTGGCTATATGAATTGTGCCACTTACTGTACTTCTTATCCTTAAGCTCTTCGGCAGACGGAATCCTATGGCCATCAGGCAGCCGAATCTGTTTATCTTAAGTAGATGATCAAAAATCTGATTTGCCTTCGTAATGTCAAACGAGTAACCGACCCTATCCTCAGTCGAACTCGTTTTTTTGCCCTTCATAGCTTTTAGGGCTGGGCAGGAGTAAACCTTACCCTTGACGATCTCGGTTACCATTGTATCTGCCGTGCAATCGACCATAATTTCTTGTCCACCGTAGTGGTATCCGACGGTGATTCGGCCGGAAGGATATAGTCAATCACCTCATAAGCATGACAGTGAATTTTGAATAGTTCTACCCATGAGGTATACTGCCCTTTTTCCATTTCAAGAGTTATGGAGATGGAGTTCTTGACGTTATTAACGGAAGAGCGTGATGAAAGGTTTATTTTTCGGCCATAGGTTCCACTTAGAATCAAAAGAAGAGAAGAAAAGGGATGTGTGTTTTGATGGACGTGGAGAAAAAACAAGAAAACCCTTAGGGTTTGGGATAGTAATTTTGCTTGGGGGGGGGGGGTTGGTTGAATTAGGCTAGGATTTTTTTGTGAAAGAAAGGTTTAGGGTTTAGGCCGAAAATATTAGGAAAAAGGGACGAAAAAATCGTGTAAGGAGAGAAAAGAATTAGGGCAATGATCTTTTGACTCTGATACCATGTAGGAAATGATTGCTTGAGTATTTCATTCCATCAACTGAATATATATACAATCATGGTATGTAATAATAATCTAGGTTACCTAAAATACAAGATGCTAATTACTACCTAATTGATTTGTCTAATAATTACAATATGATATTATGAGATTTCTCCCATAAATATCGTGTACTAACAATAAGTACATATATAGCTGATTTGAGGATCGTTATCTCAACCATAGTGAAAGTATATAAATTTTTGTAAGTTTAAACACTTCAGAATCAACTTTAGACTTGCGGGATCTGAAGTTGAAATATTTTGCGTCTAAAGTTATAAACTTCAAACATATACGGGTATGAAGTTAGGTATATTACTTGTGCAAGCAAACTTTCAGACCTTTTTATCTTAACTTCATGCTACTTGACTGAAGTTTATTTTGTCAAAGCCAAACTTCATATATTTATGTTTAAACTTCGGATGTAAAGGACTAAACGCGATTGAAGTTTGACTTAGGTAATTTACAGATTTTAATTTAGGAACCAATTTCAAGTTTTACCCTTTTAGAGTTTCAGTCCTAAAATACAAGACTCCAAATTCCGACATACAAACACACATAAATAGGGATGAACAAAATGCAAACATTCCAATATTAATGGATTCACTTCAAACTTCAAAATGAGAACAAATTTTTAAGATGATTCAGCATTAGTAGAGCAAATAAATGAAGGACATAGACAAAGGGATTGACATAATATACGAACAATAGTGTTATCAAGAAAAAAACAAAGCAAAAGGTAATTGACACACAACGAATGAAAACGAAGAATAACACTTTGTTTGAATGGTTGTTACATATTGTTTCATAATGTATCATATTGTATCGTTACATAATGTCACACATCAATTATTTGAAGGAAAAACCGACAAGAAAAGTAGAATACAAAGAGATCTGTTATAAAATGTACGATAAAAGATAAAGTAAGATTATTCATAATAAATAAAAATAAAATGAGAAAAAAAAAGGAAGGTAAAGACACGATCACAAAATCGATCGTTACATAAAATGACTTTTCGTTGTTACATAATGATGGAATTAACAGTAAGATACATTAAAATTTAAGTAATAATCAAAACAAACATTATATTTAAACTAATAATACAATACCACACGTAGCAACCATCCAAACAAGGAGTAGCAACATTTTGTGTGAATTTTTCCAATACCAACACAATAGTTACTGTGATAGTATTAAACTTTTTTTTTTTGTGCGGATTGACCTTCAAACACACTGGTCTTTAATTTTTGCCCTTCATATCCGTGGTCTTTAATTTTTGCCACAACTATTTATTTTATGAAAATATCCAGGTCTACTTCGCAAGACATATTCTCTATAATATTTTTTTCCCGAAAATTAAATGTTTGCCTCGCGCGACATAAATTATGTAGGAATTAAGTTATGCGGCATAGTTTTATAGTAATTTTTTAAATTACGTTGAGTGTTGGAAATGATGCCTTATTCGGCATAGTTTGTGCCAATGTTATGATACATATATTGAAATTAAGCGTTAACTATGCCCCCCGAAATATGAAATTATGTCTTTTTTCATATTATGTTGAATGTTGACAATTATGCCTTATCCGATATAATTTATGAATTGTGTATGATATGAAGATAAATACTAATTATGTCTTGCGAAATTCTAATTATGACGCATCAAAAATAATAAAAGACAAAAATTAAAGACCACCCAAAATAGGGAACTTTTGTGCGAATGACCCGGCCCAAATTCTTATTCCTTCCCAGCAGCCCTAAATTCAAAATTCGGCCGTCTTCTTCGGCCAATCGACCCCGCACTTCGTCGGACCGTGAACTTTGCTCTCCCATCTTAAAAGGCGGCGATCTCTTTCTTCGCATAATTTATATCGTAAGTCCCTTCATTCATCTATTGTCTTCGCATCAACCCTACTTTTTTTTTGATTTGGTGAAATATGACTTTTAAATTGGATCTTTGTGCTGATTTAATAGCTTCGAGCTTCAATTTATCTGGTAGTCCTGTGTGATTTTTGCATTATTAGCTACTTCTTTATTTCCGTAGTTCCTGAACAGTGGCTCAAAAAAATTATTGGCCTAAAGTCAATTTTAATATGAGGCCTGTGTTCCTTTGTTTTCTTTTTAGCTGCTTCCTTATTTCCGTAGCGGATGAAAAATAATGGCAGCGTGTTTGGATGCACTACTTGGTTCGACACAAACACACACACATATTGAACAACTTTAACAATATGTGATTATAATAAGTTCGTAATGATTGACACAGATAGGTAGTGCCTGCAGGGACCAAAGTATATGCTTCAACTACCTATAGAAATAAAAAAAGGAAGTTCGGTGCACTAAGCTCCCGCTATTTGTCCGGGAAAGGGCCTGACCACAAGAGTCTATTGTACGCAGCCTTACCTTGCATTTTTGCAAGAGGCTGTTTCCACAGCTTGAACCCATGACCTCTTGGTCACATGGCACCAACTTTACCAGTTACTCTGAGGCTCTCTTTCCGACTACCTATAGAAATATTTTTTTAAAATCAAAGGAAAATGTCATAAGTTTGGTTCATTCAATTGTTAGTGAGACTCCTTTTTATTGAAAAAACTTTTTTTATATTGTAATGTTGGGTAAATTAGTTTAGATGAGTCACAAAAATGTGTTATATACTGATTAGAGGAAGTGCCTGCATGACATGCTTCGGCTACCCATAGAAATGATCTTTCAAATAAAAGGAAAATGTCATAAGTTTAGCTCATTCAACTGTCATTGAGACTCCTTTTTACTGGAAAAAGCTTTTTTCTTTTATATCGTAAGGTGGGTAAGATTATTTTAGATGACTCACAGTAACTCTACTTCACAAATAATCACGTCCATCTAGGCCTATTCTCAAGTTCCAATCAGGTCTCTATGCGACTTATATTATGGTGATCTTATTTAGTGAGTTTAGTAGGTATCAGTTGAAGGACACAAGTCATGTTCAAGTCTCTATGCAACTTTATATGATGGCAATCTTCTAACTTAGTGAGTGTAGCAGGTCTCTGTTTGCATTGGTTGTTGGTTCATACATATAGTATTAGCAATTTGCCTTGCTATTCAGGTATTAGCTTGTAGTTTGCTTGCCAAGGACTATAATGCTTCCATTAGAGTGAAAAAATGATGTAAAAAAGTTTAATTTGAAAGAAATTCTGTGAGATGCATTCTTTTGGACCTCTATAGATACTAAGAGGAGATTGTAAATTTAGTCTCAGTCTTGTTCATTCTTTGTCGTAGTAGTTGTTATCTTTACATCTTTGATAAATCGTTTTCTTGTAAAATGTAAATTAAAATATTACTTCATTTCTACTTATAGTTTAGGAATTTTTTTTATAGACCCTTCATAAACTAAATCGATGATGGTTATTTTAGTTTCTGAGGAATTAATGTGTGTGTGAATTGATAGGTGGGTGCATATGGGCATTGGCTGGGTTACTGCCAAAATTATATTTTTTAAATGGCTTAACGTAAAAAACTATTGTTGGTCCTCATAACTATGAGTTGTTCATTGTCCTAAATACTATAATAACATAGGTCATTTTCATTTAATAAAGAATTGTAAGTAATGTATAATGAATGTGATAGTACCTTGGTCATTAGAGGATCAGGATGGCCCAAATGGAAGAGGATTGATAATACTGCTATAGTATTGTCTTCAGCAAAATGAACTAAATGAAGCTCTGCAGCATATCTGGAAAAAAAACCCTGTTATTATTAAGATATAGTTCACTCGACATATACAATATTACACAGAATTAATATTGCGCATACAATTGACAAATAAGCTTTTCTCTTAATCTTTTCTTTTTAATAACTGATGCAGTGTCAGGTCAACTTCCACACACCTCAATAAGGGCGAAACAAGTTGAAGAAAGGGGTTTAATTGAACCTCTTCGTTTAGAAATTCCACTGCGCAAATAGAATAAACATAATCTTTTGAGGTATATTTATATTGTTGAATCTTCTCTGAGAGAGATAGCAAAATTCTAGTAAAGTGACAAAGCAGGTTCAAAAATTGTTTTAGATTTTAGGTTTGATCTCAGGTGCGACATTCCTAGTATTCTTTTTTGAATGGCCCTTGTATTTTCCTGGCTCCATCACTGCTAAGATTATTTTGCCAAATACCTACTATCTCCCACCAATCCAAGTACGGGATAACTTGGATCATCAAGATTTTTCTAGGTGGGAAGAAATCACCCGATTTTTTTTTTAATCTGTTTGAATTTAAACCCTTATTTTCAAAACTTTCTCTTACTTTGTTAACCGTTAGACCACACACTTAAATGCCCACAAGAAAAATGTTGATAGCTTGAAATTATGATGAACTTCCATTGAAGTTACTTGCACAAATAGTATAACCTTGTAATTGATGATGGGTAATTTACCTAAAGAATATTAGCTATTTGCCTTGCTAGTCAGGTATTAGTTTGTAGTTTGCTTGCCAATGACTATAATGCTTCCATTAGAGTGTAAAAATGATGTTAAAAAGTTCAATTTGAAAGAAATTCGGTGAGATGCGTTCTTTGGACCTCTATAGTTACTAAAAGGAGATTGTCACTTTAGTTTCAGTCTTTTTCATTCTTTATCGTAGTCGTTGTTATCTTTACATCTTTCATAAATCGTTTTCTTGTAAAATGTAAATTAAAATATTACTTCATTTCTACTTATAGTTTAGGAATTTTTATTATAGACCCATCATGAACTAAATCGATGATGAATTTTCTTTTTTTGGTTTCTGAGGAATTAATGTGTCTGTGTGCATTGATAGGTGGGTGCATATGGGCATTGGCTGGGTTACTGCCAAAAGTATCTTTTTTAAATGGCTTAACGTAAAAAACTATTGTTGTAGCCTTCTCTTCTTTTACCAAGATGACGAACTATATTTGTCATTTCTATTAGATTAGCTGAATGTCTATTTTTCTTTTCAAGGCAAGAGTGCAAAACACAAGCTTTACCAAGTGGTTGAAGTCCAAATTACACGCATATGAAATTCTGATCAAGCTAGCATCATTTGTAGTTCATTGCTTGCAAAGGTGATATCTTAGGCATGAAGCTCATTGCACGGTTATGGCCCGTCCATACCTGTACAGCTCTTCGTGAAATTATAGGGCCTCTGCAATCTCGTTCGTTTCAACCTGATTTTGTTCCCAGAGATCCCAATGCCAAGCCCATAAGATACAAATATCCTGCTGCCTATGATCCATATGGCCCTAGGCCTGAACCATCAGACAAGATAATTCAGCTTGCTGAACGTATTGCTGCTTTACCCCCAGAAGAGCGTAGACAAATCGGTCCTTCACTCAGGGAGATATTAAGGCACCCTAATTTGAAACAAATTCAAGTAGAAGGCATGGATTTGGGTGCAACAGGTGCTGGGCCCGCAAAGGTCGAGGAAAAGAAGGCAGAGAAAACTGCATTTGATGTCAAGTTGGAGAAATTTGATGCAGCTGCAAAAATCAAGGTGATCAAAGAGGTTCGATCATTCACGAGTCTAGGTTTGAAAGAAGCCAAGGAACTGGTTGAAAAAGCTCCTGCTATACTTAAGCAAGGAGTAACCAAAGAGGAGGCTAATGAAATAATAGAAAAGATCAAAGCTGTTGGAGGAGTCGCGGTTATGGAGTAATAACCTCTGCTGGATTTAGCTGGTTTCCTTATCCTGCCATGTTTTTCTTGTAAGGGAACATGCCAAGTACCATAGTTTCTGTGTTAGAACTTGTTTCTTGGATTATGAATTTATAATTATCACTGTCGGGCTAGGGCATATTAGGAGCTTCTTTGTTTTGATGAAGCAATCAATAATGATTTTGGAGTCAATTGTGAGTATACGAGCTTGATGAATGTAGAGAACATCTAGAAGAATAGAATCAGAGTAGTTGGTTCTCCTGTGAAGTTTTCTTGCTTTTACCGCTTTAAACCCATTACATCATATAGGCGTGGTGAATGGTGATCATAAACTTATAATATGATATTCTGGTCGCCTGTTTGAGAATTTTCTATAATTTTTCTCTGAAATGACAAGTTACCTCTTTCCTGGAATCACCACAGTGAAGTTGTTTCATTTATTTTGTATGGTACTCCCTCATACCCTTTAAGTTACACCAGAAAATTCCGGCAAATTTTTGCGGTTATGACCCCTTTATTTTCTGGTTCCCTTATTTTCTTTTCTTTCTCCCCTTTTTGATCGATTTTTAGATATGTAACAGATGTAGTATGTAGAACTGTAACCCCCCCCCCCCCCCCTCTCCCTATTTGTGTAATGCATTTCATTGGCAAAACCTGCGTTGTGTCCGGCCCTTCCCCGGAGGCTACCTTTTTTTTTACTACCAATAAGGCCTGTTTGTACAGTTTACTTGTTCAGTAGCAGGGTGCTTCTAGTCTCGTTAGAAATTTCATGACCAATCAAAATTTACTTCAATTTTTTTACTGGATATACTTGCCCGTTAATGTGCTGGTGAGAGGTAGTAGGTATCCCGCAGAGAGTTTTGAGGAGCACGCAAGCTGGGCTGGAAACAACAGTCATCACTAAAAAATGCAAACTATCACGAACAGAGCATAGACAACAAGCTGGAGCAAAAGATGGACAAGAAGAGGAAAAGAAATTGAGCGGTGTTATGTATTGTGAGCACTAGAAAGAGCAATGACTCACAAAATGAGAAAGGAAAGAGATAATTTATTGTTAAAAGGGACTGGACAAGGATGAATTATTGAAGAGTTACGTTAACAAATTAAAATGTTCGACCTTCGATCTACAAGCCCCAAAATTAGCATAAACCTTTTCTTGGAAGCCAAACTAAGACGTCGTGGCATCTCCAATGGTGTTTGTGTCATACGAAGGAAAACAACAACAAGAATTAGAAAGGCCATCCTTCCGACTGTTTTCAATCCAATTTCGTGACTCGCTTTGTCTTTGCCATCCCAAGGTTTCAGTCCAACTTCTTCCTAAAAAAATGAAGGCTAAATCAGCTTCAATTTTTCTTGCAATCTCACACCAAAAAATCCATGATTTTTTCCTTGCATTTGCCAATAGGAAAATGATAACTTGGAAAATAATGCACTATTTTGTAGGGATTTATTGGGTTGTTGTACACAGTGAATATTGAAAACTTGTTTCAAACCCAACAAACGTAGAATTGTTTGACTATAGGGTAATTTAAAACCGTAAACATAAGACTTGAATGATACTTACATGTTTACAATATCTGAAATCTTTATCAACTGTGGGTACGCACGCGAATGCCCTTTCGATTGCAAACTCCAAGCTTCAATGTATTCCTCCTTTGGAAAGTTAGGAAATCCGGTAGAGGTTCGAGAGATTGTTTTGATTCTGAGTCTCTAAGACTTAGAATAATGATATGAAAATCAAGTGTCATGAATAATGAAGTGTAGGTCTATATTTATAGGTGAAAATTAGGTCAAACCGGATTAGGGTTTGACCTTGGACCTGGCCCAAAATTCGAGACAGATTAGGTCATGGCGCTGCGACCCTATGGTGTGGGCGCCGCGGCACTGACATGGCCCTACAATGTCTCGTTTTGTTTTCCGCACATTCTTAATTAAATCCAAAATCCAATTTTGACTTAATTAAAACAATCATTATTCATTTAAATATCTCGATTCTACATCGAATATTTAATACTCTCTCAATACATCCTTAGATCGAAAAGACAATCGACATAGTGTGACCCTACATGCTTTCACATATCGACATTAATCAAATTAAGGTCTACGCGGAACTCCTAGATGGCGCCGTAAGACGAATTCAATATGTGAAGTTCGTTTACACGAATCCAGTAAACTTAACCTCTATGTGGTAAGATAAAATCCTTTCATTCACGACACACCTGATTAAGCTTAGGATTTGTCAAGTGTCTATCCAAATGGCTTAATCATTGTATCTCATCTATATTAGTTGACAACTAGACCATATTCTAAATATGTCTATTGCGTTGGCCAATGACTTAGTCAACCTAATATCACTGAGAATCTGAGTGTTCTCTCGAATATACATTCAAGGAATGAATCCTAAACTTGGCTCAACTACCACCTTTAATCCACGTCGTAATGTACCCAATACAAGCCGTATCTCAACCTATAAGCCATTTGAGCTTAGGACATGATCAAAGTATATTACTCTGTAGACAAGGTGCGCATTGACCTCAAGTCTAAGGACTTCTATCTCCCACACGCTGATCATACTTTAGACAAGTATAACAAATAATATATCAACAGGGTATACCAATACTTTTAAAGTATCCATATGTCCATCACGAGTAGCCATTACTCGTAGCAGATGAGACATACTACATTCTCTAAGGATGTGATGTAGACCACATGTCGACTTATCACATATCATCGATATCCCATTCTCGATGATCATTAGTCTATGCTATTTTAAAAGTTACGTTATAATATTAATATCTCACATTATTAATAACAACGTAACCTCTAGGGATGCATATTATGGAATATTATAAACAATCAACTAATAATTCAATAATTGCAGATGTCAAAATATTAATCTCCATTAATAATAATACGAACGTGTATAAAGTACATTTGTCCTAATACAGATTGTCTCTAGAACATACATATACTTTCATATTTCACCTTTATAGCCATGCTATCAAGACAACTACACCATAAATACATACAAATAAAATAAATATCCAAGCAAACGACGCCGTTACAAAGAGGTTTGATTGTATCAAACCCAAACCATCAAGGCAAATTCATTAGAAAATACAGGCAATTTATTCACGAGACTTGATGTAAAATAAATCACATAAATCCACCATTTTCTCAAAGTTAAAGAGAATGAAGAAGAAATAAAGCTTATACACTCTTTTCCGCTGGATGTAAGTTGCCTCGAGACAAAAATTCCCATTATATACACTTACAAGTTTTGCTCAATAAGGCGAACATAGCTTGATGATTATTACTATTATATACACTTACAAGTTTTTCCCAATAAGACAAAGTTAGCAACCAATTCTGACGTCGTAGTTGGGTGGGCTGAAATCTTAGTAAATTGTTTCTTAACTTGATCAACAAATTCTTCATGTTTAACAGGTCTAGCAGCAACAATTACCTATTTTAATGTCCACGATGAAGTTTGAGAGTTTAGACAGACTTAGAAAAAGAAGATGAAATCATTTCCAAAATACCATTCTGTGAGCAGTATAATGTGTAGATATGTAGTTCTTCAGATGACATCTTTGTTGGAAATTTGCCTTTGGCGGGAGTTGCAACCGACCAACTTTAACGGCTTAAACACTAGTGTTACGTATGTTGGAGAATTCGGTTCTTCACACATGCATGATCTACTAAGTACGTAGATAACCGTAGGGCCAAGAATCGTCAAATTTCATTGAGAAATGAAAGAGATATTGGTTCACGAAGTGAGGTGTTTGAAGCATGGAAAGTGTGGTGTTGTGTTCAATTCTCCCTCATCGGTAGAGGAAGAAAGAATTGTTGTGTATATAAGACTCGAAATTAGTTTGGGGTTTGGGACCCCAAGGGGTATCCCATGTGTTTAAAGGAGGGAGGACCTAGATGTGCTTCGGTTCAAGGAAAGACCACACGCGTGCCGCCGCCGCCCGCCCGTCCGGTCCGGTTCCGGGTTCCGGGTCACGGGGTCACGGGGTCACGGGCTGTGGGCCTTCTGATATTATCTTTTTGGGCCGTGTACGGTTTGATCCCGAGTTTTCGGATGTACGGTTTGGACTGAAGTTTCAAGATGTACGTTTGGTCCCCGAAGTTTTCGAGAAAGTCGAAATTTCGACGGTCAGAACAGAAATGCCAAGCACTCAATTCAGCCATTTATTTTGGCTGAATTACTCCTCCTATAATGGCCAAATCCGTTGGTCTTTTCACCATTTATTTTGGTGACTTTACTACCTCCATGATGGTCATTATTTGGCCAATAATGGCTGTTATGGAGGCAGTTAAACAACCCTCCCTCACCTATATAAACACCCCTTACACCATTGTTGAGGTACATAGAAAATATACTTGCAATGTACACGAAAATACACAAGCAAAACAGTTTCTTCCTACACCTTCCTTGCATCATTTCTTGCTCAATATTCTTCAAGGTAGCTCTTGAGTTTCCTTTGCTCAAGTGTTCCATTGCTGTTTTATCTTGGGAGACGAATTGTCCAGGACATATAAATGATACATACGGGGCAATATTGTCTTAAGGACAGAGTGCCACACTCGACTCAACAAGCAAACAAAAACAGTTTTCCAGTTTTCTTGAATTGTAATTTCAATTCTTACATTAGCAGTTACTTGTAATTCCCGTTTCCTACAATCCTTTGTAATAACATGGCTGGAAATACAACCGATGTTGCTGCTACTGCTGCTGCCTCTCGAGGCAACGTTGCTGCCTTCCCCGCCACATCGTCGCTTTTCTTGCTCAAGGCAGTAACACCGCCGCCTTCGCTGCTGCTGCTGCTGCTACTGTTCAAGGCAGTAACACCGCTGCCTTCCCGGCTGCTGGAGCTCCACCCTCTTCTTCACACCATCATGATCGCCCTGAAAAATTCATGGGATCAGAATTCAAAAGATGGCGACAAAGATGCTTGTTTTACTTAACGATTATGGGCATGGCCCGGTTCCTTACGGAAGATCCTCCACAAGCTGGAGATGAAATGGACTCTTCGCCTAATGAAAAGGGTGAAGGGGGCCTTGGTATCCATGTCATTAATGGCATGAAGATGGTTCGTGACGCATGGAATCATAGCGATTTCATGTGCAAGAACTATATACTGAACTGCTAGGCGGGCCCTCTCTACACGGTCTATTGCACCGTTGGCACTGCCAAAGAACTGTGGGAAAAACTGCAAAAGAAGTACAACGCACAAGATGCGGGTACTAAGAAGTTCATCGTTGGAAAATTTCTAAAATTCCAAATGGTGGACAGTAAGACAGTGATGTCCCAAGTCCAGGAATTCCAAATGATTTTACATCACATGGATTTGGAAAGACTGAAACCAAACGAGCAGTTTTTGGTTGCATCGCTGATTGAAAAGTTACCTCCTTTATGGAATGAGTTTATGAGTTACTTGAAACTCAAGACAAATGAGATGACCTTTGAAGAGCTTGTTATCAAACTGCAAATCCAGGAAGATAATAAGAAGACATTGCCAAAGGGTAGACAACCTGCTGAGGCGAAGTTCCAGAAAGACGGCAAAGCCCCTGCAGCAGAGATGTTCAGAGGTAATTGTCATCACTGTGGAAAACCTGGTCATAGGATCAAGGAATGCCGCAAGCTCAAGACGGAGCAACAGCAGAAAGCCAAGTCTAAAGGCAAGGCTCAAGCAAACGTAGTCAAGGACACGCTCCTGGATGACATGATCGAGGAATTCTCTGCAGTGGTGCTAGAAGCCAACTTGGTGGAGAATCCGATGCAGTGGTGGGTGGACACAGGTGCTACTAGACACATCTGTTCCAACACAGATGCCTTCTCCACGTACACACCAGTCGCTGACATGAAGCTGTTCATGGGCAACAACGCTTCTTCCGACGTGATGGGGGTTGGAAAGGTGGTCCTGAAGATGACTTCCGGCAAGGAACTCACTCTGAAGGAAGTGATGCACGTCCCAAAGATTAGAAGAAATTTAATTTCTGGACCTTTATTGGTTAATGCTGGTTTTAGGCTAGTATTTGAATCCAATAAGTTTGTACTCACTAAAAATGGCACATTTGTAGGGAGAGGCTTCGTCTGTGAAGGCCTCTTCAAAGTGAATTCCATGTCTGTATTGCGTCAAGGAAATAAAGTTGAGTCTTCTTCTTATTTGCTTGAGTCTTCTAATTTATGGCATCATAGATTAGGACACGTAAACTACAAGTCTATTCAAAGGCTGGTAAAGATGGAGTTGTTGCCTTCTATCGACATAAACCCTCAACATAAGTGTGAGGTGTGCGTAGAGGCAAAACTCACCAAGCTTCCTTTTCGATCCATCGAAAGGAATACCGCTCCTCTAGAACTTATTCACACAGATATATGTGATTTGAAGTTTGCACAAACTAGAGGGGGGAACAAGTACTTTGTGACATTTATTGATGATAGCACAATGTATTGTTACCTTTACTTGTTGAAAAGTAAGGATGAAGCCTTTGAAGCGTTCCGACGTTACAAAGCAGAAGTTGAGAATCAACTCAGCCTACGGATTAAATCCATTCGTAGCGATAGAGGGGGAGAATATGTAGCGTCATTTGAGGAATACTGTGCCCAAGAAGGCATTATTCATCAAACGACGGCTCCGTACTCACCTCAATCAAACGGTGTGGCAGAATGTAAGAACCGCACATTAAAGGAAATGATGAATGCCATGCTTATCAATTCCGGTCTTCCCCAAAACATGTGGGGAGAAGCCGTCCTTACCGCTAATACGATTCTTAACAGAGTCCCACATAAGGGTAAGGACAAAACTCCATATGAATCATGGAAGGGAAAGAAACCCACCTACAAATATTTTAAGGTGTGGGGTTGTCTAGCAAAGGTTGAAGTACCCAAGCCAAAGCATGTCAAGATTGGGCCTAAGACTGTAGATTGCATATTCATCGGATATGCAAATAACAGTAGTGCTTATCGCTTCTTAGTGCATAAGTCAGATATTCCAGATATCCACCAGGGTACAATAATGGAATCAAGGAATGCTCTATTCTTTGAAAGTACCTTTCCTAGAAAGGAGAAAGACATAACCTCTCGCAAACGAAGTTATGCCCAAAGCTCTCAAGAACCGGAGTCCTTGACGCCGGATCCGAATGGTTCGATCTAGCGAATCTCGAGGTGGTCCGAACATCCGGAATCTAGTGTTCCGGATTCTCGAACTTGGAGACTCCGAGAGATGGATCTAAGGCGAAGTAAGAGGGCCGGAAGGATAAATCCTTCGGTCCCGACTTTGTAGCTTATATGGTTAATGATGAACCAAGGACAATTGCTCGGGCGTTGTCAACTCCGAAGCACCGCTCCGGAAAGAAGCTATTGAGAGTGAAATAGGCTCCATTCTCGCAACCATACGTGGGAGTTGGTTGATCTTCCTCCGGAAATAAACCGTTGGGGTGTAAGTGTATACTCAAACACAAATACAAGGCAGATGGGTCTATAGACAAGTACAAGGCCAGGTTGGTAGTCAAGGGCTATCGGCAGACAGAAGGCTTTGACTACTTTGATACCTACTCCCCGGTATCCCGGATGACATCCATACGGGTATTTATTGCGATCGCAGCTTTGCGTGACCTTGAGATACACCAGATGGATGTTAAGACAGCCTTCCTAAACGGTGATTTGGAAGAAGAAATTTATATGGACCAACTCGAGGGGTATGTGGTTCAAGGGCAAGAGAAGAAAGTCTGTAGACTTGTCAAATCTCTGTACGGGCTGAAACAAGCCCCGAAATAATGGCACGAAAAATTTGATAGTACTCTACTATCGAAAGGGTTCGCCATTAATGAGTGTGATAAATGTGTTTACACGAAAGGTAACTATGACTCATTTGTCATGATATGCCTGTATGTAGACGACATGTTAATCACAGGAAGCAGTCCTAGGGTAATCCTAGATACTAAGAACATGTTGAAACAATGCTTCGACATGAAGGATATGGGTATCGCAGATGTCATCTTAGGGATTAAAATCTCTAAGACGTCTGACGGGCTGGTCTTATCTCAGTCTCACTACGTCGAGGATGTTTTGAGAAAGTTCGAGATGTTAGACAGTTCACCGATAAAGTCACCAATGGATACAAATCAAAAGCTTGATAAAAATCTTAGTGCACCTGTATACCAGGAGCGATATGCACAGGTGATCGGTAGTTTGATGTATTTAACAAACTGCACCCGACCTGATATTGCTTACGCAGTCAATAAGTTGGCTAGGTTCACCCGTAATCCAAGTGATAATCACTGGAAGGCGTTGAATCGGATATTACAATACCTGAAATACACGTTAAATTATGGGTTACACTATTCGAGATATCCAACTGTACTAGAGGGGTACAGTGATACAAACTGGATATCTGATATAGAGAACACCAAGTCCACCAAATGGGGTATGTATTTACAATTGGTGGTGGGGGCCGTGTCTTGGAAATCCTCTAAGCAAACTTGCATCGCCCGATCCACAATGGAATCGGAGTTTATCGCTTTAGACAAAGCGGGAGAAGAAGTGAGTGGCTTCATGACTTCTTAGAGGATGTTCCGTGTTGGAACAAACCCGTACCTTCGGTAATGATCCACTGCGACAGTCGGTCGGCTCTAGGAAGGGCACAGAATGCTATGTACAACGGCAAGTCTCGTCATATTCGCCGGAGGCATAAGACCGTTAGGCAACTGATCACCACAGGTATAATATCCATTGATTACATTAAATCAAAGGATAATATAGCAGACCCATTGACAAAGGGCTTACCCAAAGATCAGATGACTTGCTGTCTAGGGAATGGGCTTATAACCCAAAATATAAGGACTAATACAGCGGTAACCCAACCTTACTAACTGGAGATCCCAGTAATTTGGTTCAATGGGAAAACTAAGTTGTAAAGGTTCAGTTGATCGCTTCGGTGGAAGTATGAGCACTTCGGATAGTGATTTCTGAAGAGAAACACCAAATCCAAAGCCGTTCCTGCGATAGACTTTAAGTGCAACATGCATTGTGGGTAAAGGTTAAGTTTTCAAAACCTGTAATGCTCCTCAACAGTTGAGGTTAGGTTTTGGGAATCTTTTAATGGTTCCTAACACTTGTGAAGTGGGGTATAGTAGGATACCTTGTAGGAGACCACCTATTTAAGTGCGAGGACGGGCCGCCTCAAAATGAACGCACTTAAGAATCCAAGACATTGTCCATGGCCAAAACGGACAAAACATTACGAAGAAGAGAGTAAGGGAATTTGTTGTGTTGGTACCATTGACTTGGCTTACACTAAACACTGACGGTTCAAGACATCACGTTCACCGCGCAGTAAGTAAGTCCGATGGTATACAACTATGGAAGGTTCAAAGCTGATGCTACCTCTCCTTATGCAACATCGGTCCGCTGAAATATTGCTGGAAATGAAAAAGGCACTATGTAAGTGCGCCAAAATCTCTTTCAAGAGGGGATTGTTGGAAATTTGCCTTTGGCGGGAGTTGCAACCGACCAACTTTAACGGCTTAAACACTAGTGTTACGTATGTTGGAGAATCCGGTTCTTCACACATGCATGATCTACTAAGTACGTAGATAACCGTAGGGCCAATAATTGTCAAATTTCATTGAGAAATGAAAGAGATATTGGTTCACGAAGTGAGGTGTTTGAAGCATGGAAAGTGTGGTGTTGTGTTCAATTCTCCCTCATCGGTAGAGGAAGAAAGAATTGTTGTGTATATAAGACTCGAAATTGGTTTGGGGTTTGGGACCCCAAGGGGTATCCCATGTGTTTAAAGGAGGGAGGACCTAGATGTGCTTCGGTTCAAGGAAAGACCACACGCGCGCCGTCGCCGCCCGTCCGTCAGGTCCGGTTCCGGGTCACGGGTCGTGGGTCGTGGGCTGTGGGCTGTGGGCCTTCTGATATTATCTTTTTGGGCCAGAAAACTTTGCCAGAAGTACAGTTTGATCCCGTGTTTCGGATGTACGAGTTTGGACATGAAGTTTCAAGATGTACTTGTTTGGTCCCCGAAGTTTTCGAAAGTCGAATTTCGACGGTCGAACGAAACGCCAAGCACTCAATTCAGCCATTTATTTTGGCTGAATTACTCCTCCTATAATGGCCAAATCCGTTGGTCTTTTCACCATTTATTTTGGTGACTTTACTACCTTCATAATGGCAGTTATGGAGGCAGTTAAACAGCCCTCCCTCACCTATATAAACACCCCTTACACCATTGTTGAGGTACACAGAAAATATACTTGCAATATACACGAAAATACACAAGCAAAACAGTTTCTTCCTACACCTTCTTTGCATCATTTCTTGCTCAATATTCTTCAAGGTAGCTCTTGAGTTTCCTTTGCTCAAGTGTTCCATTGCTGTTTTATCTTGGGAGACGAATTGTCCAGGACGTATAAAGGATACATACGGAGCAATATTGTCTTAAGGACAGAGTGCCACATTCGACTCAGCAAGCAAACAAAAACAGTTTTCCAGTTTTCTTGAATTGTAATTTCAATTCTTACATTAGCAGTTACTTGTAATTCCCGTTTCCTGCAATCCTTTGTAATATCCAACAATCTTCTGGTGATTGCCTTTATATTCTGGGCAGGTCTAAGAATAGTACTGGAATGCAGTTGAATGCAAATGGTCAAAGATGACTTCCTCTGTTTGACCTTCGATCTGCAAATAAACAATGATCAAATATGACTTCAGAAAACATAACACACTGAAGCTCTAGTATGTATAGATATTTTTGCATCAAGAAAGCTAAGTTCCTACAGGCCACAGCTGCAATAAAGTAGTTAGTTGAACTGAGAAAATGGCAAAATATTGAGACTAAACAATTAGACATATGAGTGCTCATTTATTTATTCAAAAAAATAACTACGGGTTTGACAGTTTCAGTAGTTTTGGGGCAGACGTTGTATTTATGGTAAAAGTTCACTTAATATATATATATATATATATATAATTTATCAAGAACTCAATAACCAACCTATAAATTTAAAATTCTGAATACGCCTCTGCATATAGTATAACGTAACGTAATATATTTTAAAAAGGACCATTTATGCTGCAATAATCTCAATCAAGGAGAAAATGGACTCAAATTGATATAATTTAAACCAAAACAGAAACTAGGTCTAAAGTTGGATTCCGGAATACGATTTTATTTGGGAAAGTTGAGATTTCTCCTGCTTATAGAAAACGAGACATGTAAAAACGGAGCCAAAATACAAGCAACAGAATATATGACAGAGCACACAAAGGCCAGCATTCTAACTCACATATTCTAACTATCTCAAACTGATGCAACCATGATACATATTCCAGATCAGATATCTAACATTTTACAATTATGCATCAGTAAATACCGAGAGCATGTATCATGAGAAGTGAAAGTTATCAATCCTTGATAATGTATAAAATCAAGAAAATCTAACTTTGATAACACATGATGGCATAACACCAACTATCGATAACTCCAAAACCATCCAACGCTACATGAATCACCAAAAGGAACAACTAAATGCAGAAAAATGAAAGTAAAGAGAATTACAGTGAGAATGTTAGAATGTCGAAGGTTGCACTAGTCAGAGATTTGCCTGGGAGGAGTCAAGATGACAGCAGCAACAACCAATAGAAGCCGATAACCACCAACAGCAAAGAAACATTCAGAACATACTAACAAACCAGAATCTTCCTTAAGCACACGAAGACATCAAAACAATGAAATCAGTAGGAAAAACCATAAGTGCGCGTCTAGAAAGAGAAGCAAAGGAGACAGAGAGTTGGATGTTGTGGAAGATTCAACGAATATAGTGTTGGCGTTTACAAGGATTGCAGGAACGGAAATTACAAGTAATATTTTGTTGAACAAGAAAACTGGAATGCGGTTTTTGCTGAGTCGAGTGTGGCACTCTGTCCTTAAGACAATATTGCCCCGTATGTATCCTTTATACGTCCTGGACAATTCGTCTCCCAAGATAAAACAGCAATGGAACTATTGAGCAAAGAAAACTCAAAAGCTACCGTGAAGAATATTGAATAACGAAATGATGCTTGGAAGATTTAGGAAGAAACTTTCTGCTTTGTGTAATTTCGTGTATGTCAAGTGTGCCTCAACAATGGTGTAAGGGGTGTTTATATAGGAGGAAGAGGGACTGTTTGACTGCCTCCATAACAGCCATTATTGGCCAAATAATGACCATTATTGAGGTAGTAAAGCCACCACATAAATGGAGAAAATTGCCAACGGATTGACCATTATAGGAGGTGTAATTCAGCCAAAATAAATGGTGAATTGAGTGCTTTGACGTTTTACGTTCCGGACCGTCGAAATTCGCCTTTCGAAAAATTTCGGGGACCAAACTCGTACATCTTGAAACTTCGGGGACCAAATCGTACATCTTGAAACTTCGGGGACCGAACCGTACATCCGAAAGAATTCGGTCCAAACGCACATCTGAAACTTCGGGATCAAACGTACTTCGGCAAAGTTTTCGGCCCAAAAAGATAATATCGAAGGCCCGCGGCCACGACCCAATTTCGCGACCCGTGAACCCCGTGAACCGTGAACCCGTGAACCGTGAACCCGTGAACCCGTGAACCCGTGAACCCGTGAACCCGCGAACCCGCGAACCGCGACCCGCGAACCCGTGAACCCATGAACCCGTGAACCCGTGAACCCGTGAACCCGGAACCCGAAACCCGGAACACGGAACTCGGAACCGGAACCGGACGGGCGGGCGGCGCGCGTGTGGTCTTTCCTTGAACCGAAGCACATCTAGGTCTTCCCTCCTTTAAACACATGGGATACCCCTTGGGGTCCCAAACCCCAAACCAATTTCGAGTATTATATACACAACAATTCTTTCTTCCTCTACCGATGAGGGAGAATTGATCACACACCACACTTTTCCATGCTTCAAACACCTTACTTCGTGAACCAATATCTCTTTCATTTCTCAATGAAATTTGACGATTCTTGGCCCTACGGTTATCTACGTACTTAGTACATCATGCATGTGTGAAGAACCGGATTCTCCAACATACGTAACACTAGTGTTTAAGCCGTTAAAGTTGGTCGGTCGCAACTCCCGCCAAAGGCTAATTTCCAACAATCCCCTCTTGAAAGAGATTTTGGCGCACTCACATGGTGTCTTTTCATTTCCAAAGCAATATTTCAGCGGACCGATGTTGCATAAGGAGAGGTAGCCTCGGCTTTGAACCTTCCATAGTTGAATACCATCGGACTTACTTACTGCGCGGTGAACGTGATGTCTTGAACCGTCAGTGTTTAGTGTAAGCCAAGACAATGATACCAACACAACAAATTCCCTTACTCTTTTCTTCGTAATGTTTTGTCCGTTTTGGCCATGGACAACGTCTTGGATTCTTAAGTGCGTTCATTTTGAGGCGGCCTGTCCTCGCACTTAAATAGGTGGTCTCCTACAAGGTATCCTGCTATACCCCACTTCACAAGTGTTAGGAACCATTAAAAGTTTCCCAAGAACCTAACCTCAACTGTTGAGGATCATTACAGGTTTTGAAAACTTAACCTTTACCCATACTGCAGATAGCACTTAACGTCTATCGCGGGAACGACTTTGGATTTAGTGTTTCTTTTCAGAAATCACTATCCGAAGTGCTCATACTTCCACTGAAGCGATCAACTGAACCTTTACAACTTCGTTTTCCCATTGAACCAAATTACTGGGATCTCCAGTTCGTAAGGTTGGGTTACCACTGTATTGGTCCTTATATTTTGGGTTTTAAGCCCATTCCCCTAGACAGGCAAGCCATCTGATCTTTGGGTAAGCCCTTTGTCAATGGGTCTGCTATATTATCCTTTGACTTAATGAAATCAATGGATATTATACCCGTGGTGATCAGTTGCCTAACGGTCTTATGCCTCCGTCGAATATGACGAGACTTGCCGTTGTACATAGCATTCCGTGCCCTTCCTAGAGCCGACTGACTGTCGCAGTGGATCATTACCGAAGGTACGGGTTTGTTCCAACACGGAACATCCTCTAAGAAGTCATGAAGCCACTCAGCTTCTTCTCCTGCTTTGTCTAAAGCGATAAACTCCGATTCCATCGTGGACCGGGCGATGCAAGTTTGCTTAGAGGATTTCCAAGACACAGCCCCACCACCAATTGTAAATATATACCCACTGGTGGACTTGGTGTTCTCTATATCAGATATCCAGTTTGCATCACTGTACCCCTCTAGTACAACTGGATATCTCGAATAGTGCAACCCGAAATTTAACGTGTATTACGGGTGAACCTAGCCAACTTATTGACTGCGTAAGCAATATCAGGTCGGGTGCAGTTTGTTAAATACATCAAACTACCGATCACCAGTGCATATCGCTCCTGGTATACGGTGCACCAAGATTTTTATCAAGCTTTTGATTTGTATCCATTGGTGACTTTATCGGTGAACTGTCTAACATCTCGAACTTTCTCAAAACATCCTCGACGTAGTGAGACTGAGATAAGACCAGCCCGTCAGACGTCTTAGAGATTTTAATCCCTAGGATGACATCTGCGATACCCATATCTTTCATGTCGAAGCATTGTTTCAACATGTTCTTAGTCTCTAGGATTACCCTAGGACCGCTTCTGTGATCAACATGTCGTCTACATACAGGCATATCATAACAAATGAGTCAGAGTTACCTTTCGTGTAAACACATTTATCACACTCATTAATGGCGAACCCCTTCGTTAGTAGAGTACTATCAAATTTTTCGTGCCATTGTTTCGGGGCTTGTTTCAGCCCGTACAGAGATTTGATAAGTCGACAGACTTTCTTCTCTTGCCCTTGAACCACGTACCCCTCGGGTTGGTCCATATAAATTTCTTCTTCCAAATCACCGTTTAGGAAGGCTGTCTTAACATCCATCTGGTGTATCTCAAGGTCACGCAAAGCTGCGATCGCAATAAATACCCGTATGGATCTGAAAGAACTTCAGGGACCAAACTGTACATCTTGAAACTTCAGGGACCAAACTGTATATCTTGAAACTTCAGGGACCGAACTGTACATCTGAAAGAATTCTGGTCCAAACTACACATCTGAAACTTCTGGGATCAAACTGTACTTCTGGCAAAGTTTTCTGGCCCAAAAAGATAATATCAGAAGGCCCACGGCCCACGGCCCGTGAACCCGGAACTCGGGACCGGAACCGGACGGGCGGGCGGCGCGCGTGTGGTCTTTCCTTGAACCGAAGCACATCTAGGTCTTCCCTCCTTTAAACACATGGGATACCCCTTGGAGTCCCAAACCCCAAACCAATTTCGAGTATTATATACACTACAATTCTTTCTTCCTCTACCGATGAGGGAGAATTGATCACACACCACACTTTTCCATGCTTCAAACACCTTACTTCGTGAACCAATATCTCTTTCATTTCTCAATGAAATTTGACGATTCTTGGCCCTACGGTTATCTACGTACTTAGTACATCATGCATGTGTGAAGAACCGGATTCTCCAACATACGTAACACTAGTGTTTAAGCCGTTAAAGTTGGTCGGTCGCAACTCCCGCCAAAGGCTAATTTCCAACATATAGAGATGGATATGTCAGAGACTTCTAGAAAGCATGGATACAATCGAAGAAGCAAAACACTGAAATGACATATTTTAACCTAAGACGTCAAAACTCTCTCTTATTAAAGAGTTAAAATTTCAACTAGTTTTTTCTCGAGGCAAAACTTGTAGCTATATAAACTATGCATATATATTGACTCGTTGTATACATGCTTTGCCTCATATTTAATATTGTACTGTTAAAAAAAGATGTTGTCAGTGCAGACAAGTTAAACTCAATCTAGAAATTATGTAATCCTTTTTATTTTTTAATATCCTAAATTTAGAAATTTTGAAGCTCTTGTAATATCACCAACTATTGGTAATCTCGGGGTGGATATTCTGACGAGTTAACTTAACACCAAGGAGAGTGGACGTTAAATCTTACATTAAGATCTTGTAACATAACTATAGAGCACCAAATAGGGTTTCAATGAGCAAAAGAATTAGAAGTGGAAATGAATTGGCTACTTGATGTCTAGTTGATCAAAGACGAGTGCACACAATGTCATTCTCTTAGGGCTATTATTGAAGATTGTAGACATTTGTTAGAAGTGCACAAAATTACTTTCATACACATATAGAAGGAGGCAAACAAATATGCATATTTTCTAGAGAACGAAGGTGACAAATATGAAGAAGATCTGCTAATTCGGAAGACACGCTCAAAGAAATGGAACATAAAACTTGTACCTTATAAAAGAAATTTAGAAACTTATATTCTTTTTCCAAAGTACCAAAAATATTCCAAGTAACGAATACTCTAAATTTATGACCTTTTTAATTACTTATGTACATGATGTTTTCGAATTTGCACCAAAAAGAACAAACCAAAGAAAATAGAAAATAAATTTCATCCTTCGTCTTGGTACTTATTACACTCCAAGAAAAAACCATAAATAAATTACGGTGTTAATTTTGAAGTTTTTGCACGCATTGGTCTTTAATTTTTATCCATCCTCATTTAATTAACATTCGAAAACTAAACTTTTAACTAACTCAACGTAAGTTCTATAGGAATTAAGTTATGCAACATAAATTGTGTAGTATTTTTTAAATTATGTTAAGTATGGAAAGTTTTGCCGTGTTCGACATAATTTACAGGATATTATAATAAATATATCGAGTTAAATATAAACTTTGTCGAGTGAAATTTAAACTTATATGACGACAAAAGCGTTGAAGGACAAAAATTAAAGACCACCCGCGAATGACTTGTAAAAATTCCATTACTCTAATCACTGATGAATTAAGACCTCAAAATTTGAAATTCAGACAATCATAAATCATATCAACCGTCCGATTAAATCCCACAACACGCCTCCACTCAAATTTCAAAATTACTTTCTTCCCTCCCGCTTCCATTTTCAGATCTCCTCCATTACCCAAACGGCTACTCTCTCTCAAAACCCACAAAAAAACACGCACAAACACCAAAAACATACAGTAGCTCAACACAAATATCATCACACAGAGATAAGTATCCGTTCGGTTCATCATTTTATCTCATTTAAAACACGCAGAAACACCGAAAACTCACAGTCGCTCAGTTAAGTACACCAAAGAGAAGCATAGGTTCACCCTGTGTTGTTGTTCAACGTTTCACAAAGATGTCTAATAAAGAGAAAGGTGTAAATGTTCAAGTTTTGCTTCGTTGCAGGTACTTAAAAAAATTCGTTAAAATTGCGATTAGGGTTTTTGTTTTTACAGTATTTGGAAATTGGGTCTTCAATTTTCTTGACTTTTTGTTGTGTTTTTTTATTGGTGGTGATGATTTGTTGGTTGATTTTCAGGCCGTTTAGTAACGATGAGTTGCGGAGTAATGCTCCACAGGTGGTGACTTGCAATGACTATCAGAGAGATGTTGCTGTTTCTCAGAATATTGCTGGAAAACATATTGATAGGATTTTTACTTTCGATAAGGTAATGCTTCGACTGTTCGATTTCTTTAACGTTTATGTTTGTTGGACTAGAACTGGTTCTTTAAGAGTCTGACTAAACCTTTTGTCGTATTTTGGAGCTTAAATTATGCTGCAAAAAAAGAAAAAAAGTTTAGTTTTTGCTTCATTACATTTCAGAGGACAATAGAAATGTAAGTTAAGTTAAGGTTGCGTACAATAGACCTTGTGGTCCGGCCCTTCCCCGGATCCCGCATATACCGGGAGCTTAGTGCATTGGGCTGCCTCTTTTTTTAAGGCATTTCAGAGGAATAGAGGATAATTTGTGTTTTCATAGTTGGATATGGAAACTAATTTGATATTATTATGAAATGTCGTCGCATTGACAACTAAAATTTGTAAATGTGATATTTTCATGCTTTCGATAAGGTAATGCTTCGATTGTTCGGTTGCTTTTCTGTTGGTTGACTGTATACATGGATTAGAAATGGCTCTTTGTAGAATTTGAACATAAAACTCAAAGTAGGAATTTAGTGTGGTTGCTGACGTGATTAAACTTTTGTCTTGTTTTGGGGCTAATATCTTGCTGCAGAAAAAAGAATCTAACTTTAGTTTTTGCTTCATTAAGGCATTTCAGCCAAAAAAAAAAGGATAAGAATAACAGGCTCGGGAAGGAATTCCAGGAGGGCCTTACGAAAATTTAGAAATCCGACGTTTTGACAGATTAAAAGATCCTGAATGGAATGATTTTGAATATCGGTGTATTAGTAAAAAACCTTCTCCAACTTTTGAATTGTCGAAACAAGAACTTTATGTGAGAGTTGAAGCCCCAAAAGGAGAATTGGGTTTTCATTAGTTCGGTATAGAAATTAATTTGATATTATTATGAAATGTCATGTCATTCACTGTGCTTGATACTCTCATGCTACTTATAATGTCATTCTTGCTGTGATTGTTAAAGTACAGGTTTTTGGCCCCTCAGCACAGCAAAGGGACCTCTATGATCAAGCAATTATCCCCATTGTCAATGAAGTTTTAGAGGGATTTAACTGTACAATTTTTGCTTATGGGCAAACTGGTACCGGGAAGACTTACACTATGGAAGGTGAATGCAAGAGGTCCAAGGTACTGAATAGCAGGCTTTGAGCTTCTGTTCACTTTAAAAGCTTGCTTAGGCACTTTGTATCTTATTTTCGATTGTGTGACATCACAGAGTGGGCCTAACGGAGAGCTGCCACAAGAAGCAGGTGTCATACCTAGAGCAGTGAAGCAAATTTTTGATACATTGGAGAGTCAAAATGCAGAATACAGTGTGAAAGTTACATTCTTAGAGTTGTATAATGAAGAAATCACTGACTTGTTAGCCCCTGAGGATTTGTCTAAAGCCGCTTTAGAAGACAGACAAAAGAAACAGTTGCCACTCATGGAAGATGGGAAAGGTGGAGTTCTAGTTAGAGGACTTGAAGAGGAAATTGTGACAAGTGCCAATGAGATATTCACCTTACTTGAAAGGGGATCATCAAAACGTCGGACTGCAGAAACCTTGCTCAATAAACAATCAAGGTATACTTTTTTGCTCATCTTGATAATCAATATATTATCATTTGCGTACACGATGATAGAAATACTGTTTTTGTTTCAGTCGGTCGCATTCTCTTTTTTCCATAACAATACACATCAAGGAAGCAACCCCTGAAGGCGAAGAACTAATAAAATGTGGCAAGTTGAATTTAGTTGATTTGGCTGGTTCAGAGAACATTTCTCGTTCTGGGGCTAGGGAGGTAACAAAACACATTTACTGGTCCATCTATTAACTATTTTAGAAATTCATTTCTTGATCTCATTTAATCAAACATACACAATTGTTTTATTTTTCTTAGTCTTTCCTCTTTTTGTTTTCTCACTTAGCGCTCTATCTTTCTGTTTCACTACTTATAGTAAAATAGGAAGTCATTCTTTTTTGTTAAATACTTCACAATTTTTAATTCTTAGGGTCGTGCAAGGGAAGCTGGAGAAATAAACAAAAGTCTACTTACACTTGGACGAGTGATTAATGCCCTTGTTGAGCATCTTGGGCATATCCCTTACAGGTATCTAATGTTTTAGATTGTTCTATATACATTCTTGGATCTGTATACTTATTATGCCATCTTTTATGATGCTAATTCCAGGGATAGCAAACTTACGCGTTTGCTGCGGGATTCGTTGGGAGGAAGAACCAAAACATGTATCATTGCCACAGTGTCACCTGCTGTGCACTGTCTTGAGGAGACTCTGAGCACACTAGACTATGCCCACAGAGCAAAAAACATAAGGAATAAGCCTGAGGTAAATTCATGAAAAAGCAAAATTGTTTCATTGGCAGATTCACCTTATGCTGCTCTCTCACTCTTTCAGTATAAAAATTTGTTGATGTTCACTTCTCTTTGTATTCACATACAACAACTTTCCATCTTCTGTTTGTATGCATGTTTTTGATGTGCTTTAACCCAATAGATATCTTTCACAGATTTTAATCATGTCATAGTCTTTTAGTGTTTTATACTGCGACATGTGATCGTCCCTCATTTGCTTGTTTTGTGAAGTAAGTACTGAAGCAAGTATACGTTTCAAATTACCATACACCAGCGGCGGTTAGATTATTTTCCTATTTGGATTGGAGAGGCATTGAATTTGGTTAATCAAGTTAATTCAGTATGCTGTTCTACCTCAAAGGAATATGCTTAATACTAGATGGACAGTAAATGTTCCAGATTTACTGCTATAATGTATGGAGATTATTGTAAAGGTAGTTTGCCAGGAAGAGTTTATACCAGCCAGAAAGAGTTGGGAAAATGAATAACTTAGCTGACATTTTTAAAAGCAGATTTTGTTACTGGTCGTGAATCTAGTCACTTTGGTTTCTTAGTCGAATTCTATTCGCTCGGACTTAATTTATTGGCATTTGTTGTGTGTATAATACTTGATGCAACATCTAGTATACTCTGTTTTCCAGATAACTACATAAGATTTCAAGACTTTGAACTGTAACAATTGTTTTAATTCTACTTTGCCTCAATATCTTATTCTTTTGATGTTAATCTGTAGGTGAATCAAAAAATGATGAAATCAACCCTCATCAAGGATTTGTATGGCGAAATTGAGCGGCTTAAAGGAGGTAATTCTTGCATATTTAGTCTATGAGATATTTTGAAGGATTCTTTTACAAGTCCAGATTAACAGTTTACTGATTCCCCTTTGTTCCAACTACTTTCTTCCAGAGGTGTACGCTGCTCGTGAGAAGAATGGTGTTTATATTCCAAAAGATCGATATTATCAGGAGGAGAGTGAAAGAAAGGTAGGGCACTTTTGCTTTGTCTTTTTCTTCTCCCTATTTTGTATGTTCAAGGAATGAGTAGTAAAAATATTTAGTCTGTCTAGTATGCCCTCTATTGTCGAATCATAACTTGATGAGATTCAAAGGCCCTTCTGCTTATAGCCGCTTTATACATCTCTGTTCCCTTTGTTTTCTGTATTAGCATTTATTCAGTATTCTTATTGTAAGAGTTTTCTGATATAGTATCTTTTACCTTTCTAATTTTTAGGCAATGGCGGATCAAATTGAACAAATGGGAGTTAGCATAGAAAACCAACAGAAGGTCTGTACTTGAGTGAAACCCTCGTAGTTGAATAGTTATATTCCACTTCTTATGTGAATAATAACTTGTGTTTTTGTCTGTGATAATCAGCAACTCGAGGAGTTACAAAGTAGACATGATAGTCAGGTTCAGCAGTGCTCAGATTTGACTTGTAAACTTGATGCAACACAGGTGAATTTCTAGCCTTTTATTCCTACATCGTGTTTTGCGACCTGTTTGAAATTTCTTATGGTAGAGCGTTCTTACAGAAACAATTGAACCAAACAAGCAAGTTGCTAGCCTACACTGAAGAACAGTTAAGACAACACCAATACACTCTCAAAGAGCGGGATTTTATCATCTCTGAACAAAAAAAAGCAGGTATAGTTATCTGACGTTCATTTTGAAGTGTGCTTTTCCATTCAGTATTAACTTTGAATTATCATATTCTCAGAAAATGCCCTGGCCCACCAAGCATGTGTTTTACGGGCTGAGTTGGAGAAATCAATTCAAGAGAATGCTTCTTTATTTCAAAAAATTGGTAAGGAATTTCATCACTTCTGCTGTATGATTTATCAGGATTAATCACTTCATTCATCTGTTTTATTTTTTCCAGCTAGAGAGGATAAACTGAATACTGATAATAGGTCAGTGGTAAACAACTTTCAAACCAAGCTTGCAAAGCAACTTGGTTCTCTTTCCAGCACAGTGGCAACATCAGTGTCTCGACAAAATGAACACATCCAATGCGTCGAGAAATTCTGTCATAATTTTCTTGAATTACATGACAAGGTAATTACTGTGTTCCAGTGGCTCTTCTCCTTTTTCATCTTCTGCGTCCCGCTTCGATTTGCTTGCGTTGTTCTGTGATTTTCTTTGGTTCTCTACAGTTCTTCTAAACCTTGAATGTCATAACTTTTCTTGTAGGCTGTCTTAGACTTGACGAGGAAAATTAATTCCTCGAAGGCCTTGTACATGTCTCACTTTGAGGCTATGCAAAATGTAGTGAGGCTGCATAAAGCTACTTCTAGTGCTGCTCTGGAGGAAATTTCAACTTTGGCTTCTTCTAATTCAATTTCCACTAAAGAAGTACAAAATGACAGATTTGCTTTGAGTTTCTGATGTATTTGGATTTCTGTCCGTATTGCAATAACAGATATATTTGTGGTTTGAATACCTTTTCTTTTGTTCCTCTACTTGTTGTAGTTTTTAGATGCGGAGTCTGTTGAAGCAAATCTCATTTTTGACGAACTTCAGAGCACTTTGTCAACCCACCAAGTAGAAATGGCACATTTTGCTAGAGAGCTTCGTCAGGTTTCAACATGAACTCTACTTGTAATTTTTGATTGATAATCAACACTTATTGCATTGGTTAAAGTTAATTTGAGGATATAGTTCTGCATTTTTCATCCTTCTCATGTTCATCATCATCTTTTTTTCCAATCGTGTAGAGGTTTAGTGACAGTACAGAGCATTTGACAAATATCTCTGAGATCATTCAAGGATTTTTTGACAAGCTTTTAGACGAATCAAAGAGACTTAAAAGGCATGCAACAACAGTTGATGAGATTCAAACGAAATCTATTGCTGAATTTGAGAAGGCATATGAGGTATGCCTTTGACACCCGATACACCAATTTTGTTGTTCCTCTGATTCTGATATCTGAGTTTGTATTCTTCAGGAGCAATCAAGATCAGATGCGGAGAAGCTTATTGCTGATGTGACTTCCTTGGTCTCCAATCACATGCGTCGTCAAAAAGAACTGGTTAGGTTTTTACTCTTGTGATATACATATGATATGATCTTTCTTCTGTTCCCTTTCTCAAAGTTTACCTGACAGGTTGGTGCAAGGCTTGTTGATCTTAAAGAAACTGTTTCTGGAAATAAGACATTCTTGGATGGGCATGTATCCTCTATGGAAGGTATTACAACAGATGCAAAAAGAAAATGGCAGGACTTCTATATGCAAGCTGAAGGTGAGACGAAAGAAAATGCTGATTTCTCAGCTGCTAAACATTGCCGTGTGGAATTACTCATGCAGAAATGGTAAGTATTTGAATTTTCACCATAGATATGTGAATTTTTTATTCTGCCGAGTTTCAGCTGTTGTTATTTGGTTAACTGAACTCTGATAAAAATTTGTTCTCTTTTTTCAATGAATAGTTGTTTTATTCTTTACTCTATTTCACTTTTAATATTTTTGCTTCTACTTTTTATGTAAGCAAATTGTGTGGCTTTTCCATACAGTGTAAACACAACTGAAACAGCTCTGAAACGGTGGCAAAGTACACATGAGTTGGTTAACGACATGGGCAATCAACATGTTTCGACAATGCATTCAGTTGTCAGGTAAATTTTCATATTTACTTGGTATTTTATTCAATTTCCACTACCATTTGTGCCTATTAACACTGTTAGTTAAAGAAACTATTTTGGGAAATGTGACGTCTTTTCATCTTTTGTTCATTTGTGCCTGTTCACTCACTATCTGCTTTCTTTGTTCCAGTGGTATGGTATGCAACATAATTCATCATTGATACCCTATTGAATTGTTCAAAAACATTTCCAAGTGTTAAAATCAACTTCTAATGCTCTTTTTCCTATTTACTGAGACAACTTCATTGTAGCTGGAAATTGAGAGTTTGTTAGGTATTACTCCCTCCGTCCCAATTTATGCGGCACACTTTCCTTTTCAGAAAAAAGCAAGACATTGAGCTTCATTCTATAATTAGAAACAACTTAACTTTTAAATTTCCCTTTTACCCTTAATGAAAAGATTTATAGCCCACAAGTATCTAAGGTTTCTTTTAGATCACAAATTTCAAAAGTCTTCCTTTTTTTCTTAAACTTTGTGCCTACTCAAACGGTGCCACATAAATTGGGACATAGGGAGTATTGTACTGATGGAAGAGAGCCATTAAGTAGTTGAAATTTGTTGGGAGAATATCAGATAATTGCCTATATCTAGAACCACTTAGGGAAATTGTGAGTGGTTAACTAGCAGTGGATCACAGAAGGTTTTATAACAAACAATAGGACATGAACATGCACAAATATAATGTATATTGACTACGTTGTTGGGTAAAAGGAAACCAATATGCGCTTATTGCTTTCTCTTTGAGGAAAAACTTGAGAACTCCATCAAACATCATTGTGACATCCCTCCTTTTCGTTTCTTTCCCTTTTCCTGTTACAGGAACATTTGCGATAGCAATGAGGAACATGTAACTGAATTTGACTCAACAAGGGAAGCTGCTGAAGAAGACGTGAAAAGGAATAGTGAAAATATCATTGAATCTATTGATGGTAAGTTCTCTTAAGTTTGTCTACTATGTTCTTATTTTGGGTTCTGTAGCTATTGAGGATTCTTTAGCAGAGTAAAGGGTAGGCGTGCAGTTCTGCCTTAAGAAATCTTCTATGGATACGAGATAAGTCAGACTTTTTGGAAGTAAAATGTGCTCATAGAAGCAAAATATTTGTAACACATGGTAAAATGAGGTAGTACACTTTATAGTAGATTATCTAGTTTTCGGTTGTCATGATTAGTTTCATAATTTTTGGTTGGGATCTGTCAATATGTAGTTTCTATTGTTAAAGTAGTAGTTTTTGCAAAAAAAAAGTAGCTTATAATGGTGTTTTTTATGGTTAGCGTGATTTGGGGATGACTTTCGGGTGCTGTTTTGTAATGTTTCCTCTGGTTTAATTCTTATCCAGGCTTATCAGGTGAAGAGAGAGGATCTATATCTGGCATTTTGGGTACTGCCAGTGCACACTCGGAGACCCTTGATGTACTTAAGAAAGATCACTGCACACAGTCTACTTCCATTGAACAGAAGGCCCTTGAAACATTTCAGCAGAAGTTTATGGTATGCTGATCAAGAATCTTACTTCACTTTGAATGTTCAGGAACTACCCTGGACAAAGTTAGCTTCTTGGAATTTATCTTGGTTACTATTTGTTTTGCTGTTGCCTTGAAGAAAAAGGTTAATGCTGCCATATTCCATCTGCATTGCATTTAACTGTGGGTAGTTTGGTTGGAGAATTAGGAAATATAAGCCCATAAAATGATACAATGTTTGGTTGGAGGGATTAGGAACCCTCCGTAACTAATTCAATGATTTTGGCTGTATAAGAAAAATAAATACATACATAACTAATGTAACATCTGATTGGCGGTATTAGATAATACCAACATTCAGTTATGTAGAATCTTATGCATTATTTATGCGGGATATGAATGTTAAATAAAAATAAGTGCATTAGCAATCAGAGATGAATATATGTTGAGACAAAATGCCTCAGAGTAGATAGGCTCTACATACTATTCCTTGCATTATTACTTATCTTCATTATTATTTACTTATAACCAATCTTTGCATTATAATCCCGCATCGAAAACCGAAAGAATGAAGTTCAATGTCTTGCCTTTTCTTTAGCTCTTGGCATTTTCTAGTTAAGAAAAATCAGTACTATATAGTTGTGCTGAACTTTCATTACTTTTCTGACTGATGCTCAGGATTATGAGCCAACTGGAACAACACCAATTAGGTCTGAGCCAGATGTACCAAGCAAGGGAACAATTGAGTCGTTGCGTGCCATGCCAATGGAGACTCTACTTGAGGAATTTCGAGAGAATAATTCATTTGAGTCATTCCAAGTAAAGGAACTAAAGCCATCACTTATACCACGATCGCCTCTCTCACTGATAAACAATTAGCAGATTGGTCCCTCGTGCATATGATCATTTAATCTGTATCGGTATTTTCTTTTGTATACTGAGTGAATACTGCAAACTGCAGTTTATATTATAGGTTGATTCAGTCTGATAAATAAATCCCACCTTGGGATTTAGAAAGTAGCCGTAAATGAGGAACTCTTGGTGCATTTCTTTAGTGAAAGATGGTGCTCTATGTATTGTAAAAGTGCTATTACTTGAAGAGTTGCTGTTTCAACTTGCAATACTTATATAGTGACATCCAATGGTGAATACTAGATAGTTACATTTATATTTTGTGAACTGACCTATATGGACAAATTGACAAGAAGTGATTCCCTCATTTTCTTTTTGAATTACAATTACCAACGTGTGACCAAAGATAGTAATCAAAGAACACATCTCAATATCTAATTACCTAAGAGACATCGATGGTAATTAAAATTAGAATTATGAACGATCCATATAGGACGCACACCTTACATCTTCGCAAAATAAAGAGACGGACCATATGTTAGTAGTAATGACTTGTCACAATCCATGTGCTAAGTATATAAAAAAAAATTTCCCGCTAAGCGTATATAATAAAATTGAGTGAAAAGGTCCACCTCGAAACCAAAGGGTACTAACAGTTGAGTCCTCTCCGAATCGCAAGATATAGTTGCCCATCATACGGCTCACCAACTTCACTTGCCTCTATGGGAGGCTCACCCTAGAAAGGTTTGAATCACTTACATATTCACGGGCTTGATGAAATGTTTTCAATGATTCTTTTCCTGTATTTGTTCAAACCGAAATATGTCCACCCCTGTGATTTACCCAAATAGGATACTTTACATTTTTGTAAATATTTAAATTTTGGCATAAATATGTTTAACATTTAAAGGCACTGTTCTTTAATTTTTGCCCTTTAAATTTGGAATTTTTAGTTTTTGTCCTTCGTCTAAAAACCGGTTCCAAGTTTGAACCATGCTCATGATTTTTTTTAAAAAAAATTGCAAGGTAGAGGTTTGTAACAAAATGAGGCCTATATCGGCAGAAATTTGCCTTAAGGAAGAGGTTTGCCTTAAGACCTAATTTTGGGTAAAAGATTGTCTTATGGCAAACCTCTGCCGAATAGACCTAATTTTGCCCAAATACACCTAATTTTATCCGAATAGGCATAATTTTGCTACAAACCTCTGTCTTGCAAAATTCTTTTTAATTTTTACCTGAGCCGAGATTTGAACTCAGAACCTGAGGATACTAAGCGAAGGGCAAAAATCAATATTTTAAATTTGAGGAGCAAAAATTAAAGACCACCCGAAATGGCATTCGTGCGAATTGCCCTTCGTTTAATGAACATTTCAGTTACTAATTTAATAAGCATATAAGTCCAATCTGACTATTAAAATCACTATATAATCAAATCAATGATATTGTATAATCTGGGACCTAGAGTAAAGTCAACCACAAGTTTCAACTTGCACATGATGGGATTTGGTTTTGTCTCTTTATTTATTTATTGTATTTTTCAAAGTCTGCAAAGGATTGCTCACATACTTATGTCTCAGGGGTGGGAAAAAATCCTGAGAACCGAAAAAATCGAATCGAATCGAAATTTAATTCGGTTTTTTCTCAATTTTTTTTTAAAAATCTATTTTTTGAAAAACCGAACCGAATCAGGATTTAGTGATTCAGTTTGGTTTTTACATTTTGGATACGAACCGAACCGAAAAAATTGAATTAAATATATAATTATTCTTATTTTTTATTTTAGGCTACTACTATCTCTTGAATCATAGCCATTGAAGTCAATCTATGAAGCTTTTATGGAAGTCGAATGTGCATGAACTTGATTAACATATCACGGAAGCACTAAAATGATTAACATATCTACTCTTGAATCATAGCATTGACAGTAAATGTAGGGAGAAGAAAGTAGAACTTGTTAAATTCACGTGAAACTTTAAATGGTCATAAATGGTCATAACTCTGCGCTCGGATGTCCGTTTTACCCAATTTTTTTATTTTGGTTATTTTTTCAAGACGGAGCCGGCCCAAACCGCGCAACCAATTTTTACGAAAACGTCCGTTTTCCCAATCAATTTGTGTTTTCCCCCAAATCGATTTCTAACTTTCCTTTTTCTTTAATAAACATCTCACGATACACAATAGATTTCAACGTCGAAATTTCATGGTAGTGTAGGTGTGAATGTCAATTTCAGTTTTGGAAATTCAATTTGTTTAAAAAAATTTAAAAATTCCTCGACCCGACCCGGCCCACTAGAAAAAACCGATATAATCCGATACGTTCGGCGATATAAACCGAACATATCGTTTTTTTTTTTAAAAAGTTGTATTCGATTTTTTTTAAAAAAAAATGATTTTTCTTCGGTTCATATTTTTCGGATACAAAACCGAACCGTACCGAACATATACGCCCACCCCTACCTATGAGAGCAAATTTGGAATCTTGTATATTAAGAAAGTCCCAAAATCTTGATAGGCAATACTTATAACACCACTTGCCTTGGTCATGGTAGAAACTAATATATAAACTACTTCATCCTATTGACAATTTGAGGTGTCATTTCAATATAGGAGAACAAAAGAATCAAGAAAATGGATACAAATGAATCAAAATATGATAGAAAAAGTGAGTTAAAAGCCTTTGATGACACAAAATCTGGTGTCAAAGGACTTGTTGATGCAGGTGTTAGTAAAGTCCCTAAGATTTTCATTTCACCTCCAGATACATCAACAAACAACTCAAATGAACAGTTCAAATTCCCAATCATAGACCTCCAAGGCATTGTTGGTGGTCAAATCAATCGTAAAAAAGTCGTTGAGAAGGTTCGCGACGCATCCGAGACATGGGGTTTCTTCCAAGTGATCAATCATGGCATTCCATGTGATGTTCTGGAAGAAATGATACGAGGTGTTCAGAGTTTTCATGAGCAAAATACTGAGATCAAGAAACAATGGTATACGCGAGAGTTTACTAAAAGGACAGTTTACAACAGTAATTTTGATTTGTATAGTGCACCAGCAACTAACTGGAGGGATACTTTTTTCTGCATTATGGCTCCTAATCCTCCTAGTCCTGAAGAACTGCCTCCAATATGTAGGTATGTCAGTTCTGTGATACATGGTCTAAATAGGGTTTGGTAGACTCCTCTTCATTGAAAAATTATACTGTGTGTATAGGATGAGGAAGTTCTTATATATATATATATATATATATATATATATATGTAAACTCGTTGACTCCCCTTATCATAAGAGAATCTTCTAGTGCGTGGTAGAAGTGACTGAAAATTTGCTTTAGGTTGCATTTTTGAATCCCAATTGTGGCATTATATCATTTTTTCAATCCCCCTGTTAGAATTCCTGGTTTCGACACTGGACGTATATGATAAAAAGGTCCTTATGCATATATATGAAACTCGTTGAATCCCCTTGACGTAAGATCAGTAGCGAAACCAGGAATTCCACCAATGGTGTTCATGGGTGGTCAAGATTATATATATATGTATAGATAAAATGATTTATATACACAACATAATTTTTCAACGAAGGGTGTTCAATTGACCGCCCTTGCTAACACATAGCTAAGGCCGTGCATAATACTATCTTCTAATTCAGTGGTAAAAATGACTTAAAGTTGCATTAAATTGCAGGTCTGAATCCGAGTTGTGACACTATCATTTTCTTGTGTCCCCTTGTTAGAATTCCTGGTTCAGCCACTGATATTGTTTCCTTTTTTCCCTTTTTGATGCAATAAAGGGATATCATTGTTAAATACTCTGAGGAAGTAAAGAAACTAGGGAGATCTCTATTTGAACTATTGGCAGAAGCACTTGGGCTAAATACCAACCATCTGAATGACATGGATTGCGACAAAGGACTTTCAGTTGTATGCCACTATTATCCTGCTTGTCCAGAACCAGAACTTACTTTAGGTGCTAGTAAACATGCTGATGATGGATTCATAACTTTGCTTCTCCAAGACCATATAGGTGGATTGCAAGTTCTTCATCAAAATCATTGGGTTGATGTACCCCCTACCCCTGGTGCTCTTGTGGTGAATATTGCAGATCTTCTGCAGGTAAGTCTAGTCTCCACTCTGTATTGAAAATGAGTAGTGAACTGGTGATCATTAAAATTGATGCAAGTTGAATATTGGATTGAAGAATTAACCTAAGTAGCCGTCCACATAACCATTTAAACTAAAATAGCAGAAATAGCAGGCGGATGTATAATTCATGTATAATCTATTTATACGGGCGAGGGTCTTTCGGAAACAGCCTCCCTACCTCCTAACTCCCAAGGCAGGGGTAAAGTCTACGTACACTCTACCCTCCCCAAACCCCACCGTGTGGGAATACACTGGGTATGTTATTATTGTTGTTGTTGTTATTTATACAGGCGAGGAAAAGTAAATAGTGAATCCGGTCGGTTATTTGTGTAAAGATCCCTATTGAAAATGAGTAGCTCTGTGGCTACACTCTGAGCCGGGTGAATCCAGTATATAGAATCAGTGGATTCATAGCAAGTCACTAGTTCTTAATATGCACCATATTTAATTTCACACACACACACACATGCCCGGTGATTCATGTCAAATGCAGTATGTTCAATTGAACCAACAACAAGTGGCTGGAGCCGTCACTGCTGACAGCTTGTCCAGCGAGATAACAACAATAAAAAGGGACAGCCAGTGCACAAAACATTCCCTGTTTACACAGGATTCGGGAAAGAGCCGCATCTTAAGGCGCAAGCATCAGTGCGTCATAACAACAGTACAACAATTAATTTGAATTATCTAATCTACAATTAAAGGTTGTTCAAGCAAAGAAACAAGTTCCGAGGGGGGTTGACAGAATTGAATTTGGTGATTTAATAATAGTCTAAGAGGGTGTACAACTTGTAAAAAGCATAGAAGCTAATCTTTAAGTTTATCATGCTTATGAGCTTCTTCAATATTAGCCAAACATTTCTCCTTGGTTCATTTCATTAGCCATGGAAGAGAAAACTTAACTTGAAGCATACATACTGGTTACCTTGTTATTTCACAAAAGAGAAATACTAATATTGTTTGTCATCAAAATGTTCAGCTAATATCAAATGACAAATTTAAAAGCGTTGAACATCGCGTACTGGCAAATCGCGTTGGTCCAAGGATATCGATCGCTTGCTTCTTCTCCACATTTTTCCTAGCATCTTCAAGACTTTATGGTCCAATTAAGGAGTTGTTGTCAGAAGAAAATCCTTCAAAATACAGAGAAACAACAGTGCAAGAATATGCTGCCTATTTTACTGCAAAGGGGCTTGATGGAACTTCTGCTCTACGACATTTTAGACTTTAAACTGTGTAATGAACTATATTTTCTTTTTGTCTTCTTATTCAAAGTGAATAGGTATTAATATTGTGTGTAAATCACTATTTATGCATTATAATCTTCAAGTTATAAAGAATCTCATAGTTACTTTCTGGTTATTTTGAAATTCCTAGCCTGTTTTCTCTTTTTATTTTCATTTCCTCCTACTCGACAATTCATTCATTTGCCTTCTCTTAAAAGTTGAAGAAAGAAGTGAAACTACTACTGTTCAAGATGATCTGACATGATTGTGACTCAAGTGACTCCTAGTCATTAGAACGGCAACAACAACAATGACTACGACTAAATTTAATAAAGCAACTTGAGTCTGTAGGGTTTTGTTGGGTCATGAACACAATATTCGCACAACGGAAGTTAAAATTTATCCAACAATGTCTATCTAAATGGCTTAATCACTTTATCTCATCTTTATTAGTCGACAACTAGACCATATTCAAAATATGTCTCTTGCATTGACCAATGACTTTATTCAACCTAATATAGAAAAGTTGAGTGTTCTCTCGAATTTCCAATCGAGGAATGAATCCTATTCTTGGCTCAACTACTGCCTTTGTTTACATCGTAATGCACCAAACTCAAGCCGTATCTACCCCATATGGAGTGCAAGCTTTGAACTTGGTCAAAGTACATCATTCTGCAAACAAGGCACGTACACTCCGAACTTGGTCAAAGTACATCATTCTGCAAACAAGGCACGTATTGACCTCAAGTTGAAGGACTTTTATATCCCACATGCCGATAACACTATAGACATGTATAACAAATAGTTTATCGGCAGGGTGTACCAATACTCTCCAAAGCATCCATGTGTCCATCACGAATAATAATTACTCGTAGTCGTGAGACTCACTACATTCTCTAAGAATATGATGCAGACCACATGTCGACTTATAACATATCATCGATATCCCATTCTCAATGATCATTAGTCGAGAAATTTTTGAGAGTTACACTTTATCATTAATATCTCACTCTATCAATGAGAACGTCAACTCAAGGGAGCACATTAATGAATAATTGCAAACAATCAAACAATAATTCAATAACTGCAAATGCCATAAATATTAATCATTAATAATATGAATGTGTTCAAGTACATTTGTCCATAGTTAGGATTGTCTCTAGGACACATATACTTTCAATCTCCCACTTGACCTAGAGCGAATCTCCAATGTATCTAATACCCATATTTTCAAAATGACAATTATATTTAGCTAAGCTTAATGGTTTGGTAAATGGGTCAGCTTGATTATCATATGTGAGAACATAATCTATATCTATTTCTTTGGATTCCACCATCTCTCTAAGTATATGGTACTTCCTTGGTACATGCTTATTTTTGTTGGTTGATCTTGGTTCCTTTGCTTGCACAATCGCACAAGTGTTGTCACAATATATAGTTATTGCACGACTGGCACTTGGAACAACCCCTAGTTCTTTTAAGAACTCAGATATCGCGATAGCCTCTTTACCAGCTTTCGATCCAGCAATGTATTCGACTTCAGTTGTCGAATCAGCAGTGGTTTATTCCTTGGAACTTTTCCAACTTACTGCTCCACCATTAAAAATGAAGGTATATCCAGATTGTGACTTGTAGTCATCAAGATCTGTTTGGAAGCTAGCATCAGTGTACCCAGTAGCCACTAGCTTCTCTTGCCCACCATAGACTAAGAAATACTCTTTAGTTCGTCTAAGATACTTAAGAATATTCTTGACTGCTTTCCAGTGTTCCTCCCCAGGATTCTTCTGGAATTTGCAGGTCATGCTAAGTGTATAAGCCACATCTGGCCTAGTGCAAGTCATGACATATATGATTGATCCTATAGCTGAAGCATATGAGATCTTCTTCATGCGTTCAAGTTCTGCAACAGTAGAAGGATTATCCTTCTTAGATAACTTGATGCCATGATTCATAAGAAGACTTTATTTCTTGGAGTTTTCCATAGAGAAACGTCTTAGCACTTTGTCTATGTATGTGGACTGTGAAAGCCCTAATAATCTATTAGGTCTATCTCGGTAGATCTTAATTCCAAGAGTGTAACAGGATTCACTCAAGTCCTTCATCATGAAGGTGTTGGACAACCATTCCTTCACGGATTGCATGAGAGACACATTGTTTCCCATTATTAATATGTCATCTACATATATGATAATGAAAACAATATTCCCTTCCTTGCGTTTACTATAAACGCATGGATCCTCTTTGCTTCTAACAAAGTCAAACGATTTGATAGCTTTGTCAAAGCAAATATTCCAACTCCTCGAGGCTCGCTTAAGTCCATAAATGGAATTTTGTAGCTTGCATACTGCTCTGGGTTTTGACTTGGATGTAAAACCTTCAGGTTGTATCATATACACTTCCTCAATTAGCTTACCATTGAGAAAAGCGGTTTTAACATCCATCTGCCAAATTTCATAGTCATAGTATGCAGCTATTGCAAGCAAAATCCGAATGGACTTAATTTTCTCAACAGACGAAAAGGTTTCATCATAGTCGACCCAGGATTAACTATAACATTTTTCTACCAACCTAGCCTTGTAGGTTTGTACATTTCCATTTGCGACAATCTTCTTCTTGAAGACCCATTTGCATCCTATGGGTCTAACCCCAGTTGGCAAATCAACTAAGTTCCAAACTTGATTATTGTACATTGAGTCCATTTCAGATTTCATGGCTTCCTGCCATCTCTTCGAGTCAATGTCTAACATAGCCTCGGTGTAGGTTGTAGGTTCATTGTTGTCAGGAATTTCTATGTCATTTTGATTCTCCATAAGTTGGTTAAGTCTTTCAGGCTGACGGTGAGTCCTAGTGGATCCACAGAGTTGATTATTCTGCGTTTCTATGGTTCTTGTATTCTGATCATGAGAAAGTTCTTGTGTGTTGGACCTTCCACCACTATGAGACCTTTCAGGAATATATATTCATGTGTTTCCTCAAGGGAAAAATGTACAACCATGGCTAGAGCTGGAGTTGTAACTGGAGCCGGAGCAGGACCAAACTGTCTTAAGACGCGGTAGAGCGCGTGATCCTCAACGATTTTCATGCGTATCAACAGACATCGCGACATCCACATGGGCTCACCAGCCCTCCAAAACGCCGGCAACTAATCCAAAAACTAAACATACGGCCCCCACATAAAAATTTGTAAAAACAAATTACCCAAAATTTGTAAACAATACAGACAAAAATAGTAAAAAAAGAAGAAGGTAATATTGTAAAATCAAATAATTTTACCCCTGTCATCCATCATAGGATCAAGCTGATCCCTAAACGGAAAAATACGGTGGTGTGTATCCACATTTCAGGTTATGCCTCCCGTACATCTCCGCGCGTAAGGCATGTCATCATTAATGAAGTCAGGCTGAGAGTGCACAGCTACAGACTGAAAAGGAAACTTCCTATCCCACACATATAACTGAAAGAGTCATTAAAAATAATTTATTAATCATCGTTTCAAAAAGCTATATTTAGAATAAAATTACACACACGTAAATATATACCTGGAGGAGCACGTGAAATCAACCGAAATCACTCTTATCGCCTATAGACACTCGACATAGACATCGATACAGGTAAGCCAGAACAGCACCGTCCCAGCTGTAATCTCCCAATCGGTCCAGATCGACCAAAAATAGCAAATACTTTAAGCTCACATGGGAACCCGATCCTCGAATATAATGAGTAAATATAGACGGGCATGACGATCTACAATCTCCTGATCTGTGTTGTCTGCAATAGGATGTGTCATGTTCGTGAGGCGCAAGTAAGAACAGAGCCGATATCCGACTCTGTCCATGGATATCATCGAACTAAGGCATGTATCCAGTGAGCCTAGTCAACTCCTGCTGAACATCCTCAGTGTATAATGGGAGTACATCTATCTGTAGTCCATACATGACCTGACATCTGAAGCGTGATAGCGGCCTCACCAGTGCGAAGATGAAAGGTGTGGGTCTCTGGTCTCCATCGCTCAACCATGACCGTCACAACAGCCCGATCATGTTGTACCTGACCAACAACGACGCAATGGTAGATACCGTCCCGATATAGTATATCTAAGATGCGGGAATGTGGGGGCCGAGCCTGTAAAAGATCTCACGCATGTTCCACCCTATGGGGATGGAACAACATACTCATAGATATATCGTTAGTCCATAATAGCTCGGACCTATGTTATCCTGTAGACTAAGTATTGATCTATCGATGGGACCCGGATGAACGTTGGGCTCCATGTAGGTATCGTATCTATACAAACAATGTTTAAATTATTTATTTTCCAGTAATATTAATTATCCAGTAATATTAATTATCTAACATGGAATAAATAATTTTACAAATAAAAAAATTAACAAATAAAAAAATATTAAGAGATTAATATATTTTTTCTGATCAAATAATTAAGAAACAATTAACAACTAATTAACAATTAGGAGATTATTATCCTTTTTCTAATTAAATAATTAAGAAACAATAAACAATTTTTTTTAAAAATAAAAAATAAAAAAGGGGCTGCTGGTAGCACGAACTGCCCCCTATTAGGCAAAAAAATTGCGAAAAACTATATTTTTTCAAAATTCGAGACTATGAAACGATAATCATGCTTAGGATAATAATATATTTAACAATATAATTAGAAAGTTCATAGTAAAATACCAAGATTGAAGGTTGTTTTTTGAGTTTTGGAATCGACTTCTACATCGCTTTATTCCGAAATCCAAGCTTCAAATCTTATTCCTTGACTTGAATATACCGAGAATCTTAATTTTCGGATTGAAATTTGAACCAAAACCGACCTTTTTTGAATGTGGGACCTTGGATTTTGTTCTTTAATGGCGGTTTCTAATTTTAAATAAAGGTGAAGTGGGGGACCATCGGGGAAGAACCCGATGGCCCGTTATGTTTGCCCCTATTGCACATGAAATTCCTGGACTTAACACCGTCGTTACGGTTAAGTCCTTTTGCGCAGTAATTTTCTGCGCAAAAGGTATTAATGTCACAATTGTTTTAGGGTATTTTAGTTTAATTCCTTAATTATTGGGTCATTTAAGTTCTGGACTCATTGTAATATCATGTGACACATCCTGAATTTCTGATATTTCCTTGTACGAGTCCGAATCCAATCGAGTTTAAATCCTGGTCAGTTCGTAGCTATTCAATAATGTATCTACGTATGTAATTCCATAACTAAAAATATAATAATCCTTTGGATCTTCAGGGAACTAACTCCACATGATTTTCATTTCACGGTGGGTAATAAGTTTCATGTTTTAAATGATATATATGTTTTCATATAGCTATTCTAGAAAACACGAAAAGTGTAAGGAATTTGGCAACCGATAATGTGTATAAATTTTGTGAAAAAAAAACTTATTGTTTTGGTTAGGCAAATCAATTTGGTCATAACCAAAATAGTGAAAGTATATATATATCCACTGTTCTTATTTATCTTTTCATTAATTGTCGCATTTTGTTGCTTAGTAACTATCACAAGTGGTGGTGCTTATTTTATGGTTGTTACTATAATTGTTAACGTACATTAGGCAAATTCTTATTATGTGAATATATATAGTTAGGTGCAGGTTGCCATTAGGTTTCATTTTCTCGATCTTTCACATTGCCTAACTTGATTTTTTTTAATGTTTTAGGAAGGAACAACGTTAGGGAAAAGAAAAACATGGACATTAATATTTTGGTGAAATTTGAACCATGTACATATATACTAAGATCATCTGACATACACATGGACACAAATACTAATGTTATTAGGACATAATATACCATTGGACTCCAAAACCTAACACGTAAAATTTTGTGGGACACAACATCTTAAAGAACATATATCTTGAGTTCATTATATATGCCATACATGATCAATAGAAGGGAGTTTACCATTTTAATTTTGTACTTTGTACTCATGAAAGAATTTGCTCATCAAACTTAAATTAAGCTAAGCTCATGAAGTGGTTCAAACCCTTTATAAATCTCTCTAAAAGACCTTAATATTCAAATTGCATCCAATTTGAAGGACACAAATGATCAGAAATCACACAAAAAAAATTAAACAAAGATTATGACACAAGGAAATAGTTCCCAACAAGTGTCAGTTTCCCAATTGAAAGCCAATACGATCTTAAATGCTAAATTTGCATTTTTTTTTCCTCCTTCGAAAATAAAAAAGAATTATTATACTTGTTACATAACACGAAAAGTTGAATAAAAATTATACTACATATTATATTACACTAAACGTTAATGTTAGACCATTTTAAATTATTTTTTTACATACTAAAAGGTGGTCGTGCGGCTCGTGCATCTTGCTTTTTTTCGTGATAATATGAGATATAGAGATGCATGTATAAAAGAAGTAAATTGACGGGTATACGGTATACCGTCGATCCAAGTTCTATAATTGTAAATTAAGTTAATTATCATTTTTATTAGATTATTAATTAATATTTATCAAGAGAATTACATATAATTGCATGATAAGTAATATAATTATGTAAATACTTTTTCTAACGTTAGTGCATAGAAAAAAGTCCTTTAGGGTTCATCGGTGGAAACTTGGAACGATAATTATTTTCAATAAATACATAATATGTTTGTTTAATAAGTACTACAATTGTGTAAATATTTTGTTCATACTAATCCAGCAAACAAATATTCCTATCCAAATTAACTAAAGAAAAAAAACTCAAAAAATCAACCCTTTTTTTATCCGGGTGAATTGATTAAATGACCCTTTACAAAATATAACAGATCGCCCATGTATACATAGGGTCATATGCCTCTGTTCATTTTGTAAAGACCCCTTTAAACTAATTTCATCTTTTTATCCTCTCATCATAGTTGGTTTTCTCTATAAATACTCCAACATGCTTTCCTTTCTTCTTCATTCTTCAGTTTCTTTCTCCACATCACCAAAAACAAATGAAATTATTTAAGAAAAAATCTTCTTTTTGGGTTTTGTCAATTTCTTTAATTTGCTTCTTTATAGTTTTATCAAACATTAATGGGGTGTTAGCTTCTCATAGTGTTTTCTTGGACTTGCAATCTTCAAGTGCTGTTAGTGTAAAAAATGTTCATAGAACTGGTTTTCATTTTCAACCACCAAAGCACTGGATAAATGGTATGTTCATCTGTTTCTCTCTGGCTCTAATTTGTGCATTGTGTGTACATGCAGTGGCGAATGCAAAATTTAACGTATAAGTTTTATAGTTCTGATCAGTTAAACGTGAATTTGAGTCGATATTTATGTTTACTCTGCATTATTTTCAAATGTTATTGTTGACACCCAATTTTGTCCCATCTTTTTCGATTTATTTGCAATTTTAAATATTTTTTGACATCTCAAAATAATTTTAATTAATATATATATATAATAAGGTTCTAATATCGTCATCTATTCTCAATATCATTATTTTATTATTATTATTCATATTTCTACAATCATTTGCCTTTTTAAAATCACAATCATAGTCTTTATCCAAATACTCTATGTTATTTTATTTTTCGCAAAAACGGCATCGCATTTTTTTTAAATTTTAATTAAGCATTTCGCAAATATTATGTTTGTATTATTATCATATTGTTATTTTTTTTTATCTTTACAATTTTTATATTTTGTAAGCATCTTTCTAATAATAAAACTCCTTTTTATATTTTAAACCCCTAACCCATTTATTTCCCAACCCAAAACATTTTTTACCCAAAACAAAATCCCATAACCCAAAAAATGAGGCCCAACCGACCTGGCCCAATCGGCCCAACTCCCCCTCCCTTATTTTCGACCAACCCATTACCTACCCCCCAAAAACCTAAAACAAAAACAAACAAACCCTAAAACCTAATCACCCCACACCCATTTCTCTCTCAACCTCCCCAAGTCACCGTACCCGACCCCACACCCCATCACCTCGCCGACCCGATACCACCACCTACCCCCCTCTGTTACGCCGACACCATCTTCGACCAGCCACCAACCCCTGACACCCGACACATCCCATACCCTTATCCCTGAAAATCCGCAACCTAACCCCCTAAAATCCGCAACCTAACCCCCCTATAATCCGCTCCAAAAATCCTCACTTTTGGCCTTTATTTTGAAATTCAAACCCATTTTTTCATCTATAAAAACTAGGGCTGGCCAGTGGGCCGGGCTCGGGTCTGGCGGGCCGGGTCTGGCGGTGTCGGGGTCGGGGCGGGACGGGAGAAGGGGCGGGGTCGGGTCCGGCGGGCTCGGCGGGGGTCGGGTCCGGCGGGGCCCGGAGCAAGTCCGTCCCGATCCCGATCCCGTCGGGCTCGGGTCGGGGCGGGCTCGGGGCGGGGTCGGGCTCGGGTCGGGATATGGCGGGTTTTATTTATTTATTTTTAAAAAAAAAATAACATATGTATAAAAAAAACTCAATAAACAAAACAAGATAGTGTAATAAAAACATCCCAAGGCTGTTTTTGTACCTCTTATATTATTTAATAGACATATGATTTTTTTGTAATACAAATACAATTGTCTAAAATCTAAATTGCAACTTTGTGGTGTTGTCCAAAAGTTACAAATTACATAATAAAATTACAATTAAAAAAATTACATTCTCAAAAAAACCTGTTCTAATTGCTTGATGATTTCATGTGGTTCTTCGGTTGGAATTGGTATTTGTTGGTCAAATTGATCCACGTCGCTTCCACTACCTTCGGTTAAGATTTCGTTGTAGTTTTCATCATCTTCTTCGTTGATCTCCGGTTGACCGCACCTTCTCCGCTCCGCTCGTATCCAATCTCTGAATAATACGCAATTTCCAAGTGTCTCCGGCTAATGAGTGTCTGTGGTCTCCTATTTGATATCTGCTGCGAGAAAAAGCGCTTTCGACGCATTGACGACGCTTGAATGTTCAAAACATCTCGAGCCATCATTGAAAGTGTTGGAAAGGTCTTCTCATTCCCCCTCCAGATTTCAAAAGTCTTCATGTCCATCTTCATTGATAACTTCTTGATACGGTACGAAACCCCGCAAAACAAAAATATCCAACTCGCTAATTTGGTTAGTAGTAGAGGTACGGCCGCACATTCTATTTCCGAGGCTTTCAATACTAGCCGCGAAAACGCATGTCTTTTGTGAGGTTGTGTTGAAGATGAAGAAGATGGTATGGAAGCCGGTAAGTTACTAGCATTTTCTTGTTGATAAAATCTATATATATTTTTGCATTGGTGTTCTACGCTAGACAATACTTCTTCTTTAGTTTCTTCAATAGGTGGTGGGTGATTTAGATTTTTGGGACTTGGAGGTGGTAGTACTTCTATACAATCGTAAATAGTTTCAATTAGTGATTTTGTACCGTCTATTTTAATAGTAGGATTTAATACGAACCAATAATATAAATAGAGGGAATAGGAATAAAATATTTTTTTATTTTGAGAAACATTTTTTTAATAGTTTTGCCTTTATAAGTTTGGTTTTTCCATATATTCACTAAGTAATAAAAATATTAGAGTTATATAAAATAACATAGTTGAAATAGTAGGATAATATATACCGGAAAATTCTTTTGTTGCTTGAAAAAATTTCTCTAAAAATACAATAAGTTCGGAAATTTTTTCCCAATCACTATCTAAAATCATATCAATTTGGCTTTTTATTATGAGAGTTAAAAAATAAAGTTATAGGTAATTTATAGTCATAAGCAACAAGTAGTTGCTCGTATAAAGAATTCCACCTAGTGGATACTTCTTGTGGAATTTTTCTAAAAGGTAGTTGGCAATCATGACAAATTTTTTTATATTCTTTTCTACGTTGTACTTTATTACTTTTAAAAATAAAGTTTATAGCAAATTGTATTTTACTAAGAATGTCTTCAAAAAGTGATAGACCATCCTTTACAATTAAGTTATATATATGGCACGCGCATTTTATATGAAAATGGTCCGGAAAAGACGGAGTTAAACTATTTTTTAAAATTGTAATGGCGTAATTGTTACTAGAAGCGTTATCTAATGTAATAGTCATAATTTTATCGGTAATTCCGTAATAATCGCACACTTGATAAATATTTTTTGCAATAAAAGTACCAGTGTGCCTATCATCTATATATCTATACGCTAAAATACGTTTTTGCATAGACCATTTATAATCTATCCAATGACAAGTTACGGTTAAATAATCATGGCCGTTAGTACTACGACCTATATCGACGTGATGGATACTTTGCCATTAAAATGATATAATGAAAAACGTAAATATTGTTGATATTCATGCGCGAATTTAAATACATCTCTCTTAACGGTTGATCTAGGAAAACCGTTAAAAGCGGGATTATATATATCTCTAATGTAATGAATAAAACAGGAGATGAAGGAAATGAAAAAGGCAAACCCTCCACAAAGAACTAATTTTGATATTGCTTCCCTATCTCTATGTTTATTGTATTTAGAGCCTACAATTCCCCCGTCATAGGGTTAATTTGACCATGTACTTGGTCCGGGACGATATCGATATGTGAACCTTGTCCCGATGGAGCGGCGTTTGCGCACCCGGTTTTGAAGCTTGGTATTGGGCATACCTAGCTGGATGAGCACTTACTACGTGTCTAATTAAACCCCCCGTCCCACCGTGACCTTTTCCAGTTTTAAATTTTAAAACATTTTTACAAATTTTACATATGGCTACTTGATTCTCTACGTCCCTATCAAAAAATGTCCATGCATCTGATTTTAATGGTCGTTTTGCTAGACCTCGTCTCATACTAGGGGGAATATGAGGTATTTCAGTTGAAGGTGCACTAGTGGGTGTGTTGTCATCAACATTAGTGGGTATATCATCTAGATCATCGTCTAAATTAAAGTCTTCTTGAGTTCCAGAAAATAGCTCCTGGTCTAAATCTAATGGTATTGTAGGAAAATGTTGAGTATCAACAAAATCATCATGTGTAGGAATAAGATGACTAGAAGAAGTACCCTTGCCCTGGTTGCCCCTACTAGAAGAAGCACCCTTACCCTTACCCTTAAACATACCTTTTAATCCTTCCATTTTAATTATGATAATAAATAAATAATTAAAGACAATAAAATTAAGTGATCTAAACTAAATAAACAGACAATAATAATTTAATGAAGGAACGAATGTACCAAACGCCGACGTAACGTCGACGTGTAATTGAGAGGTTGAAAATTGAAACTTTGCTCGATGGAAGATCCTCGAAGCTAGTTGCCAACTTCACTACCAATTCCCAAATGAATAAATAAAATTGAATATTTAGCAAACAATGTAGAATTGTAGAGAGATATATTGAGAAATTAGAGAGATTGTAGGAAGATTTGTGAGAAAGATGAAGAGAAAATGAGTTATTTATAGTTGAAAAATTGGGTTAAAGTGTAAATATAATAACTTATGGGTTAAAAATAAATATTAAGGGGTAGGGGTTGGGGGAGGGGGGGCTAAAATGGCCGTTGGTGCAACGGCCATTTTTGCAAAGGGCGAGGGCGGGGTCGGGGTCGGGGTCGGGGCGGGCTCGGGGCGGGCTCGGGTCTCGCGGGCCTGGGGCGGGCTCGGGTCTCGCGGGACGAGACATCGTCCCGTCCCGAGTTCGAGTCCCGCCCCCGTAAATTTTTTTTTTTTTTTTTTGGCGGGGTCGGGGCGGGACCGGGGCGGGCTCGGGACGGGGTCGGGCTGTCCCGGCCCACTGGCCAGCCCTAATAAAAACACCCCATTGTTCTTTATTTTGGAAAGAGGTTCGGGTCTAGTTTTTGTGGAGTCCGAATCGAAAAAGAGGAGATTTTTGGGGGGCCAAAAATAGTCCGGTTTGAAGGGGGTTTTCAGGCCTGTTTTGGTGTCGGTTTTAGAAGTTCGAAGTCACTACAAAAGAAATCAAAATAAGATAAAAAAACGAGTTCAAAATCCGAAAGAAAGGGGTGAGTTTTGTTCTTAATTTTTGGGGTTAAAATACTTATATTTACTTGTGTTGTTCTTCACTGATCCAGGTCGGGTCACTGTTCCGGGCTGGGTACTGTTCCGACGGATAAAATTTTCAGAATTTTGTTTCAATATTTTGTTGTTGGTTATCTGGAAAAAAATTGTTTGATTTCGGGTCGAGTCACTGTTCCGGGTCGGGTCACCGTTCCGACGGGTAAAATTTCCAGAATTTTGTTTCAATATTTTGTTGTTGGTTATCTGAAAAAATTTTAAAAAAATGTTTGATTCCGGGTCGGGTTTGTTCTGTCTCGGGTTGGATTTTCAGAAGCAGATTCGAATTCTGTTTCGGGTCGAAATTCAAAATTCGGGTTGGATGTTTTAATCGCGGATTGTTGGTTTATTTTAAGGTTGTCCAGTGGGCTGGGATGGCCCGACCCCGACCCGACCCCATCCTCAGCCCGCCCCGACCCCGAGTAAAAAAAAATGGTAGCGGGACTCGAACTCGGGCAGGACAATGTCTCGTCCCACCCGTCCCGAGCACGCCCCACGCCCGCCAAACCCTACCCCGTCCCGAGCCCGCCCGAGAGCCCCCCTTTGCAAATATAACCGTTGCACCAACAATCATTTTAGATTTTGGCCGTTGGGCAACAGCCATTTTTGGCCTCCCCCCTCCCCCTACCCCTTAATATTTATTTTTAACCCATAAGTTATTATATTTACACTTTAACCCAATTTTTCAACTATAAATAACTCATTTTCTCTTCATCTTTCTCACAAATCTTCCTACAATCTCTCTAATCTCTCAATATATCTCTCTACAAGTCTACATTGTTTACTAAATATTCAATTTTATTTATTCATTTGGGAATTGGGAGTGAAGGTGGCAACTAGCTTGAGGATCTTCCATCGAGCAAAGTTTCAATTTTCAACCTCTCGATTACACGTCGACGTTACGTCGGCGTTTGGTACATTCGTTCCTTTATTAAATTATTATTGTCTGTTTATTTTATTTAGATCACTTAATTTTATTGTCTTTAATTATTTATTATCATAATTAAAATGAAAGGATTAAGAGGTATGTTTAAGGGTAAGGGTGCTTCTTCTAGTAGGGGCAACCAGGACAATGGTACTTCTTCTACTCATCTTATTCCTACACAGGATGATTTTGTTGATACTCAACATTTTCGTACAATACCATTAGATTTAGACGAGGAGCTATTTTCTGGAACTCAAGAAAACTTTAATTTAGACGATGATCTAGATGATACACCCACTAATGTTGATGACAACACACCCACTAGTGCACCTTCAACTGAAATGCCTCATATTCCCCCTAGTATGAGACGAGGTCCAACAAAACGACCATTAAAATCAGATGTATGGACATTTTTTGATAGGGACGTAGAGAATCAAGTAGCTATATATAAAATTTGTAAAAATGTTTTAAAATTTAAAACTGGAAAAGGTCACGGTGGGACGGGGGGTTTAATTAGACACGTAGTAAGTGCTCATCCAGCTAGGTATGCCCAATACCAGGCTTCAAAACCGGGTGCGCAAACGCCCGCTCCATCGGGACAAGGTTCACAAACTGATATTGTTCCGGACCAAGTACATGGTCAAATTAACCCTATGACGGGGGGAGTTGTAGGCCCTAAATACAATAAACATAGAGATAGGGAAGCAATATCAAAATTAGTTGCTGTGGAGGGTTTACCTATTTTCATTTCCTTCATCTCCCGGTTTTATTCATTACATTAGAGATATATATAATCCTGCTTTTAACGGTTTTCCTAGATCAACTATTAAGAGAGATGTATTTAAATTCGCACATGAATATCAACAATATTTACGTTATTCATTATATCATTTTAATGGCAAAGTATCTATCACGTCTGATATAGGTCGTAGTACTAACGGCCATGATTATTTAACGGTAACTTGTCATTTGATAAATTATAAATGGTCTATGCAAAAACGTATCTTAGCGTATAGATATATAGATGATAGGCACACTGATACTTTTATTGCAGATAATATTTATCAAGTGTGCCATTATTATGGAATAACCGATAAAATTATGACTATTACATTAGATAACGCTTCTTCTAACAATTACACTATTACAATTTTTAAAAATAGTTTAACTCTATCTTTTTCAGATCATTTTCATATAAAATGCGCGTGCCATATATATAACTTAATTGTAAAGGATGGTCTATCATTTTTTTCAAGACATTCTTAGTAAAATACAATTTGCTATAAACTTTTTTTTAAAAGTAATAGATTACAACGAAGAAAAGAATATAAAAAAATTTGTCACGATTGTGAACTACCTTATAGAAAAATTCAGAAGAATTATCCACTAGGTGGAATTCTTTATACGAGCAACTACTTGTTGCTTATGACTATAGAAAACCTATAACTTTATTTTTTAACTCTCATAATCAAAATCCAGCTGATATGGTTGTAGATAGTGATTGGGTAAAAATTTCCGAACTTATTGTATTTTTAGAGAATTTTTTTCAAGCAACAAAAGAATTTTCCGGTATATATTATCTTACTATTTCAACTATGTTGTTTTATATAACTCTAATATTTTTATTACTTAGTGAATATATGGAAAAACCAGCTTATATGGCAGCTATTAAAAAAATGTTTATCAAAATAAAAAAAAATTATTCCTATTCCCACTATTTATATTATTGGTGCTGTATTAAATCCGACTATTAAAATAGACGGTACTAAATCACTAATTGAAACTATTTACGATTGTATAGAAGTACTACCACCTCCAAGTCCTAAAAATCTAAATCACCCACCACCTATTGAACAAACTAAAGAAGAAGCGGTGTCTAGCGTAGAACACCAATGCAAAAATATATATAGATTTTATCAACAAGAAAATGTTAGTAACTTACCGGCTTCCATACCATCTTCTTCATCTTCAATACAACCTCACAAAAGACATCTGTTGCTTCTGCGCTAGTATTGAAAGCCTCAGAAATAGAATGTGCGGCCGTACCTCTACTACTAACCAAATTAGCGAGTTGGATATTTTTGTTTTGCAGGGTTCTGTACCGTATCAAGAAGTTATCAATGAAGATGGACAAGAAGACTTGCTGAAATACTGGAGGGGGAATGAGAAGACCTTTCCAACACTTTCAATGATGGCCCGAGATGTTTTGAACATTCAAGCGTCATCAACTGCGTCTGAAAGCGCTTTTTTTGCCGACAGATATCAAATAGGAGACCACATACACTCATTAGCCGGAGACAACTTGGAAATTGTAGTATTATTCAGAGATTGGATACGAGCGGAGCGGAAAAGGTGCGGTCAACCGGAGATAAATGAAGAAGAAGACAAAAACTACAACGAAATCTTATCCGAAGGTAGTGGAAGCGACATGGATCAATTTGACCAACAAATACTAATTCCAATCGAAGAACCACAGAAAATTATCAAGCAATTAGAACAAGTTTTTTTGAGAATGTAATTTTTTTAATTACGATTTTATTATGTAATTTGCAACTTTTGGACAACACCGCATAGTTGCAATTTAGATTTTAGACAATTGTATTTGTATTACAAAAAAATCATATGTCTATTAAATAATATAAGAGGCACAAAAATAGCATTGGGATGTTTTTATTACACTATCTTGTCTTGTTTAATTATTGAGTTTTTTTTATACATATATTATTAAAAAAAAAAAGGAAAATCCGCCGGAACCCGATACCGATCCCGCCCTCGACCCGATCCCACCCCGACCCGATTTCGTCTGGATCAGGATCAGGACGGGACTTCGGCAAATCCCACTCTACCTATTTGCTTTGTAGTGTTGAGACTAAAGTGTTGTTTTATCTTGAGAGACTATTGCCCGTTAACGTAAAAGCATTTATACGGGGCAATCTTGTCTTAAGGACAGAGTGCCATCACTCGACTCAACACACAGTTGTAACAATCCAGATTTAGTGTTTCTTGATTTCAGGTTATCAAGATTCAAGACTCAACAAGCGTGCGACAGTTCTAAACATTGGCCTACTTGTTTATCCTTTCGAACACTTGTAATATTTATTTACTTCCCGTACTGCTTTACACATATCCAACAATTTAAGACAAGATTTGTATTAGTGTTCGGAAGATGTCGGTCGAAAGTTGTGTGACCAAATCTGAATATGGCTGTGGTTTTCTGGTAGAAGAGACTTCTGATTATGATGTTGAATGTCAACGTGTTCATGGTGTCACCGCTTCTGAGTGTGGTGGGAACAAGCGCCCACGAGAGGCTGAGGATGTCAACTGGGACAAGAGGAGAAGATTGAAGATGTGGTTCTATCTTGCAGCATAAGGCCTATATTTGTCCCAGACAAAGGATCCGAATTATGGTAAGGAGAAAATGGACACTCAGTCCAATGAAGTGACTGAAGTGGGCTAGAATCCGAAATTGGGATAAGTAATTTTCCTTCCTTGGATGATATTGGACACACAATCATACAAAGCCTCCGGGAGACTGGAGTAGGCCAGAATTAATTTCATTGGAAAAGTAATGGACACCTAGTGTGGTGGGCCAGAATTTCCAGGTCTCTAATGATCTGAAGGCCTAAAGAAAGGTAGAAAAGAAATTGGACACTTAGTCTGCCAAAGCAACTGGAGTGAGCTAGAGTATCCAGATCACATATGATCCGGTTACGCCCTAACCACGGGCAAGAGGTTGTTCATGTGAAGCAACGCCACCTCTAAAGTAGAAGGGGTTGGTGAGGTTGTCCTCACAGGACTTCAGGGAATGGGATCACTCTAAAATGAGGTGATACATGTCCCAAACTTGGTTTAAGGGACGCTGTTGGTCAAGCTGGTTTGAGACTAGTCCAACAGTGGGTACAGTATGTCTGTAGCAAAATGAATGATATATTTGTAATCTGTGCATCTATGCCATCATAGATTAAGACACGTTTAATAGAAAGTCATTCAAAAAGCTAACGAAGTTGAGATTGTTGCCTTCTGTCGACATAAACCCTCAAAATAAATGTGAGGTAAGCGAAGAGGCAAAATCACATTTCCAAATTCCGTCAAAGGAATAGCGAAAGAAGCACCGCTCCTCTAGAAGTTAGTCACACCTACATGGGTGATTTGAAGTTTATACAAAATAGAGGGGGGAGACAAGTACTTTGTGACCTTCATTGATGATGGTACAACATATTGTATCATTTGTTTGTTGAAAAGCAAAGATGAAGTTGTTGAAGCGGATAAGCGCTACAAAGCAGAAGTTGAAAATCAACTAAGCCTACGGATTGAGGAATTCGTAGTGATAGAGGGGGAGAATGTGAAGCATAGTTCATTAAACGACTGCTCATTACTCACCTCAGTCTAACGGTGTTAGCCAAGCGCAAAGTCGTACGCCCAAATTATGTGGGGCAAAACGATCCTTACCGCTAATGCGATTCTCAACAGAACTCCGCATAAGGATAAGGATAACTCTCCGTGTGAAACATGGAAAGGATCTCACATACAAATATTGTGATGTGGGGTGGCTTGGTAGAAGTTAGACTACCGAAACAGGTCAAGTTGGACCTAAGACCGTAAATTGTATATCCACCGGAACCGCAAATAACAGTAGTGCTTATCGCCTCTTGGCGTCAAAGAATGCTTGAATTCTTTGAAGATAACTTTCCTTGAAAAGGAAAAATGAGTAATTGCTCGAGGTTAACAAGAACCCGCGAGGACCTGACTGTCCGGAACTAGACGTTCCGTATCTACAGGACTCGAAAGTTACTGATTATCCGAACTTAATATTCCAGATCTACAGAACTCAGGGATTCTAGATGTTGAACCGAGACGGAGCAAAGAGGGGACAAAGACTTGTTCCAGGTCTTCTAGCTTGTATGGTTGAGAACGAACCATGGACAATTAACAAATAGTTGTCATCTCCAAAAGCGTTGCTTTGGAAAGAAGCTACAAAAAGAGAAATAGATTCCATCATATAGAACCATACTTGTGTAATGGTTGATCTTCCTCCGAGAAAAGAACCTTTGGGTTGTAAAAGTGGATACTCAAAAGTGAGTACAAAGTAGATAGATCTACTGACGAGTACAAGGCCTCGGCTACTTGTACATGTGCTCCCTTGTGAGTAGCTTAACATCCAGGGCCATTACAGTCTTACGTGGCGTGGATGTTAAAACAACCTTCCTAACCGGAGAGTTAGAATGGGAGGATCAGAGTTGGTTTGCTGGACTATTGGGCTTCTTCCTGAACTTTCATTTTGGTCCCTGAAATGTTTACATTTTGGTCCTGGAAGTTTCAGATAAAACAGAAATAATGAATCTGACCACAGAAACACTGACTCTAAAGTTAGAAAGCCAACAGTTGGAAAACCAACAGTCTGAAAGTGGAAGTCATATTGAAACGAAGTCTCGATATGAAAGATATGGGTATCACAGATGACATCTTAGGAATTGGATTTCTAAGACATCTAACGGACTGGTCCAACTTCAAACTCAGTTGTGATATAGTTGACAGTCTCGTTGAAGCCATCAATAGATATGAATCATATAACTGATTGAAATCATGGTGCACCCATATACAAGGAGCGATATGCGCATGTCACATGTAGTTCAATGTATGTTACACACTACAACCGACCTGGTATCGGCCTGCAAAGCAGATCATTTGAACTAAGGTTCATTGATGATTCTAAAAATAATCGGTAGAAGGCGTTAAGTCGGATATGACGATATCTGAAATATTCGCTTATCTATGGATTATAGTATTCTGGATGTCCAGCGGTTCTGGGAGAATACAGTGATACAAACTGGACATCAGATATGAAGAACACCAAAGCCACAAGTAAATGTGTATAGTGGGTCTTGGAAAAACTTCTAAGAAAACTTGCATGGGCCGATTCATGATGGAATCTGAGTTTATCGCTTTATACAAATCATGAAAGACGTTGAGTAACTTCACGACTCCTTAGAGGACGTCCCTTTTGGGAGAAACCCGTGCCTTCAGCAGTTATACATTGTGGCTAGCCGGTCGGCTTTAGAAAGGACACGGATGACGACGTCTGGACATATCTGTCGATCTGTCGGGATCTGTCGGAGACATAAGACCATATGACAGTTGATCATCACATGTGTCACTTACTTGATTACTAATCAAATGATATAGCTGGATTACCCGAAGATCAAGTGTTCTGCCTGTCTAGGGGAATGGGCTTAAAACCCAAATAATACGAACCTTTGCGGTGGTAACCTAACCATACTGATTGGAGATCCCAAGAATTTGGTTCAATGGGAAAACTAAGTTGTTAAAAGGTTCAATTGAGCGCTTCGATGGAAGCACGAGCACTTCGGATGATGATTTCTGTAAGGAAACATGAATCCAAAGTTATTCTCGTAATAGACATTAAAGTGCTACCTGCATGGTGGGTAAAGGTTAAGCTTCCAAACTTTTAACAATCCTCAAACGGTTGAGGTTAAGGTTGGGGAAACATTTAATGATTTCTAACACTTGTGAAGTGGGGTATAGCAGGATACCTTGTAGGAGATCACATATTTAAGTGCGAGGACAAACCACCTCAAATGAACGCACTTAAGAATCCAAGTGTGTCCACGGCCACAACGGACAAAACCATAAGAATGAAAATGAATAAGGAGAGTTATTGTGTTGGTATCATTGTCTTGGCTTACACTAAACACTGACGGTTCAAGACATCACGTTCACCGCGCAGAAAGTAAGTACGGTGGTATTCAACTAGGGAAGGTTCAAAGCAGAAGCTACCTCTCCTGATGCAATATCTTTTCGCTGAAAGATTGCTGAAAGTAGACACCTTGTGTGTGCGCCAAAATCTCTTTCAAGAGGGGATTGTTGGAAATTTGCCTTTGGTGGGGAGGTGCGTCCACCCATATTTAATGAATTAAACACTAGGGTTCCGCATGTTTGAGGCTTTGTCTCTCCACACGTGCATAATCTACTAAGTGAGTAGATGACTGTAGGGCCAAGAATCGTCAAATTTCGTTGAGAAATGAAAGAGATATTGGTCCACGAAGTAAGGTGTTTGAGGCATGAAAATATGGTGTGGGACAAATCTACCACATTGGTGGGAAAATGAAGAATTGCTTTCTTTATAAGTCTCTAAATTGGCTAAAGGTTTGGGACTCCAAGGGGTATCCCATGTGTTTAAAGGAGGGAGGACTTAGATGTGCTTGGGTTCAAGGCTAAGCCCACACGCGCGCCGCCGCCGCCCGCCCGTCCGGTCCGGGCTCGGGTCTCGGGTCGTGGGTCTTGGGCTTCTTCTGAGATTATCTCTTTGGACCCCAAATTGTTTAATATTTACAGTTTGGTCCCTAGTGTTTCTGGGAAGTTGAATTTGGGAACGACGGAAGGCAGAAGGTTTCTGCCTACCGTTGGAGTTGATTTTTGGGGCGTTAGTGTGCATTAACCACCCATTACTTGGCTGATTAACTCCTCCATAATCAGTCATCCTTCAATGGCCATAAACAACCTCTCTAATGGCCATTAACAGTCCTCCCTAATGGCCATTAACAGCCCTCACTAATGGCTATTAACATCCTTGTTTTTGGCAGTTGAGGAGTCCCTCATCCATGCTCCATTTCTTCAGCAAGGCGTTTCGTGTTTGTTTTCTTCGTCAGACTCAACCTATTTGCTTTGTAGTGTTGAGATTAACGTGTTGTTTTATCTTGAGAGACTATTGCCCGTTAACGTAAAAACATATATACGGGGCAATCTTGTCTTAAGGACAGAGTGCCATCACTCGACTCAGCACACAGTTGTAACAATCCAGATTTAGTGTTTCTTAATTTCAGGTTATCAAGATTCAAGATTCAACAAGCTTGCGGCAGTTCTAAACATTGGCCTACTTGTTTATCCTTTCGAACACTTGTAATATTTATTTACTTCTCGTACTGCTTTACACATATCCAACAACAATTTTATTAAGATTATTGCATATTTGCATTATAGAGGAGATAAAACTTCAGAAAAATCGTCTACTTTTACTTTATATTTTGATGAGTCCAAATTTTGCTGCTTAGTTTGCATATTGGAAAATAATTTTCGTTTTGCTTGCTTTAATTTATTGATTATTAGCTACATACAATTAATCATTCTTGATAGGTAACATATATATGTATATATTTTTGTTTGATTATCTTAAACTGCTGGTTAAAAGGATTCTCTATGTTACACACTCATACAGATACATAATTATGTGGGTAGTGTCAAAAAATCCTTACTTCGGGAAGAAAAATGTTCTACCCTACCAAAAGCTACTTTATTCCGGAACTCAAATCCGAGACTATAATAGTTATTATGAAAATACAAAGGCTAAGGTTTTGGATAAGAATGTGCAGAACAAGAAAAGGCAACATGCACTACATGAAAAAGTTTTTTGACCTAAAATTTTGGCCATGGAATGAAGGTGAAAATCAATTTGTTGGAGGCATTTATGTTGCCCTTGTTGACACCTTTAAGTTCACATTTTCTTCTTTCATATAGTTTTTCTCCTACGTATTATTAGTATATGGTAAGAAAATAACATATAGAGAGTTTTTACTGATCATATTATGTACATTTAATATGTAGGTATTATATTAACTTGTCAAATATATTGTCTCTTATTAAGTTGACTCCAAAAAAAATGGAGTGCTTCATATGTTCCATTTTATGTACTGACGTTATTTTCTTATTATTAGTTCGTTGTAAATAGAATGACAAGTTACTATATCTAAAAATAATTAACGTTAAATTTATCATTCTCCATTTTAATGATATATTGTTATAGTCACAAAAATCTCATGACGTAATTAAAATCACATTTTAAAAAAACATTTTTCTTCTCTTTGTTTTTTTAAATAATGTCTCTAGTTAAGCTACGTCACATAAATTAAAATGATTAATTAATTATGCAGAGAATTCTAATTAGTTATTTACTACATTTCAGTGTTTTCACCTTTCATTTGTAGTATTTGATTATTTCTCGGTATTGATTAATTATTGATTGCATTCAATTGTCTCCACTAATCATTTCTTTTTTTAATTATTTTGTCCTTATGGTCTCTTTCCTTGGATGCCTTTCAAATGTACAGCAGACTCTAATGGTGAGTTAGAGTTTTTTTCAAAAATCTTTCTAAATTCTATATAAATACAATTACCAATAACTCATTTATATTATTGACTTTCATGTTTTTTTCAACAGCACCAATGTATTACAATGGAATCTATCATCTATTTATCAGTACAACCCAAAAGGATCAGTATGGGGCAACATTATTTGGGCCCATTCAATCTCAAAAGACTTGGTAAATTGGATCCATTTAGAGCCAACAATTTATCCATCCAAAAAAATTGACAAATATGGTTCATGGTCCGGGTCAGCAACTATTTCTACTCGGTAACAAGCCCATTATCTTGTACACTGAAGTAGTAGATACCCACATGGCACAAGTCCAAAACTATGTTGTCCCGGCCAACTTGTCTGATCCATATCTTCGTAAATGGATCAAGCCCAATAACAACCCCTTGATTGTTCCTAACAAATAGCATCAACAAAACCTAATTTCGTGACCCAACAACAGCTGGGATGGGCCAAGATGGGCTTTGGAGAATTGTTATAGGAAGATTGAGAAAACATAGGGGATTGGCTATACTGTATAGACTTCATGAGATGGGTCAAGGCCCAACACCCACTTCATTCATCAGCTAATACAGGAAATTGGGAATGCCTTGATTTTTTTCATGTATCATTGAAGAATACTAAAGGTTTAGATGCATTATCCATCCACCCACCACCACATTATTCATGAGATGGGTCAAGGCCCAACACCCACCACATTATCCATCCACCCTACTCCCTCCCCTACCCCAACCCCACCCAAGCACTGAACCACCCTCACATCTCTGCCCCTTACCTTGCCTACTCAACCCCACTCCTACATCCCTACCACCCCTACCCACCTCTACCCCACCCTCTACCCCACCTCCCACCCTACCCCCTGCCCTACCCCATTCTCAAATTTCTATATTATATTTTTTTTTACTTTTATAAACAATTTATATAAAAAAAAAATCTTACCTCCCCCCCCGCCCTACCCACACCTACCCCCTCCACCCCCACCCCACCCCATCCCATCATCAAATTTCTATTTCATATTTTTTGTTAAAAAAATATTTAAAATATAATTTTTTTTCTTACCCTCCAACCCCCTGCCCTCCCACACCACCCCTGAAGTTTTTATTTTACTTATAAATAAAATTTTATTAAAAATGAGAAATTTTTCGTACCCCATCACCCAACCCCCACCCCCCCCACTACCTCCCACCATCCCACCCTACCCCCAAATGTTCTATTTTATATATTTATTTTACTTTTATAAACTTTTTATAAAAAATGAGAAAAAAATTCTTACCCCATCCCCACCCGAAGTTTTTACTTTATATATTTATTTTAATTATACAGTTTTTTTTATAAAAAATGAGAAACTTCTCTTACCCCACTACCCCACACCTCTCACCCCTTGACCTCCCACCCATTATTTTATATATTTATTTTGTTTTTATAAAAAAAATCTTTAAAATATTATGATTATTTTAAAAATAAAGATATGTAAAAATCAAATATCATACAAAATTAAATTATATCATAGAAGGTAAGTTTGAAATTTGTAAAAGTAATGGGTCAAGTTGGGCAAATTGGGTTATGACCCATCATTTAACTCATCTTGACCCGCCCATCTTAGACCATGTAAGCTTTGGATGGGTTGGGCATTGGCCTATCTATTGATTCAGCCCATCTTGACCGGCCTAACTTCAGCCCGAACTGCCCATCTGCCGCCCCTAATTCTATCGATGGTTGGAAGGGAATGCGGCTCGAGTATGGAAATTTCTATGCGTCTAAATCGTTCTATGACCCTAGCAAGAATCAATGAATCGTGTGGGATTGGACTAATGAGTCGGACGTTTTACCCGATGATGAAATTAGGAAAGGATGGGCTGGAATTCAAGCTCTTCCGCGCATAGTATGGCTCAACTGTAGCGGTAAACAATTGGTCCAATGGCCTATCGAAGCATTAGAGACCTTAAGAAAGCAAAAGGTTCAATTAAACCACAAGAAGTTGCACAAGGGAGAAAAGGTTGAAATTAAAGGAATCACATCAACACATGTTTAAACTTTTTCTAGTTAAACTTCATTACTATATATAGTATATTGATTATAGACTTGTTATGCACTTGTTATACACTGGCGATGGCTACAAATTAAACTGTATAACTAGACGAATTTTTTTTAGCTGACTAGTTAAAAATGTAATGGTTTAAGTTGTCCTTTGTATATTAAAGCTAAACTTGTAAAACAGTTGCAAATGGCAGGCTGATGTGAAGTAATATTCTCTTTTTCAAGTTTGGACAAGGCAGAGCAATTTGATCCTAAATGGGCTGACCTTTATGCGGTAGATGTTTGTGCCATTAAGGGCTCGACCGTCCAAGGTGGGCTTGGGCCATTTGGATTTGCAACATTAGCTTCTAAATCTTTGGAAGAATTCACGCCTGTTTTCTTTAGAGTGTTCAAGGCCCAAAAAGATTATAAGGTCCTCATGTGCTCAGATGCCAAAGGTATATTTCTTCGATCTAATTAGTGGTAACCATCAAAATTTAGATTTTCTCTCATTATTTATCCTTTTTGATCAAATGTTACTTGTCAATTTAATTATTGATAAGAACAGAATATTGCTTAGACCTATCAAGCATGGATAATATAATATCGGAGCAAATATTGAGTAAATTAAAAATTAAAATGACACAACTCTTATATCATGATAAGAAGTAAATCTATTTATAATTGTCCATTAGTGTCATTGAAAAACGCTAACCTTATTTATTTTCTTTATCAATGGGCAGGTCTACCATTAGGCATAATGAAGCAATGTACAAACCCTCATTTGCTGGATATGTGGATGTAAATTTAGTAGACAAGAAGCTATCTCTTAGGAGTTCGGTAAGTTTTCTTTCATCATTTTTTATTTAGAATCTATTTGACCAAATTTTTAAGATTTGCTTATTTGAAAAGTTCTTCTAAAAATATATATTTGGAGAGTAACGATTTGTGTTTGATTAATCAATTTTAAAAACATTTTTATCAATTAGAGCATCAATTTGTATATGGCCGAATTTTCAAAAAGTGTTTTCCGAGAAGAAGCTAATTTTTTTCAAAACACTTCATCAACTACTCAAAATATTTGTCTAAAAACCTTATCAAACACTCCCAACTCTCAAAAAATAGTCACTTTTTAACAAAATAAGAGAACACTTTTGAAACAAGTTATTATCTCACTTCTTCTCTTTTTTTATTAACTATTTATTATTATATGTTTTTTCAGATTGATAACTCTATAGTGAAAAGTTTTGGCGCTGATGGAAAAATATGCATAAGTTCAAGGGTTTATCCAACATTAGCTATTCGTCAAAATGCACATTTATTTGCCTTCAATAATGGCACAGAGCCAATCAAGATTGAGACTTTGAATGCTTGGAGCATGAGTTCAGTTAGGATGAACGAAACATTTTCAAGAAAAGAATTTATGTCTAAAACAGTATGTGTACTTACTATGTCCCAAGAGACACAAAAATTGTGTCAAATTTAACAGTAGATGATGGCCTCAAGAATCCTCCATAACTGTCTCTCATTTATTTTGGTGAATTTATAGGGCATAGGGTATGTATATGTACTTCTCCATTACCATAAGTATACTAATTAAGAAGTTTGTTAACTTTTCTTTTTGTTTAGTTACGCAATTAAATGTGTGGTCTTATATGGAGTACTAATATTTGGTAATATTAGGCAAGTTGTTATGTGAAAGAGTTAGTTGATGTTTGGTACTATTTGGTCAAGTATTGCTCAATAAAAATACTTAGTGATGAAGAAATATAAAAGCAAAGAAGAAAGAGGATCGAGTGATCAGCCTACAACTTTCTTTTACCAATGAATAACTTAAATAAAATATGTCCAAAAGCACTTGATAGTTTTTTATCTAGTTCTAAGATATTCACTATTTTGTTATTTATTATTCTTTTTGGGATTTTTATCTTAGGAATATAGTATATATGACCAATTTCAGGACATATATAAAAATTATGAAAAAAATAGATTAATCATATGCTTTTAGGTAACGTCAATTGACTCATCACAAGAAATTGGGTTTACATGACGTCTTTATGGTGACTTCCTTAGTTGCAACAAATAATAATATTTTTTCTTGGCGACTCAGAAAACTTGCCACAACAAGTGATAACCTTTGTGGCGATGATGTTTAGTTAGTCGCCCTGAATAACATTTAGTCACAGTACAAAACTTATCTTGACGACCCTCTAGTAAAGGTTATTTGTGGCAATTTCTTTTTCTTTTTTTTTCCCACTCAAATGTTATACTTATACCCCTTTATCGTATTTGTGTAATTTGGAAAATCCCCAAGTTTTGCATTATTTTTTGAATTAGTTATTTAACACACACAAGAAAGGAATAGCAAATTAAATGGCAAAACACTCGTTCTCATTAAACAAGAAGCAACAAATTCTCCAAAACAATCGCCAATCCATTATAATCCATTATTTTATATAGATATTATCCAAATAAAATAGGAAAAACTGTCCTATCCTAAATTAACTCTCAAACTATTAATCAAAAACAAACTCCACCCTTCTTATTCTCTATAAATACTTCTCACAATTTCATTTCTTCTTCATTCCCAAGTTTCTTTCTCCCTATGACAACACAATAACAAAAATAAAAAAAAATATAAGTATTTAAATTAAATATTACTATCTGTCAAAGCCTATTGAGAAACAATGGAGTATTCATCCAGAAGCACTTCTCGTTGGGCTTTGCCAGTTATCTTAGTTTGTTTTTTTGTAGTTTTATTATCCAATAATGTTGTGTTTGCTTCCCACAAAGTTTTTGTTCACTTACAATCTGAGAGTGCTGTAAATGTACAAACTGTCGGTAGAACCGGTTACCATTTTCAACCCGAAAAACATTGGATCAATGGTACCGTATACGTTCTTTATATATGTGTCAATCTTTTTTATGCATGTATAATTTGAGTTAAACATAGTGAATTTTGTCGAACATGTTACGTCTAATCTAAGATCTGACTGATTAGCCCATCATCCGTTGTGTTAAGTGTTTATTGATGCATGGTATGTTCCCTTTGTGGGTTCTGTTCTTTATATATGTATCAATTATTTTTTTTGCACACACTATAGTCCTAGTAAGACTTAAGTGAATTTTATTTGTAGAACATGTTGTGTCTAGTCTAGATATGTCACTGATTACACCATGTATATACGATATATGGTTCAAGTTAGACATATTGAATTTTGTTGGACATGTTACGTCTAGTTTAGATCTGTCACTAGTCGACCATTATATATATCCACTATTTTAATGTGTCTATAGATGCATAATATATATGTTATATGATTTTTTCCTTTATGTTCATGCATTGATGGTGCAATTATGGATTTAATTGTTTCAATTATCTTCACTAATTATTTCTTGTCATTTTTCTTTTTCATGGTACCTCTCGATGCCTTCAAAACAAACTTACATTAGATCCCAATGGTGAGTCGATTTCTTTGAACTTATTTAATTCCCATTACATAAAATCACAAATTAATTATTCCTAATTATGCTATTGTTTTTCGTATTTTAAACAAAGACACCAATGTATTTCAATGGATTCTATCATCTATTCTACCAATACAACCCAAACGGATCAGTATGGGGTAACATTGTTTGGGCTCATTCCGTCTCAAAGGACTTAATCAATTGGATAAATTTAGAGCCCGCAATTTACCCATCCAAACCATTTGACCAATTTGGTACATGGTCCGGGTCAGCAACTATTCTGCCCGGTAACAAGCCCATTATCTTGTACACCGGAATAATAGATGCCAACAAAACCCAAGTCCAAAACTATGCCGTTCCAGCCAACATATCCGACCCATATCTCCGCGAATGGATCAAGCCCGATAATAACCCATTGATCGTACCCGATGCTAGCATTAACAAGACCCAATTCCGTGACCCAACAACAGCGTGGATGGGCCGAGATGGACATTGGAGAACTATAATAGGAAGTGGGAGAAAAAGAAGAGGGTTAGCCATAATGTATAGAAGTAAGGACTTTATAAAATGGGTCAAGGCCAAACACCCACTTCACTCTACTGCCGTTACTGGAAATTGGGAATGCCCCGATTTTTACCCTGTTTCATTGCAAGGCACTAATGGAGTAGATCAATATGGCGAAGAACATAAGTATGTGCTAACAAATAATATGGACGTCACTCGATTCGACTACTATACTATTGGTAAGTACGATACTAAAAAGGATAGATTTATTCCAGATAACGGTTCGATCGATAGCTGGAAGGGATTGAGACTCGACTATGGAAATTTCTATGCAACGAAGTCGTTCTATGACCCAAGCAAGAACCGAAGGGTTATTTGGGCTTGGGCTAACGAATCGGATATTCAGCCTGAAGATGCTATTGCAAAAGGATGGGCTGGAATTCAGCTGATCCCACGCAAAGTATGGCTCGACTCAAGTGGTAAGCAATTAGTTCAGTGGCCTGTTGAAGAACTAGACGCCCTAAGAACCCAGAAGGTCCAATTGAGCAACAAGAAGCTAAATAATGGGGAAAAGGTTGAAGTTGCAGGAATCACACCCGCACAGGTATATATACTTTTTAATTATTATTATTACTGTTATTATTATTATGTACTAACATTAGTTTGGAGTAACATAGTGCGGATTCATAATTTAAATTTTATAAAAATGGTAGGCTGATGTCGAGGTGACATTCTCTTTCGCAAGTTTGGACAAGGCAGAGTCATTTGATCCTACTTGGGCTGATCTTTATGCGCAAGATGTTTGTGCCCTTAAGGGTTCAAATGTTCAAGGTCAACTTGGGCCATTTGGGCTTGCAACATTGGCTTCTCAAAACTTGGAAGAAAACACACCTGTTTTCTTTAGAATTTTCAAAGCACAACAAAATTACAAAGTTCTCATGTGCTCTGATGCGACAAGGTATGCATATATATATATCACTATATTTGGCTTTATTTATTTATATATCACTTTAAAACATGGAAATTTTAGACAGATGCCCTATCATAAATTCATCAAATTTTTTCTCGTCTATAATGTTTTCGACTAATTCATCCGTAAAATAGTCTTGTTTTTTAGTAGTGTATTTTCTCTTTCTTAACACATTTTTCAATCTCTAGAGAAATTGACAAACCTCCTTATTTAATTTTGTTTATGTTTGACAGATCAACTCTTAAGCACAACGAAACAATGTACAAACCTTCATTTGCTGGATATGTGGATGTAGATTTAGTTGCAACCAAGAAGCTGTCTCTCAGGAGCTTGGTAAGTTTGCTTTCATCCTTAATTAGAGGTATCTGGTTCGAGTCCTGAAAACAAAATTTCCTTTGATAAGAACATTTTACCTTCCAAAGAGGGACTCTTCGGCACTAATTCGAATTAGTCGAGTTCCAAAGCAGACTTTTGAAAGAAAAGCCTAAAAAATAAATAAGTCCAATTCTATCTACTGAAACTCTTTTATTAACATTTTTTTGCTATGTATTTATTTGCAGATCGATAATTCAGTGGTGGAAAGTTTTGGTGCCGGTGGGAAGACATGCATAACATCAAGAGTTTATCCAACATTGGCTGTTGATGAGAAGGCACATTTATTTGTCTTCAATAATGGAACTGAGCCAATGACAATTGAGACTTTGGATGCATGGAGTATGAGCAAAGCTAAGATAAATTAAAAAGGAATTGGGAGAAACAAACTATGGAAAATGGCGGGAAATATGAGATTTTGATGGACATAAGAGTTTGTTATCAAGTATTTGGCTAAAAATGATGTTTCAACTCTATTGGTGTATGTCAATTAGATATCCCTTGAGGCAAAAAAAAACTTGTAAATAGTTGTCCTCTATTTTCAATTTATGAGAATAATATGTGTTGACACTCAATTTTGTCACATCTTTTCTGATTTATTTGTAATTTTAAATATTTTTGACACTTCAAAACAATTTATATATATATATATATATATATATATAGTATATATATATAAGGTTCTAATATCGTCATCTATTTTCAATATCATTATTTATTATTATTATTATTATTATTATTATTACTCGCATTTCCACTATCAGTTGCCTTTTAATATCCTAATCATAGTTTTTATCCTAAAAGTCTATGTTATTTTATTTTCTCAAAAACGACATCTCATTTTATTATTTTGAGCATTAAGCATTTCACAAATATTATGCTTTATTATTATCACATCGTTATATCTTATTTTAAATAATTTATATTTATTCAAAGCATTTTTAATATTAAACCCCTTTTTATATTTTAAACCCATAACCCATTTATTTCACAACCTAGAACAATTTCTACCAAAAATAAAATCAACCCAATTCCACAACCCATTTCCTCGGCCCAATCGGCCATCTCGCCCAAGCCCATCCGAAATACCCTTTTCCGCTAACCCCTAAAAACCTAATCCAAAAACCAAACACACCTTTCTCTCTCAAAATCAGTCGCCGCAGTCCAAACCTCTATATCATGTCTTTTTCAACCACCCGCCGCCTCACCCCACCAACCCTGACACCACCGCACCTACCACCCGACACCATCACGTCGCCCAGACCTGCACCCCTCAAAATCCGCCTCCAAAAATTATCATTTTTGCCCTTTAATTCAAATTTCAAACTCGGTTTAGGGGGGAATCCTCCTATAAAACCCCTATTTTGTTCTTCATTTGAGAGGGGGGGGGTTTCGAAGTCGGTCGAGTGCAAAAAATCAGAAAGAAAATGGTCGAGTCCCAAAAATCAGGTCATAACGTTGTTCGTTATAAGCAAAAAAGGGATTGTAAGGGTTTTTCTAAAGATGGGACAGAAGCCGATGTGGGCCTGATTCCCTTGTTGGGATACGTAGGCGGCCTATATCGGCTTCGGTCACACTATTAAAAAAAATTCCCCCCTTATCTTGCATGTGACAAAGTACATCCGTCTGATCACCTTGATAGAACAAGCAAGCAACCCACACAGGACTCGATTTTATCCAGTCAAAAGTTCATCATCCTAGCATACCAGAAACTGAGGCAAATTTTAAGGGTTCACTGCAAGAAGACGCCGATAGACATGGAAAGTGTTGGCTGACTAAGTCTTCAGTCAAAAGAAGAACTTTGGATAAGACGTTTGCTCTGTTTCACTGCATGTCACTATTCGAGAGTTCGACATTAATTCTTATTAATATGCATGCCTTCTTATAAGCAAATTTGTTTTCAACAAATATTTTCATTAGAGTTCGACAGAAATTTTTATTGATATGCATATTTTCTTATAAACAAATTGTTTTCAACAAATATTTTCATTAATGGCTAGCCAAGACTGGAAACTAGACCAGGGTTACATGACCCTAGCAAGAATCAAAGAATCGTGTGGGGTTGGAAGGGAATGAGGCTCGACTATGGAAATTTCTATGCGTCTAAATCGTTCTATGACCCTAGCAAGAATCAAAGAATCGTGTGGGGTTGGACTAATGAGTCTGACGTTTTAACCGATGATGAAATTAGGAAAGGATGGGCTGGAATTCAAGTTATTCCGCGTTAAGAAAGCAAAAGGTTCAATTAAACCACAAGAAGTTGCACGAAGGGAGAAAAGGTTGAAGTTAAAGGAATCACATCAGCACATGTTTAGACTTTTTCTAGTTAAACTTCATTACTATATATAGTATATTGATTATAGACTTATTATGCACTTGTTATACACTGGCGATGGCTACAAATTAAACTGTATAACTAGACGAATTTTTTTTAGCTGACTAGTTAAAAATGTAATGGTTTAAGTTGTCCTTTGTATATTAAAGCTAAACTTGTAAAACAGTTGCAAATGGCAGGCTGATGTGAAGTAATATTCTCTTTTTCAAGTTTGGACAAGGCAGAGCAATTTGATCCTAAATGGGCTGACCTTTATGCGGTAGATGTTTGTGCCATTAAGGGCTCGACCGTCCAAGGTGGGCTTGGGCCATTTGGATTTGCAACATTAGCTTCTAAATCTTTGGAAGAATTCACGCCTGTTTTCTTTAGAGTGTTCAAGGCCCAAAAAGATTATAAGGTCCTCATGTGCTCAGATGCCAAAGGTATATTTCTTCGATCTAATTAGTGGTAACCATCAAAATTAGATTTTCTCTCATTATTTATCCTTTTTGATCAAATATTACATGTCAATTTAATTATTGATAAGAACAGAATCTTGCTTAGACCTATCAAGCATGGATAATATAATATCGGAGCAAATATTGAGTAAATTAAGAATTAAAATGACACAACTCTTATATCATGATAAGAAGTAAATTTATTTATAACTGTCCATTAGTGTCATTGAAAAACGCTAACCTTATTTATTTTCTTTATCAATGGGCAGGTCTACCATTAGGCATAATGAACTCATTTGCTGGATATGTGGATGTAAATTTAGTAGACAAGAAGCTATCTCTTAGGAGTTTGGTAAGTTTGCTTTCATCATTTTTTATTTATAATCTATTTGACCAAATTTTTAAGATTTGCTTATTTGAAAAGTTCTTCTAAAAAATATATTTGGAGAGTAACGATTTATGTTTGATTAATCAATTTAAAAAATATTTTTATCAATTAGGGCATCAATTTGTATCTTGCCGAATTTTCAAAAAGTGTTTTCTGAGAAGAAGCTAATTTTTTTCAAAACACTTCATCAACTACTCAAAATATTTTTCTAAAACCTGATCAAACACTTCCAACTCTCAAAAATAGTCAATTTTAACAAAATAAGAGAACACTTTTGAAACAAGTTATTATCTCTCTTCTTCTCTTTTTTTATTAACTATTTATTATTATATATTTTTCAGATTGATAACTCTATAGTTGGAAGTTTTGGCGTTGGTGGAAAAACATGCATAAGTTCAAGGGTTTATCCAACATTAGCTATTCGTCAAAATGCACATTTATTTGCCTTCTATAATGGCACGGAGCCAATCAAGATTGAGACTTTGAATGCTTGGAGCATGAGTTCAGTTAGGATGAACTAAACATTTTCAAGAAAATAATTTATGTCTACAACAGTATGTGTACTTAATATGTCCCAAGAGACACAAAAGTTGTGTCAATTTTTTTTGGAAATTTGACTTTGGTGGGGCAGTTTTTATAGGATATGTACTACCTTGGGGTCAGATGAGCTTTTGGGGAGCTCCACCCATATTTAATGAATTAAACACTAGGGTTCCGCATGTTGGAGGCTTTGTCTCTCCACACGTGCATAATCTACTAAGTGAGTAGATGACCGTAGGGCCTTGAATCGTCAAATTTCATTGAGAAATGAAATAGATATTGGTCCACGAAGTAAGGTGTTTGAGGCATGGAAATATGGTGTGGGACAAATCTACCACATCAGTGGAAAAATGAAGAATTGCTCTCTTTATAAGTTTCTAAATTGGTTAAGGTTTTGGGACCCCAAGGGGTATCCCATGTGTTTAAAGGAGGGATGACCTAGATGTGCTTGGGTTCAAGGCTAAGCCCACACGCGCGCCGCCGCCGTTCGGTCTGGGCTCGGGTCTCAGGTCTCGGGCTTCTTCTAATATTATCTCTTTGGACCCCAAATTGTTTAATATTTACAGTTTGGTCCCTGGAGTTTCTGGAATATTGAATTTGGGAATGACGGAAGGCAGAAAGTTTCTGCCTACCGTTGTAGTTGATTTTTGGGGGCGTTATTGTGCATTACCAGCCATTACTTGGCTGATTAACTCCCTCCATTAACAACCATTACTTGGCTGAATTACACCCTCCGTCAATGGCCATAAACAGTCATTACTTGGCTATTTAATTCCCTCTTTCAATGGTCATTAACAGCCATGTCTTGGCAGTTGAGAGGTCTCCCCTTATGCTATATATTGATGCCTTTTTGGCTCAATTGTGAAAAACGAAAACAGAAACACAGATATATACACAGAAAAATGAGACACATTATACACACAGAGACAAAAACAGAAGAGAAACAACACACATTTTGTACACAATCAGTGAGCAGAAACAATGTCAAAATAGAAACTCTTCCTTCCTTTTTCATTTCTTCAGCAAGTCGTTTCGTGTTTGTTTTCTTCGTCAGAATCAACCTATTTGTTTTGTAGTGTTGATTAGAAGTGTTGTTTTATCTTGAGAGACTATTGCCCGTTAACGTAAAAATATATATCCGGGGAAATCTTGTCTTAAGGACAGAGTGTCATCACTCGACTCAGCACACAGTTGTAACTATCCAGATTTAGTGTTTCTTGATTTCATGTTATCAAGATTCAAGACTCAACAACTTTGCGGCAGTTCTGAATATTGGCAATTCATTTATCCTTTCGAACACTTGTAATATTTATTTACTTCCCGTACTGCTTTACATAACCAACAAATTTAACAGTAGATGATGGCCTCAAGAATCCTCCATAACTGTCTCTCATTTATTTTGGTGAATTTATAGGGCATAGGGTATGTATATGTACTTCTCCATTACCATAAGTATACTAATTAAGAAGTTTGTTAACTTTTCTTTTTGTTTAGTTACGCAATTAAATGTGTGGTCTTATATGGAGTACTAATATTTGGTAATATTAGGCAAGTTGTTATGTGAAAGAGTTAGTTGATGTTTGGTACTATTTGGTCAAGTATTGCTCAATAAAAATACTTAGTGATGAAGAAATATAAAAGCAAAGAAGAAAGAGGATCGAGTGATCAGCCTACAACTTTCTTTTACCAATGAATAACTTAAATAAAATATGTCCAAAAGCACTTGATAGTTTTTTATCTAGTTCTAAGATATTCACGATTTTATTATTTATTATTCTTTTTGGGATTTTTATCCAAGGAATATAGTATATATGACCAATTTCAGGACATATATAAAAATTATGAAAAAAATAGATTAATCATATGCTTTTAGGTAACGTCAATTGACTCATCACAAGAAATTGGGTTTACATGACATCTTTATGGTGACTTCCTTAGTCGCAACAAATAATAATATTTTTTCTTGGCGACTCAGAAAACTTGCCACAACAAGTGATAACCTTTGTGGCGATGATGTTTAGTTAGTCGCCCTGAATAACCTTTAGTCACAGTACAAAACTTATCTTGACGACCCTCTAGTAAAGGTTATTTGTGGCAATTTCTTTTTCTTTTTTTTTCCCACTCAAATGTTATACTTATACCCCTTTATCGTATTTGTGTAATTTGGAAAATCCCCAAGTTTTTGCATTATTTTTTGAATTAGTTATTTAACACACACAAGAAAGGAATAGCAAATTAAATGGCAAAACACTCGTTCTCATTAAACAAGAAGCAACAAATTCTCCAAAACAATCGCCAATCCATTATAATCCATTATTTTATATAGATATTATCCAAATAAAATAGGAAAAACTGTCCTATCCTAAATTAACTCTCAAACTATTAATCAAAAACAAACTTCACCCTTCTTATTCTCTATAAATACTTCTCACAATTTCATTTCTTCTTCATTCCCAAGTTTCTTTCTCCCTATGACAACACAATAACAAAAAATAAAAAAAAATATAAGTATTTAAATTAAATATTACTATCTGTCAAAGCCTCTTGAGAAACAATGGAGTATTCATCCAGAAGCACTTCTCGTTGGGCTTTGCCAGTTATCTTAGTTTGTTTTTTTGTAGTTTTATTATCCAATAATGTTGTGTTTGCTTCCCACAAAGTTTTTGTTCACTTGCAATCTGAGAGTGCTGTAAATGTACAAACTGTCGGTAGAACCGGTTACCATTTTCAACCCGAAAAACATTGGATCAATGGTACGTATACGTTCTTTATATATGTGTCAATCTTTTTTATGCATGTATAATTTGAGTTAAACATAGTGAATTTTGTCGAACATGTTACGTCTAGTCTAAGATCTGACTGATTAGCCCATCATCCGTTGTGTTAAGTGTTTATTGATGCATGGTATGTTCCCTTTGTGGGTTCTGTTCTTTATATATGTATCAATTATTATTTTTGCACACACTATAGTCCTAGTAAGACTTAAGTGAATTTTATTTGTAGAACATGTTGTGTCTAGTCTAGATCTGTCACTGATTACACCATATATATACGATATATGGTTCAAGTTAGACATATTGAATTTTGTTGGACATGTTACGTCTAGTTTAGATCTGTCACTAGTCGACCATTATATATATCCACTATTTTAATGTGTCTATAGATGCATAATATATATGTTATATGATTTTTTCCTTTATGTTCATGCATTGATGGTGCAATTATGGATTTAATTGTTTCAATTATCTTCACTAATTATTTCTTGTCATTATTTCTTTTTCATGGTACATCTCGATGCCTTCAAAACAAACTTACATTAGATCCCAATGGTGAGTCGATTTCTTTGAACTTATTTAATTTCCATTACATAAAATCACAAATTAATTATTCCTAATTATGCTATTGTTTTTCGTATTTTAAACAACACCAATGTATTTCAATGGATTCTATCATCTATTCTACCAATACAACCCAAACGGATCAGTATGGGGTAACATTGTTTGGGCTCATTCCGTCTCAAAGGACTTAATCAATTGGATAAATTTAGAGCCCGCAATTTACCCATCCAAACCATTTGACCAATTTGGTACATGGTCCGGGTCAGCAACTATTCTGCCCGGTAACAAGCCCATTATCTTGTACACCGGAATAATAGATGCCAACAAAACCCAAGTCCAAAACTATGCCGTTCCAGCCAACATATCCGACCCATATCTCCGCGAATGGATCAAGCCCGATAATAACCCATTGATCGTACCCGATGCTAGCATTAACAAGACCCAATTCCGTGACCCAACAACAGCGTGGATGGGCCGAGATGGACATTGGAGAACTATAATAGGAAGTGGGAGAAAAAGAAGAGGGTTAGCCATAATGTATAGAAGTAAGGACTTTATAAAATGGGTCAAGGCCAAACACCCACTTCACTCTACCTCTGCCGCAGATCGGAAATTGGGAATGCCCCGATTTTTACCCTGTTTCATTGCAAGGCACTAATGGAGTAGATCAATATGGCGAAGAACATAAGTATGTGCTAACAAATAATATGGACGTCACTCGATTCGACTACTATACTATTGGTAAGTACGATACTAAAAAGGATAGATTTATTCCAGATAACGGTTCGATCGATAGCTGGAAGGGGTTGAGACTCGACTATGGAAATTTCTATGCAACGAAGTCGTTCTATGACCCAAGCAAGAACCGAAGGGTTATTTGGGCTTGGGCTAACGAATCGGATATTCAGCCTGAAGATGCTATTGCAAAAGGATGGGCTGGAATTCAGCTGATCCCACGCAAAGTATGGCTCGACTCAAGTGGTAAGCAATTAGTTCAGTGGCCTGTTGAAGAACTAGACGCCCTAAGAACCCAGAAGGTCCAATTGAGCAACAAGAAGCTAAATAATGGGGAAAAGGTTGAAGTTACAGGAGTCACACCCGCACAGGTATATATACTTTTTAATTATTATTATTACTGTTATTATTATTATGTACTAACATTAGTTTGGAGTAACATAGTGCGGATTCAGAATTTAAATTTTATAAAAATGGTAGGTTGATGTCGAGGTGACATTCTCTTTCGCAAGTTTGGACAAGGCAGAGTCATTTGATCCAACTTGGGCTGATCTTTATGCGCAAGATGTTTGTGCCCTTAAGGGTTCAAATGTTCAAGGTCAACTTGGGCCATTTGGGCTTGCAACATTGGCTTCTCAAAACTTGGAAGAAAACACACCTGTTTTCTTTAGAATTTTCAAAGCACAACAAAATTACAAAGTTCTCATGTGCTCTGATGCGACAAGGTATGCATATATATATATATCACTATATTTGGCTTTATTTATTTATATATCACTTTAAAACATGGAAATTTTAGACAGATGCCCTATCATAAATTCATCAAATGTTTTCTCGTCTGTAATGTTTTCAACTAATTCATCCGTAAAATAGTCTTGTTTTTTAGTAGTGTATTTTCTCTTTCTTAACACATTTTTCAATCTCTAGAGAAATTGACGAACCTCCTTATTTAATTTTGTTTATGTTTGACAGATCAACTCTTAAGCACAACGAAACAATGTACAAACCTTCATTTGCTGGATATGTGGATGTAGATTTAGTTGCAACCAAGAAGCTGTCTCTCAGGAGCTTGGTAAGTTTGCTTTCATCCTTAATTAGAGGTATCTGGTTCGAGTCCTGAAAACAAAATTTCCTTTGATAAGAACATTTTACCTTCCAAAGAGGGACTCTTCGGCACTAATTCGAATTAGTCGAGTTCCAAAGCAGACTTTTGAAAGAAAAGCCTAAAAAATAAATAAGTCCAATTCTATCTACTGAAACTCTTTTATTAACATTTTTTTGCTATGTATTTATTTGCAGATCGATAATTCAGTGGTGGAAAGTTTTGGTGCCGGTGGGAAGACATGCATAACATCAAGAGTTTATCCAACACTGGCTGTTAATGAGAAGGCACATTTATTTGTCTTCAATAATGGAACTGAGCCAATCACAATTGAGACTTTGGATGCATGGAGTATGAGCAAAGCTAAGATAAATTAAAAAGGAATTGGGAGAAACAAACTATGGAAAATGGGGGGAAATATGAGATTTTGATGGACATAAGAGTTTGTTATCAAGTATTTGGCTAAAAATGATGTTTCAACTCTATTGTTGTCTGTCAATTAGATATCCCTTGAGGCAAAAAAAAACTTGTAAATAGTTGTCCTCTATTTTCAATTTATGAGAATAATATGTGTTGACACTCAATTTTGTCACATCTTTTCTGATTTATTTGTAATTTTAAATATTTTTGACACTTCAAAACAATTTTAATATATATATATATATGGTTCTAATATCGTCATCTATTTTCAATATCATTATTTATTATTATTATTATTATTATTACTCGCATTTCCACTATCAGTTGCCTTTTAATATCCTAATCATAGTTTTTATCCTAAAATTCTATGTTATTTTATTTTCTCAAAAACGACATCTCATTTTATTATTTTGAGCATTAAGCATTTCACAAATATTATGCTTTATTATTATCACATCGTTATATCTTATTTTAAATAATTTATATTTCTTCAAAGCATTTTTAATATTAAACCCCTTTTTATATTTTAAACTCATAACCCATTTATTTCACAACCTAGAACAATTTCAACCAAAAATAAAATCAACCCAATTCCACAACCCATTTCCTCGGCCCAATCGGCCATCTCGCCCAAGCCCACCTCACCAACCCTGACACCACCGCACCTACCACCGGACACCATCACGTCGCCCAGACCTGCACCCCTCAAAATCCGCCTACAAAAATCATCATTTTTGCCCTTTAATTCAAATTTCAAACTCGGTTTAGGGGGGCCTATAAAACCCTCCTTTTGTTCTTCATTTGAGATGGGAGTTTTCCAAGTCGGTCGAGTCCCAAAAATCAGAAAGAAAATGGGTTCGTTTCTAATTTTTGGTTTATGAAAATACTCCTCTTTCATTCCTTAATCTTAATTGGAAAAATCCTTTTTTGAATACTAGTTTCAGTCGTAAAAATCTGCCATTTTTCTGTGTTCTTCATTTTTCGGAATGGGTGGGGTTTCCGGTTTGGGTCAGAACTGAAGCATGTTCTGTTTCGGGTTAAGAACCTGGGTCTAAAATCGCAAAATCAGCATTCTAGAAAATCGCACAATCAACTTTCCAAAATCGCAAAAATCATCATTTTTAAATAACTTCTCCGAGCGAGGTTGACAATTCGAAACACGCCTCGGTTCGCTGCCCGGAGAAGGTCAGTAAACACAAATTCCTCTCAGTGTATTTTCTGTATTTTTATGTGTTTTGTTGTTGATTATGTGATAAGATAGTCATTTTTATTATTATGTTCATTAATGCGTTAAGTCCGTTAGCTTGTTTAATTGGCTATTAATGTTCAGAAATGCTTTGCTTGTATTATTAGATTTATACTTAATATGATAAGAAGCTTTGTGTGTGTGTGTGTGTTGATTTCTAGACATTGTGTGATCATGTTGGACTCAAATGTTGAAGTATGCTTGTCTTACTGAGTTCCCGTAGTTAGTTCAGTAAGCATTTATTGTTTGTTAGCGGCGGAATGTTAGTTACTTAACTTATAATCTGCTTAGTAATCATCTTAGTTGCCTTGTTCCTTCTTTAGAAGTGTCAATATGCCTAATATATATAATGAGTATGGTCTTATGTGCTGAGATTAACATATCTGAAGTGTTTCCTTTAAGTGGTTATTTGGCTCAACTCTGTTTGTCTCACAAATGTCTACTAAACTGATTACACACTTTCCTTATCTATTTAAGTGTTAAAATGTATCCATGATAGCATGTAATATCTTTTAAGTTATGTTATGAGGCATGCCTTAACTTTCAAATCATTTGGACAGTGCATGTGCTAGTATATTGCATTTACTAAGCCAGTTTATATCATGTTAATCATCATCCCCTGTTTGGCATACACTTTGTTTGTAATCATCTTCCATATAAATATGTATAGGATAGTTTGAAATTGAAACTTCCTAGGGGATGAGTAAAAAATATATGGATGGTACCCCCTTTTGTTTGTCTGAGTTTTCTTCCAGTTTTGTCATTCCCTCTGGTTGTGAGTTATTGACTGTTAAGATGGGCTTGACTAGTTAGATGGAGAATTTGTTCTTCATAACCCCTTTGTCTGGCATATTACTATGTTTTAATTGATGTTCTATAGTAAGATGAGTTTTCAGACCCTCAGCTCCAATGATAATTTTTGTGTTCTTTTTTATTCATGACTTCTGGTGCACCGAGATACATTGTGGATCTGGTTGGTCACTTGATTATTCATAGGGGATTGATCCTGTCATTGTCTTATTACATTAGCCTAACTTGGACTGATCATGACAATTGTTAAATGTCTTACATTTTATTTGTTAAAATATTCTCTTCTAGATATTTATTATTTGCCTTGTTTGTTTCTTGGCATGACATGAGGAAAATACAAACCTCAAATGATATTTGTGCATTTTGGGATAACTGTTGCTGACTGGAGAAATTGATTGGAGCTGCCACAATTGGGAGCTACTGATTTCATGAAGTTGGTTATTGCTACATCTTCAGTTACTATTATGGGCTGGTTTCTGCATCTGCTTCTTTGTCATATGCAAATGGTTGCTGCCTTTTGGGAGCTGAAAATGCTACACTTTGTGATAGATATACCTGCTTTCCTGCTCTGCTATTTCTAGTCACTTTGCTGCTATATGTTGCTGCACCTTGCGCCGATTTGGGTGAATTATTTGCTGTGATTTTTCAGCCAAACTACTGTTGGTTTCTTGGCTGAAACTGTTGCTTTAAGACTGTTTCGGGAAGCTGCAATATCTCTGAAAAATTTACTGATTTGAATATGATACTACACTTTGGCTGATGAGAATAATTAATTTGAGGCATGCTCCTTCCGGAAAGGGACCTCGGTTTGCTTTCCTTCGGAAAAAGGGCGATGATGAGACTTATAACAAAAACACATGTGAGAAACCAACATGCGTGGACGAGGAGACTAGATTGACCGACGAGTCTCTAATTCGCAGCCACGACATGAATGGAATTTCTTTTACTTAAAAAAACATAAGTCTGAGCCTTCCGTAATCAAAACTTCTATTGTTGTGTAGGATCCTTAAACTGGCATTCCGCTCATATTTTCTCCACTTCGGAAAATTGACATTATCACACATTACACGCGATGTGTGTTTCGCACACCCGCAAATTTTCTTTCAAATTACCATATTTTAGGAGAGTTGGCGTATGTGCGGGGTGTTCGGATCATCCGGTGGCCGCGTAGCCTTCTCACTCGAGCAGTCCGCTCGAGAACCTTCAGTCTAGTAAGCCAAATCTTTAAAAAAAAAATAAGATAGAGCTATACCACCCTTTATCTTAAGTCATGCATGTATACATCTTAGGTGGGTCGATCCTTGGCATCGACTCCACAATTAAGAAATCCACCAAAATTGTCGACGGGTCTCACAACCCAACGACCAATCAGCATTCTATGTGTAGCGTGATAATAATAGACGGATCCAAGCCTAATCATGACATGCGGAAATTGGGAAAATTTAGCCTTTATTTCCAACAGAAAGCATTTTAATTCAGTTGGCTTTGATCAATCTATCGTAATTTCGCTAATTTGACGTTTAGGCCCACCTCTGGCATAAAAAAGGCCTCATGCATGTTAGGACACACATTTAATTCCCATACAATCTGCTTGCTATTTTGTTGCTTTCACTCTGTGCATATTATTTGAAGCAATAATTTCTCACCTTATACTAACTTGGTTTTCTTCATTTTTAGAAGGTTTATCTTTGCCTAATTTATTTCCCCAAAAGGTTGATTCGTGTTGACTGAAACTGGCGGAACACTCATACGTCACAAGATCAAAGGCACGACCATCCAGCAAAATGATTAATTCAGTACAAAATGATCCAGTATCCTTCACAACTCATTTTGGCTCAGTGACCCAGCCATTTGGGATGTAGAGCAGGGAGATGTTTTGGAAAATTGGACATGTGCCCCGGCCCTGTTTCTCCGGGAAGCTTGGTAGAAATTGTATTAGCACTTTTTGAAACAATGCAATTCAGATTGAGGCCTGAATCGCTTTTATTTAATATGTTTTGCTTGCACCTTTGGAAAGCTTAAACGACAAATCCACATTGCTTTTGCTATTTCAAAATTTATTTTGTTTAATAATTTTATTTTCTCTTTCAGCATGCAGACTAATAAATTTGTCGATAATGTAAATGTGACATGTAGTGAAACAAGCAAACAAAATCCAAACAACAAACAAGACTTCAAAGAATATGAGGAAGACTCACAGCCAGAAGAATTGGTACATTTTTAGAATAAGTCAAAGCCAAATTTAGATGAAATAGAGGTAGTAAATTTGAGAGATGCAAAGTATGTAAAGGAAACAAGAATCGGCATCCATCTGAGCACCGCATAATATATCGACGTGTTTGCTTGGTCTATCGTCAGGTCTGAGCACAGATATTGTTTCGCATAAATTACCTATTGATCCATCCTGCCCTCCGGGGAAACAAAAACCAAGGAAAATCAAGCCTGATTTGAGTTTAAAAGTCAAGGAAGAAGTTTCCAAGCAATTCGATGCGAAGGTCATTCGAGTTACAAGATACCCCACTTGGTTAGCCAACATCGTACATGTGCCTAAGAAAGATTGAAAAATACGGGTATGCATGGATTATCAAGATCTCAACAAGGCTAACCCGAATGTTGATTTTCCTCTCCTAAATATTCACATACTCATTGATAATTGTGCGAAGCATGAATTACAGTCATTTGTTGATTATTTTGTTGGTTACCACCAAATCTTAATGGATGAGGAAGACACAGAAAAGACAGCATTCACTATACCTTGGGGAGTATACTATTACCGGGTAATGTCGTTCGAACTCAAGAACGCAAGTGTTACCTATATGAGAGCAATGACTACTATTTTCCATGATATGATCCATAAGGAAATCGAGGTCTATGTAGATGACGTTATTATCAAGTCGCGAAAGGCTTCGAATCACTTGACAGATTTAAAGTTCTTTGACCGGCTGAGGCAGTACAATCTGAAGTTAAATCCTACAAAATGTGTATTTGGTGTCCCTGCTTGGAAGCTGTTAGGTTTCGTCATAAGTAGAAGGGGCATTAAATTGGACCCCTCGAAGATAAAAGTTATTCAAGATTTGCCTCATCCAAAGAGTTGAAAGGACGTGATGCGTTTTTTCGATCGTCTCATCTACATCATCAGGTTCATAGCACAATCAACAGTAATATGTGAGCCAATATTCAAGCTACTGAAGAAAGATGTTGCTACCAAGTGGACAACGAATTTCCAACAAGCTTTTGATAGAATCAAAGAATACTTGTCTAATCCACCTATTTTGGTGCCTCCAGAACCCAAAAGACCTTTGTTGTTATATTTGTCTGTGTTAGAAAATGTGTTTGGATGCGTGCTAGGACAACATGATGAAACAGGAAAGAAGGAGCAAGTTATATACTACTTGAGCAAGAAATTCACACCTTATAAAGCTCGGTATACTTTGCTGGAACGCACTTGTTGTGCCTTTGACATGAATTGCACAAAAAATTAGACATTATATATCTGCATATACCACTTATCTCATCTCAAGAATGGACCCGTTCAAATACATCTTTCAGAAGCTCATGCCTACTGGGAAGCTAACAATATGGATAATAACAAGCTGAAGTGGGCCAAACTAAAAAAATCATTTGTATATAACCAATAACAAGCTCAAATGGACCTTAATGATAAATTTGTTTCCGGCGAAAATAAGTGCAACTAGTGCTTTACATGACATTCGACGAGTCAATCTCTAAACATTAGGATTAGAGGGTCGTTGAACAAGGACGGCTATACGCTCGCAATAGTCCAGCGTCCTTAAAGCGTTCACGGGGCAACCTGTTCGAACCAACGAGGCACGCATCAAGGAGGTAACCCTCAATCCTTGACTGACCTCGATACATATTCCTTACGTATTTTACTACATATATCTACTAGGCAAGCCTTAGGATTTCGGTAGGCAAATATATATAGGATTGCGTTCTATTCCTTTATTTTGGTGAATGTTTGTTTTAATTTAGACATAATTGTATAATTAAAACAAGCCCTGTAATTTGACACCGAGCCTGTCCGGATTTCGGTTCGTTCCTTTATTTTGGTGCACGCTTGTTTTACCTAGATATTATTGTATAATTAAAACAAGCCTTGTAATTTGACACCGAGCTTGTCCGGTTATATATTGCGAATTTTCATTACTTAGTACAATTGTATAAGTTCGCACAATTTTGTATTCACCGGGCCTGTCCGGATTCAGATACAGGCTAATTATACTTTGTAAACTGGGTCATGGGAAAAAGGAAAAAAGAAAAAGGAGCTTTTCAAGTCGTTAAACATACGAATGGGCCAGGCACCTATTGAGGTCGAGATTAATGACCCCGTTGTCTTCCCTCCAATTGCCACCGGCCCCACTTCAAAAGGGAACGCATGCAATGGTCTTCAAGTGGGGGGAGACAACGCGGGAAAGAAGATTATATCCACTGAGGAGGGAGCTTCGGACTTCACTCCCTCCTCTGTCACACTAGGCTCTGAAGACACTACTTCGGCTTCGAGCAGTACCAATTGTGACACGGCAAAGGAAGAAGTTGCGGACAGAAAGATCCAAGAGGAAGGTGTGAGTCAAAGCAAGCAGGCTTACGCGTCCGTGGTAAGCGGCAACCGAAACGTTTCCAATGGTAAACGTCTACACTATGTCAAAGATAGTTGTCATGACGACCCTGTGGAATTATCTAGAGCAGATGTTGATGATCTTACCGACACATGGGGTTATCTATTGGTTGGTTACTTTGCGGGGACATTCCCGGGGAGCATAGCCCTTATGAAGCTATGTAAATCGTGGGGAGTCACGTACAGGTTTCACCGTCCATGCATCGGGTTGGATAGTCTTTAAATTCAACAATGAGGCAGACAAAGAGAAGGTTATGGCCAATGGACCGCATTTTGTATACATCACACCTCTACTGATGAAGGACATTCCACATTGTTTCACATTCGACATACAGGAGATATACACTGTACCTATTTGGGCCGGGGGCAATTGGAGGGAAGACAATGGGGTCATTAATCTCGACCTCAATAGGTGTCTGGCCCATTCATATGTTTAACGCCTTGAAAAGCTTCTTTTTCTTTTTCCTTTTTCCCATGACCCAGTTTACAAAGTATAATTAGCTTGTATCTGAATCCAGACAAGCCCGGTGAATACAAAATTGTGCGAACTTATACAATTGTACTAAGTAATGAAAATTCGCAATATATAACCGTACAGGCACAGTGTCAAATTACAAGGCTTGTTTTAATTATACAATAATATCTAGGTAAAACAAGCGTGCACCAAAATAAAGGAACGAACCGAAATCCAGACAGGCCCAGTGTCAAATTACAGGGGTTGTTTTAATTATACAATTATGTCTAAACTAAAACAAGCATTCACCAAAATAAAGGAACAGATCGAAATCCTATATATATTTGCCTACCGAAATCCTAAGGCTCGCCTAGTAGATAAAGAAGTAAAATACGTAAGGAATGCGTATCGAGGTCAGTCAAGGATTGAGGGTTACCCCCTTGATGGGTGCCTCATTGGTTCAAACAGGTTGCCCCGTGAACGCTCTAAGGACGCTGGACTATTGTGAGTGTATAGCCATCCTTATTCAACGACCCTCCAAACATCATTTAGTCAAACCCACAACAAGGTCTTGAAAGAAAGACAAGATGTTCTTGGTATTCAGGTCCACTTTAACAGTATATTGGTCCAAATGTTTCACAACCCATATTCAACTTCAAAATGGAGTCACCTTAAAACATCAACACTGGGCCAACAAAGGTGACTACATTCTAACAAAATACCAGGAATTAAGAAAGCTTCAATTTGAGATATCTTAATCTTGGAACAAGTTTGGTAAGTCAGAATACATTATCATTGTTGGAGCTCACGGAGTTATTAGCTGACTCTTGCACAATAGAGTTTCCATCATTCCTTCATATTATGAACATGGACAAAAATGACTAAACCAAAAAATATTGCAAGTCACAGTATCGTTATGCCTCGATAATTCAGGTCATAGAGGAAGAATTCAACCGCTCGCACATCTAATATTCTCATCATTCTTGTCATAACTAAACAGTAAAGTCATTTGAGACAAATTCACAAACTAAGTTTTGGTTCCTGGTTTGCAAAGAATAGAAACAAAATCTGATACATATCACTAATTTTTGTTTGCTCAAACTCTCTAAAAGTGTTGCAGAAAAAGCATTAAATTCTACACTAATACCCAACATCTTCCTTTGAAGAGAAACAAATAAGTAGAACTATGAAGGAAACAAAAAGTGATGGAATTAAGCTGTTAAGTCAGAATATCAATAAACCTCAGAAGTTTTAGCTCATAGGGAATACATCTAATAGTATCATCATTCTTTGCCATAAATTGAGTTTCAATATATTGTAAATGATACAACCAACGTGTTCCTAAATACACTTTTACAACCAACACAAGGAAAAGGTGAAAACAAATACTCTTACAAATTAAAGGGAAAGGTCAGAATATCAATATGCGGTTATAGTGTAAAGATTCAACAGGGAGTTCTCCCTTCACACAATAGATATTCATCATTCCTACATATGAAAACTAAAATGTCCAAAAATGACAAATTTTAATAAATCAAAACAAAAGAGTAAATCATAAAAACAAGTCCGAATATCAATAAGCTTCGATGTTTGAGCTGAAAGAGGAATTCACCTCTCGCACGTCTATTTTTTAATCACTCTTACCATAACAAGACATAAATTTATAAATAAATCTAGAAATATAATACACATTACGAAGAAACTTTTCAAAATAAGCGTGAAATATGTACACCGACCAGCCATTCAAAATGTTACTGGTTCTATAATACCATATGAGAAAAGTAGAGCTAGTAGCATATTTGAAATCACATTTCAAAAGTTTTCATTTTCATTCTAAACATCATGCCTAATCAAACAAGACATTCTAAATTAAAATGGAAAGTACTTTGTAATGGCAAGTCAGACTATCAATATGCCTCGATAATTGAGCTCATAGAGGAATTCGCCCCTCGCACATCTAATTTGATTTCATCATTCTTGCCATAACAAAGAGTAAATTTACCACCAAAAACGAACTTGCAGTACAATGTACAAACCCATAAAATAGTCATTTAAAGTATCTTTGGTTCCATAATCCCATATGTGAAAAATATAACTAAATAGGGATATGACTCCATTAATATTAAATTCTAAAAGAATGGGCATTTCTAAATTTGAAAAGAATTTAACTTGACATTAAATTGTTTTACAACTATACAAATGTTATAGCATATGTGAGACCATAAATTTCAAATGAAAGAAAAAGTACTTCATTAAAGGCAAGTCAGAATATCAATAAGCCTCGACGATTAGCTCATAGAGGAATTCACCTCTCACACATCTAATTGGTTTTCATCATTCTTGCCACAACATAGAATAATTTACTAAAAGAACTTGCAATTTAATGTACACCTCACCAAAATTAGAGCCATTTACAGTGTGTTTGGTTCTATAATCCCATAAAATGGGAAAGATAGACAAAAAAGGATGACCCAAAAAACAAATAGGCAAGGCAAAAGGAGACTCTAAAGGAAAACCCTAAAGAGAAACTTTAGTATATAACACCCTTTATGTGTACATTGTACATGAAAAGAGTATGGTTATATAGAGTTAATATAGCGCGGCTATGACTCAAAACGCTTCCATAGAGCATAGTGGAAGGCGATCTTAAGGGCTGCGCAAAACAAATCAAATTAATCTACAACATAAAACATATTCCTAAACAACTATCTATACAAAGTAAATATCAAAAATGTTGCAACATCATCCATAAATCAAAACTTCTGATGGAACCAAAGCTTATTATAGGAGCAGCCCAGTGCACTAAGCTCCGGCAATGCACATGGTAGGGGGGCTGGACTACTCTACATTTCTGCAAGAGATTATTTTCATGACTTAACGTTACCTACTGTTCAAGGAATAAAAAATTCTTAATACTCATTATTTACCAAAAAATCATGCTCTTTCTTGTGTTTCTTGTATAAAAAGAATTCTAACCTAGTACATCAAAGCAAATTGACTCAATTTTTCATATTTTGGGAAAAGAATGCTCTTGTGAATGGTAATATATCAATTTTAGTAATTAATTTGAAATATTAGGTGCATAATAGCACTATATCATTCATGAAAATCAAACTGCAAGAATAAATACAGCTAACAAAGTTGAAGAATGGATATAAATTTTAGGAACAAAAACTAATCTCTAGTGCACTAGACAAACAACATTAAATTAAACACAATGTAACCTATTGTAAAAAGAAAAAAACACAAGTCATAATTTATATCAAAGTTTAGATTTTTTTTGTTTAAAATAAGGTGTATAATGTACCAGTCATGATAATCAACTGCAATAGAAGAAAAGTCAGGTGACTAAGTTGAGAATGGCAATAACTGTAAGGGTGGTATAACAACCCCTGTAGCATCCTTATTTGCATAAGAGGCTGCAGTTATAAAACCCATTAAAACTCAAAACATAACCTTAACAACAACAATATACCCAATGAAATTACATAACATAAAAATCTGGAATGGATAGAATGTACACAGAACTTAGTAGAGCGGCTATTTACGAGAGACACTTGACTCAAGAAAAAATATATATTTAACAAGAACTAAAATAAAAGGTCATTGAGAAAATCAAAGCATTTTTTGGAGAAGAAGCTGCCTTTGTTTCTGCTACCATGGGGGGCTGTTCCCCAAAATTGTTGAAGTGGGAAATAGATATTTATAGACTCAGTAAGTTAGGGTTTTAGCAGAGCATTAATAATGGGCCGAAGAGTATTAGAGCCCAAAACCATATACAGGATTACTAAGGCCTAAATGATGGAGAAGGAAGGTAGTTGGGCTGAACAGATATATGAAGATTGTAGAAATGACACACGGAGCCCTCGTAGAATTTATATTTAAAATATTTTCGGTTATTAAAAATTACTAATTACAGCGTACGTGCATTGTATGTGTGAATAAATTAAAAATTCTATACGAAAATAGAACATTATGTAAAATAGATGCAACATTTACTGGAATGACACATCATAGGCTGTGTTTTAAGTGAAGGAGAGAGACAAACAATATCATTACATTGTCTTAGTTGCTAAATTACGTGTAATAAGTGTTGGAAATTTACTAATGTGGAATTAAGTTTAACCCATTATTTATGGCTCGAACAATTAGGGCCCCGCACGTCGAAAACGTCGTTTCCACACACGTGCACACGTAGTACCAAGTATCGCAAATTTCATTAGTGAAAAAGATATTGGTACGTAAGTGAAACGTTTGATACATAGAATGATGGACGGTTATTGGCCAAATGACAAAGTATTCCACGTTGGTAAACGAAGGAAGAAGTGTACGAAGTGTACGATGAAACGAGTCGGAAATCGTCGCGGAGCCGCGAAGGGCCGCGGCGCAGCCCCGTCGGAGCCGAGGCGCCGGAGCGCTAACTGGGTCTTCAGTTACTGGAGCCGCGGCGCTTCGGAGGTAGAATGCTGCGATGGAAAGTTGAAAAGTTCTGACCTCTGGGCTAGGTTTTGGAGCATTGAATCTCCATTACTTGGCACATGAATTCAGCCATTATTTGGCTGAATGTAACCCCTCAATAAGTGTCATTACATGGATATTGAAGGTCATTAGTTAGCTAGTTGAGGAGTCATCTCTGTACACTATAAAATTGAGGCCTTTGGCTCAATTGTTCATAACACTTAGAAAATACTACATAATTTTTGAATTTATCTTCTTCCTCTCTAGCAAGTTTACTATACTCAAAGTTCTTTAAGAGTAACAATTGAGTTTCCTTTATTCAATTGTTAAGTTGATATTGTATCTTGGGAGACTATTGCCCGACAACGTAAAAGGAGATATACGGGGCAATTTTGTCTTAAAGACAGAGTGTCATCACTCGACTCAACAAATCACACAAGGAGTTTGTTTCATTCTTGATTTCCAGATTTATTGTAATCTTTAGATTATCCTTTCTAACAATTGTAATAGTTACTTACTTCATGTTCCCTGCAATTGTTGTATCACACAATAAGTAGTTAAATTTTCTTCTCTTTGTTTTAAATATATAATGATATATCAGGAATTAAGCTCCTTGTTGGCTCTTTTACCTAATCCAGCAAGAACCAATATCTGATCCATTGTATATGCTTCTCAATTTTGAAAGATTTCTATAAAATAATGATGGAAAAAGGTCTTCTTTTCTCTCCGACGAGCTCATCTCCGGCAAACACCGAACCAGCCACGCACAGCCCCCATTACCTTCTCCCTCCCCCTCTTCTTGCTCGCTCCCCTTCTCCGTGAACAGCGAGCTCAAGCTCGCCGGAAAAAATGCCCAGTTCTGGCCGCTTGCAATGATTAATCAATGGGTCGTCGGATCTAATGCTTAGGTGGATGGTCATGTGGACAATCTTTTCCACATATTACTGTCCCGTCAACAAATCTGGCAGTCCATCAAGTAGATGATCCTTTCGATTGACGGCAAGGGCCATTTGATACCAAAAATAAACGGATGATATATGTGGTCTATTTCAAATAGTTCAGAGGTAATTTTGATCATTTTTCGTATTATAGCATAAGCTTCTGCTATTGTACTTCTTTTTTATACCTCAATTCATTTATTTTTTTCTAATATTGACATGATTGTATAGTTGGCTAGATTTATTTATTTTATATGATACAGTGCATAGTTTATCAAGTGCAATATAATCATCCTCAGCCAATTATTTATTTAGGTACATCATTATTTTTACAAGCGTTTTAAGATTAATTATGCTTCATACCTTAATTCTTGACTAATCTGCGTCTTATTCTTCTTTCTAATACATGTCATTGTCAGAAAAGAAGTAATGACACTTTTACGAGTTCTATCAGTTCCTTGTACAGATAAATTCCCTTTTGCATAGTTATGTCTTTATTACTTTGTGAAGGGTAAAGTGAGAAGGTGAAATTCTCCACTTGTACCATAAGCCCCTTGACCAGGTGGGATGTAAATCGAGGGATATGCGCGAGTGGCAGCCTTGCAAGAGAGAGGACCAACGGGACACGAACCCAACAACAACCCTTGCAATATTTCAGCAAAGACTGTTACCACACGGATTCGAACCCGCACGTCAGAGTGGTTGTACCCCAATCACCTTGCCACTTACCAACTCGTTTGTGTCCGGAGGCGTTATGTCTTTATTACTGAAGCTTACAATATTTATTGGACGAGCTGTGCAAAAGCCGAAAGGAGTTCTAAGTGATCATGATCTCTTAAAGATGTGACAATTATTCTTTTTAATTACAATTGATGATATATTGAAAATTGTGATTTATTTTGGTAACTCGTGATTGGTGAGTATTTTAGTTGCTTATTCTACATATGTTGATTGAGTGATCAATTTAGCTCGACTAGAATCAAATAAATTTTTGGTTATTAAATTTTTTTCTTATTTAAACAATGTTGACGTCCTAATATTTAGGAATTTGAAATCTATTTAGATTCTTCCTTATACAAATTATTTATGCTTATTTATGTTATGTAACAACTATAACTATCAAACCTAACAATTACCATATTAGTTCTTCTAATCTCCTACATATCCAATTGAAAAAAGGACTAGAATTGACGTTTTTTTTTTATTTCAACGTTGATCTTTATCAAAAGTTTTATTTTTCTGAAGTCTTGAAATATTTATTATTATTGTGAGAAATATTCATCTAATTATCGTTGGACACTTTTCCGTTTAAATAACCTATGATACATATTTATATTTTTATATTGGTGAAAACCAATTACAAACCGCCAGTCATAAGCTAAGACCTAAATATATAACTTTAATCATATTTTATTAGTCCAACTTTTTAATTTATTTTCCTAATCTCCTGCATATTAAATAAAATAATATTAATGAGTTAATGTTTGACTTCAATAAAGGATTAGAATCTGACACCGTGTTTTTTATTTCGTTTCGTTGGTGATCCTTATTAGTGAAGTGGGAAGACAACATCGAATCAGACGGGCACAGAAGAAGAAGTGGTTTCATCCGACCGACGAGATAATTCGATTTCTAGTCAGCTAACTGAGAATCCAATAGAGAAAATTGATTTTCTAATGATTTCTCGATATAACGATTTCTTGTGAGCCACAAAAGAGATAATCCAAGTCGTAAGTACGAACCACTCAATGGAGAATCTCAGACCAATAAGCTACGACTACGAAACGAATTGGATCTGGTTCAGCGCTTGAAAGCTATCGAAGAAGAGTCAATTCAATGCTCAAGTCAAAGGGGGGAGTCCACTTATTCAATAGAAGAGAAGCCTATATCTGCCGACCCTACTTCACTTCCTTATAGTGCCTTGCCTACTTGTCTTTGAATAATGCTTCATTCCGGGCGTAAAAGAAAGCTTAGTATAGCAATTGAATTGACCTTTTGTACTGAGGACGACCTATGAGATGGTTTGAACCGGTTCTCAAACCTATTACTATACGAACAGTCTTCTACGGCTAAGGCTGGCAAATCCAACTATTTTTTGTTAAAAAGAGATCTCGGATCAAGGACTATCGACCCGACAGTGCTCCGTTGGTCCATTTAGTGGATCCTCCCCCAAAAACAAGATCATATTGAGCAGCAACTTCGAGGAAGATAGCATTGGGACATGCTATTACCTATGTATGGTGACGGGTGTCATGCCGAGTCCGTCCGGGTGGGCTCGAAGCTAAAGCGGGAGAAGAGAGTTAGCTTTCTGCCGAGTGAGCCCGAACAGAGAGCGGACGCACACTAGATCGAGCAAGTTTAGGGCGGCCCAATGGCGCGGACACCTACTAGGATGAGACATAGCGGGAATTGAACCCACATCTCGTTGAGTGCTCCAAAGCAAGCACCCCTTTCGGAAGCTCAATTTGTAGGACCGGGAGAACACTCGTAAGCGTGCGGCGTTTTGAGAGAGCGCAAAACTCTAACTTGAGTAAGTGCCGGCCAGGCAAAAGGGTTAGCTGAAGTGGTGGTTTAGCCAAAGGGGGAACGTGCAACGGTTGGATTCAGCACGCTCTTAGAATAGTTGTTCCAATCCGAACGCCTATCCTAACACGGAGAGCTTATCCACTACATCTACATAAGGAATAGTCTAGTCCAATATTTATTGTCCTTAAAATATCATATATGCACCATTGCTGATCCTTTCTAAATCCAGCTTCAATCGAGCATACGTCTACCGCGGGAACAAGAAGAACGGAAATTGACTTTTATTTGTTGTCTTTCCCGTTGGAAGGCTGGGGGCGCCTTGATATGACCTATATATCACATCTTGAATGGTTCTTTAGATCCAGATAATGCGATTTTTCCTATTTTTTTTAATAACATATGTATAAAAAAATTCAATAATTAAACAAGGCAATATAGTGTAATAAAAACATCTCAAGGTTGTTTTTGTGCCTCTTATATTATTTAATAGACATATGAACTTTTTGTAATACAAATACAATTGTCGAAATTGCAACTTTGTGGTGTTGTCCAAAAGTTGCAAATTACATAATAAAATTGCAATTAAAAAAATTACATTCTTAAAAAAACCTGTTCTAGTTTCTTGATAACTTCATGTGGTTCTTCGGTTGGAATTGGTATTTGTTGGTCAAATTGATTCACGTCGCTTCCACCACCTTCGGATAAGATTTCGTTATAGTTTTCGTCTTCTTCTTCGTTGATCTTCAGTTGACCGCACCTTCTCTGCTCCGCTCGTATCCAATCTTTGAATAATACTACAATCTCCAAGCTGTCTCCGGCTAATGAGTGTCTGTGGTCTCCTATTTGATATCTGCCTGCAGAAAAGCATTTTCAGACGCAGTTGATGACGCTTGAATGTTCAAAACATCTCGGGCCATCATTGAAAGTGTCAGAAATGTCTTCTCATTCCCCATCTAGTATTTCAGCAAGTCTTCACGTCCTTCTTCATTGAGAACTGCTTGGTACGGTACAGAACCCTGCAAAATAAAAATATCAAACTCGCTAATTTGGTTAGTAGCGGTACGACCGCACATTCTATTTCTGAGGCTTTCAATACTAGCCGCAGAAACATCATGTCTTTTGTGAGGTTGTGTTGAAGAAGAAGAAAAAGATGGTATGGAAGCCGTAGGTTACTAACACTTTCTTGTTGGTAAAACCTCTATACTTTTTTTTGCATTGGTCTTCTACGCTAGACAACACTTCTTCTTTAGTTTGTTCAATAGGTGGTGGGTGATTTGGATTTTTGGGACTTGGAGGTGGTAGTACTTCTATACAGTCGTAAATAGTTTCAATAAGTGATTTAGTACCGTCTATTTTAATAATCAGATTTAATACAACACCAATAATATAAATAGTGGGAATAAGAATAAAATATTTTTTAATTTTGATAAACATTTTTTTAATAGCTGCCATGTAAGCTGGGTTTTCCATATATTCAGTAAGTAATAAAAATATTAGAGCTATATAAAATAACATAGTTGAAATAGTAGGATAATATATACCGGAAAATTCTTTTGTTGGTTGAGAAAATTTCTCTAAAAATACAATAAGTTCGGAAATTTTTACCCAATCGCTATCTACAACCATATAAGCTAAATTTTGATTATGAGAGTTAAAAAATAAAGTTATAGGTTTTCTATAGTCATAAGCAACAAGTAGTTGCTCGTATAAATAATTTCACCTAGTGGGTACTTTTTCTGGATTTTTCTATAAGTTAGTTGACAATCGTGACAAGTTTTTTTATATTATTTTCTTCGTTGTATTCTATTATTTTTAAAAATAAAGTTTATAACAAATTGTATTTTACTAAGAATGTCTTCAAAAAGTAATAGACCATCATTTACAATTAAGTTATATATATGGCACGTGCATTTTATATGAAACTGATCTGGAAAAGATGGAGTTAAACTATTTTTAAAAATTGTAATAGCGTAATTGTTAGAAGAAGCGTTATCTAATATAATAGTCATAATTTTATCGGTTATTCCGTAATAATCGCACACTTGATAAATATTTTATGCAATAAAATTATCAGTGTGCCTATCATCTATATATCTATACGCTAAGATACGTTTTTGCATAGACCATTTATAATCTATCCAATGACAGGTTACCGTTAAATAATTATGGCCGTTAGTACTATGGCCTATATCAGAAGCGATAGCCACTTTGCCATTAAAATGATATACTGAATAACATAAATACTGTTGATATTCATGTGCAAATTTAAATACATCTCTCTTAACAGTTGATCTAGAAAAATCGTCAAAAGCAGGATTATACAAATCTCTAATGTAATGAATAAAACCTGGAGATGAAAGAAATGAAAAAGGCAAACCCTCCACAACAACTAATTTTGCTATTGCTTCCCTATCTCTATGTTTATTGTATTTAGGGCCTATAATTCCCCCCGTCATAGGGTTAATTTGACCCTGTACTTGGTCCGGGATAATATCAGTATGTGAACCTTGTCCCGATGGAGCGGGCGTTTGCGCACCCGATTTTGAAGCCTCGTATTGGGCATACCTAGCTGGATGAGCCCTTACAACGTGTCACATTAAACCCCATGTCCCACCGTGAACTTTTTCAGTTTTAAATTTTAAAACATCTTTACAAATTTTACATCTAGCTACTTGATTCTCTACGTTCCTATCAAAAAATATCCATGCATCTGATTTTAATGGTCGTTTTGCTGGACCTCGTCTCATACTAGGGGGAATAGGAGACATTTCAGTTGAAGGTGCACTAGTGGGTGTGTTGTCATCAACATTAGTGGGTGTATCATCTAGATTATCATCTAAATTAAAGTCTTCTTGAGTTTCAAAAAATAGCTCCTCGTCTAAATCTAATGGTATTGTAGGAAAATGTTCAGTATCAACAAAATCATCATGTGTAGGAATAGGATGACTAGAAGAAGTACTCTTGCCCTTGTTGCCCCTACTAGAAGAAGCCTGACCCCTACCCGTAAGCATACGTTTAAATCCTTCAATTATAAATTTATAATTATACTAATAAATAATTAAAGTAAATGAAATTAAGTGCGCTAAATAAAATAAACAGACAATAATAATTTAATGAAGGAACGAATGTACCAAACGCCGACGTATAATCGAGAGGTTGAAAATTGCAACTTTGCTCGATGGAACATCCTCAAGCTAATTGTCAACTTCACTCCCAATTTCAAATGAATAAATAAAATTGAATATTTAGTAGACAATGTAGACGTGTAGAGATATAGATTGAGAGATTAGAGAGATTGTAGGAAGATTTGTGAGAAATATGAAGAGAAAATGAGGTATTTATAGTTGGAAAATTGGGGTAAAGTGTAAATATAATAACTTATGGTTAAAAATAAATATTAAGGGGGTAGGGGGGTTGGGGGAGGGGGGAGGCCAAAAATGGCCGTTGCACAACGACCAAAATATAAAATGGTTGTTGGTGCAACGGTTATTTTTGCAAAATGAGGGATTTCAGGCGGGATCGGGTCGGGACCGGGGCGAGATCGGGATCGGGCCGGGATGGGTTGGGACGAGACATTGTCCTGTCCCGGTTCGAGTCCCGATACCGTAATTTTTTTTAACTACTCGAACTCGGGGCGGGACCGGGCCGACCCGGCCCACTGGCCAGCCCTAGTTTCGGCTGAGTCTCAGCAGTGTGATGGAACCTAAAAAAATGGCTGCCGACTTATGGAACCTAAGATTTCATGGTCTTGAAGAGTGTCTCATTGAAGGACTGAAGCAGTGCTCCATAATACCATCACAGTATATGTGTATAAGACAATGGTATCATAGAGTTTTTTTTTCCCAAAAAAAGTGTGCCTTTTTTTAATAAACGAACATGATCATCCATGATACCATCTCAGTATATTATATACCATGATGGTATCATGGAGGACTAAAAGGACCGAAGTAGTCTTCCATTATACCATCTCAGTATATTTATATACCATGGTATCATAATTATGAGGCATCTCGAATAAATAGTTTTAATTTTTTTCTGGGGGGTGCGAAAGTAATGAAGGTATGGACGGGTAATTAGTTTGGTTTAAGGGAGCATCAGCGTTCTTTTCCCTTTAAACAACTTGCGGTTCCTCTTGTTATGGTAAGTCTATTGTTTAAACAAGTTTTGCATTTGCTCAAGACATATACAATAAAGCCTCTATAAATTAATATTGTTGGGACCATAATATTTTATTATTTTATAGAGATATTAATTAAATGATAAATTAATATTTATTAATTTAAAGAGAGTTTGTAATTTATTGAAGTTAAATTTTGATTACATCATATTACTTAATTTTGATTACATCATATTACTTAATTTTGATTACATCATATTACTTAATTTTGATTACATCATATTAAAAAGCATTGTATCTTAGAAAAATCCATGTATCATATTACGTAATTGAATTACATAGATTCATTGTACATAATATTAATGAAAACTAATAAATAATGTTCATTGTTTCTTAATAATTAATTATTATTCATTGTATTTTTACTAAAAACACTCAATGTATGATGGTGTAGAAAATACTATATAAACAAGATAAAAAATTTCTTGAAACCACACCCAACAATGGCTCCTTATCTAAAAGGTATCACGAAATCAACAATGATGGATCAAATACGCAAAGAGTTATGTGAGTACAAGAGAGATCATTCAACATGCACTAAAAAAGATTTACAGTTGTGGCTTGAAGAAAAGTTTCATTTGAAAGTTAGTCAATGTACAATCTCAAACACACTCAAATGATCAGATGAGTATCTTCCAGTCAACCTAGAAAGAGGACGGGATATCAAGCAACAGACCAACAAAATTTCCAGATATGGAGAAGGTTGTTTATGAATGGTTTCTCCAATACCAAGATAGTGTGAATATGACCAAAGAGCTAATTTTGGAGAAGGCAAGAGATACAATGAAACTTGTATACCCTCAACAAGATTTTGAGCACCAATTTTCTCAAGGTTGGCTTGAGAAATTCAAGCCACGACACGGTATCAAGACATTTCGTCATTTCGGAGAGAGTGGTTCGGTTGATATACAAGACATGAAGAAGAAATTGGAGGCTATAAGGGAAAAATAGATAAGTTCCCTATGAAAAATGTTTTTAATATGGATGAAACTGGTTTATTTTACAGGTTACAAGTTGATCATTCTCTTGCTACAAAGCAACTTGAAGGAAGAAAATAAGACAAAGAAAGGCTAACAGTTGTTATTTGTTGCAATGAGGATGACTCTAAAATAAATCCCTTTTGGATTATTGAAAAATATGCAAAGCCACGTTGCTTCAAGAATGTCAACATGAATAGCTTGAATTGTCACTACCGTGCCAATAAAAGAGCTTAGATGACAAGTGTTCTTTTTGATGAATATATCCGTTGGTTTGATAAAAAAAATGCATGGTAGATGAATTTTGTTTGTGGTAGATAATTTGTCCATCACATCCAAGAAATATTGAAGGGTTACAGAATGTTGAGTTGTTATTCTTGCCACCCAACATGACATTAAAAATTCAACCTTGTAATGATGGAATAATAAGAGCTTTCAAGATGCACTATCATAGGAGATTTTACCGTGGAATTTTAGAAGACTACGAGTTGGGACAATCTGATCCAGGTAAGATTAATGTTTTGGATGCTTCAATCATGCAGTCTCGCCTTGGACAATTAATGTTCAGTAAGAGACAATAACAAATTATTTTCGCCACTGCAAAATTCGTTCATGTGATGAAGTCTCAAGGAATTTAGATGAACCCACTTGTGAAAATGACATTCATGAACTTGAGGTCATGATTAATGATCTCGGCTATCGCAATAAAATGGATGTCAATAGCCTATTGGACTACCCGGGTGAAAATGATACATGTTCAGAAGTCCGGAGCTTAGAAGAAATTGTGGCTACTATCCTTGAAAATGATACATATGATGAAGTTGGAGACGGTACAATACCTTTGGAATTAGTTACACGTAAGGAAGCACTTATCGCGTCTACAACTCTTCACAATTTTTTGATGCAGTTTGAGAACACAACACCAGAAATTTTGGATGCAATAAGAAAAGTTAGAGATGAGCTCCTATATTTACATAAGTGTTTTTTGAAAATATATTATCTTATCGAAATTTGTTAATTTATCAACTAGCACAAGTCGGGACCGGAGAAAATATTATCTTAAATTTTTTATTAATTTACCGAGTATCAATTTATAGAGATTTTACTGTACCAGCTTTGGTTTACAAGGAGATCAAGAGGAAACATTGGATACATTTTATTGTAATAAACTTTAGAATATGAAAAACTATACTAGAAAATTTGACAGGGATATGAAAAACTATAGCAGTATAGTAAATAGCACTACTAGAAAGCAGGTTTTGGTTTTTGAAAAACTATACTAGAAAATTTGACAGCTGTGGGATTTGAACCCACGCCCTTTCGGACCAGAGCCTAAATCTGGCGCCTTAGACCACTCGGCCAAACTGTCTTATGTTAAGAAAAGTCCTTACAATATACAAGACGTTGTCCATGGTTCAATATTAAAACAATTTCATTTTCCCACTTTATCTGTGTCTAACAAATAATTCAAAATACTTTCGACTTCTTTTAGAACAAGTCCGAGTCAAATTGCAATGATCCGAGTGGTAGTATCAGAAATTTTAGCTATTGTTCTTGAAAAATAACACGGTCTTGCTTATTCACCAAAAAAAGTTTTTACGAGATTCTTATCTACCAAAAGTTTCACTTCTAGTTTTGGTGAAACGAAAAACTACTTGGGGGAATTTACATAGAACCAGTAAGCGATGCTTAGTTACAACTTCAAATCCCTTATTATATGTTTGCTTTATTGTTTGTTGTTGAAACAATGTTCTTTCATTGGATCATTAGCTAAAGAAAATTTATACTAGTACCTTTTGTTCAAGCTTGTTTGGATTGAGGCACAATCGTTGATGTACTCATAAAAAGATGAGAAGTTATCATCTTCATCAACAAAGGTCTGGCCTTAACAAGGATATTTTATTTATCACTATATTTATAACAAAGGAAAAAATGACAATTTTTTCTTATAGAAAATTAAATCAAAAGGTATTCTGCATGTAAGTTGCAAAATGAGAATTGGCCATATGGTCAAGGGGTTGTATGTCTTAATCAAATGGATCTATACGAAGGTCATGTTCACTTGCCATCACCATCCCAGTGCATAGACATGTAGGGCACATTACCTAGAGAAGAAAATCATAATATGAAACAAAATCCATTAGCATATATGGAGGATAAGGCAAAAAAAAATAAATTTGAAGTATATGATATATGCATTAGCTCATTATGTGGCGGCCGGGCAGGCGAGCGAAGGGTCCAAGGAAGACGTAGAAGGGGAAGAGTCCAAAATCAAATTGTTCCATTTCCCTTCTTGTACATCAATCAGAAATCAAGACAACCGTGCACTACAGTAAGATGTGAAAACACCCGATCCCTTAGTACATCCTTACAACCTCTATTCATGATGAACTGACGCTTTCTTAGAACTAACTCACATGCATTTTCCATTAGTTAGACTTCACACGCACTACAAGAAAACACTTATTTGTGACGGAATATTAATAACGTAAATCTGTCACAAAATTTTGACATCCATCTATAAGTTGCATCTTCTTTAGTGAATGAAAGAAGAACTCGTTTCATAGATAGCAAGAGAGGAGGAAGGGGTTCAGTCAAGGCTATTGTTGAGGTTTTTTGCTTGTGTTTTGGTCCTCTATTGTGACATTCATTACGTGGATGAATATGATGGTTTTATTCTTCGATCACACAAATTTGCGATGCTCGAATATGTGAAGGATTCTTTCTAACACAAATATTGTTTTTTCTTGTAGTGTATAAGCTGGATGATACGAAGAATAAGTTTGTGATGTAACAGAATAATCAGTATTTTCGGATCGATGTCCTAGGATTACTGTTAACTACACGAAGTTAGATATGAAAATGTTTCATACCTTTCCTGTCCCGGAGCAATTTGCACATCTTTTAAGAGATGGTACACACAACGGTTGATAAGAACCATTCACTGAAATCGGTTCAGTATAAAGGCATTTACCACTTGCTGAACAACGTGCGCATGCCAAGTACCCTACATCAAATGACCATGAAATAAGACTATGGTCCCTTTTGATGATTAATCAAGAAAGATAATATTACTTAAGAGTTCAACAGGAATAGATATTGTGCGACGATATGTCATAAGTTTCACACGGACATACCACTTCCATGGCAATATTTGCACATTTTCTTCTCTTGTTGGACTACATTGTTAGCTTCTATTAGCATGAGTGCTGAGATTACTCCCACTGCCCCACCTGAAAAGGACGCCACTATGGGGTCGACCTGGCTGAGAAGAAGAAAAAAGAAGTCAATTCTCAATGTCGGACGATGTAAGTGGTCTTTATAGCAGTAATTTGCTCTAAATGTGCTTTTGGGGAAAAGCTACTTTTATAGCTTCTGCAACTACTCAAAAACATTTATTTTTCACTAAAAGTTTGACCAAACATCTCAATTTTATAAAATAAGCACTTTTTGGAAAAATAATATTTTGACTTCCCAGAAGCATCTTGGCCAAACAGGCTATATTTCAGTCCACATACCTCAATTGCATAGGCAAATGCAAGTTCCGTATGAAGTCTTCGTATGAGGTGCCTCCTATACCTAATTTCAGCTCAAGCTGCCATGTCAAAGAGTTTCAGTAGTCCAAAGGCTTCATAACTTACGAATAAGAAAATAAAATTTAACACCATAATCCCGTTATGTAATTCAGAACCAGAATAAGGAGAAGGAAATATGCAAAGAAAGAATTGAGTTTATGAGCTTACTATCGGGGCAAGTAATCCACCGAAGACCATAATCCCAGCTATAAATGAAAAGCTTGTTAGATAAAGCTGCTTCAGTGTCTTTGGAGTCTGATACAAACAAAGGATGCACCTTAGTTACTGCAATAGGACTAAACTTTAAGTAACTAAGTTAAAGGAAAAGTGTCCAAATGCCGATTGACAAATAAAACAGAATATGTCGCATATCAGATATAGGTTTCATATATATAAGTCAGTTACGAAAGCTTCCAGACATCTCAACTCCAAGTGTTGAAGAGGCGATGAAGCTTGCCAAGCTTTACGTCCATTTGTTTTCAATGCTAAGCTAGCTAATAAAATAGAGAAATGACAACATGGTCCCTTATGTTTGAGGGTAGGTTGAAAATAGTCCCTTGAGTATGTACTGAATAGTTTTGGTCCATTAAATTTGCAAAAAGTTAACATTTTAGTCTTCGTCAAATATTACCTAACTTTGTTTGTTAGATTTGACGGGAACTATGAAAAAGAAATTAGCGGGAACTCACATTTAGAGGTACAATTTTTGTAGTTTCTGCTATTTTTTTATTTATTTCGACAGGGTGTAACTTTTTGAGGTGTAATTTCTGTTATTTTTTTCATATCTTTTTAGTGTCTAGTGCGATTTTTTGTGTTGCATATTTTAGGATTGATGGGACTTTCTTGGTGTTTATGTTCATTGTCTCCGTCAAATCTTACAAACATAAATTGTTAACTATTTAACGGAGACAAAGTGTTAAACTTTTGGCAAATTAAAGGCTAACAAACAAAAGGTCGTTGTAAAGAAGCATATTTTGACAAACCAAAACATCTAAGGATGACTTTCCAGAAACAGAAAAAAAGTTAATGGGATATATATAACCTCCAAAACCAACTGAATCCTAGTATACTTCAGTTGTTTACTAGAGGAATTTGCAAATTACCATGTTAGGAAGAAACGGTATTGTCGATGGGATATCTGGCATCTCATTTTCATCTTCACGAGTTTCGCCTCTAGTGTTCGCGTTCTTTAACCTTTGTTGTATTCTTAGCCTGCGTACCTGAAAAATATTCCGAAATTTAAGAAGCTATTTGAGAGTAAACCTTAAGGAAATGTAATAAGTTATTCCTTCAAGTTTTATTCTAGTACGTTAGAACTTGAGAAAACTCACTTCTTCCATGAGGAGGAAGATTTTGTTGCGCCGGCTCCTTATGTTATCTTGAATTTCTTGAAATTGCATCTGACCAAAATCTTGAACGGTCTCTGGTCCTTCAATGATGCAGAAATTACTATAACAAGTATGGACCGACATTAGTTAACTTCTTGCAAGCTTATAGACTATATGTCCAAAAATAGAAATCAATATAAAATCACTCAACCATTCCTCAATCTTAGAGTAGTTGGTGTTAGCTATATGAATCATGTATATCCATTCCGCTCTATTCAAGTCCAACATCCAAATGAGTAGAGTATTTCGAGAGTTCATCATAGTTAGAAACTGTTTTCTCTGGCCCTCAAGGCTTCAATCTATAACAACCCTCCTCATCTACCCGGACTTGAAATGGCTATGCTTTACAGAATTCACAGACACCCGAGTTATGAGTCCAAAAAACATCATGCTAAGAAAATTATTTGCAGTAAAATCCTTCATAATGATCTCTTAAAACCTTACCAACCTTAACTATCACAACTCGAGTAAAACAATGTCATTAAAAATGTAAAAGTTCCTGGAAACTAAATCTCCAATAAGAGCCAAAAAGGATGTTAACCAGATAATATACAAACTTTATCAACATGGATACAGTACGAACATCAATATTTCAGCTACGACATGGACATGTTATACTGTCAATGGAGGATTAATCTATTTTAAAGTTACAGACTTTTTTTAACATGGATACCGTTAGAATGTCAATAAAAGGGCAGCCCGGTGCACTAAGTTCAACCATATACATGGACATATTTTTTTTTTGATTCGTAGCCATATACATGGACATATTAAACTGTCAAAAGAGGATTATTCTACCTTAAATCGAACAACACAAATTTCCAATTTCTAAAGCTAAATCCTCCAAGCAGGGAGACCAAAGAATTCACCTTTACCAGCAAACTAAGAATTACCCAATATCTCAAAAACCAAGAATAATCATCAAGGGCAAATCAGCACCAAAATACCAAATTAAAATAGAGGGGAAAAAGATTGGAGAATCAACAAGAAATTTGATAACTCAAAGAATTTCCCTTTACCAAACTCAACAAATTAAAAACTACCTAATATCTCACATCAAACATAATCATCAAGAGCAAATCAGCACCAAAATACCAATTTAAAATAAGGGGAAAAAATTGGAGAACCAACAAGAAACTTGATAATCTAAAGAATTTCCCTTTGCCATGTTGGAAATATAAGGCAGGCCCTTGATAATATCATAGGGCTCAAAGAGGATGGAAGAGGGAGATACACATTAAGCTCACTTCATAATATACTAAAATTACACTCTTACATAATATCCTTACAAAGGGGCTTATATAGGTGCTAATAGAGTCTTCTAGAATAACACCTATTAAGTACTTTCACACACACTTGAATCTAACCACATTGATACAATATAAGTCACCTAGATAATACAAAAGATCATGCACCTAGGATAACTAAAAGACATGAATCTAGATACTTAAACATTTAAGTTTACTATTTTCAACGTGCAAAACTCAAGAAACTAAAATTACCCAGTATCTCATAAAGCATAATCATTAAAGGCAAATCAGCAAAATACCAACAACAAAAAAAAAGGAAAATTTGGGAAAATCAACAAGAATTTGAGAACCCCACCTTGGATTATTATCTGCAGAAAAGTCAGGGCCATTATCCTTAGATGAAGAAGAACAAATAAGTTGAGTTCTTGAAGTGCAATTGAAGAAAGAGAGATTCTTTGGAGTTGAACTCAAAGAGGAGCTAAAAATAACAAGGGTCTTGGAGGAATCAAGCTTAGAAGAAGTGTATATTAATGGATGAAAAAAAAAAAAAAAGATAGAACCCCATCTTCACCCTTTCCAAAAGGAAACTAAAAATTAGTGTGTGAAAACAAAAAGAACCCATAAAGTTCAAATCTTGACTCCGCCTCCGAAATCAGAAAGGTAAAACAATCCTAAAACCAAATCTCCAATAAGCACCAAAAAGGATGTTAACAAGATGCTAAAGTTACAAACTTTAACATATATACAATTCAAATATCAATATTTCAGCCATATACATGGTCATATTATACAGTCAAATGAGGATTATACTCCTTAAAATCCAACAGTCAAATTTTCTAAAGCTTGGGAGACTAAAGATTTCACCTTTACCAAACTCAACACACTAAAAACTGTCCAATATGTCACAATCAGCATATCATCAAGCAAAAATCAGCACCAAATACCAAATTAAAATAAAGGGGAAAAAATTGGAGAATCAACAAGAAATTTGATAGCCCAAAGAATTTCACTTTGCTAAATTCAACAAACTAAAATTATCCAATATCTCAGAACCAAGCATAATCATTAAGGGCAAATAGCACCAAGCAATGCACAACTAAAATAAAGAGTAAAAATGGAGAATTAACAAGAAATTAGAGAACCCCACGTTGGATTATTATTTCCAGAGAATTCAGGGCCATTATCCTTAGATGAAGAAGAACAAACAAGTTGAGTTCTTGAATTGCAGTTGAAGAAAGATAGGTTCTTTGGAGTTGAACTCAAAGAGGAGCTTAAAAAAACAAGGGTGTTTGAGAAATCAAGCTTAGAAGTGTGTATTAATGGATGAAAACAAAAAAAAGATAGAACCCATCTTCACCCTTTTCAGAAAGAAACTAAAAAATAGTGTGTGAAAACAAAAAGAACCCATTAAGTTCAAATCTTGACTCCGCCTCCGAAATCAGTAAAGGTAAAAAATTCCTGGTAAACCAAATCTCCAATAAGAACCAAAAGGGATGTTAACAAGATGCTAAAGTTACAAACTTTAACATATATACAATTCAAATATCAATATTTCAGCCATATACATGGTCATATTATACAGTCAAATGAGGATTATACTCCTTAAAATCCAACAGTCAAATTTTCTAAAGCTTGGGAGACTAAAGATTTCACCTTTACCAAACTCAACACACTAAAAACTGTCCAATATGTCACAATCAGCATATCATCAAGCAAAAATCAGCACCAAATACCAAATTAAAATAAAGGGGAAAAAATTGGAGAATCAACAAGAAATTTGATAGCCCAAAGAATTTCACTTTGCTAAATTCAACAAACTAAAATTATCCAATATCTCAGAACCAAGCATAATCATTAAGGGCAAATAGCACCAAGCAATGCACAACTAAAATAAAGAGTAAAAATGGAGAATTAACAAGAAATTAGAGAACCCCACGTTGGATTATTATTTCCAGAGAATTCAGGGCCATTATCCTTAGATGAAGAAGAACAAACAAGTTGAGTTCTTGAATTGCAGTTGAAGAAAGATAGGTTCTTTGGAGTTGAACTCAAAGAGGAGCTTAAAAAAACAAGGGTGTTTGAGAAACCAAGCTTAGAAGTGTGTATTAATGGATGAAAACAAAAAAAAGATAGAACCCATCTTCACCCTTTTCAGAAAGAAACTAAAAAATAGTGTGTGAAAACAAAAAGAACCCATTAAGTTCAAATCTTGACTCCGCCTCCGAAATCAGTAAAGGTAAAAAATTCCTGGTAAACCAAATCTCCAATTAGAACCAAAAGGGATGTTAACCAGATACTAAAGTTACAAACTTTATCAAGACATATATACAGTTCCATTATCAATATTTCGGCCATACACATGGTAATATTGAACTATCAAATGAGGATTATTCTACCTACAAATTGTCCAATTTCTAAAGCTTAGGAGACCAAAGATTTCACCTTTACCAAACTCAACAAACTAAAACTTACCCAATATCTCACAACCAAGCATAATCATTAAGGGAAAATAAGCACCAAAATACCATTTTTTTTAAAAAAAAATTGGAGGATTAACAAGAAATTTGATAACCCAATGAATTCCCCTTTACCAAACACAACAAACTAAAAATTACCCAACTCTCACAACCAAGTACAATCATTAAGGGCAAATCAGCACCAAACAACAAAGCTAAAATAAAGAGAAAAAAACTGGAGAATTTATAAAAAATCTTGATAACTCAACCTTGGATTATTTTCTCCTCACGCGACAAATCCAAAAGGAGGTGCCATGGTGTATGTTATTCACAGACGACATAGTCCTGATTGATGAGACTCGTAGCGGAGTGAACGCTAAGCAGGAGGTTTGGGACAGACTCTAGAGTCTGAAGGGTTCATGATGAGTAGGATCAAGACAGAATACTTAGAGTGCAAGTTCAGATAGGCGTGGAGGTGAGGCTTGGTACTCAGGTCATCCCAAAGAAAGAAAGCTTCAAGTACCTCGGGTCTATTATCCAAGGGAATGGAGAATTGATAAAGATGTCACACATCGCATTGGGGCAGGTATTGGGGCAGGGTGAATGAAATGGAGGCTCGCATATGGAGTCTTGTGCGATAAAAAGGTTCCACAAAAACTTAAAGACAGGTTCTATAGGGTGGTAGTTAGACCGACTATGTTGTATGGAGCGGAGTATTGGCCAGTCAAAACTTCGCACATCTAAAAGATGAAAGTTGCGGAGATGAGGATGCTAAGATGGATGTGTGGGCATACAAGGAGAGATAGGATTAGTAATGAGGATATCTAGAACAGAGTGGGAGTGGCCTCGGTGAAGGATAAGATGCGGGAAGCGAGGTTGAGATGGTTCGGGCATGTGCAAAGGAGAGACACAAATGCCTCAGTGCGGAGGTGTGAGACGTTGGCTATGGACGGGTTCAAGAGGGGTAGAGGTAGGCCGAAGAAGTATTAGGGAGTGGTGATTAGCCCGGATATGACGCATGTGCAACTTACTGAGGACATGACCTTAGATAGGGGGTTGTAGAGAACACAAATTAGGGTAGAAGGGTAGTAGGTAGTTGAGCGTAGTTCTATTTACGCTTACAAACTGATAGTTGTAGTGTTATTATTGTAGGTCTGCTTAGCCTATCACACTAGTAAGCGAAGTATTGCTTTATAGTCCCCTGCCGTTTGAATTCTGCTGCTATGTGTTCTTTAGTGTACTTTGTCTATCATATTTACCTACGTTAGTTACTGCTTCTTTTTTTAGAATGCGCTATCATGGCTTATTCGCTTTTGTTACTGTCACTTTCATACTGCTTTAAATTGTTTATCCGAGTTTGACCGTTTCTCTTGCTTTGCTAGTGCTTTTGCTTATCTTGAGCCAAGGGTCTTTCGAAAACAGCCGCTCTACCTTCCAAGATAGAGGTAAGGTCTGCATACAATCTACCCTCCCCATACCCCACGTTGTGGGATTTCACTGGGTATGTTGTTGTTGTTGTTGTTGTTGTTGTTGATTCAGGGACATTATCCTTAGAACCCATTAATGGATGAAAGCAAAAAAATAGTGTGTGAAAACAAAAAGAACTTATAAGTTCAATAAAAGGTAAAAATAAATCCTGGAAGCCAAATCTCCAATAAGAACCAAAAGGGATGTTAACCAGATACTAAAGTTACAAACTTTATCAACATATATACAGTTCCAATATCAATATTTCAGCCATATACATTGTAATATTGAACTATCAAATGAGGATTATTCGACCTACAAATTTTCCAATTTCTAAAGCTTAGGAGACCAAAGATTTCACCTTTACCAAACTCAACAAACTAAAAATTACCCAATATCTCACAACCAAGCATAGTCACTAAGAGCAAGTCAGCACCAAAATACCAAATTAAAATAAAGGGAAAAATGGAGAATCAACAGACAAAATTTCCAATTTCAAAAGCTTGGGAGATCAAGGATTTCAACTTTACTAAACTCAACAAATTATAAAATTACCCAATATCTCACAACCAAGCATAATCATTAAAGGAAAATAGCACCAAACAATACAAAACTAAAATAAAGAGAAAAAATGGAGAATTAACAAGAAATTTGAGAACCCCACCTTGGATTATTATCTGCAGACAATTCAGGGCCATTATCCTTAGATGAAGAAGAACAAACAAGTTGAGTTCTTGATGTGTGGTTGAAGGAAGATAGGTTCTTTGGAGTTGAACTTAAAGAGGAGCTAAAGGGTCTTTGAGGAATCAAGCTTAGAAGTGTGTATTAACAGATGAAAGCAAAAAAAAAAGATAGAACCCATCTTCACCTTTTTCAGAAAGAAACTAAAAAATAGTGTGGGAAAACAAAAAGAAACCATAAAGTTCAAATCTTTACTCTGCCTCCGAAATCAGAAAAGGCAAAAATATCCTGGAAACCAAATCTCCAATAAGAACCAAAAAGGATGTTAACCAGATACTAAATTTACAAACTTTATCAACATGTATACAGTTCCAATATCAATATTTCAGAAATATACATGGTCATCTAATACTGTCAAATGAGGATTATTCTACCTTAAATCCAACAGACAAAATTTCCAATTTCTAAAGATTGGGACACCAAAGATTTCACCTTTACCAAACTCAACAGACTAAAAATTCCCCAATATTTCACATAAAGCATAATCATTAAGGGCAAATCAGCACCAAATACCAAATTAAAATAAAAGGAAAATATTTGGAGAATCAACAAGAAATTTGATAACCCAAAGAATTTCACCTTTACCAAACTCAACAAACTAAAAATTACCCAATATCTCACACAAAGTATACTCATTAAGGGCAAATAAGCAACAAATTACAAAATTAAAGTAAAGGAAAAAACTTGGAGAATATAATAGAAATTTGAGAACCCCACCTTGGATTATTATCTCCAAACAATTCAGGGCCATTATCCTTGGATGAAGAAGAACAAACAAGTTGAGTTCTTGATGTGCAGTTAAAGAAAGATAGGTTCTTTAGAGTTGAACTCAAAGAGGGGGTTAAATAAACAAGGGTGTTTGAGGAATCAAGCTTAGAAGAAGTATGTATTAATGGATGAAAGCAAAAAAAGATAGAACCCATCTTCAAAGTTTGGAGAAAAAATAAAGAATAGTGTGTGAAAATGAAAAAAAGAAGATGGGTTTTTGGAGATTATAGTGAGGATCAGTGGATGAGGACAAAGTTGAAAATGGTCACCTAAGCCAACTTGTTTTTAGGTAGTTTACTTTCCCTTTTGGAACCAACCGTCATCAATATCTAAAGATTGGGCACTGAAAAGATTTTTTTAAAAATTTGTTATCATGTGTATTATTCACATTTAAGTTCGATTATATTTGAATTCACGCGTTATGAAATTCATTCGGGAAAGTACTTTCTATTAAAGATTTTTTACATCCAGGACTCAAATCTGACACCTCTAATTAAGGAGTAACAACCTCCATCCTTTGATGATTAGTCAATTTTAACTTATTTGTGATTGATAACGTAATTAAATATTAAATACTAACCAGCTTATAGAATTATCTAAAAGAGAACTTAATTTTTATACATTATCATTGTATGTGTAAAATATTATAATATCGAATTCTTTAAAGCTAATTGGAGTTGATTGTCTATAATAAATTAAATTTATAAGTTAAAAATAAAACGATACTAATATATTACGGTATGTTAGAGATAAGGTCGGCATACATTCTACCATTTTCAGACTCCACGTTGTAGAATTTCACTGAGTATATTGTTGTTGTAGAAAATAATGTTTACATAATCCTGTAATATGCCATTCCACAATATAAGCGCCATATTTCAGATTAGTGTTCAAATTGCACTTCTAAATAAGAGTTCGGTCACAAAATTTTGATTATTAGAAAAAAGAATCTTTAATTTGTATACTTAGACCCAATTCCAAATTTTTATGACAATGTTTTTTCATTTTTGGCGATTCAAAAAGTTTGATACATTCTATTTTTTATACAACTTTAACAACTTTTAGGAAGTCATTGAACTTAGATGTGATGTTTTCTCTATTAGATTAACTGTTAAACTAGCACTTTGTGTTGGAGGTATGAAATGTTACCAAATACGCTTAAATGGAGGCAGGAAAATTACATAAGAGGCAAAACTTAAATGTGCACAGTCAGTAGATTGATTTTGATAAGTTATCTTAAGAGTAAATTTTCATAGCAAGTCTGATATGATGATTTAAAAAAGAGAAGAATAACCTGCTACAATAAATTAATAATTTGAAGATATAAAATTCATTAATATTATATAACTTAAATCTTCAACAACACGTGTCAACTTCATGATTGCAATTTGCAGCAAATAAAATAGGATCTGCATTATGATCTACTCATAAACGAATAGGTAAAAAAGTCTTTCTAATGTTTGCTTTCAACATCATTATGTAATCAGCATAAAAAGCCGTCAATAGCTAAAATGCAATTTGAGGAGTTTTGCATAGAATTAGTCTATATTCTCAAAGGGTTCAATGCGGGTACCACGCATTGGGAGGAAAAAAAAAATGAGGGTTGTGGGGATGTATACGATATCTCCACCTTTAACCAGAGATCTCGGGTTCGAATCGTGAGTAAGGAAAAATTATGGTACGGAGCGCTTTCCCCTCTTATGTCTCGGCTACCGTCTTCTTACGGGTGACATACTGTTGGAAATTTGCCTTTGGCGGGAGTTGCGACCGACCAACTTTAACGGCTTAAACACTAGTGTTACGTATGTTTGAGAATTCGGTTCTTCACACATGCATGATCTACTAAGTACGTAGATAACCGTAGGGCCAAGAATCGTCAAATTTCATTAAGAAATGAAAGAGATATTGGTCCACGAAGTGAGGTGTTTGAAGCATGGAAAGTGTGGTATTGAGTTCAATTCTCCCACATCGGTAGAGGAAGAAAGAATTGTTGTGTATATAATACTCGAAATTGGTTTGGGGTTTGGGACCCCAAGGGGTATCCCATGTGTTTAAAGGAGGGAGGACCTAGATGTGCTTCGGTTCAAGGAAAGACCACACGCTCGCCGCCGCCCGCCCGTCCGGTCCGGTTCCGAGTTCCGGGTTCCGGGTTCCGGGTTCCGGGTTCTCGGGTTCCGGGTTCTCGGGTTCTCGGGTTCTCGGGCTCTCGGGCTCTCGGGCCGTGGGACGTGGGAACTTTGCCAGAAGTGCAGTTTGATCCCAGAAGTTTCAGATGTACAGTTTGGTCCCTGAAGTTTTTCAGAAAATCAAAATTTCGACGGTCAAAACAGAAACGCCAAAGCACTCAATTCAACCATTTATTTTGGCTGAATTACTCCTCCTATAATGGCCAATTCCGTTGGTCTTTTCACCATTTAATTTGGTGGCTTTACTACCTCCATAATGGCCATTATTTGGCCAATAATGGTGTTATGGAGGCAAAAACAGCCCTCCCTCACCTATATAAACACCCCTACACCATTGTTGAGAGACACGAAAAATATACTAGCTATATACACGAAAATACACAAGCAAAACAGCTTTCTTCCTACACCTTCCTTGCATCATTTCTTGCTCAATATTCTTCAAGGTAGCATTTGAGTTTCCTTTGCTCAAGTGTTCCATTCTTTGTTTTATCTTGGGAGACAAATTGTCCGGGACGTATAAAGGATACATACGGGGCAATATTGTCTTAAGGACGAGTGCCACACTCGACTCAAAGAAAAAAACAAAAAAACAGTTTTTCATTTTCATCTTTGTAATTTCCAGTTTTCTAGTTGAATTGTAATTTCAATTCTTACATTAGCAGTTGTTTGTAATTTCCGTTTCCTGCAATCCTTTGTAATAACCAACAACTTAAGACAATATTTGCTTACTGAAACTGCTATAACATGGCTGGAAATATGTCCGATGTTGTTTACTCGCTCGCCTCTCGAGGCAATGTTGCCTTCCCTACCAATGCTTGCTTTGCTCAAGGCGTGCTAACACCGCCGCCTTTGCTGCTGCTCGTCGCCGCCACTCGCTTGCTCAAGCGCTACACCGCCGCCTTCCCGGCCATCGGAGCTCCACCCTCTTCTTCACACCACCATGATCGCCCCGAAAAATTCATGGGATCGAAATTCAAAAGATGGCGGCAAAAGATGCCGTTTTTACTTAACGATTATGGGCATGGCCCGATTCCTTACGGAAGATCCTCCACAAGTTTGGAGATGAAATGGACTCTTCGCCCAATGAAACGGGTGAAGGGGGGCCTTGGTATCCATGTCATTAATGGCATGAAGATGGTTCGTGACGCATGGAATCATAGCGATTTCATGTGCAAGAACTATATCTTGAATCGCTTAGCAACCCCTCTCTACACGGTCTATTGCACCGTTGGCACCGCCAAAGAGGCCGGGAAAAAGCGCAAAAGAAGTACAACGCACAAGATGCGGGTACTAAGAAGTTCATCGTTGGGAAATTTCTAAAATTCCAAATGGTGGACAAGAAGACAGTGATGTCCCAAGTCCAGGAATTTCGATGATTCTACATCACTTGGATTTGGAAGGACCGAAACCAAACGAGCAGTTTTTGGTTGCATCGCCGATTGAGAAGTTACCTCCTTCATGGAATGAGTTTATGAGTTACTTGAAACTCAAGACAAAGGAGATGACCTTTGAAGAGCTTGTTATCAAACCGCAAATCCAGGAAGATAATAAGAAGACCTTGCCAAAGGGTAGACAACCCGCCGAGGCGAAGGCGAATCGGGAGGCCAAAGGGAACTCAAGCAAAGCGGAAGTTCCGGAAAGACGGCAAAGCCCTGCCGCAAGAGATGTTCGAGAGGTAATTGTCATCACCGTGGGAAACCTGGTCATAGGATCAAGGAATGCCGCAAGCTCAAGACGAGCAACAACAAAAAGCCAAGTCAAAAGGCAAGGCTCAAGCAAACGTCGTCAAGGACACGCTCCGGATGACATGATCGAGGAATTCTCTGCGGTGGTGCTAGAAGCCAACTTGGTGGAGAATCCGATGCGGTGGTGGGTGGACACAGTGCAACAAGACACATCTGTTCCAACAAAGATGCCTTCTCCACGTACACTCCGGTCTCCGACAAGAAAGCTGTTCATGGGCAACAACGCTTCCTCGGACGTGCTAGGGGTTGGAAAGGTGGTCCCGAAGATGACTTCCGGCAAGGAACTCACTCGAAGGAAGTGATGCACGTCCCGTATATTAGAAGAAATCTAGTTTCGGACCTTTATTGGTTAATGCTTTGGTTTTAGGCTAGTGTTTGAATCAAATAAATTTGTACTCACTAAAAATGGCACATTTGTTGGGAGGGGCTTCGTCTGTGAAGGCCTCTTCAAAGTGAATGCCATGTCTCGTATTGCGTCAAGGAAATAAAGTTGAGTCTTCTTCTTATTTGCTTGAGTCTTCTAATTTATGGCATCATAGATTAGGACACGTAAACTACAAGTCTATTCAAAGGTTTGGTAAAGATGGAGTTGTTGCCTTCTATCGACATAAACCCTCAACATAAGTGTGAGGTGTGCGTAGAGGCAAAACTCACTAAGCTTCCTTTTCGATCCGTCGAAAGGAATACCGCTCCTCTAGAACTTATTCACACAGATATATGTGATTTGAAGTTTGCACAAACTAGAGGGGGAACAAGTACTTTGTGACATTTATAGATGATAGCACAAGGTATTGTTACCTTTACTTGTTGAAAAGTAAGGATGAAGCCTTTGAAGCGTTCCGACGTTACAAAGCGAAGTTGAGAATCAACTTAGCCTACGGATTAAATCCATTCGTAGCGATAGAGGGGAGAATATGTAGCGCCTTTTGAGGAATATTGTGCCCAAGAAGGCATTATTCATCAAACGACGGCTCCATACTCACCTCAATCAAACGGTGTGGCGGAACGTAAGAACCGCACATTAAAGGAAATGATGAATGCCTTGCTTATCAATTCCGACTTCCCCAAAACATGTGGGGAGAAGCCGTCCTTACCGCTAATACGATTCTCGAACGAGAGTCCCACATAAGGGTAAGGACAAAACTCCATATGAATCATGGAAAGGAAAGAAACCCACCTACAAGTATTTTAAGGTGTGGGGTTGTCCGGCAAAGGTTGAAGTACCTAAGCCAAAGCAGTCAAGATTGGGCCTAAGATCGTAGATTGCATATTCATCGGATATGCAAATAACGATAGTGCTTATCGCTTCTTAGTGCATAAGTCGATATTCCGATATATCCACCAGGGTACAATAATGGAATCAAGGAATGCTCTATTCTTTGAAAGTACCTTTCCTAGAAAGGAGAAAGACATAACCTCTCGCAAGCGAAGTTATGCACAAAGCTCTCAAGAACCGGAGTCCTTGACCGCCCCGGATCTAAATGGTTCGATCTAGCGAATCTCGAGGTGGTGAACATCCGGAATCTAGTGTTCCGCATTCTCGAACTTGGAGACTCCAGAGATGGATCTAAGGCGAAGTAAAAGGGCCAGGAAGGATAAATCCTTCGGTCCCCGACTTTGTAGCTTATATGGTTAATGATGAACCTAGGACAATTGCTCGGGCGTTGTCAACTCCGGAAGCACCGCTGGAAAGAAGCTATTGAGAGTGAAATAGGCTCAATTCTCGCATAACCATACGTGGGAGTTGGTTGATCTTCCTCCGGAAATAAACCGTTGGGGTGTAAGTGGATACTCAAACGAAAATACAAAGCGAGATGGGTCTATAGACAAGTACAAAGCCAGGTTGGTAGTCAAGGGCTATCGGCAAACGAAGGCTTTGACTACTTTGATACCTACTCCCCGGTATCCGGATGACATCCATACGGGTATTCATTGCGATCGCAGACTTTGCGTGACCTTGAAATACACCAAATGGACGTCAAGACAGCCTTCCTAAATGATGATTTGGAAGAAGAAATATATATGGACCAACCCGAGGGGTACGTGGTTCAAGGACAAGAGAAGAAAGTCCGTCGACTTGTCAAATCTCTGTACGGGCCGAAACAAGCCCCGAAGCAATGGCACGAAAAATTTGATAAAGTACTCTACTATCGAAGGGTTTCACCATTAATGAGTGTGATAAATGTGTCTACATGAAAGGTAACTCGACTCGTTTGTTATGATATGCTGTATGTAGACGACATGTTAATCACGGGAAGCGATCCCTAGGGTCATCCTAGAGACTAAGAACATGTTGAAACAATGCTTCGACATGAAGGATATGGGTATCGCAGATGTCATCTTAGGGATTAAAATCTCTAAGACGTCCGACGGCTAGTCTTATCTCGGTCTCACTACATCGAGGATGTTTTGAGAAAGTTCGAGATGTTAGACGCAGTTCACCGATAAAGTCACCAATGGATTCAAATCAAAAGCTTGATAAAAATCTTGGTGCACCCGTATACCGGGAGCGATATGCACGAGTGATCGGTAGTTTGATGTATATAACAAACCGCACCCGACACGATATTGCTTACGCAGATCAATAAGTTGGCTAGGTTCACCCGTAATCCAAGTGATAATCACCGGAAGGCGTTGAATCGGGTATTACAATACTTGAAATACACGTTAAATTACGGGTTACACTATTCGAGATATCCACCGTACATACTAGAGGGGTACAGGTGATGCAAACTGGATATCCGATATAGAGAACACCAAGTCCACCAAATGGGTATGTATTTACAATTGGTGGTGGGGCGTGTCTTGAAAATCCTCTAAGCAAACTTGCATCGCCCGATCCACAATGGAATCGGAGTTTATCGCTTTAGACAAAGCAGGAGAAGAAGAAGCTGAGTGGCTTCATGACTTCTTAGAGGATGTTCCGTGTTGGAACAAACCCGTACCTTCGGTAATGATCCACTCGACGATCGGTCGGCTCTAGGAAGAGCACGGAATGCTATGTACAACGACAAGTCTCGTCATATTCGACGAAGGCATAAGACCGTTAGGCAACTGATCACCACGGGTATAATATCCATTGATTACATTAAATCAAAGGATAATATAGCAGAACCCATTGACAAAGGGCTTACCCAAAGATCGGATGACATGCCTCAGGGGAATGGGCTTAAAACCCAAAATATAAGGACGATACAAACTGCGGTAACCCAACCTTACTAACGGAGATCCCGGTAATTTGGTTCAATGGGAAAACTAAGTTGTAAAGGTTCGGTTGATCGCTTCGGTGGAAGTATGAGCACTTCGGATAGTGATTTCGAAAAGAAACACCAAATCCAAAGCCGTTCCCGCGATAGACTTTAAGTGCTATCGTAGTGTGGGTAAAGGTTAAGTTTTCAAAACTGTAATGCTCCTCAACAGTTGAGGTTAGGTTTGGGAAACTTTTAATGGTTCCTAACACTTGTGAAGTGGGGTATAGCAGGATACCTTGTAGGAGACCACCTATTTAAGTGCGAGGACGGGCCGCCTCAAAATGAACGCACTTAAGAATCCAAGACGTTGTCCATGGCCAAAACGGACAAAACATTACGAAGAAGAGAGTAAGGGAATTTGTTGTGTTGGTACCATTGACTTGGCTTACACTAAACACCGACGGTTCAAGACATCACGTTCACCGCGCGGTATGTAAGTCCGATGGTATTCGGTATGGAAGGTTCAAAGCTGAAGCTACCTCTCCTTATGCAACATCGGTCCGCTGAAATATTGCTGGAAATGGAAAAGGCACCATGTGAGTGCGCCAAAATCTCTTTCAAGAGGGGATTGTTGGAAATTTGCCTTTGGCGGGAGTTGCGACCGACCAACTTTAACGCTTAAACACTAGTGTTACGTATGTTGGAGAATTCGGTTCTTCACACATGCATGATCTACTAAGTACGTAGATAACCGTATGGCCAAGAATCGTCAAATTTCATTAAGAAATGAAAGAGATATTGGTCCACGAAGTGAGGTGTTTGAAGCATGGAAAGTGTGGTATTGAGTTCAATTCTCCCACATCGGTAGAGGAAGAAAGAATTGTTGTGTATATAATACTCGAAATTGGTTTGGGGTTTGGGACCCCAAGGGGTATCCCATGTGTTTAAAGGAGGGAGGACCTAGATGTGCTTCGGTTCAAGGAAAGACCACACGCGCGCCGCCGCCGCCCGCCCGTCCGGTCCGGTTCCGGGTTCTCGGGTTCTCGGGTCGTGGGTCGTGGGTCGTGGGCTGTGGGCCTTCTGATATTATCTTTTTGGGCCAGAGAACTTTGCCAGAAGTGCAGTTTGATCCCAGAAGTTTCAGATGTACAGTTTGGACCGAGAATTCTTTCGGATAGTTTGGTCCCGAAGTTTCAAGATGTACGAGTTTAGTCCCCGAAGTTTCAAGATGTACGAGTTTGGTCCCCGAAGTTTTTCGAGAAAATCAAAATTTCGACGGTCAAAACAAAATGCCAAAGCACTCAATTCGGCCATTTATTTTGGCCGAATTACTCCTCTATAATGGCCAATTCCGTTGGTCTTTTCACCATTTAATTTGGTGGCTTTACTACCTCCATAATGGCCATTATTTGGCCAATAATGGTCATTATGGAGGCAGCTAAACAGCCCCCCTCACCTATATAAACACCCCTACACCATTGTTGAGAGACACGAAAAATATACTAGCTATATACACGAAAATACACAAGCAAAACAGTTTCTTCCTACACCTTCCTTGCATCATTTCTTGCTCAATATTCTTCAAGGTAGCATTTGAGTTTCATTTGCTCAAGTGTTCCATTGCTGTTTTATCTTGGGAGACAAATTGTCCAGGACGTATAAAGGATACATACGGGGCAATATTGTCTTAAGGACAGAGTGCCACACTCGACTCAAAGAAAAACGAGAAAAACGCAGTTTTCATTTTCATCTTTGTAATTTCCAGTTTTCTAGTTGAATTGTAATTTCAATTCTTACATTAGCAGTTGTTTGTAATTTCCGTTTCCTGCAATCCTTTGTAATACCCAACACATACATTATTTTAAAATACAAATAAAAGATAGCGAGAGTTTGTGCAGAGTAATGGATGTGCTTGTGTGAATGCGAATTAGTCGAGTCCCAATACGAGTGCCGGACAACGGGCGGGAAACCAAAAAAAATGCCTCCATTCTCAGATATATTTTTCTAGCCATTCTTCAAGTTAACTGCATTGCCTATGTATGACACTAAGATTCTTCAACTTGAAGTGTATATTATACACTAAATTTTATTACACTTGTAATGAAGTTCCACTGAATTTGAAGATTGGGAAATGTTTTTATACATAAAAGGGTGTTAAAAGAAAGAACAATTGGAGTAGATAAAGTGTTCCAAGTTCCAGCTATCAAACTCTGGCTATCTCAACAGATTTCTGAAGGGCACCTAATAGGCTTCTCATGATTCTTGGCTCCCCCGGAGGCGCCGTATCTCTCGAGGGTCCATTTCGGATGGCTCGAAATATTGGAGGCGAGGTCTCGGTAGCAGGGAAAACCATACAATCTATATATGCAATCACTTCAGTTTGAGCACCATCAACTGTAATAAAGCAAACTCTGGCTCCGCGAGGAATTTTATCAACCTGTATACAAAAAGTTCAATAGTAAGTCAGAATCTTGATGAACATTCTGCAAAAACCACCGATCATTCGAGTTTTTAGTCTGCGATCGTATGCATTTTACATAAGAAAACCTTTGCTGAATTGGACACTTCTTTGGTTTATAATGTCATACCTATCTATAACAATCATCCTCTGTAACAACATTTCACTATAACATCCACGTTTTCTTTGGAACCGATTTCAATGTTATGTTATATTATATGTTCTCTATAACAACATTTTGCTATACAACAACAACATACCTAGTGAAATCCTACAATGTGGGGTCTGAGGAGGGTAGAGTGTACACAGAGCTTACCTCTACCTTGATAGGTATAGCGGCAGTTTCTGAGAGACCCTCGGCTCAAGACAAAGCACACGCCCAAGCAAAGTAAGACACACAAAGTGCATAAGTTATGACAGCGCATTCGGAAAAAGAAAGAAGCAATAGCTAATGCAAGTAAATAAAACAAACAAAATACACATAGCAACATTTTGCTATAGCAACCAAAAAAATATCCGAACAAACGACACCTTTATAGAGAGGTGTGACTGTATTAGCAAAATTATTAGTCTAAAGAAGGGAAAATGAAATGATGAATACGAAAGAAGTCAAAAGAAACAAAATCTGCCTATTTTGTTATATGGACAAATGATATTTACTTCTTTAAATTTTGACTGATGTCTCAAGCAGGTTAAAATTAGAGCCAAATCTCCATCTCTTTGCGGCTACAACCTATTATAATAGGACCTGTTCGGGAATGAATAGAAGGTTTCTAAATGTATAGAAGACCCACGATTGATTGGTTATAATGTTAACAAGGTTGTATATAATCTAATGTTCGCGATATGACTTTCCTACCGACTGAATTCTTGAACGGAGTTTTGCTTAATTTTACAGTATAGCGAGCATAGAAATCAGGAAGAGTTACCTTTAGAGGCACCGGAAGAGGCAGCATAGCTCCTTGACAAAGACTGTTAGCCCACTGCATGTCACAAAAACAAAGCATCGTTAACATAACATGAGGAAGTACTTGTATCTCCTTTTATCGACAAAGATACTAGTAGAAAAAGTTAAGGGTCAATGCTTAAAACGACATTTCCCCCTTACTATGTAAACATTTATACAGAGAATTGCAAGAAAAATGGGGCATCAAGACAAGAATAACTATGATAAACATAACGTTCCTTGTTAAGTGGCCAGACGAAAATGAAGTATAAACACAAAGTCCAAACATTGAAAAATGCCATCTGAAAATGCACAAAGTCCGAACATGAATATGGCACTTTTTTGACACCCTTTGGTTTCTCAATCTTATTCTTCTAGGTCTCGAGCTGATGATACGGAGATCAGACTAACGAAGAGAGCGCACGTGTCAGGAGTAAACTAGTCGTTTGGGTTTCTTGATTTGTATCAATCTTGATTGCTCGTCTTGCGTTACTGCTAAATGAATCAAGTGTGACTAAAAAACGTGTACATTCTAGCTTTATACGCTATAGCCTCGAGTCATTAAGTGGTTATTGAAGACTCTGTATGGAGTTTCGTTCAGTGAGTCTCTGAAAAAACTAGGGAATTACTACTATTTTTCACTGCCTCTACTAGACTAGAGGATACTCCCTAGTTCCTATCTTGTATAGTGGAGTTCCAATTTTGGGAGCTTTAGCTAATGTTTTCTAAATTAAACACTATGCCTAAGGAGGCAAATTGCTTCTGCACTAGTCATTTTCTTGAACCCCTTTGAATGTCTTTGGTTTAGAGAGAGTGAATCCGACAATTGACATGAGTTATCTTACTTCTGAGTTGGAACTGGTCACTTAGGATTCAAGAACTAACATACTCTTCTTACGACTTCTAATTAAAATGGACTAAAAATACTTAATGCAATATATTGACTTTTTGTAAAGAAATAAAAGTAAAGAAATTTAAACATGAAATCATATCAGACTTTGGTGGAATTTATACAAATTCTGAATCAGAAGTACCTGAAAGAGTAAAGTTTCAAATCTTGCAAGATCAATATCTTGAGGCAATTTCATGGTTCCCAAAGAAACCCCATCTTCATAATCTTGATCATTAGGTGAAATGCTGCCACCCCCACCAGCTGCCTTCACCACAACAGACAAATTCTGGTGACATGAAAACTCACTGAGGTTAAAGAACCTAGTACTACTGTTGTTGTTGTTCTTGTTGATGAACACAGTTTTCAGAGGAATAGACCTTGAAGGACAAATTTGCACTTGGGAATTATGTGTTATGTGCAAGAGTTGTCTGGTTGTTAAGGAAGACATGGCTACTTGTCTTCCCTTCTGTGTATGTAGATACACTATACTAGGGTCATGTAGAGGAATGTGAGATAATTTTGTTTTCTCTGTGTAGTTTAGAAGTGGTTATTTTGAGACCATGATGATGAGATAGGATAAGGGCTTTTGCAAATCAGTGGTGGACAACTATTAGTAAAAAAATAATAAGTACTATACTATATAACTTATGAAACTATATAATCCCAAATAAATAATAGAAGCAAACTAATAACTCGGTAGAGAGGAGGAAGAGACTGTATTATCACTTGTTGTTGCTGCATCTTACAAATGATGATTTAACTATTTATTTATAGAGATGGTAAACCTCTTGATGCCTACCAAATGTATAGTACCAAGCCTATCAAATATATAGTACCAAGCTTACCAAATGTATAATACCAAGCCTACCAAATGTATAGTATCATCCTCATTTAGCACACGAGTAAAACTAAGGCAATATGGACATACATATATATATTTTACAATAATAACAAGAATAATTTCTCTAGCACTAGATATTCTATATAATTTCCTACTGACATATAAGGCCGGTTGTTTTCCGGATCCCGCGCATAGCAGAAGCTTAGTACACCGGATTGCCTTTTTTTTCTTCTTTTATAAATCTCGGACGGGACGGTCTACAACAATGCCATATCATTAATCTATATGGTAGTTTTAGAGCCTGTTTGGATTGACTTATTTTAGGTGCTTTTAAGCATTTTTGTAGTATTTGAGTAAAATAAAAATAAAAAAATTAAACACTTGTTTTTAAGTCAATAACAAAAATAAGCCAAAGTCACAAGTTAGGATTCCTAACTTATGGCTTTTGGCTTATAAGTTAGAAGCCATAAGCCCATCCAAATGGAGTCTAAGTGATCTGTAGTGTATATATTTCATATACTACCAGGTTAAGTTGACATACAATAGCAAGTTTATGCAACTTAAATCCTTCTATATCTCCCCATTCTATAGCAAATAATTGATGTCATAATAATCATAATTGTAGCATCTCATTTCCTACTTGAAGAAGCTAGGTCAATCTCCCAAGAATAAGCTTTCCAGTTTTGATATGTCGTAGATAAATCCATATTGGAATCATAGTTGCACACGTTCTGAAAAATTATTTAGCAGAAATGCATCAACATCGTTGCAAACAAAAGTATAGCTAATAGTAAATTCAAGCAGTCACTCTGAGAAACAAAATATAGAAACATGGGAAATTGGGATCATTAAAAGGATGATGAAGCAAAAAAAATTATGGATTAAACAAGTTTATTCAGCATATGGAACTGTCTGTCAGATGAAAAAGAAATTACTTTTAAGCTATTTTCAGTTTTTTCTCTTTGCTGCTGTACAAGTTACACAACTATCTAACTCAAATTCATAAAACCACCAAGCTGCAGCAACAAAACCTATCTTCAAAGACCCTTTTGGAAACCCAATGCAACAATGCTCTCACGTCGAGAGCAGATTGTGCTGAATTATGTCTTCATTTTGTTGTAAAATTATTATGAAGAGCAAGCTTCAAGCTTAGGAAGAAGACCTCGCCATACGTCTGCTATGCCATTTGATAGTCGTGCCTGTCCCTTAGCAAATTCGTGGAAAGCAAGTCCCATATCCGATGTCTTCTGTTCCTGAAATCGGACAATCTCTTCATTCATAAGCCTCACTATCGTGTCAAATCTTCTTGATGCTTCTTCCCTTCAGACTTAAGCTGTATCGTACAGAAAGACAATGTCATTCACCTCCCAGGCAATTCCACGACTAGCCAACTGAAAAAAAAGAACAAATTAAACCAGACTGACCATTTCATACTCGCGCTCAGCCTCAGCCAACTTCTCTGATCGTGTCAGCCTGTATTTATTTCTGCAACAAAAAGGCAAGAGCCAATTTTTAATTCAGAACAGAGACTCTGAGATGCTCCATGTAATGACTAAAGAAGAGTATTAATAGGATTGCATATTTCCCTGTCGTAGATAAATACAAACACATGTTTCGACTCTTTACTTTGCAAATTTACAGGATAGGAAAGACGAAAAAGAAGTCAGTGTTTCTAATGGTAATTTGTCACCTGTGAGATGCATATTCCATATCCATATGCAAGAACGATGGCAAATATACACACTTGGTTAGAGTACTTGGCACCATTTAATCTTGAACCTAATAGTTATAGTTCGACACCTGGTACTAAAAGGCCTTTGGTAAATGTCCCATCTATATCTAGGGTTGTATACAAAACATATGCTCCCTCCGTTTCAAAATGTTTGTCCGTTTTTGACTTGCCAAGGAGTTTAAGAAAGTAAAGAAAACTTTTGAATCTTGTGGTTATTAACTAAAGATATGTAGAATGTACCAAAATGCCCTTTAATCTTGTGGTCTTAAACATGTCATGTGGAAAGTTGGAGTTAAAATGCTGCCAAAAAGGAAAGAGGCGTTCTTTTTTAAACGGACTAAAAAAGAGAGACATTTTGAAACAGAGGGAATACTGTTTATCATCCTAATAGTGTGTAACAGTAGTATATACCATTGGCAGACTATAGTACCGATATGGCTATTGCTCACAAAAGAAAGAGGAGACGGGGTCAGGTCGGTAGGAGGGGTAGAAATAAGAGGGACCGATGTAAACTTATGCATATCAAGGAGGTAACATGATGGCTAATAAACCTAGTCATAAGATTGAGCTCGATGTAGGTGAAATCAGCAATTAAACTTTATTTATATACAACACGCAGGACACTGATAAGCTAACTAATTTCATACTGGAAAATTTGAAAGATCGAGCAGCTGATTAAAAAAATTGCAACTTCTCCAGTAGAACAAGACCTAGCGAGAATTTACATCAACATTGAACCATGTCTCATACCAAGCATGCCTGGATGATAGAGTAGCAGATTAGCCATACTAGTGGTAAAACAGAATGAAGCCTTGTTTATCAGATTTAAGATATCATAGTGCATAGTTAACCTCTTAACCCTCCCCACACCCCCAAAATGCAGAAGGGTCACAGACCAGGTCATTTTATAAATGAGACATTGTTGAAGGACAGGAACGGGGAGGCGTCTCACTTTTGGAGTTCGCTAGAGCTTTTGGGATAGTGATAGCCAACTCGAGGTTCCTGAAAAAGGAGGAGCACTTGGTGACTTTCCGTAGTGCGGTGGCTAAGACCCAGATAGACTTTTTGCTCCTTAAAAAGGTTGACAACGGTCTTTGTAAAGACTGCAAGGTCATTCCGAGAGAATATCTGACAACCCGACATAAGCTTTTGGCGATGGATTTGGAGATTAAGATGGAGAAGAAGAGGAGGGTTGTGGATGACAGGTTAAGAATCAAATGGGGGAGTTTGGCCATGGCTAGTGCAAAGGAGATGGGGGAGAGGTTGATGGCCGAGGGGGCTTGGAGGAGTAGTGGGGATGCGACCGGTATGTGGGACAGAACGGCCAGTTGCATTCGGAAGGCAGCTAGAGAAGTGCTAGGGGTGTCGCGGGGTAGCCGTGGTGGGCATCGAGGGGATTGGTGGTGGAATGGTAAAGTTCAAAAGGTGGAAGCGAAGAAAGCGGCAGATGCAAAATTGGTAGAAAGCAAGGATGAGGTGGAGAAGTGGATGAATAGGGAATTGTATCAGATGGCGAGGAAGGAGGCAAAGCTAGCGGTTACGGCGGCGAAAACGGCGGCTTTTGAATGACTGTATGTTCTCTTGAACGAAAAAGGAGACAAAGACATTGTGTTGAGAGATTTGAAGCAATCTGATAGGTATCAGGATTTTGGGTATTGTAGAAGCATTAAGGTTGAAGAGGTTAAGGGTGTTGTTCGCAGGATGCGCATGGGATGAGCGACCGGGCCTGATGAAATCCAAGTTGAATTTTGGAAGAGCGCAGGCAGGGCAGGTTTGGAGTGACTGACTGAGTTGTTTAACATTATTTTTAAGACAACGAGAATGCCCGAAGAATGGAGGGGGAGTACAATGATTCCTTTGTACAAGAACAAATGTGATATCCATAGTTGCAACAACTATAGAGGTATCAAGCTGCTAAGCCACACTATGAAAGTTTGGGAAATGATCGTGGAGATGAGGGTGAGAAAAGGTGTGTCTATTTCCGAGAACCAGTTTAGATTCATGTCAGGGCGCTCGACTACAAAAGTCATTCATCTTATTAGGAGGTTGGTGGAACAGTATAGGGAGAGGGAGAGGGAGAGGAAGAAAAACTTACATATGGTTTTCATCGACCTCGAGAAGCCATACAACAAAGTCCCTAGGGAGGTTCTATGAAGATGTTTGGAGGTTAGAGGTGTACATGTGGCGTACACTAGGGCGATCAAAGATATGTATGATGGAGCCAAGACCAGGGTACGGACTAAGTAGGAGGAGACTCGAAGCACTTCCCAGTGATGATGGGGCTGCACTATGGATCAGCTCTTAGCCCATTCTTATTTGCCTTAGTGATGGAAGGACTGACGCGACAAATTCAAGGAGAGGTGCCATGGTGTATGTTATTCGCAGACGACATAGTCCTGATTGATGAGACTCGCAACAAAGTGAACGCTAAGCTGGAGGTTTGGAGACAGACTCTAGAGTCTAAAGGGTTCAGGCTGAGTAGGATCAAGACAAAATACTTGGAGTGCAAGTTCAGTAACGGGAGCGACCTTGAGACATGCGTGGAGGTGAGGCTTGGTACTCAAGTCATTCCAAAGAAAGAAAGCTTCAAGTACCTCGAGTCTATTATCCAAGGGAATCGAGAGATTGATGATGATGTCACACATCGTATTGGGGCAGGGTGGATGAAATGGAGGCTCGCATCTGGAGTCTTGTGCGATAAAAAGGTTCCACAAAAACTTAAAGGCAAGTTCTATAGGGTGGTGGTTAGACCGACTATGTTGTGTGGAGCGGAGTGTTGGCCAGTCAAAACTTCGCACATCCAAAAGATGAAAATTGCGGAGATGAGGATGCTGAGATGGATGTGTGGGCATACAAAGAGGGATAGGATTAGTAATGAGGATATCCAGAACAGAGTGGGAGTGGCCTCGGTGAAGGATAAGATGCGGGAAGCGAGATTGAGATGGTTCGGGCATGTGCAAAAGAGAGACACAAATGACTCAGTGCGGAGGTGTGAGACGTTGGCTATGAACGGGTTCAGGAGGGGTAGAGGTAGGCCGAAGAAGTATTGGGGAGTGATGATTAGACCGGATATGACGCATGTGCAACTTACTGAGGACATGACCTTAGATAAGGGGTTGTAGAGGACACAAATTAGGGTAGAAGGGTATTAGGTAGTCCACTACGCTTACAAACTGGTAGTTGTAGTGTTATTATTGTAGGCTCGCTTAGCATATCATACTAGTAGGCGCAGTATTGCCTTATAGTCCCCTGTCGTTTGATTATTTACCTGCATTAGTTATTGCTTCTTTTTTCAGAATGTGCTATCATGGCTTATTCGCTTTGTTGGTCTTACTTTGCTTGTGCTTGTCCTTTGTATTGAGCCGAGCGTCTCTCGGAAACAGCTGCTCTACATGCCAAGGTAGAGGTAAGGTCTGCGTACACTCTACCATCCAGACCCCACGTTGTGGGATTTCACTGGGTATGTTGTTGTTGTTGTTGTAGTAGACATTGTTGAAGGAAAACTTGCAACAATTCAATGGAACTATCACCAAATGCAGATTAAGATCAGATTCAGGAAACCACCAAAAGAAACAAAACAGGAGAAAGAGCAGTATAGGTGTTGAGCCATACAAATCTATTTCCTTAAACTTAATTGTCTCGGCCAGTTCACACTGCTTCTTGAATGCAGTTGCTCTCTCCGCTATTGTAGCCTGTTCAAAGTTAGCACGGATATGAGTGTAGGACAGAAATAGAAAACTAGGTTACTCTTAGCAAAGAAAAAGGAGAAAGCAGAAATATAAATGCAACAGTTGTTTATCTTTGAGGATGCAGTATTTGTCTAATGCACACTCTAAGTCCTGAAACAAGACTCGAGCAGGCTCGGCGCTTCGCCTTGATTAAATTGAACCTTATTGCCTTAAAAGGCATCCTCGAGTCCTGAAGCAAAGCTCAAACCAGGCTTGGAAAATGGTATATTATTGTTACCCAAATGTCACATACGGATATACTAATGACCAAGAACAGAAAATTAGATATTGATATTTTGTATGAAAAATAATTGATCTTAGATCTTAAGTAGAAACTTCAAATTGCACCATTGCCTATTAAATAGAAAATTATGAAGGTATCTAAACATGATTGATATGGATTTACTAAAAATAATGCGCGTGATAACAATTACTGCTATTTCTCTACCCATATAATTATCAGTTGTCTTTATAGTTAGTTTTTCTTGCGTGTGTACATAACTTCATCATGTGCTTATATTTGACTTCAAATAACTTCATCATGTGCCTTTCTTCACTAATGCACCCACAATTTTGCCTTTCGCCTTTGATGACACTGTGCGGAAGCAAAACATTTGACAGTACAATTTTTTGACCTTGTTAAAGTACGATAACCAATTGACCGCTCACCTTAATAGATTGCACAGCTCGAACATAATCCTTGAAAGGCTCTTCAAAGTTCATTAAAAGGTGGTGAGCCTGAGTGAGAGAGCACTGTCTGTTATCATTACCTACTTTTGAGTAAGAGAAAAGACCATTGGTTATTCTTTGTTGAAAATACCTCTTTCTGCAGCTTAATTGATATTATCTCAGACTTTGCCCCAAGTTCTGAAAATGCCTTTCCAACGGCATCGTCCTCACAAGTACCAAGAAGCTTGACTGCCTTTCCATATTCTGAGAAGACTCGCCCAACTCTGAGCTAACAAGAAAAATCATAAGTCAGCTTCTTGGAATGACAAGTTTGTCATAATCATAAGGAGGAGAAAGGAAATTAAAGCACACAATATGCTAGAGAAACAAACACATGATGGGATAACAAAAGTCATATGCCATCTTCGGATTGAAAACTGTGAGCAAAGAAAAGAGATAAAAAATGCCAAATACAGAGAGGGCGCTTGACCAAACAGTTCACATTTGAAATTCCTCATTTTCAAATTGCATTTGGGGTATACTGTCCCAGTTTGCAGTTCTACATTGAGTAATATCTTCTTCTCTGGATCCTCATTATATGCCCGATCACAGATCTGAATAATAATGTGCTTGTCTCCTCTGAGATTGAATTTTCTTACAGCCAGTATGTCCATAAATCAAAAGGAAAAAACAATTGAGCCATGCATGTTGTTCACTTTCTTCATGATAAGAAATAGGAGAGGTTTTTCATTAGTTCACTTTGAGTTTCTCCAGTAGACATTATTAATAATGGCTTAATCGTTATTATCTAAGTTAGGTCAGTTTGCAACTAGACAACCCCACCCCCCACCCCCACCCCCGCGACAGAATTGCAGACGGATCTTAGCTTCACACAGTAACACTTCAACTTCAATTTTCCATTAAGAGAAAGTTGATGATGAACCGAAGGTCATGATTTCGCCCCCCGCCGGGACCAATGTCTTGGTTAACCTTGTTTTCTCCCAGAAAAGTTGATGATGAACTTCTTTTACCATTACTCGAGCACAAAAATGAGGATCAAACTGTTAATACGAATTTTAACGTTAGTTAATAAATCAGCCCACTTGGTTAAGGGGCGAAGGTATAGGATGACTCCTCCCAGAAGCTTAGCTATAGGCGAGCGAAGGGGGTGCGAGCAAGGTAGATAGAACTGAGAAGGCAATGGCACCTGAATCACCATGTGTCTCACTGCTTGAGAATGGGATAGGTATCACCTTAAAAGAGTGAAATAGAACGTGCTGTAATACTGTATTAAATATCTGAAATGCAAATACACTTACACAGAGTACTCAATACCTTGAACTAGATTTTTCCTACCTCTGTGTCTCTTGACAAGACGAAATGCATGCTTTTGAGCCTCAGCTAAATGGTCCTCAAGCTCAAATATGTAGCTCTTCATCTTCTCGTATTCTGGGGTTAATTCTTCAACTAGCTTTTCCTTTCCAAGAACGACATCACTCACTTTAGATGCACATCCTGCCATTACGACTTACTGTTAGTTTTAAAATAATCCTGTGGACAAGCCATTGTAATATGCCCTCACTCAGTGGCGTCGGCTAAATGTGGTTAGAAGTCCACGAATGTGCCTAAAAGTTCAAGAAAAGAAACACACTCTATGCACCACAGGCCCACATTAAATTATGAACAGTTACATGACGGTAATTCACATCAAAGGACAGATGTCAACTTTAGTTTGAACTCACTTAGAGACAGAACACGAATATGCTAAAGACCACAAGAATAATACATGAAACAACACATAGGTGTTTTATTAACATAGCATATATAGCCTTCTTTTATACCATTAGTTTCCAAAACTACCTCTCTTGTAGTTCATTGTAATACAAAGACAATACCCCTAAATCTTACACTAACACAGCCACAAAGAAATAAGAAATTTACCATTAACCTAACAAGAAATTTACTGAATAGCTAGCTCAAATTACGAAAGAGAAATTTTTTTAGCTACCACTTTGAATTAACAGAATTTCCCTTTTACTTCTTTTTATGTATTTGTAGAATTGCCAATTTACAATTTCGTTAATGCATCAATAGAGATGTTAAAAAAGCATAGGAAGGGGAGTTTGTTTCAACAAGTGTGATCAAAATTTAACAAGTGTGGAATTGAAAGTATAATTATACAGAAATCGTATTATTATTATATGTAACTGTCCGATACCTTAAAGATTTGGATCAAATCTGCCGGTTTTTTAAAAAAATACCAGTCTCCTGGAACCTTGCTCTGTCCATTGTCTGAAGAAAAGGCAACAAAAAACTAACGTAAATCACTTTTGAGAAAGAGATGAAACTGAGCAATATTGGGAAAAATATGAGAGCTGATGCCGTAAGTGCACGATACATAGTTCAATATCTGTGCACCTAAGGTGCATTTCAAATTTCAAGTACAATGCTAATGAATCCTTCCTATATATTTTGAAATCTAAAGCATTTAATAATTGAAGAGAAGGGAACTTTGAGAAGAGATGTCCTCAAATACCAATCTGAAATAAATCAATAAAAATAAGCTCTCAGAATCTACTGAAGATCTGGTAAGACTAGTTTATTACGCTAGTAGCTCATTGCACCTATATACTCACTGAACCACAAATGTGCATCTGGTAACAGAGCATTAATTTCACCAAATCAAAATACTTTAAGGGTCATTTGGTTGGTGTAGTAAGAAGAGTTGATCTCCATATAAAATCCAACATTGTTTTTCTTTTGAAAATGCTAAGTAGGAGTAATTATATTGAATAAGAAATCTGGCACTTAGTGAAAATCCAACATTGTTTTATACAATGTTTTTTTATATAACCAAGAAATCCCCGAAAGCCGACTGGTGCACAGTTCTAAACTCAGTGGTTAATTATGAAATGTTTCGTTGCTACTTCTGTCTACCTCACAAATAATACCAGCAGAAGTTCTACAGGAACCTACGTACTTTTTTACACAGAATGGAAGGTGGAATAAGAATGCGGATATTAATAACACCGCACATGAATTAAAACACTGAAATCATAAAACAAACCCTTATAGAAGTAAACAAACTTTTATTTTGGTTAAAAGTAAATACATTTTAAATTATACATTGTTTACTAACTTGTAGTATATCCTACCAATCCTCCACAAGAAATAATCCCTGATTTACTAATCCCGGCATAACTTGTCTCTAAACCGAACGACCCCTAAATTCTTCAAAGATAGTGCTCAATTAGTTAATAGAAATAAAAAGTTGGGGTCAATTACAGTAGTTGCTCCCTAACAATCGTGGGTGTACTCAAGTATCACAAACTAAAGAGATCACAAAATCAGTACAAGATAAAGACAAGAGACGTTCATGATATGGCTTAGTAACAATCAGAAACATCATCACAATTCACAGACACTGGACAAACATGGCCCTTATACCTCCACAAAAAGTTAAGATAACATATGAACTCCACAAAATGGTCCAACCAAGCAAATTAACATTCATTACCTGCTCATCAGCCTGCAAGAAGGTTCTCAAATCATCACTTTGCCGAAGTTCATGATGTGAAGCTATTCTGTTTACAAACACATCCAGAGCTTGGCGCCTCATTTCAATAAATTCTGCACTAAATCTGAACTTTTCTGCAAGAAGGTTAGATAATAATAATAATCTCAAAATGCTTTCTGAAAAAGAAGATTATTTTATTGGTGCCAAAGCAGGTGGCTTCCCTTGATAGATTCCAATACTTCATCTTTATAACCAATACTTCTCCAAAGAAAATGGGATTGATGCCCCCAAATACAGACATTCTTACACATGTTTGACACAGTTAAATATGTCAATCTATAACAACTTCCGCCTGCATGACTCCCAATTCTTGTCCCTCTCACTTCCAATAAGCAACGATAAATCAATATATTTCTAGATTGAACATATAGGACACCTTCTGGTTTTAGCATCGCTTAGAGTTAAAGAAAAGTCAAAGAGATAACCAGTACATGAGGAAGAAGTGTAGCCAGTACCTACTGTGCTCTTCTCTGGAAGTGGAGGAATAAAAATGCCCTTGTATCTCTAAAAAAGAAGACCGTGTAACCGTACAAAATCACTATAACGTCGAATCACAATCTTTTCGTGCCCTTGGTACTCTGGCAAATTTGTCTGTCTTAAAAAAATTTGGTGAATGAGAACTAGAGGAGAATCAAGAGAAGTATAATCTATATTCTGCTGATAAAAAGCATATGAATGCCTGTACCACGAACAAGAAGAAGAGAAAACAACAACCACAACAAGAAGCAGAAAAAAGGGGCAGCCCGGTGCACTAAGCTCCCGCTATGCACGGGGTCCGGGGAAGGGCCGGACCACAAGGGTCTATTGTACGCAGCCTTACCTCACATTTCTGCCTCTTGCAGAAGAAGCAGAATATTTTTGAATTTTTAAGTCCAGCAATATACGTAAGTTGGGTCTTTGCAGGGATAGGGATGCGTAAGCTCTGGAGCCAAGAAGGATCTTTGAACATTAAGTCAGGTCTCAAAACGTTATTAAGTTGTTTCATTGTTTTCTTTTTTGAAACAGTTAACATTAGTTGCTGTTTCATTGTGGTTTCAACCTATTAAAAAAATGGACGTTTCACCTAACTCAACCTTAACGCTAGCTCATGAAGTAATGATTGTCCAAGACTACAGCTTTTACCCTCAAGCAATCTTGGACTCTAACATAGCCTATGAGGTTCACATTTCAGGCCTCAATGTTCCAAACTAAAACCACCCCAACTAAATTTCAAAGAGCTTTTCTTTACAACATGACCAAAACACCAACATTTTAAATATGTCTGTGTGTATTAAACATACTTTTAAAGGAAAAGATCTTTAGAATTGAGCGAGAGTAACGAAAAGAGCAAGTGACTTTAAATTTTTCGTCTATACAAACTCTGATGTGATTGTTGCGGGCATAAAGTGAAAAAATAGAAGTGTAGCTCAAATTTTAAATAAGCAGTTCACACTATTCAATATAGTTTTAAAGTAGAGGTCCTGGTCCTAACTCTGCATGAGTGAGCTTGCTTACATTGCCGGTCCCAAGCACAAATAAAAGGGGGAGGGAGGGGGTTACGATGAGTTCTCACAATTAAAATAAGTTGATCATTGAACTGATATGAGCTTATACTGCGGAACCAGGACTGTAAGGATTTATAGATTGATGTGTAGTTTGTTGTATTAGAATTTAGAGCAGAGGCCTTGATTTCGAGTCTCATCACCTTTATCAAAATTAAGAATTCAACATGTTTGAGAAAATGAAGTAAAAATGCAGTTTCTATAGGTTCTTTTATACCCGTTAAAGATAACTCAAAGGGTTTTGAATTTAGCCACCATAGTAGTCATCAGGAATGCCTAGTCCCATAGACACAAAGATATAGAATTGTTAAGAATATGTTGAACGATGTACACTATTGTGTCAATGAAATTACAGAAACCAAACAAAAGAATAAAAAAAGAACTCCTTTGCAGTTAGAAGTTATAAGACAACAGTAGCTTTTAGGACTTTCATGGAAATCATGGCAAGGTGACTATGAAATGCATGTAGATATGAGCAAGAACTATGGCATAGGTTTCTCTACATGAATGTACAAATCTCCAATTTCCTAATGCCTCTCCAAAATCCCAGCGTACTTTTTTTTTATGAAGTAAGATGTTATATTAGAATGGCATCAAGAAGATGCAAGTTACGCAAAAGAACCAAAACCCCACCCCACTATCTACTTTCTCTTTCTATGGATGATATATCTTAAACTACATAATTGCTATCACAATATACATAATTGCTATCACAATGAAAACATACAGTCTAGTGTAATGAAAATCATGTCAACGTCGCTTCTTTCCAAATATGCATCAAATGGGAAGTCCTTTCATTTGTTTACCCTGATTCCATATGTTAAGCATAGGGCACACTCCCATCTAGTCAGAACATTACTCTAAGTCTTTTTTTATAACCGTGGTGTCTGGGCGCCTCGACTAATTCCACGAGAACTTGCAACCTCCCACCAAAAACAACAGGTACAAGGTAACTCTGTCCACCAAGGCTTAGATAGATGGGAAGAAATCATCTAGTGTTTTTGTCTCCACTGGGATTTGAACACGAGACAAATATAACTATTAGTCTTATCAGATGTTATTGAATTTGATCTTAGATTGGATCGAACTTAATGTCATTATCTACTTTGAAGTAGAGAACAACCAAGCTCGAGATCCAAAAAGGGGTTTCTTAGAAATTATGAATTTGATGGTAGCCCTAATCCAACAGTTCCGGTATAATACTACTAACTATACAATTACATACATATGGATAGTAAACATGAAACATACGCACTGAGTCAAAAGAGAAGGCAAGGAATAAATGACCTTGGTGATGACTTTGTAGGAGATATAAGCTTCAACTCCATTACCCATTCTCACTTCTAAGTAATGCAAATTATGTCAACGTCGCTTCTTTCCAAATATGTATCAAATGGGAAGTCCTTTCATTTGTTTACCCTGATTCTATGAGTTAAGCAAGGGGTACACTCACATCTGGTCAGAATAGTACTCTTAGGGTGTGTTTTTATGGAGAAAAACATTAAAATGTTTTCAATTTTCTCATGTTTGGTTCGTCAAAATTTCTGAAAAACATACTCTAGGTAAACAGGTTCCTTAAAAATGAGAAAATGACTTCCCTAATGAAAGTAGGGAAAACAAGTTCAACAAGCCACCCTCCAACGCACCCCGCCTCCATAGCCCCCATCCCACACTCCTACCCTCCACCCCCACCTCCATAGTGTTTTCCTAGATCGTATAAAATGTTTTCGGAATATTATTTTCTGCTTACTTACCGAACACCGGAAAATAAGTAAGATATAGTCTTTCTAGATGTAATTGAATTTGATCTTACATTGGATCGAACTTAATGTCATTAGCTACTCTCAAGTACAAGACAACCCAACTCAAGATCCAAAAAGGGGTTTCTTAGATATTATTGATTCTATATGTTAAGCATAGGGCACATTCACATTTGTTCAAAATATCAACTCTTAGTCTTAATAAATAAATAATAAAAATGAATAATTTGATCTTGGATTGGATCCAACTTAATGTCATTAGCTATTCCAAAGTACAGGACAATCCAGCTGAAGATCCAAAAAGGGGGTTTAACAAAATATGATTATGATGGAACCCTAAATCAACCAGCTCCAGAATACTACTCCCTCTGTCCAATTTAGATGACACACTTTCCTTTTTAGTCAGTCCCAAAAAGAATGACACAGTTTCCTTATTTGGCAATAATTTAACTTTTAACTTTACCTTTTACGCTTAACGAGATGATCTATAACCACACAAATATCTTTCACTAGTTTTACACCACAAGATTCAAAAGTCTTCCATTATTTCTTAAACTCCATGTCCATTCAAACTACATCATATAAATTGGGACGGAGGGAGTACTTTCTACTACTACTACTTATTGAATTACACATGCATACGGAACAATAAGTAGGGAAAATAAGTTCAACAAGTAGCATTGCACATCAATTATCTTACATTGGATCGAACCTCATGTCATTAGCTACTCTCAAGTACAGGACAACCTAGCTCGACATCCAAACAGAGGTTTCTTAGAAATTACACCCTTTGTCCCAATTTATGTAACATTTTTTCGTTTTTCGAGATTCAAACTTCTTAATTTTGACCGTACTCTTGGACACAGAATATTTAGTTTTTCGAAATAAATTTTACATATTTGAAAACTACGTAAATTATACTTATCTCGAGATCGGAACGCCATCACATAAATTGGGACAAAGGGAGTATTAATTTGATGGTAGCCCTAATCCAGCAACTAATTATACAATTAGACATGCAAATGGATAGCAAACATGAAACATAAGTAGTAAATTGAAAGAGAAGGCAATTGAACAAATGACCTTAGTGATGACTTTGTAAGAGATATAAGCTTGAACTCCATTACCCATTTTAGCTGGATCTGTAACTGATACTGATAAAAACGGTGCTTGTGAAGATGGAGATCTAAGGCTTTGTAACGAACCCGATCCACTTCGTTGCTGCTGTGCACCATTTTTACAACATTCAAAATCAAACATAACATAAAATCATTACTTCGAATTTAAAAAATTGTAAAGTGAGATTAATCATAATGGAGGAAAAAACAATTACCGTGGTGGTCATGGCTGTTAGAATGGTGGGGTTTGTGCAAAGGTTACTGCTAAACTCGTGACTTTGGCTTTAATGGAGCCAAATCAAAAGGGGTTGGAATAGAGTTATTTGGATTTGTTTGGTCGGTGAAATAAGGAATAATAATACAAGGATAGTAATTATATTATCTCATACTTGATTATCGTTATTAATTAATCTTCAGAATTATATGTACTAAAATGATAGTATTAATTTCCCATGGGGTATCTTTTGTTTATTCTACCCGGATAATCAAATAATTATTTCATGTATTAAAATTACCATAATTAATATTTTTCTGGTCTATGCTATATCATGTTTGACATATTTCTTAAGAAATTTACTTATTATTAAAAGTAAAAGGTGTTTTCACTAAATTACCTTTAACAAAGTAGTAGTAATACATATTTATTTGTATGATTTTTCTATTACAACAACAACACATTAAGTATAATCTCATCACATAGGGTCTAGAAAAAAAAATATCTAAATAAGAATAAACTTGAAAGTAAAAATTTAACATCTTTTTATTTGTATAAAGAGATTATTTATTTTGAATAAAATATGGAAGATAAAATATCATATAATATGGATAGGAGGGAGTATCATGCTTGATGTAGTATTTTAATTACTCATTTTATATAAAATTGAGATCAAAGACTTTATCATACATTATTTTAGTTTAATTCATAATATGTATTAAATGTTAATACAAGAAATCAAACATCCCAATAAATAACTTATATACATTAAAACCCACAGGTTATGATGATTTGTCGATAGATGAAATAAATAAATAATTCATATATTATGTATAATCAATTCATGCATTATTTATTCATGTATAATTAAACTATGTATTATTAATAGGGAAAGTGACTAAAATGATGCCTAAATTATAATTGGATTTAAGCAACACACATCTTACGGGAGTTCTACCCCTCAATATATTTGTAAAGAATTTCTTTGGTATTTATCGAATGAGTTGGATAACAAACCAAAAACGCGCTGAACAAAAGGCCAACAGACAAAGGGTCCGGTCATTTCACTCTTCGAGCAAAACAATAAATTGAAACCATGTTCTATATTCTTAATTTTTCCCATGAAGAAATCAGCTGATTCTCTTGAAATTTAATTTAGTGAATCACTATATTTTTTCATAACCAAGTGTTAGGCTTATATCGCGCTAGATTTTTGTTCAATTTTTTTCAAATAAATGTCAAAGAAGTACTTTAAAAATAATTTGATGGGGTAATAAGACTCTCGTAAAGTATGAGTGTGGTATTACAAATTCGACCGTAGTATAGACGTCATTTCTGCCATTTTCCTTACTACTACAACTTATATAACTTTAATCATCTATTAAGTGAAACTTTAATACAAAATTGAATTTGGGTTAAACTATTGAGTTTCGTAGACGCAAAAAAAAAAAAAAATACTGCAATATTTCACTTATACGATTGACTAGTTGAAATTGAAATTGATAACTATTCGATAAAAATAAAATTGTGGAGATTTCAATGCATTGCTTCATCCTCAAGATAGACTATCAGGTAATTCAGTCGAATATAGTGAATGTGTGGCAGCATGACTTAGCCAATGACCCAATGCAGCATCTGTGGATAAAACTCAAAGATCTCAAGCATGCTTTTAAGAAGGTTAATAATGATGAATTCAAAGAATTATACAAGCCAGAGTTGAATTGATCACTATCCAACAACAATTTATTGCAACAACAGGAGAAAGAGGCCTTGTCTAACACAGCAGCAAAGACTGCAATTATGTGCAGATATATCAGAACCAGAGATACTGAACAGTTTGAAATATAATGCAATTTTCTTCAAGAATTCATGGCATGTAATTAAAGATGATGTACTCAGGGCTATTAACTATTTCTTTGAGACAAGTATATTATACAATCCTGTTAATTGTGCTAGTATTACCTTGGTGTCAAAGACTGCAATTCCTACCACAATGAAGGAATATAGACCCATAGCATGTTGTACTGTGATATATAAGATTCTAGCAGCTAGATTACATGCAGTTCTGCCTAGTCTGATTAATGAAGCACAATCAGGTTTCATCCATGATAGGAAGATTGGAGATAGTATAATTATGGAACATGAGTTGATTAAAAGATACAACAGAAAGAACATTTCTCACATATGCATGATCAAGGCTGATCTTCAAAAAATATATGATTCAGTGGAATTGCCCTTTTAACAACAGGTTATGTCAGCGTTGGCTTTCCTACTAGGTTGATCCAGTGAATAATGTCTCGTGTTCAAACAGTGAGTTATAGCATACTTATCAATGGAGAACCTAGTGAACCTTTTTCAGCAGCTAAGGGACTCAGACAAGGGATCCTATGTCCCCTTTTCTGTTTGCCATAGCTATGAAATACTTAAGTAGACATCTCCAACAACTTAAGGGAGTTAAAAGAGTTTCATTATCATCCCAGATGTGCAAGACTGGGGCTAACACGCTTATGCTTTGCTAATGATCTCCTCATGTTCTCAAGAGGTGACCTATCATCAGTCACAGTCTTGCATAATGCTTTCCAAAGCATCAGGGTTACAAGCTAATCTAGGGAAGAGTGCTATCTACTTTGGTGGTGTATCACAAGCACAACAACTGAGTATGAGGCAATTCCTTGGGTATTCTTGTGGTGAACTTCCTTTCAAGTACTCTATGTCTCTTATTCAATGGAATCCTCTAATTGAAAATATTGTGGTAAGGATATCCTCATGGACAGCCAAAAAGCTATCCTATGCAGGAAGATTACAGCTCATTCAATCAGTGTTGTTTGAAATTCAATCTTACTGGGCTCAACTCTTCATAATTCCTGCCAAGGTGCTTAAGATCATTAAAGCATATTGTAGAAGTTACTTATGGTCAGGCATTAATGTCATTACTAAGAAAGCACTAGTTGATTGGGAAAAAGTGTGCTCACCTAGAGCTAATGGTGGACTCAATTTAGCTAATCTATCTCTCTGAAATAACTTTACAGTAGCTAAGCTGTGTTGGGATGTGTCAAATAGAAAGGAGGCCATGTGGGTTAGATGGATTCATAGTTATTATATCAAATGAGCCTAATTTCAAGATGCTCAACAAGCTACTTGGATGATTAGACAAATCTTTGCAGCTAGGGCCCTATTAAGCAACACACAGAACCTCAACATGAAGCACAAAAGCATCATCAAACAACTGTACTATATGCTGCTGGGAGTACAAGAGAAAGTGAAATGGAAAGGATTCATGTATAACAATGTTGCCAGACCAAAAGCCATTATTATAGTATGGCTACATTTTCAAGGAAGATTATTGACTGCTGTCAGATTGAGCAAATGGGGGATAGAGGTTGACACAGTGTAGTTTCTGCATGATGGATGATGAGACAAATGAGCAATTGTTTGTGTGGTGCCCTGGTACTAAACTCATATGGGATCAATTACTAAAATGGATGCAAGGGATAAGGCCATCACCTTCACTGGATTGTGAACAAAACCAAGGGGAGAACACAAGAAGCACAACTGATGAAGTTAGTCTATACATAATTTATTCATTGTGTGTGGATTGAAAGAAACCAAAGACACTGAATTGGTATCTACATTTTGTTGATTACAATGGTTGCAGGAAACGGTAAATGAGTAACTGCTAAGCATTACAACAAAATGAAATTACAACAACTGAAATTTCAATGAACTGAAAACAAGAAACTGAGATTACAAGAACTTTGATTTGCTGGGTCGAGTGATGGCACTCTGTCTTTAAGACAAGATTGCCCCGTATATATCATTTCTACGTTCTGGACAATAGTCTCCCAAGATAAAACAACAATTCAACAAATGAGCAAAGGAAACTCAAGTGTTACTTTGAAGAACTTTGAGTAATGAAATGATGCTGAATGTAGGAAGAAGAATTCTGTTTTTTCGTTTGTGTGTAGTCTCAACAAGTGAGCCAAAGGCGTCTTTATATAGTGCATGGAGGGGATTCATCAACTGCTCACATAATTGTTGTTACTGGCCATGTAATGGCAATTAGTGAGTAGTAATTCAGCCAAATGAATGACTGAATTAACGTGCAACGGATTATAATTCAGCCAAATGAATGACTGAATTAATGTGCAACGGATTAGACCATTAGTGAGAGCAATTCAACCATGTAATGGCTGAATTGATGTGCATATTAATGGAGGTTAACGTTCCAAAACCAATAGCAATAGCACAAGTCCAATTTTATCTTACTTGAAACTTCAGGGACCAAACTATAAATATGAAACAATTTGGGTCCAAAAGGATAATATTAGAAGAAGCCCACGACCCATGACCCATGACCAATGACCCATGACCCATGACCCATGACCCATGACCAATGACCCATGACCCATGACCTACGACCCGACGGGCGGTGGTGCGCGTATGGGCTTAGCCTCGAACCAAAGCACATCTAGGTCCTCCCTCCTTCAAAGTTCAAACACATGGGTTACCCTTAAGGTCCCAAGCCCTTAGCCAATTTTGAGACTTATAAACTAAACAAATCTTCATTCCCCCACCGATGAGGGAGAATTGGTCTCTACCACATTTTCATGCTTCAAACACCTCACTTCGTGGACCAATATCTCTTTCATTTCTCAACGAAATTTGACGATCATTGGCCCTACGGTCATCTACTCACTTAGTAGATTATGCACGTGTGAAAATCAAAGTCTCAAACATGCGGAACCCTAGTGTTTAAATCATTAAAGATGGTTGGACGCAACTTCCACCAAAGGCAAATTTCCAACACATTTTTCGTATAATATTCAACTCACATCAAGCACAATAAGAAGTGAGATCAAATGTAGATCATAGATACAACAAAAAAAGATTCAGATATTGCATTTAGAAATTTTAGTAGCTCAGTTGATTGACTACTTGATTTTTTTTTGGAAAGCTTAGCCCCCTCCTGTAAATATTATGTGCAGGAGCGGATCTACATGATACCAAAAGGGTTCATATTAATTCACTTCGTCAAAACACAACAATGTATATTTTATTTTTGGCCGAATATATCAATAACCGCTTAGAATTGCCAGTTAATTTAATTTATACACTCAAATTATAACTTGTTTCAATTAAGCATTATGAACATATGATAAAGTTTTCTATTAGACATTTATAACTCAAAATTTAAATTTTTTTTGTACTTATTCTCAAACATCCATTACAAAAATAGGTTAATCTATAAAAATACGTCACCTCATTTAATTATATAAATCAGCCATAGTTGAAAGTTTTACAACTTATTAAAGATAATAATGTGTGTGATTAACTTATCTAATATTTAACATTGTTCGTGTTCAATCAAATTTAAGAAGTTGTCAGATGTATTCTGGTCGTATCTTTATTCTGGAAAATACTATAATACATTTTTTTTTTTTTTTCTTTACAGAAACTAAATTTTGAAAAGTATAAATTGTCCCCAATTCCCACAAAATTCCATCATTTCCATAGCCCTCACCGTTTGCCGCCTTGCTCGCCGGTAATATTCACCGTTCAGGTATATATAAAATTAGTATGGTTATGTGTGATTTCTTCAATTAAAAAAATAAAATCCTTAGTACTAAAATTGATTTTGGGTATTCACAACATATGTCGTTTAATTTGTGATTAGAATTTGATTACTGACTTATAATTACGTGACTTCTAGTAAAGAAGTTGGTTGCCTTATTAGTATCGGTTGAAACAATAGAGTTCTATTACATCAGTTTGTGTTTAAATTTGAAGTTTCAGTTTAATTACAGAAGACGGCATCATAATGTTAGTTGAGCTTGAGTTTATTTTTATTCTTGTTTGTGATACTAGTTTAAATATATTTATTAAATTATTGTTCCAACTTGGATTTTGGTACCCGCAAGGGTGGCTCAGTCTTCCATAATGGAGGTTTCAGATTCGAAACCCCTACCTACGGCAACATGGGATCTTCCTTCTGGGTTGAGCTCATCGCACGGGGCTTGCCTAATGCGGGTTATCTCTCCTATGTGGTTTGCGGGCTATTACACAAGTACGGGTTTGCCCTGTGCGCACCCGAAGATAGCGGCTGCGGGTTCCCTCGTAAAAAAAAAGTTGGATTTTAGTTTTGTAATCTAGTTTTAAATTTTTACTGTTTTTGATATGCGTTACTTGAGCTGAAGGTCTATCGGAAACAACCTCTCTACCCTCACAAGGTAGGAGTAAGGTTGCGTACACACCAACCTCCCCAGACCGCACTTATGGGACTACACTGGGTATGTTGTTGTTGTAATTTAGTTTTAAATTTCAGTGAAGAAATATTACCCTACAGTTTATCTTCTCAAAATGCTCCTCTCGTGGAAGAAAATTTGAATCGATTAGAAGAACATTCTCTTTCATCTAAAAACAAAAGCAAGGAGTAGATCTGGATTCTTTAAAGGTTGAACCATAGGAGGAAAGAATATCCATTAGGGACTATCATCCAAATGAGTGTGATGAGATTAGAAGAGCATACCTCCAAAAAGGTCCTTATCAACCCCGATATCATAAGGTTCCTCAAAGAGATTTTTCTGGCTTAAAGTGTCGTTTTAATCGTAAATGGTTTGATCAATATCATGATTGGTTGGAGTATAGCGTGACATAAAATGTAACTTATTATTTGTCTTGTTATTTATTTCAAGATGAAGGCATTCATCAAGGTGGAGGTGATTATTTGCTAGTACAGGGATTAAGAGTTGGCATGAAAAGAAAAGATTAAACATGCATGTTGATGGACCGAATAGTACTCCTAACTAGGCAAAAAAGAAATGTGAAGATCTAATGCAACAGAAATAGTCAATGAAAACTACATTTGAATTTTGATAGGCAATTCAGTCAAACTAAGCTTGAACAAACTTCATGATTAGACTTGCATCCCTGGAAGTATGCCTCGGCCCATCAACAGATTGGGTGGCTCAACTGAACTTCCTGACCCAATCTGTGTTTGTCAAACTAGTCTTGGAATAAAATAGTTCAAAAGGGTTTCAATAAAGATAAAATCAAAGTTCTCAAAAGGTTAGCTAAGTTGACCCAGCAAACATAGTTAACAATTCTCATTTTTATGTTGGGCGGCGACTCCAAATTGTTTTTTTTTATAAACCTATTGAGTTACCAATTTTTTGTGGCTTTTCAACTCCCTCGGAAAAAAGGGGGCATATTAGAAACTCTCATGCCTCGTGGCCTATGGCTATCTGATTGTCCCATGTTGGTACTTACAAAAATGCCAATTTGTATTTATCACTTCTTGCTTTTCTCCGAGAGACTTCAGTTAACGAATAGAGGAACTTTTTTTCTTGTCAAGGTATACAAAACTTGAAGAGACAACAAAATGGGCGTAAATGAGTTAAAGGAGGCCTTAATCTTTCTATGCAAAGGACAATTCTGGAGAATGGCTGTTATTTGGACTATCTCTCTCATCCTATCGTACTTGCAGCTGTTCGCCCAAAGGCATTTCTTGCGGAAATCCAAATTTCTATGATCGGTCAGCATCATCTAACCCTGCTATTGCTTCTATCAAAAAGCCAATTTGCATAATTACAGGTGTAAGTTTGCTCTAGGCCTTTTTTTTTTCTGTTAGTTTATGTTGGGAGTTCTATGTCACATTGACTGTTCAGTTTGCCTACTGTATTCGTATTGAATGGTAAATGACTTAGGCGCAGAGAGTTCTTTTCAATCAGCTTGCCATCAACCTCAGTTTTGTTGATGCAATTATATCTTTTATGCGCATTGGCTATTTTATGAAAATAACTTTGTATTCTTGTTGGCTATCACCATGTTTGAGCCATATATATCTTACTTTTTTCCTCCAAGAAAATCTTTTTGGCTTTACCATTTTTTTTTCTAATTCCAGCATGGAAAGTTAAATGTGCCAGTGTTGAATCCATACCCGAGTGCTGACATATGTGCCAATTGCTACAAGCTATTTATGCTTCACATTACCATCTGTGTCTTGTTCTTATTGGCGTTTAATTTGCAATCATTTACAGGCCACATCTGGTTTGGGTGCTGCTGTTTCCTATGCCCTTGCTAAAGAAGGCTATTACGTTGTTCTTGGTGAGCTTCTAATTGAAAAATGAAATGCCGTTTTAATTTATATATACTTGTTTATTTGTACTTGTTAAAAGATCAAATGTGTGCATGGAGAAGCACTCTCCATGAGAACTACGCTGTAAACTTACGAATCTATTGATTTAAGAATTTAAAGAGATGTTCTAGTTAAGATATATGTCAAGGGTGCAACTTCAATATTTGTTAAATCCAACCTTTTTGTCATCCCTAGTAGCTTATATGGCGTCCGCTCCACACAAATGGAGAGTACGACAACAACATAAGCCAGTGTGATCCGGAAAAGTAGGTCTGGGGAGGGTGAGGTGTTCGCAGACCTTACCCCTCCCTATGCGGGTAGAGAGGTTGTTTCCGATAGACCCTCAGCTCAAGAAAACGATTCTCAAAACAGGTTTGAGAAATAGAAGAGTAAAAAGATGTGATGAAAATATCGAAGGAAAGAAAAGTATTGATAGCAGAAATAGTAAAGATAGCCAAAGTAAAAGAAACAATAGTAGTAGTAAAATGGAGAGTGTCAAACATTATTTCCTAGGTTGATAATTTTGTGTCATTGATGTGCCTTCTATCAGATTCTGTTAATTATGCCCAGTGACTTACACTATAAGGAAGCAATTTTGGATACAATTGACTTCATATTTAACTGCTTTCCTAATTGCTGATAAACTTTATTTTTACATTCGATTCCTTTAAGGATTATAGCTCATACACAGGAATCATGAATCTTGGATGACTTAATGACTTGATTTACATGCTGACTATGAAACCAAATCATAGTTGGGTCCGAAATCTTTTGGTTGCTCTAGCATGGCTGTTGTAAACCTATAACATCATTGACATTTAGATAATAATTTTCTGTTATAGGCAATAAAGATGCATAAAATCTAATTTATTTTTAATTGTCAAATCCTAAGCTTAATAATACTTTGTATAATGAAGCAAAAACTTTTAATGATGAAAATATATATTCATATAATATTCTTGTCATAAATAGTGTATTAAAGATCATTAAACATTATATTACCAAAAAAAGAATATAGCTGTTATAGAGGAGTAATTTTACAAAGATCGTACTGTTATAAAGATGGATGTTGCTGAAAAGCTGTTCTAGAGATGTAAAATATAACATAAAAAATCGGTTCCAAGAAAAACTTGGCTGTTATATGAGGATGTCATTATAGAGAGGTCTGGCAGTATTTTTATTCCAAGTATATTCTTGAAAGATGCTTTCTTATCTCTTTTCCGTACAACCATTTTCTTTGCAATACATGAAGACAATATCTTTAGTATTAAAGGTTTCATTAGGTCATTTAGATGCTGGTGATGTCTAGAAGCTCTTATTTTATATGCCCTTAGGAGCAGTGCTCATGAGTTGCTAATTTTCATGGAAGCAAGTCTGAAAGATAAGAACCTATTCACACACTATTCTAGCAGCCTCACTAAGTGAAATCTGGGAAAGAGGAGCAAGATTGGAAAGCCTAAATATACATGACACGACATTACACTTTGCCAAGTGTATTGGACTGTTGCCTTTTCTTTCAAGAAAATAAAGGTTTTGCCATTATACAGGAGTTTCATAAGAACTGAGCATTGTATAGGAGGAGGACAAACACTTAGAGCTCCAGTTTTAGTTGCCATTTTAAGGGGCTGATCATGGGTCTTCACCCTTAAGTAAAAGGTTTTCCTTTTTATTCTCCATCTTTTCTAATGTTCAGATTGTATTTTGTAGGAGAATTGCGACCCGATTTCACAATTTTTGAATTCATTAAGGAACAGTTTAGGAGAATAGCATAATTTCTTTACTTAGCGTTTACATCTTGGAGTAGCTTTTCCTTGCTAAGAATTTGCATACAGAAGAATACTGATGTTGTGGTAGTTGATCTTGATTACTGTAACGCAAGGTGAAAATGCTACCCCCTCTTTAGATAATTTGGATCTTCAAGGGATTAATCATTGTTAAAATTTCACAAATTCATTCTACAAGGAAATTGTGTTAGCTATTTATTGTTTTTTGTTGATAAGCTGTTTTCCAAAGAAATTTGGGAAGAAAATTCTGGTTTCGATGTGGGATATTGTTGATGCCACTTTTCAATGGTGAGTTATTTACTAGTTAGTTCCCGTTGTTCCTATATCTTCTTACTTTCTTGTTGTCTTAGACCAGGAATCTTGTTTTTAATATTTAGTATCTTAAACTGCCATTTGATATAGCAAATTGCTTTTCTGGTGATTTTAGTAAGTTGTTAACAATAGTATTGAAAGTCAATTCAACAGAAGGATACTTTTGTTCCAATTACATTTGCAACTATTTTTTCTTCTTTTATTGTTCATGCAACTAAAGATTTGAACTGTCAGCAGTTTTTAGTGAAACCTCCACACCTCTAAGAGCTTGTTTGGCCAAGTGGCTAAAAACTGCTTATTTTGAGAAGTACTTTTTTCAAAAGTGCTTTTCGAAAAAGTACTTTTGGTGAGAAGCATTTTGTATTTGGTTAATTCATTTGAAAAGTGCTTTTGATAAGTAGATTGTGTTTGACTAATCTTCTAAAAAAGTGCTTTTGAGTGTCAAATTACGAAAAAGGACAAGTATCAATGAACATTTACTATTGAGATTTTTTATAGAGATTATTTTAAATATCTATATGAAAGACTTTAATTAAGTTTTACTTTTATTTGATTAAAATTTAAAGTACATATAAACATTATAATACATAAATAAATCAAAGAAAAAAATCAAATATTGATATAATATCAACATGGTGACTTAAATACTAAAAATCATCTACCAAAATAAAATTTAAAATCATTCTACAAATTAAAATCTAGCACAAAAGTACAACAAGATTATTAATTAGAAATTAATGAATTAATGAGGGATATACTTGGTAAATATGTATTATGGTAGGGATATTTTTGTCTTGAAAAAAATAAATTTCTGCTTCCGCCTTTTTTCAATTTTCTGCTTCTTCCCAACCACAGAAAAACTGCTTCTGCTTCTACTTAAAAACAGTTTTATTAATTGGCCAAACACATCAAATAGCCAAAAAAGTGCTTTTTCTAAAAAAAAAACGCTTTTGGCCTCAAAACCGGTTGGCCAAACTGGCTCCAAGTCAATGCTAGTATTTTTTAACTGACCCTCTAATACTTGCAGCTGGAAGGTCATTGCACTCATTGTCAAAGGTACTATAATTGATTCATTGGCTTTTATCAACCTCATCCTGATTCTGCTTTAATATATTTTCATTGTTCGTGTTTCACAGATTGTGTCTGAAATCCAAGAACAGATAGATGATGCTTGTGTAAAAGCTTTTCAGGTTGATTTGTCATCATACAAGTCAATCTTGAGTTTCAAACACTCCCTTCAACAGTGGCTGTTGGACTCAGATTTGCAATGCTCTGTCCAGCTCCTAATAAATAATGCTGGGATGCTTGCGACATCGTACAGAATCACTGCAGAACAATGTGATCAGTAAACCACCTAAATATTTATATATTGCTTTTCTTCATTCTGCCTTATTATCCTTGCAATAGGTTGGCTTGAGCATTCTTCTCAAGCAACACTGCAAGTATATGCATTTCATCCTTTATTCTTGTGGAAAAATTCTTTCTGCTAATCCTTGCACTAATGGAACAGAGCAAATCTTACAGAGATATGAAACACAATATAGAAGAGCACTTTAATCAACACTATTTTATTCCAACTTCACTTATCATATAAGCACCGAGACCTTGTGATTTAGATAATGCTGCATTGGGATCAACTCTCTCCACTTGCATTTTGCCTTAATTTTGTTAGGATCCTGCATTGGTGAGTTGCATGGCAAACTTGGCACCTGTAGCACTGATAGGAGCTAATCTCTCCCTCTCCCTCTCCCTCTCCCGTTTTTCTCCGGATGCTATGAGGATTGCGACGATCTGGAGAAACATAAATTATCTGCTAATTGGACATTCATATTTTTTCCTGCAGGATGATGTCAACTAATTATATTGGTCCATTTTGTCTTACAAAACTGCTTTTGCCGCTTCTAGAACAGAGCCCTATCCCTTCTCGTGTTGTTAATGTTGCATCATTCACGCATTGGAATGGTAGGTATAATTCATATGCTATCAGTAGTATGTACACTCAATGCTTATCGGCATCACGGACACTCGATGTGTAAATAGAAAAGGTGTTGGCTAGTGTCAATACTCAAAAACATATGCGTAAACTACTGTATTGCATGTTATGTTGCTTCATATGTTCATCTGTGGTAATATCTTTGACAATCTTCATTTTATTCCTCTAGTCTATATTAACAACTCAGCCTTAGAGATCCGGGGACGAAGGTTGCCTGAGATAATGAGCTGGATTGTTAAAGTTTTTTCATTGCTAAATCGACAGATGCCATTGAAACATAGTTTGTGTTAGTAAAGTCTCCGCTAAGAATGCTTCTTGTATTCTGTTTGTTTATATTTTTTTTCCTGAAATATAAAAAAAAGGGCCAAAGGGCAACCCGGTGCACTAAGCTCCCGCTATGCGCAGGGTCCGGGGAAGGGCCGGACCACAAGGGTATATTGTACGCAGCCTTACCTCACATCTCACATTTCTGCAAGAGGTTGTTTCCACGGCTTGAACCCAAGACCTCTTGGTCACATGGCAGCAACTTTACCAGTTACTCCAAGGCTCCCCTTCTGAAATATAGTAGAGTATAAATTTATGAGGGTAGTTTTATTGATGAGAAATGAACCAGAACTGCGATTTGTTTTGGAATGCTCTTTTGGCTGTTATTGGTGAACTTACAGATAGAATTGTAATTTGGCATTTTCTACTTTTGATCGATAGTGTCTAGCATGGAGGTCACTGGAGAAACAATATCTGGGCAGTATTTTTCTAAATTAAGTTCTTATCCATTTGCTCAAGTATATGAGTATTCCAAATGTAAGTTGAACTTTCCAGATTAAAGTAACCGTTGCGATCCTTGAGCTCATTGGCACCTGAAAACTCTGGTCATTTTTCTTGCAGTATGCGTTCTGCTCTTCACATATGAGCTTCATCGGCAAGTTGGTCTGGTGGAGAAATCTCATAGTGTATCTGTCATGTATGTTTATGTTCTCCTCTATCATACAAATATTATGTTCTTTATGTCACCTCGTAAGTCACTATGCTTATTGATTTTATTCTATACCTTTCAAGAATGTATGTATTTATTTATTAAGGTAAAGTTTATCTTTTGTTGTTGTTTGTAAAGGTTAATTCATATTTGTCCTATGGTGTCATCTGTTTGTCCATATCCAGTTACATAGAAACTAAATTATAGGCGAATTCTTCTTTCATGTTTATGCATGCTTTCTGGGTGTAACATGATAGTTGCATCACAAAGAGAGCAGAACTATGATACCTTCTGAAGGAGATATTGATGTCAAGTGTAGTGTTCGCTCACTATGTTTGCTTATCGTACTTCAAAGGACCATATTATGTATAAACCATGGGCACTGTGGGACTGCTTCAGTTGTAGGGTCATGAAGCATCTAGGTAGTCTCTGTAACTTTCTGCCATAGAATAACAGAAATTATGTTGTGCTCATTAGTTTTCGTTAATGAAATATGCATTTTCATGCCCATTGAGAAGATAACTTTGGTGTTTAGGCATGAAATTTAGGCAGATGCTGTGTCTAAATTGCAGTTGATGGGTGGGTGAGCTTAATTTAGACCCTTCCATTGAGATCTCTGACATATTTTGGAAAGTAGTAGAGTCTGTGACACTTGATTGCTCATCTAAAGTAAAGTGGTTTTGGAGCAAAGAACATGTAAAAGAAAATTGCGCCACCATGTTAATCTACTTTCAGCCGCACGATTGCCTGCCTCTCAGTCAGAAACAACTGTTGGATTTACCGTGAAAACTAGTGAAATGTTTGTTACTTTCAGCCTTTTAGCTTCTAATATTTCTTTCTAACTTTTTATTTGACTTGCTTTAATAAGTTAGATCATGTAATCCTAACTGATTGAAGAGCTCTTTAGATTCGTCTTAAGTGGTGATTTTATTTGCCTGAACACTTCTATTTTGGTTTCTGGAATGATGAAGTGCTGCAGATCCCGGAGTAGTGAAAACCAACATTATGCGAGAAATTCCTTCATACCTCTCATGGTTGGCGTTCTATGTTTTGAAACTTTTGGGGCTTTTGCAGTCTCCTGAAGTAGGAATTGGCTCTATTGTCGATGCAGTACACGCGCCACCTGTGAGTCTGTCCTCCTATCATCTGTTTTGTCATATGTATCAATTGGCTCTCGATTTATTGGTTCATTTATTTGATTTGATTTCCTCTTTGGTTAATGTCTACGATTTTCTCGTAGAAGCTGAAGCACGACATTCTTTGGAACTTGTTTCTCTGTGAAGGCTAAAGTAATGGATTCCCCTCGTTTAGTATATATAATGAAGAATAATGATCCTATGCAGAAGAAGTTCTGTTAGTTCAGTACAGAAAATGGGATTGACAAATCATGTGGATTATGAAATTCTCTTTTTTTGGGGGTAATTAACAGTATATTATTAACAACCAAAAGTGAATATTTACAAAGCACAGCAGACTATCACAATCAGATTATGAAATATCTGATCAATAAAGAGTTAAGGTAGAGTTACTACAACAACAACAACAACATACCCAGTGTTAAGGTAGAGTTGCAGGAGAGAGGGATGTTGGAGTGTTGGAAGCATGCATCTGTAGAAGGGACTGTCCATGAACATAACAGGTTTGTCTTCTTCATTTCATTCATAAACCGACAGTTGATGCTGTCAAATATAGTAGGGACAGCCGTACACAGATCAGCAAATGTAGACACAGTTGCTCAAAGGGTATTATCAAAATCCAAAATCTGGGACCTGACGTGCTTACTAGTTAAAATATCATTAGGTAATTACTCTTGAGTTTATTAGCTTCACGTTTCTTAGTTTAACCATCCATGTCTGCTCTCAACTGAGCAGCTAGGTGAACCATCCAAGTCCATTTTCAGTCACCGAGTGGCTAGGGATACCATCCACTTTTTTTTTGTTGACAAGGAAATTCCCAGCCACTACCCTTCAGGTGCACACAGAGTAAACCCTGCTTCTGTGCAATAGCCCGCAAACCACACAGGAGAGATAACCCGCACTAGGCAAGCCCCGAGTAGCTAGGGAGTCTCACCATGCCTAAAGGGATGAGCGTATCACTACCATACAAATGAGTAAACCATCCAAGTTTGCTCCCAATCCCCGAGCAGCTAAGGGACTTCCTCTAATATTCTCTTTTCATATTTTTCCAGTAAGGTAAATAATTCTATCAATGTTGGGACAGGCTTCCGTATACAAGCAATATACCAAGAAGTAGGGAACCTTCGTTCAAATATGGCTCATCTACGAAAGACACGGGATCTTAATTGGTGCACCAAATAGAAATTAGATACAAGATACTTCTCCTCAAATAGACAAAGTCATATTCAATTCTTCAAACTCTCTCCTATTTCTCTCCTTCCATTCTACCCACATAGGGACTGAAGGGGAGACCTCCCACGCCCTTGATCTTCTCTTCGTGCTTTTAGATGTCCAACTGTGCAATATCTCCCTTACTGTAACCCACTTTATCTTGAAACAGTTCAGAACCATCCTCCACAGATCCAAGACTACCTTACTATGTAGCACTCTACATAAAGCACTAACTGACATAAGTAACCCTTCTCTTCCTCGGGTTCTCTGTTGTCAATGTCACTCTTTTTACAAACAACCAAGCAAAAAACAATTACCACTTGTGGTCAATGAATCACGAAATTCATTTTGACTCGCCTTAAATATAATTTTCACGAATTCATTTTAAGAATCAAGTTTTGATATAATAAGAAGTTAAATAACACAATTCTTAGCTCCCCTTAATGGTTATATTAAATGGAGCTCGGTTTTCCCCTTAATAATGTGTGTCCTAGCTATTTGGAAATTGTTCTGGGGTAAAATTTGGGAAACACCTGTGGTAGTGCTTTCTTGATAATGCATTGTATTAGAGATGCTATGGAGATCATGTTATATTCTTGACACTAGAAGGCGCTCGTTATAGCGACCACTCCAGCACTATAGTGATCTAGTTGAATTTTGTCAGCGCATTACACACTACAGTACTGCCTCAGCTGAGGCTGTACCCCCTCTGCACGCTATAGCAATCCCGTATCATTCCTTGATTGCTCCATCAATCTCGTAGCCCTACGCTGCTGTCCATTTGGTTTTTTCCCCAGCCTGGCCACTACAACACACATGCTATAATGATTGTTGCACGCTATATAGCATGCTTATATTATTTTGCCTAATTCTTTATGTAGCAACCAATATCATCTTCCACAAGTCCATAGCCCGTAGTTTTCCCTTTTAATGATTGTCCAACACACTCAAGTCCCATCAAACTTGAAATGAATATATGTTCTCATGCCATGTAATACATAATCCGCGGATGCCAGTACACTCACAAGACATGGTATTACAAGAATCGTACACGTGCAGTTACTTTTACGAGTTGCATATCATTTACGGGATAAATACAACTGAAACACATAGATATCGTCCTTTTTACATGTTGCCCCCATGAGACTCCATTAACCATTGTGTAGTGACATATTTATGCCATAACTCTCTTCAGCCAATTATCATACTAAACTGCCTCCTTCTCTTCATCTTTTCACTGAATCTATCCTCAAATTTTAGGATCTTGATTTCACCGTACATCACACACGGGGGTGCTTATCAGAACATCTTATAAATGCTATTCTCATTAGCTGCTTGATGTATTCAGTTATTGGAACATTTGTGCTATTGCTGCTGCTACTTCTATTTTATCTTGAACTGTGATTAATTGTTCTTGGCTATTATCCGGGGTTCCTCATGAATTGATGACTGTACCAGAAAACCTCGGGAGTATACTTCTTTGGAGGAAATGGTAGAACTCTAAGATCTTCTCGGCTTTCTTGTAACTCCAAACTCGCAAAGGATCTCTGGGATGCTTCGTCTCAAATTTTCCTTGAACGGCAGCTTGCTTCCCAGGATACAACTTGACCAGAGACATTAACCTGGTAACTTTCCTCCGAGCATGTATGAAGCATGACCTTGAGTTTTTTCTTGATATAGAAATTACAAATTTCTTTTCCTCCAGTTAGTATCTTGATGTTTCATTGAGTATTTTTGTAAGTTGGTTTATGTTACTAGTTATTAAAGTCGGGTAAGTATTGGGTCATTATTAAGTTTTAGCATCCTTTCCCAATATTCTTCGTTTTTTTTACGCCACACACTAACTTAAACCAAGAATACTAACAATCTCTAACTACCTAAACTTGGTTGTAATGTAATTAGTCATGGGTAAGAATAACTGGGGGTGTGAAATAGCCGGGTTGGATTGAACTTGGCGAGTCAAAATGTGTTGAGTTAATAAATGGATGGATACGATCCGAACAAAGGTTATTTGGGCTAAACATTGGGTCATATCCCAACCTATCAACTCATACCAAGTTTAATTTCTTTATTTGTTTTCTTATAATTGGTTTAATTACTAAACAAAACAAAAACTTTTTTTAATCATGATTATATATAACATTTCAATTAAAAAAACTTTTCTATAAATATTTTGACCAGATTTTTCATGGGTCAATTTGGACTACTTACTTAGTCCAAATCAGTTCAATTTTAGATGTGCTGAATCAAACAAGCCAAAGTGGACTAGTTAATAAATGGACGGGTCATTGATAGGTAAGGCGGATCATGTTTTCATGGGCTAGTTTCGCCAACCCTAGGTAAGATACCACTTAGCCTTTTAAAAACTTTGGCCAAGTGAGCATTCTCTTCCCCTCTTCAAGCTATTTTCAGTAGTAATGATGAAACTCTTAGTACTTCAAAACACAACATTTACACTTCAATCCAAAAAGCATTTGATAATGAGGTATACGTATAATTTACTGTAAAGAATGGATCTTGGGCGTAATTTAACCTCAAAAACTAGCTTGTAGGGTGAGGATTGTTCAAGTCCATATAAGGAGTTCATGTTCCTATTCCATATCCGATGTGTAACTCTTAACATTTACTCTGAGGGGTTGCACAACAATGTGTCCTATTACAAGTTTATTCCTCTTTTAATGCCATCACTCTAGGAAACTAATGGAAAATGCTAATGAAGGGGTGAACATAACCTTTTGCAATTTGAATAGTAGAACATGACCTTGTAAAGATCTTTTTATGTGTTATTTTCATTCCTTTTAATTCTTATATGTAAACATAAATCTCTTGTAAAAAAAGACATAAAACTAAATATAAAGAGCTATAAAATCAATTGACCAGTGATAAGGAGAAAAATTAGACTTAAATATTTCATTGTAAAGCTTCAAAGCTCAGTGATTTTGACTTATAATATGTGTGTTTAGAATATATGGAAAATGAACTAAAGGCCTTTGTAATGCTTTTTAACATCCCTAATCGTTAGTCTCTTGGTCTTCTCTAAAAGTGGGATAGTTAACCTATTAATCTTGAAAACTTTCATGTCCAATATAAATTGCAAAACTTGAGAGATACAAACTGCTTCAAATTTCAACTTAAATCAAAGGGAATTAATAAACACCTATCTAGTATAAAAGACAAGTTCAATTACTCAATTGGTGGTGAAGACTTCTTATCTTATAGAAGAGTTGTTGGATGGATTATTCAACGAACACTCTCTTACCCCTACTGACCAGCTAGTGTGCAATGACGACCAGCATGTTTCCGTCCCATGAGGCTTAGCGCCAACATAGTCTCTTTTAAAGGCAGAACTAGGATTTTGAGTTTATTGATTCTGGATTCTAGACAGTGCAGTTTACTTGATTATCAATAAATTATTTATACATGTTAATTGAATTTTAAACACAATTATATGCGTAAGCAGAACTATAGCTATGTCCTTGGTTGCTTTGCCGGCGCTTAGAGACTTTTAAGGGAGTTTGAGCTATAGTCTTTTACTATGTTGAGTACAATAAGCTATAACAATCCTTAATTTATTTTTTCATATGTAGGAGTTAGAATTAACTTACAAACCGAAATAAAATGATCTCAGCAAAAATGATAGTTTCAATATTGAAACAATTAGATTTAATGTGATATTATAAATAAGATATGAGTATTAATAAATTATGATTAGTTTCTTTTAATGTTAACCGCGCATTGCGCGGGTGCATATACTAGTAAGCTATAACAACCAAAAATTACGGTGGAATGGTACGTATTCCTCCATCCGTAATCAGAGGTTTCGGGATTCGAATAGTAGGTATAGAGTTACCTTTAATAGAGGCTACTTTATTTTCAAAGTGGAAATTTCCGACGCGAACTCGAAACCATCAGACCCTAAAAATGGGTATCGAACACCGAGCGGAAACTATTGTGTGCACATGCGTGATTGGAGGCATGATGCTTTTGTTCGCTAGCAGTCAAGTATCTGAACTAGACAAGATCAATAAGAAGGATTTTTCAGTTGAGACTTCTAGGTCAAGATGTTATCTAGGACAAAGTTGAAAAATACCATTGTCATTTTATGATAATGGAGGGGACAAGGTTATGCCTTTTTTTCTACAATGTTTTTTTTATGATAATTGAAGAATGGAAATCACCCTCAGATTTGTGGCCACAAAATGGAAAATGACAAAATATGATGCAACGATAACTACTCTCAATCCAAATTAAGTTAATATTAGATAAGATTTAAAATGATTGCATTCGCCAGAAGGTGCAAGTAGCACTCACTGAGGATAAACTGAGAGAAAGTCGTTGGAGATGGTTGGGTCATGTCATGCGTCAACCCATAGGTGCACTTGATTTTACTTGACTATCTACGGTTCCATTGCGTGTGCTCGGGGTAGAAGTTTTGTATATTGAGATATTTATGCAAGTTGAGTAAGTTTGTATAAATTTGCACTAATCATGTTTTTTATATTTAAATTCAATACTACACAAATACAAATAGAAAACACTAGAAGTTCTCTATATCTCTAATAGAACTAACGGACTTCTAGTAAGACAAAAGTGACGAACAATAAAGATTTCTTATTACAGTGTATTGACCTTATATTTTTAGTCAATTTCAAAGAGAATGAATTTTTTTAAATTTAAAAATAATTTAATTTGAACTTTCATTTTATTTTTACAGTTACACAAATATTATGATATTAAATTATAATTTTTTTTTAAAAAAGTTTATAAACCGCGCAATGTCACGGTAAGAAATTATTTGAGCTAGTTTATTGAGACGAAAGAGAAGTAGCATTATTTTCAGTATACCTTCAATTACAGGATGGAACTTGTTCATACTGTATATAATCGTTTGTTCCTTGACAAATCTTTGACTGATTTTCACTGTAAAATAATTTCGACCATAATTTTTCCCAAGACGCTTTCCGATCGATAAGTCATCGAACTTATTGAATTTGTGATGGATGCGGACATTGGAAATCCAAGTAATTCCAATAATGGTCGTCCCGCCTCATTTTTTGAAGCAAATCTAGAATTTGAATTTTTTGGATTACAATTTGAAAATTTACCACGTGTCATCTAATTTATTAGGTTCGGAATTTGCTACTTAATTACTGAGTTGAATTCAACTGAACCAGTAATTTCACACAAGGTTCGCCCCGCACCATTGCCATCTCTATCAAGAAGTGACAAGGTAGAGTCCGTTGGAAGTTGCTAACACATGCATGCATGTACAATTAATATGTAGAAAATTTTGAAGAATATACCTTTAATATTACTCTCAATTATTTGTTGTTCCATAAGCTGATTCTCCTAGAAAATTTTACGTAGCTTCTCATGAATTTCCCAATCCAATGAGATGATAAAGAAGAAGCAAGAGAAAGTAAACCATAAGAGAAGAGAAGGAAATTAAAAAGGATAGCTCCGTGCATGAAACATTTTACGCTTATCTAGCATTTGAGAAAAATGCATTGTAAGGGTGTAATGTAGGCATACCTTCACACAAAAATCAATGATTGATATTACATTTCGAATTCATGACTTATAAATAACATGAAAAATAACTTTGTTGTTGCTTCAACTCTCCCATTCATCAACAAAATAATAGAAGGATGATGTCCCATGGGGCATAGCTAAATGACAAAGGAGGGGAACTTAAAATTCGGCTGGAGGTCTGTAGTGTGGGTTCGAACTTTGGTGGGAGCAATTTGCTCTCTTCTGGAGTAGGACCTTGTAGGTGATATCAATTGTTCTGTTCTCAAACCCTGGTCATTCAGGCACATCCCGCGATTTATTGGTAGTAGTGCTGAAGACTGGGACTATTATCTCCAGAAATAATCTGACGTAAGTCAGGAAGATGGATATAAAAAAAACGAATAGAAGGATGATGAACAATAATTGATAGAAGCAAAGGCACATGCATACAAAACATGACATGAAAATTAAGCCCCCCCCCCCCCCCCCCCCTTATGATAGGCGGACATATGTATACACATCATTCTTGGTGTGATTCGCACGTGAATATGATTATTTCACGCCACTATTTAATTTAGTTTGATCTTAGGGTCAAAGGTTAGAGTTTAATTTCTAGTGGATCGTCGAAAAACTTCCACTGCTATGGTTGATGGTGAATCATAGGAATTTAGTACAAAAAGTCTTGGCAGATAATTAAAAATTTCTGATGAATGAATTTGCCATAAATTCTGGTTAATTATCATGTTTAGTACATTATTTGAGATAAACTATTCACAATTCCTATAAGATCACCATAAGTTTTTGAAAATTTTCACTAATATTTTTTTGCTTCAAAATTGATTGAAATCAGCTCCAAAATAGATATCCGATTTCTTAATACCATTTTCAATGACACAATTTAAACCTTCAAAATTTAATAGACTCGCTCTGTCTATATAAAATCAAGCTCAACAAAATCCATCACAATTGTTTTCATGTTTATTTAACCAAATCAACCATAAATATAAAAGTATTTTTTTATTCTTTTATATCACAGAGAAAAAAAAAGTGATCAAAGAAAAAGCTATTGAACTGTTCAACTACATGAAACTCCCTCCGTCTCCTTTTAATTGTTGTTTAGCAGAAAAAAATTATTCGAAAATAATTATCGCTTTAGTAATTCAAGACAAAAATTAATTTTTTTCATATATACCCTTGTATTAAAGAATTTTTTTTTTTAATAGTGATCAATTTTTAAAAATATTTAATAAATAGGTAACTTAGTGAACTATTTTTCTTGAGCTAATGATTTATCAGAAATAACGTTGTCTACATTTAAGGTAAGAGTAAAGTTTGTGTACAGTCTATTCCTCATACCTACCTGGTGGAATTACACTCGATATGTTATTGTTATTTGTTAGTAAACTATATCTTATATTTATTATTTTTCTTAATGAACATGAGTTAAAGTAACAATTAAATTGAGACAAGGGAAGTAATATTATGTAAAATGCTAGAGAAAGAGAGAGTAAGTGGTTTATGTATTGTAAGTTGTAAGATTCAAGGAAATGAAGTCAAAAGACATGTTTGGAATTAACCAGTTGATTGCTATTGAATGTAAGTGAAAATTGGTCCTATTTCTTTTATTTGGGACTTGGGAATCACTCAAATCAACCTCTGTACTTTGAAAAGTAAACCAATATGGTAGTTAGTGACGGGCGGATCTACCAGATGAGTTATGAATTTATTCTAATCTAATAATCTTAGTTTAGATTAATTAAATAAATATAAATAATAAATTTTGAATCCACAAATTAGAAAAAATATAGTAAAACAAACAAAAAAAATTAATTCCTAAATCCATTTATTTTCTAAGGGAAACACAACAGAACTAGTTTATTTATTTTTTTAGGTTATCATTTAAATTTTATTTCAATTTTTAAATATTATGTGAATATAACCCTTGAGAGATTGCCCGTTCGGACGATGTTAGACTCGAGTCTAATGTTTGTTCATATATTACTCAACCTTACATAGTATTTGTGATAACTTACAAAAAAATTAAATAGTGATCTAACGTTTTCTCATAAAAAAATTAATTTATTCAAAAGAAATTTTAGACTATTATCTAAAAGTTTTATAGATTACCAAAAAAAAAAACAGTTACTGAACAATTGTCGCATGCGAAAACTTTACATACAAGAACTTAGAAGAAATTGCACAATTTTCCCTCCAAATGTGTTGGTCTTTAATTTTTTCCCTTCAAATGGATCGGTTTTAAATTTTCGTCCTTTAAAATTGAACTTTTACCTAGCTTTAACAGCCCCAGCATAACTTGTGGGATTATGATGTAAAAATATAAACTTATGCTCCACAAAAAAATTATTTATCTTGAGGGACTAAAATTAAAGAGCAACACAAAATAGGGGTCAAAAGTGCAAATGACCCCTTAACTTATCATTTAATGCACGGTTTTCCCTTAAAAAGGGATGGTCTTTAATTTTCTCCCTCAAATAGAACTTATGCCTATTGGGGCATCAGTTCGTTAAATGATCTAGCACAAGTTGTGTTGGAATTCTTAAAGTAACTCATGCCCCAATAGGCAGAAGTTCCTCAACGGCAAAGAAAGAAAGGCAGATTCAGGTGATTGATCAAAAAAATATTTCCTTCCCTTTCTTTATGACAAGTTGTGTTGGAATTCTTAAAGTAACTCATGCCCCAATAGGCAGAAGTTCCATTTGAGGGACAAAAATTAAAGACCAACACAAAACAACGACAAAAGTGCAAATGACCCTCAACTTATTCACAATATATGATATAGACACAAAATGGCTCAATGCAGGAAAAATCTATAAAGGATAGAAAAAACCAAATGAGGTCTGTGTCCCAGTATCACAACCATAGGTCCTGATAACAGATTGGATAAAATTCACAAATAACCATATTTTAGCACCTATAGTCATATACTAGAAAATAATTATGAAATTCTAGTATATTATATGGAAGTTTCATTTCTAAAATTTGAAGAAAAAATTCATAAAAATGGCTATTTTTTTAAGACATGACCAAAAATTACCACAAATTCCAAAGTATGGCCCAATAGCACAATCATATGTTTTAACAAGCGATGATATCTATTTTATAAAAGATATTTATACACAATATGCTATTGATAATATTTAAATAAGGAAATTAACTTATAACGGTAGGTAAAAGTAATCTGATAGTAGTATAACCAATTGTTAATAGTAAATCTAATTAGGTAAGGCAGAAAGGAAAGTATTAAATAACTTACTATAACCAATTGAAACATATATACGGAATCCGATGTGTAAAATTTTATACACCATAAATACATATAACTCAAATGTAATATCGTATTCTAATACTATTATCATGTCATCAAACTGTATTTACGGGTTGGGTCAAAAGGGGGAAAAGTTGGTACACGTTGAGTTGATAATCAAACAGTTAAACAATACTTCCTCATTTCATATTACTTTACCATTTTTCTTTTTACACGCTCCTTAATAAATTATAAATAAGAAGAGTATTTTTATGACACTACACTTACCTCTCTCCAATTAATTGTAATGTAATTAATATTGGTTACTTAAAAAATAATTAATATTAATATTAAGAATAAAATAAAAAATATATAATTAATTCTATCATATTTTTTGAAAATGATCACCAACTAATGTGGGATGGAGGGAGTATTCGTTTTGCTTCTTAATTGGATGATCAAAAAGTTGGAGCATTTATTAATGTTATAGTCTTTCCACAAACCCATCCAGTCTCTATGGTTATTGCCAACAAACTTAACTTAGTAGAAGAACAAGGAATAACTTTAGTATAAAGAATTTGTTACGTCACCAAAAGAATATTTACACCGTGACATACGTTGAATTTTCTTTAAGTTGTGTCAATAATTAAAGAAGTAAAACGGAAAACATAAACACTATATGAAAACGCAATTAAAATACGATAGTACGATTCTTCTTCACAAGTTTCTATTTTTTGTTAAAAAAATATATATTTGTAATTATGTAGAATATGAGCTTATTGTAGTCGCAAACGTAGTACTGATTTAGTTGAACTTCATTTATGAAGAAGGTCACTGGTTCCCTAAATTTTAGGGTCAAATTGACTACCGAGGCCTCTAAATCATGTTTTACGGAAATATTCAAACCGGTGATCTTAAAAAAAGAAAAAACTATGCATTCGACTAGTGAACTTGCAATTGTTGACTCTCAAGTTTCAACATTTGCTATTATATAGAAACATTAATAATGTATCTATATACACAAATGAAAATTTCTGGACGAAGCGGTGGTTTAATTTCATGACATCGCTGGCTCCTCCTCTAAATTAAAAATAATACATATTATATACCAATAAATAAAGATTTGTCCTAATAGTATAAAATTATTTATGTTGACTAGCTATGTGTGTTATATAATATAATAGACTACAAGATCTGACATAGATTCCTATTTTAAAGAAATAATCTCTTGATTATTTTCATTGATTGAAAGACTATTTATACAAGTTACATATTTTCATAGGAGAATCCTATTCTTATTCTATTCCTAAAACCTTATTCTACTTGGATACTAACTACACATTTATGGTAATACAATTATTATGGTAAGTGTACAATACTAATTACATTACAACATTACCTAAACTAGGTTACTAAATATTTATCATAAATTATACGGTACCAAGGGGACCTAAATCGAGATTGGCCGAGAGACTATAGACACATGTATATTGTGTATATTTAACACACACCCGCAGTCATAGCAGACGGTCTTTGAACGCTGAGACTGTCCCTAAAATCTTCAAAAAGGACCGAGGGAAGACCCTTTGTAAAGATGTCTGCAATTTGATATCTTGACGGGACATGACAGACGCGTACCTGACCACGAGCAACCTTTTTGCGTACAAAGTGAATGTCCATCTCGATATGCTTAGTGCGTTGGTGATGAACCGGATTACCAGAAAGGTAGATGGCACTAATATTATCGCAATAAACCAAGGTTGCCTTCTGAATTGGACAATGAAGCTTAAAAGGTAAATTAAGTAACCAACATGATTCCGAGACCACATTAGCTACCCTCGATATTCTGCCTCGGCACTTGAGCGGGATAGAGTCGACTGACGCTTCGCAGACAAGGAGACCAAGTTGTTGCCAAGAAATATACAATAGCCAGACGTAGACCGTCTGGTGTCTGGACAGCCACCCCAATCAACATTCGTATACGAGACAAGTGTGGACGTCGAGGAAGGATATAGCAAATCATAGTCAAGTGTACCCTGAATATACTGAATGATGCGTTTGAGTGCATTCATATGCTCAATTCTGGGATCATGCATGAACAAACACACTTGATGGACATCATATGTGATATCTGGTCTCATAAAGGTAAGATACTGAAGGGCCCCTACAAAACTGCGATAGCGGGTCGGATCCTCGTACGGTACGCCGGCCGCGGCACTAAGCTTGGGCTTAGTATCAACTGAAGTGGAAGTGGACTTATAGGATGACATCACATCCCTCTCGATGATCTCAACTGCATACTTCCATTGCGATAAGAACAACCCATCGGAATGATGAGTGACAGCAATCCCCAAAAAGTAACTCAAGGACCCCAAGTCTTTCATAGCAAACTCAGAGCTGAGCATGGTCATGATAGATTAGTATAAGACATCGGATGAGGCAGTCAAGATAATATCATCCACATATAACAGAATGTAGGCCAAGGACGAACCACAACTGTAGATGAATAAGGAATTATCCGACCAGTTGTGAGTGAACCCAATAGTCGAAACATAGTCTGCAAACCTTGTATACCAGGCCTGGGGAGACTGCTTAAGCCCATATAATGACTTATTCAATAAACAGACATGATAAGGATGTTTGGGATCCCTGAATCCCAAAGGCTGATGCATATAGACTGTTTCCATGAGATCACCATGTAGGAAAGCATTTTTTACATCTAACTGATGAATCGGCCATGCTTTCGAAAGAACCAAGCTAAGCACAATGCGGATGGTAGTCGGCTTAACCACCGGACTGAATGTCTCACCATAATCTCTACCAACATGTTGAGTCTTACCATCACCCACAAGCCGAGCCTTATGTCTTGCAAATGAACCATCTGAATTTTCTTATGAGCAAAGATCCACATAGACCTAATAATATTAAAACCAGATGGACGGGGTACCAACTCCCACGTCTTATTATCAATAAGAGCATTATATTTATCGGTCATAACAATTTTCCAGACACAGGATTACGGGGTAAGGGTGATTATATTTATCGAGCATTATATTTAGCGCAGACACAGGATTACGGGGTAAGGGTGATTTAGGGACATTAGAATGTAAATTAAAATGTCTTTTTGGTTTAAAAATACCCCGTTGACTACGAGTGACTGGTCTATGACTTGGGGAAGACATGGGCGGACTGTAGGAATTTACCAGACTCGGGAAGGACCGGCCAGCAGGTAGTGGGCCTGCTAGCCCCAATTGGACTCGAAACCTAACGTCGAGACTGGCCCAGATGCTGGATTGGGCTCGGCAACTGGGCCAGTTATGGAAACTGGGGCAGAACCTAGCCCAATTCCAGAACTAGAAACTGAGGGTGAAATCGGGACTGTAGACACAACGGGCAGTGGGCCCACTGGCGGAGTTGGGGTGCGGGACATGTCCGACAAATGGTGAGTAATATACGGGGATATACCATCATCCAAAAAATTATACGAACTAGGCACATGAGTATTACCTTTAGCAAATGGAAATTGGGATTCATCAAAAATGACATGGCGATTAATGATGATTTTATTAGAGGATAAATCAAAGCATTTGTAGCCACGATGATTAGACGAAAACCTCAAAAAACACACGGAGTAGGCCGGGCCTAAAGTTTGTTAATTGTGGTGGACGGAAATAACGGATAACACAAACACCCAAAAACCCAAAGATGTGAATATGGAGGAATTTTATTATATAAAATTTGAAGGGGGAAGAATATGTCAAACCTTTGGAAGGAATTATGTTAAGGAGATAGTTAGCCATTTGGAGAGCATGATGCCAAAAAGATTGGGGTACGAAAGCATGAATTAATAAATTTCGGAAAATGTTATTTATGGAACGAATTTTGCGTTCGGCTTTTCCATTTTGTGAAGACGTATGAGGACAAGAAAAATGAAAATTGATCCCATTATTAGCACAGAATTCCCGAAACAACCAATTGTCATATTCTTTGCCATTATCACACTGAATATTTTTTATTTCTCGGTCGAATTGGGTTCTGATGAATGCTCTAAATTTTAGGAAGACGGAAAATACTTGAGATTTTTTCGCTATTGGAAACGTCCATAAAAACTTAGAATAATCATCCAAAAATAGAACATAATACCGATGACCCACAAAACTAAGAACAAGAGACATCCATAAGTCGCTATGAATAACATCAAATGGCATTAAAGTATGAGAATTTGAGTCTACAAATGGCAACTTAACAATTTTTCTAAAGAACAAGACTGACAATTTTGAGTACTATTCGTACCCTTACATGAAATAAAACTATTTTTATCTAATGATAACAAAATAGATGATCCCGGATGACCAAGATGAGCATGCCACAAGGAAGGAGAAATGGCTGCAAAGGCGGATGGCAGAGCTTGACTCGATGGACCGGAACTGGATGTGATTGGATAAAGATCTCCTCTACTATCACACCTCATGAGAGGACTCCCCGTCTTGAAATCCTTCACAGAGAAACCAAATGGATCAAAATCAATAGAAACAGAATTGTCAGTAGTGAATTTACGGACAGAGACTAAGTTTTTAATCAATTTGGGGGCGTGTAGGGTATTTTTCAAGATAAGAGGTGGATGAGGGGGAGACAACGTTTTATGACCATATCCACGAATTGGAACAGAATTATATTACCAACAATTATGCCACAAGGGTTGCTCAAATTGGAATAAGATGAGAGAGTACATAAATTGAATGTCATATGGGTAGTGGCACCGGTGTCCATATACCAATTTGGGTCCGGTGGAGTCAAACCAAGTGTGTGCATCGCGGCCTCAATATAGGTCTGAGTGGGGCCTGCTGCGTGGTGAGCCTGATGAGGCCGGAGCCCAAGAATTCCTGTGGGTTGTCCTGGGTCGTAACTGTCGGAACTGGAACTGCTGGGCCAGTGGGCAGTGGGTCGTCGAGGCTGCTGGAAGCCCGCTGGCCAAATGCTGGAAATTGTTGTGGAGTTGGGCTGTAACCGGGATGGGGTCCACCGCTACTGTTTTGGCCACCGCGACTGCTGCCGAAACCGCCGCGTTTACCCCCGCGATTTTTTCCATTATTTTTCCGGCCATTCTTGCCGCCCCCGTGAGATCGGTTTTGGTTCGAATTGTCACCAAAATTTTGAGGACTAGTGGAGGAGATCATCATGACCACGGGACTAGCATTAGTAGCCGCCTTTTTAGCCAAATCGACTTCGTCCAAGGTAAGCATGGATCGGTCTTGATAGAACCTTGGAAGAGTATTACTTTGACGAAGGAGAGTTCCAACGCCACTATAGGCCTCGGATAGGCCAGCAACCATCTGTAAAACAAGACGATCTTCACTAACTGGCGCACCAACGTTGCAGAGTTGGTCCGCCAATTCCTTCAACCTTTTGCAATATGCTGAAACGTTCGGAAAATTTTCCATGTCGACGTGGGAAAAATCCAGTTCAAGGGTAACAACTCTGGAATTTTTATTATCTTGGAATATGTCACGCAACCTATCCTATGCAGCCATCGCCGTAGCGTCTGGCTCAATAATCGTCTGCAATAGGTCGGTAGAGATAGTAGAATAAATCCACTGAAGGACGGTGGCATCAAGTGTTGTCCATAACTTAGGATCATCCTCGCGTTTAGGCACCTCCGTATCATCAGGAGCCGCGGGGATTATGTGATGGATGACTTGGTGCGAACGAGCGTGAATTTTGAACAACTCGGCCCACGTCGCGTATTGGACGTTTTCTATTTCAAGAATTAGAGGGATATGATTCTTGATGTTAGAAACAACAAGGGCAGGGTGAAACGTGTTCTTTGACGTCGACATAACGAAAGAACAATAGGTGATAGAGGACTTTGGAAGAGATATTTGGAGAGCGGAAACAAAAATGGTAAACCCGAGGAGGAGGGTTCGGTCTTGGCCGGGAAAAAAAAACAAGAATTTGTGGGAGAGAAATTTTTGTTTGACCTAGACTTCTGATACCATGAAAGAAATAATCCCTTGATTATTTTCATTGATTGAAAGACTATTTATACAAGTTACATAATTCCATAATAGGAGAATCATATTCCTATTCTATTTCTAAAACCTTATTCTACTTGGATACTAACTATACATTTATGGTAATACAATTATTATGGTAAGTGTACAATACTAATTACATTACAACATTACCTAAAATATGATAGTAAATATTTACCATAAATTATACGGTACCAAGGGGACCTAAACCGAGATTGGCCGAGAGACTATATACACAATATACACATGTATATTGTGTGTATATTGTGTATATTTAACACTATTGATGTTAACTAGGATTCCATTCATTTGACGCGGTTGTGTTGAAGAAATTAAGGTTTTCTTTTCCATATAGAGTAAGTGTGAAAAGAAAAAATAGTCAGCAAAGAAATTTCTCAATACTTGACGAGCTTTTTCTTTGTTTTGAAGAACGACTCTACGATAAATATGTTCTACTTAATTGGACTTTATGTTGTTCGCCACAAAAAACAAGAATTTTCATGACGATTCATAGATCGTGGCAAAAGTTGATAAATAGTTTTAGTTGCGACCCTTTGTAGTCAAGGGCGGAGCTAGAGGGACAAAAGAGATTTTTTTGAACATACCATCCTTCATTTGAAAATACATTGTATAAATAAGGTAAAGAAAATTATGTAGATAATAAACTTCAATCTCTTGATAAAAATCCTAACTTCGCCATTACTGTTTGCCGTAGTGACCAAAAGGAACACATGGTGACTATACTTAGATTGACACGAATATGTAATAAATTTCTTGTTCACGCTAAGAGTAAATTTGACTCAGAGTATTTGTAGATACAAAAAATAGAGCTTTTGTGGCAACCTTTTAGGAATCAACAGTTTCTTTCTTATAGTAATTATGCTAAAATAATATAGAATTAACTTTCCAAACATTATATATAAATACTGGCTTATCATGATCAGATGGTTTGGACTCCTCTATCTCTCTCTCTCTTTTAGGAAGAAAAAGAGAATTAATGTATTTCTCTTTAGGAAGAAAAAGAGAATTAATGTATTTCTCTTTTAGGATCGTTTTATGCACACATGAAACTGTAGGGTTTGAGTATAACTAAGACAAATTATATGTATTCATAGCATGTACAAATGTCTACTTTTTTTTGTATACCGGGTATATCTGATACTCATTGACCCGAGTAATTCAGATTTGCATCGCGCAGACCCATATATAAAAGGTGAAGTTTCTCCATTCCAAGACTCCCAGACCTTTAGTTAGGAATGGAGGAATGTCATCTACCCACCACGAACTTCTTAGTGGAACAAATTAATTTCAACTTATGAGAGTTGTATCTAAACTCTACCTAGCTAGGTTGTTGCGTAGAACTATGTTTAATTTCATCTTCATAGATTAGTTGGATAGGAGATTGGAGAGTGATCCTTAGACTCCTTAAAGTCCTTTTCTCTATATGAGTAATATATATATATATGCAACTCCTCTTAGTTGATTACTTAAGTATCTGATTTATTTCATCAATCGCTGGAAAGGTTCAAATCATATCTTTCCATTATTTTGAAATGTTTTATTACTCTACTGTTCATACATAAACTTGACCTTAATTAGCAAAGATCTAGATCCATTTGTTAACCATATAATATAACCAACAGCATAAGCATTTTGTGCAAAAAAAAAAGACATATATTCTTTTATAAATTTTAAACTATCATGCATATTATGAATGAAGGTTAGAAAGATATAAATAAATAGTTTCAAGGTTGTCCAGAAAACATATCTTTTAAAAAACAAATCCACAGCATGGTGGTGTTACCTTAGCATATCACCAAAATTTTAGTTAGAGGGGGAATTAAATGTTCCAACCTCACTTACAAAGCATGGGGATTAAATGACCAGAAAACATATCATCGATCTTCTAAGAAATTGGGGTAGAAAGATCACAAAGTGACATCTTCGACGAAATAATGCGCCCAAAGATGTGCCTAATATGGTTAATAAAGTGATTGTAAACCTTAGAGATGAAGTTCAAATCTCAACAGAAATGAAGAAAAAAAACTAGAAATTCTTTCCATTTGCCTATGGTGGACAAAATCATTCATCTATCTAAATTTTGGTTGATAAATTTACTCTATCGTCTATATTTGTACTGCAGAAAAGTGAACTTATAGTCCGACTTTATTATTTGCAGTATCAAGGTATAAAAAATAATTATGCAACAGATTATAATATTGTTAATGGCGTCATAACAAATATAGGTTGATTCTCGACATCATGTCCATAGAGGGTAATCCTTTGTCATTTTCAAATTTATTAGTCGATGCACGAACAATTGAGTCTTAATAGTTTCATAGACAAACACATAAGGAACTTCTAGATATATACACGGGTGAAGCTACATACGTACATCAAAAGATGGTCAGTTGAATCCTGAAAATTATGTATTGTATATAAGTATAAATATTAATCCATACTTTTTATACACATACATATATATTAAATTTTGACTATCTTTAAACCCTCATAGGGAAATTTCTGGTTTCGCTGTTGGACCTAGATAATTAAAAAACATTCTCAAAAGTTTTCTAGTAGTCCATCACCCTATTATGTTTTTATATTTAAAAGAAGAAGTAAAACAGCTCTTAACCTAGAAGTGAAAAAACAAATTAATGTGCAAAATTTTGAAGTAGAAATTGCTTGACTAATTCAACCATTCTTTAAAAAAAATGTACATGTACTCAATACACATAGTACTACTCTGGAAGAAGGAAAATGTAGTAAGGTTTCCTTCTTTTGTTCACATGCCTTGGAAATTTCCAAGTCTATCTTGAACCCTTCTTTCATTATCTCACTCGTTTTAATTTTTACTCCTTTCCTTCTCCTTGCCTCCCCCCACCCCCCCCCCCCCCCCCCCCCGAAAAAGAAAAACTTATTTTTTCTCTCATTTAACTCTATAAATACTAAGCTAGAACAAAACATAACATGCACAAAGAAAAAATCATCAAGAAACCTAGAGGGAGAGAGAGAGAGAGAGAGAGTAATAATTAGTGAGTGAGTGAGTGAGTGAGTGAGTGAGAGAGAGAGCTTCAAAATATATATATATATTTGGAGAATTTTGTGCTTTGTAAAAAATGGAGAATATGTATGATAATAATGTGGTACCACCAGGATATAGATTTTATCCAACAGAAGAAGAATTGGTGGAATTTTATCTAAGAAATAAGCTTGATGGTAAAAGAGATGACATTCAACGTGTTATACCAGTTGTTAGTATATATCATCACAATCCATCTGAACTCCCAGGTTTGCATTTGCCTCATGATAAATTTTCGTGAAACTTCTTTTTTTGTTTTGTTGTTAATTTAAATATTTTGTGCATGATTTCATGTTCTTGAAAACCTACATCTCATACAATATTAATTCTCGAGTGAGGCATACAAAATTTCATTGTTAAATTTCCTTTTATAATTGAGTTCGTCCTGTGTTTGTTTTAGAAGCAATCGAGGCGAAAAAATAGGAATTTAATTCTTTCGCCACATGTCGAGAGAAAGTCTCAGCCCTTAAAATTAGGAATAAATTTTGGTAATTCAAAAGTTTTTTGCATAAATTAGACGTTAAAGTCCACATCGGATATATGGAATGAGAATATGGACTCCTTATATGGACTTGGACAATTCTCACCTTACAAGCTAGCTTTTGGGGTGCAGTTAGGCCCAAGATACATTCTTTACATGGACAGTTATCAGAGTCAGGTTCATTCCAATTCTTTGTTCACCGATGTTGGGCCCCCAAATTATATTATTTACGCTCCAGTTAACAAGGTCTAGGCGTGCGGGGGTGTTAAGAGTCTCACATCGGATATGGAATGTGAACATGGACTCCTTATATGGACTTGGACAATCATCACCATACAAGCTAACTTTTGGGGTTGAGTTAGGCCAAAAATTCATTTTTTACCCACAATACTTTAAATGAAATGTTTGTAAGTAATTCTTCTTAGAATGAATTTCTCTCTATAATACAAAACTATTCAAGTGTACCCTTTTGTTCAATTTTGATTATGTGATGGTTTAATTATCATATTAAGGATCTTTTTGCGGTCAAAAAGATCATTTGTTTGTTAATTACTTAACCTTTTTTTCATTTTTTCCTTCATTAAGTTGATTCTTTCAATAGATACCAAGATTCAGATTGAAAATAAAAAATCTAATAATTCAAACTATAAGGCATAAGAATAATTTAGATTTGTCTGTTTCTGCATGCATCGATTTACATGATAAGCTGATTGCTAAACCTTTCATTTTAGATTTAACAGTTTAACCTATTGTATAAATAATTTCTATAATAATAGTGTATTTTAACCTATTGTAGAATGTTATAAACTGCCTTTTCTTGGTTATTATTGAAGTGTTTGATCATTTTATAAAACTTAAGCAATTAGAGGAAGCATGTTTTATTCACTTAATTTTATTTTCAACATTTACTAGTCTCAGTTATAACACTTACATGAATTAGAGTCAGATCCAGGATTTAAATTCTATGAGTTCAACCTCTAAAGATTTTAGCTTTAAGCTCATTATATTCTTCAAGTTATAGGTTCATACCTACTATTTGTTGCAAAAAAAAATATCAGTTATAACACTTACATGAATTAGAGTCAGATCCAGGATTTAAATTCTATGAGCTCAACCTCTAAAGATTTTAGCTTTAAGCTCATTATATTCTTCAAGTTATAGGTTCATACCTACTATTTGTTGCAAAAAAAAAATAGTAGATTTTTATACATAAATTTATGTTACACGTCGAAAGTATTGGATTCAGATGAACACGATAACGATATTACAAATGTGCATCTGCCCCTGCTTGTAATTATCTTTTAGGTGATCTGGTTGTACTGTCAAATTTGTTTGCACTTAATTAATAATATAAATAAAAGCTAACTAAACTCCTTTTTTAAATCCTTCTTCTTCTAAATGTGATTCTTGAAAAGCAGAAATGGCAGGTGAAGTCATTAAACATGACAGTGAGCAATGGTTTTTCTTCATTCCAATTCAAGATAGAGAAGCTAGAGGAGGAAGACCTACTAGACTTACAACACAAGGATATTGGAAAGCTACTGGAACTCCTGGTTATGTATATTCATCAAATAATAAAATTATTGGATGCAAAAGAACTATGGTTTTTTATAAAGGGAGAGCTCCAAATGGGAAGAAGACACAGTGGAAGATGAATGAGTACAAAGCTAGTGATGGAGAAGCTTCAGTAACCAATAATGTTACAAATTTAAAGGTCAGTTTACAACCCTAAAAAATTAGGGTTTTTAACTAGTTGTACTAGGTTTTTATGATGAACTTGACTTCTATATATGCATCAATATAGTGGTTAATGAAATCGGTTGAGAACTTTTCAGGTTTAAATTCTAGCGGCGATAAAAACGTCAGACGATTTCTTTCCGTCTGTCCAAGTTTTGATGAACACAAAATTACTCAGATATCTATGTTGATGAGAAATAGCAAATTATATTACTATATCACCTAAAAGATAACAATAAAAATTACTCATAGTTAATAAGTGAGAACACGAAATTTTATATTACTATGTCGCACAAAAAATAACTATATAAATTGCTCATAATAAGTGAAATTAGTTGTTAAGACATAATTAACTAAATAAAAATATGCTTTATATAACAACTTAAATTTTTAGATAAAAGAGTTACATACTTCAATATGGTATCAGAACAGTTGAGCATGCAAAAATCGTTAGTTCGAGTCTCGGATATCATCACCCATTATTAAATCAAGTATGTATGTGAGAGGACGTGTTGGGACATAATTAACTAAATAAAAGTATGATTTCTTTAATAATTTAAACTTTTAATAATTAGGTGATTACACATTTCAAAACTAATTAATTACCTGAAAAATAAGACAGATGATGTGCTCTCCCTCTCTCTTCCCCTATAGAACTTTGTTCATGGATGAATTCTGATATATGCAATAATCTTCTTGTATCTGAAACTTTAACACGTGTTATACCAATGGGTTGTTCATGGAATTTGGTTTGTTTCTCAAGATTGCAGAACTTGTAACATGTTCTGTGATGATTGAAGGTGGATCTGACAAGAAAGCATAATTAAAAAAATTACTTCATTAATCATTTCTTTGTTCAGATTCAGTAAAGTTATCATATGTTAGAAACTAAGTATTTCTTTTGTTCCAATTTATGTAGCGGTAAAATTGACCACGAACCTTTTACAAAAATTAAAATTTATAATTATAAATATTTATGTGACACTATAAAAGGTTGAAAAGTCTATGTTGCACTATTTTTCATGTGATTTTTTTTATATTAAAAAATTGACATTGATATCTAACTCAACAAAAAAGCTAGCTCAACAGTAATAATAACAACAAACTCAGTGTGATATTACATGTGTTATCTGAGGAGGGTGGATGTACGCAAATCTTATCATCCTCCACCTTTATGAGGTAAAAGGAAAATTTGGGCACTAAGCTCGGACCACAAGGGTCTATACTCTATTGTAGTCAAAATTACTCTGCATTTCTGCGAAATATTGTTTGCACGGCTTGAACTCGTGATCTCCTGGTCACATGACATCAACTTTACCAGTCACGTCAAGGTTTCTCTTCTAACACAAAAGCTAGCTCGTTTGAGAGAATTGTCCAAAATCATTTGAATAGACCACCAAACCTTTTAATACTTAATGTGGGACTCAATACCTCCATGTTTAGGACTAGATATCTGAAGCGTGGATAATATGATATTAGGATCTGATATCGGGAAACCAAGAGTTGAAATGAATTTTGTTCTGATACCATATTAAATAAATGAACCTCATTGAGTATTAAAAAATATTAAACCTAACTCAAAATCAAAACTAGGGTAGAATTGACCAAAAATATATGTCACCTCAATTAAAATAAAATAAAATAAAATTTATTGTTTGAATTGTCAATTTGTATAAGGAAAAAAAACAAAGATTAGCTTGGAGTATTTGTTTGTTTTTAACTAGGTGTAAGCTAGTGTTTGGCATATGCTTCTTCATGATTATCTTCTTTTGCTTTCCACTATTGGTCAGAATATATATTGATATAGACTATACATGCTATTAACAAATAATTTCTTCTTGTTTACCACACATGAATAATAGGGCTACGTACACACATGTTTTTCTAAGTTATTCTTTGTTCGTCTTATTTTATATTTCTTAATTGTGAATTAGTACTGTCGAATTGATATATTGCTGAAGTACTCTTCTAATTTTATGCATGCAGTTGCAGCATGAATTCAGCTTGTGCAGAGTTTACAAGAAATCAAAGTGTGTTAGAGCATTTGATAGAAGGCCAGCTGGTTCTGGTATTATTGAAGGAATATTATTACCTCCTCATCAACCACTTATAAATAATGCTGATCATGATCATGCTGCACCATCAAATTACCAGAATAAGAATAATAATCTCATTATTGGAACAGGTTCATTAGAAAGCTCATCATCAGGAGAACATGGTGATCAATATTCACAGCCAGTGGGAAGTTTAAATGATTTGTCTGAGACCCCCTTATGGGATTTTGATGACTGGAATTTTATTTAAAAATGAGAATAAAGTTGAATTTCTATTTATAGATTAATGATTATTTAGCTAGGGTCAACTCCCTCATCAAGTGTAGAACATGGAATAAATCCTATGATTTTATGTTTTTTTTTTTACTTTCTAGGGTTCAAGTATGTATGAATTATGATCTATCAATTCTTAGATCCCAGAGTTTAGAAATTGTACTCTTTTGAAATAAGATAGTTAGGTTTCTATATTTCATAATGTTGACTATATTTTCGCGATTACTGTGCAAACTAGACAAAGAAAATTAAATATTAGAAAGATTCCGGAAGGACAATCTGGCGCACTAAACTATTAGTAGAATATTCACCATATATTTTGTAATTATTAGTGTTGTATAATTATGATAATTATAAGATCCATTTTGAATTAGGATTCCACATTGTACACACTATATATATTGTATTAATGAGAAAGGCTCCCCAAGGGAGATTAATACAATTCTACATGGTATCAAGAGATAAAATTTACTCCCTACCCTAAACGTTGAATCGGCGCCCCCCCCCCCATATTTTTTCCGGCGCTGAATCCAGCGATATACAATCAGTATACGCTATTATACCATCGGTATACGTTGATATACCTCTGATATACAGCCTCATATACCTCTCTATTTCTCCAACAGGTTGTATACCACCAGTATACATGGTTACACCTCTCATATACAGTGCCCTCAACCTCCCTGAACCCCGAAATTTTTTTCTTTCCGGCAACCCTCATGGCGGAACACAAACAAGCAGGTTTTTCTGGCCACATCAGGAGCACAACGGCGGAGTGGGCCTTCAGCAAATCCCCAGTCCAGCCGCAGCCCAGAACCATGGGGCCCTTCCGTTGGGCCTTTGTCACTAGACCCAAGCCCCTACAGCCATACAGTGGCCCAGCAGTATGGGCTCGGCTCCACCATACCACATCTAACAGGCCCAACATCCTGGAACCCATCAGTCCGTCCCAAGTCCAGCCCAAGGCGAATTGGGCCAGGTTTTTGGCACTTTGAACCATCAACAGCCCGATAATGCGTGATATATGGACATGGGTGCCACGTCTCATCTCACCAATAATTCTGATAATATTTCTCAATTGCGCAAGTTACAAACTCCACAATCTATTATGGTCGGTAATGATCATCGCATTCCAATTCAAGAATTTGGCCACACCCTTACCCCACCACTGCATCCCCACTTCTCTTTTAAAAACGTCCTTTATGCCCCAAACATCATAAAAATCTAATCTCTGTTAGAAAATTTTCAACTGATAATTCTGTCTCAATTAACTTTGACCCGTTTGAATTTTCTGTAACGGACCTCCGTACCGGAAAACTACTTATGAGATGCAATAGTGAGGGGGGGCTATATTCTTTCCTATCCACATCCGCTACTAGTATCCACCATCCCATATCTCTAAATGCCCATGTCACCCCTCCCACCGTTTTAACAACCATATCTCCCTCAACGTGGCATAGTAGACTTCGTCATCTGGGTTCTCACATTTTTTATTTTGTTAGAAACCGAAATTTAATCAAATGTAACAAAGGGAATCTTTCTCATAGTTGCTCCTCTTGTCAGTTAGGGAAACACGTTAGACTACTACTTTCTCTCTGTTTGATATTATTCACACTGATTTATGGACATCTCCCATAACTAGCAACTTAGGCCATAAATATTATTTGGTATCTTTGGATGATTTCTCTCATTTTCTTTGGGTCTATCCACTCAAACTCAAGTGTTCTCCAAATTTGTTGAGTTTGGTACACTGGTTAAAACGCAATTTGAAAAAGACATAAAATCATTTCAATGTGATAATGGTCGTGAGTTCAATAATTCCCTGTTTCATAAATTTTGTGTGGCTACTGGCATGATCTTTCATTTCTCGTGCCCCCATACCTCCCCTCAAAATGGAAAAGTCTAAAGAATTCTCCGAACTATTAATAATATGATTTGTACCCTCCTTTTTCATGCGTCTCTCCCCCTACTTTTTGGGTATATGCACTAAAAATGGTAGAACACATTCTCAACATTTTACCTACCCGTGTGATTCAAAATAGGACACCCACCAAAATTCTCTACCGTCAAGTCCTTACCTATGACCATCATAGAATTTTCGGTTGTCTGTGTTACCCTAATCTGACATCCACTCCCCCCTTCCCTCCCCCCATAAATTGGCACCCAGATCTACTATGTGCGCCTTCCTAGGCTTCCCATCGAATCATAGGGGGTATATGTGCTATGAACTATCAACCGACAAAATCATAATCTCACGCCACGTCACTTTTGTCGAGTATGTTTCTCGTTTGACAACATTCAAAAATTTTGAGTCACTGATTATAAATTTCTTGATGATTCGGACACATCACCGCTTGTCCACCAAGCTCTCCGACATGCTACCACTATTCCGGCAGCAGTCAACACTCTTCCGCCACCACCTTTCCGTCACTACCACTATCAGCGGCCAGTCCTCCGCCGGTACCACCACTACTACCCAGTCACCATCACTGCCTCACGCCGCTGCAACCACTGGTAGTTCCCTCGAATAGTCACAGTCGTCGCCGGTTGCCTCTCCTCCCATCAGCAAGCGATCGGCCACCACCTCTCTTTCCCATCCCTATGTCTCATCTCATCCCCACCGGCATTCTCCCCTGGTAAACCCAATAGCATCACTATCGGCCATTAGCAGTCCAATCGGACACCCTTACCCAACCATTGTACAAGCCACCCAGATCCAACATAGTTCCCGAACCCAAAACCTCATTGCCCCATCACATAACCCACAACCTTCACCCATCATCTTTCCGTCACAGGTAATGTCTCCAGGACACCCAGCCGACGTCGATCTACTCATATCGTCATCCTTCACAAACCTAGCATCAAAACCCGACACCACTGCCATGATATCGTTGTCCCCAAACCCAGCATCAAACACCGTCACCATAGAACCAGTACCCTGCCCCACAACCCAACACAGCTATACACCCGACACTAACCCGACAATACATCAGACTACCCTCCCAACCCCTGCCCCCACACAACACATGGAAACACGTGCCCAACCATGGGATTTTTAAACCAAATGTCCACTTCAACCTATCTACCCAAACCATATCCCAAATTCCTAAAAACCCAAAATTAGCCAAACAAGACCCTAATTGGAATGCGGCTATGTATGATAAATTTAATGCTTTAACGAAATAGCATACTTGGGATTTGGTTCCTAGACTTGAGGGGTGAAAGTGATCCGATGCATGTGGCTTTTTCGTCATAAATTCAGAGACATTGGTGACCTAGAGAGATATCAGACGAGACTTGTGGCTAATGGCGCTAATCATCGCAGTAGGGTATAGATTGTGGTGAGACATTTAGTCTGGTTGTTAAATCGGCTACCATTCGCACCATTCTGAGTATTACTATGGGTAAGCATTGGCCCATTTATTAGCTTGATGTGAAAAATGTGTTCTTACATAGGAATTTAAAAGAAACTGTTTACATGGACCAACCGCCTGGTTTTGTCCATCCAACAGCCCCTTAGTATGTATGTCGTCTCCGTAAGTCAATTTATGGTTTGAAACATGCCCCTAGAGCATGGTATAATCATTTTGCACAGTATCTTATGTGGATTGGGTTTGTATGTAGCAAGTGTGATAATTCTCTCTTCATTTTCCATCAAGGTAACAACATCGCTTATTTATTGTTATATGTGGATGGCATTGTTCTTAATGCCTCATCTGATTTGTTGAAAAATGAGATAATTACATTGCTTAAAACCAAATTTGTCATGACCGACTTGGGAAAGCTGAGTTGTTGTTTGGGGATATTAGTGACTAGATCTGCAAACTCTATGTTTCTATGTCAGCGTAACTATGCAGAGAAGATAGTACTCAGGGATAAATTCCAAACTGCAAGATTATGTCCACTCCAGTTGACACTAAATCAAAGCTTAGTGTTGTTCGGTAATCTGGTGTCCGATCCCACACTTTACAGGAGTCTTGCAGGTGCACTACAGTATCTCACCTTCACCAGGCATGATATTGCTTATGATGTTCAGCTTGTGTGTCTATTTATGCATGCCCCCAATGAGCCTCATTTTATTGCCCTTAAGTGTATCATCTGATACATTAAGAGCACACTTGATCATGGATTACGTCTATACCCCTCTGCACCTACTAGGTTACTATCATATACGAATGCAAATTGGGTAAGTTGTCCAGACACGCAATGCTCCACCTCCGACTATTGTGTATTCTTAGGGAATAATCTAGTTTCATGGTCTGCCAAGAGACAGGCCATACTATCCCGTTCGAGTGTAGAAGCAAAGTACTGAAGCGTTTCCAATATTGTTGCTGAGATCTGTTGGCTCCGAAATCTACTTTTGGAGCTTCAATGTCATTTGCGTAAGGCGTTTATAGTCTATTGTGATAAAATATCTGATGTTTATTTATCTCATAATTCGGTTCAGCATCAGCGAACCAAACACATTGAGATGAATATACACTTGTTCGTGAGAAGGTTGCTATCGGATATATCAAGGTATTACATGTGTCCTCTTCATATCAGTATGCGGATATATATTCACTAAAGGACTACCTAGACAGCTTCCTCAACTTTAGATCCAGTCTAAGCGTTTGGCCTCCTCCCGCTCCGATTGAGGGGGGTGTATTAGTGAATAATAGTAGAATATTCACCATATATTTTGTAATTATTAGTGTTGTATAATTATGATAATTATAAGATCCCTTTTGTATTGGGATTCCACATTGTACACACTATATATATTGTATTAATGAGAAAGGCTCTCCAAGTGAGATTAATACAATTCTACATAAACTCCCGCTATGCGCGGGTGCACGGGTGAAAGAGAATAATCCCTTGATTATTTTCATTAATGAAAAGGTATATATACAATATCTAATTATGACAATTAAATCTATCTTTTCCTAATACAAGACTACTACATTTTCTTAATACAAGTCTACTACATTTTCCTAATACAAGATTACTACCATAATTATACATGTACAAGAACTCTAATAATTATGGTAAGGACTATACAAAATATACACACCATATACACGAATATGATCATGTATATCGTGACCTGCTTTCACACCCCCACAATCATAGCGGGCGGTTTTCGTACGTTGAGATTGTCCCTAAAATCTTCAAACTTAACTAAGCGAAGACCCTTAGTAAAGATGTCAGCAATTTAGTACCGCGAAGGGACATGTAAGACACGTACTTGTCCACGAGCTATCTTTTTGCGAGCAAAGTGAATATCCATCTCGATATGTTTAGTGCGCTGATGTTAGACCGGATTTCCAGAGAGATAGACCACACTAACATTATCGCAGTAGACTAAGGTAACTTTCTAAATAGGAAAGTGAAGCTTTAATAGGAGATTACGCAGCAACAGAACTTAGACACCACATTGGCTACCCCTCGATACTCGACCTCCGCACTGGATCGCGATAAAGTAGCATGGCGCTTAGCCGACTAAAAGACCAAGTTATCACCAAGAAACATACAATAACTAGATATTGAACGTCTGGTATCTGGACATCCACCACAATCAACATCTATATAAGACACGAGAGTAGATACGGAGGATGGATATAAGTGCAAACCATAATCAAGAGTGCCCTGAATAACGCACAATGCGTTTGATAGCATGCATATGCTCGTCCCTCAGATCGTGCATAAATAAACACACTTGATGCACTACATACGTAATATCGGGCCTCGTGAATGTAAGATACTGAGGAGCCCCTGCAAGACTACGATAGTGTGAAGGATCCTCATAAAGTGTGATAGAATTAGCACTCAGCTTCGATTTTGTGTCAACCGGAGTAGGAGATGACTTACATGATGACATGGCATCCCGTTCAATAATATTAGTTGCATACTTCTTATGGAATATAAAAAGACCACTTGCATGACGAGTGACAACTATACCCAAAAAATAACTCAAGGGTCTCAAGTCTTTCATAAAAAAATTCAGAAATGAGAAGAGACATGATAGACTTGCGCAGTTTATCAGAAGAGGTAGTCAATGTAATATCATCCACATATAACAAAATGTATGCCGGAGAAGTACCACGATGATAGATGAACAGAGAATCATTAGACATACTCTGAAAAAACCCAATAGTAGACACATAATCTGCAAACCTTTTATACCAAGCCCGATGGGCGTTTTAGCCCATACAAAGACATCTTCAACAAAAAAACATGGTTAGAATGATCGGGGTCCCTGAAACCCAAGAGTTTCTGCATCTAAATTGTTTCATTGAGATCACCATGTAAGAAAGAATTTTTCACATCTAGCTGATGAATGGGCCATGCTTTCGAGAGAGCCAGACTGAGAATAGTGTGAATGGTTGCCGGTTTGACCACCGGACTAAATGTTTCTCCACAATCCACGCCAACCTGTTGAGTTTTGCCATCACCTACAAGACGAGTCTTATGCCTATCAAAACAACCATTAGATTTTTCCTTATGAGTAAAAATTCACATAGAACGAATAACATTGACACCAGGCGGACATGGCATCAACTCCCACATCTTATTTTCAATAAGAGCATTATATTCATCATCCATGGTGATTTGTTTTCCAATTTGGGTTATGAAAGGCAGACACTTGGTTACATGGTATGGGTGATTTAGTGACATTGAAATTGAGATTAAAATTTCATTTTAGTTTAAAAATACCCTGTTGGCTATGAGTAACGGGCCCTTAACTCGGAATAGACGTTGGCCGGACCTGTGTGGGTGTCAGAACTGGCTCAGTTTGGGAGGTGTGGACTAGGGTCGGGTAGTGGGTCAGCATGTAGTGGGCCTACTGGCCGAGATACTGGATTGGCCGAGAAACAGAATCTGGACCCTGGACAATTGGGCCACCAAGCAGTGGGTCTGCTGGCGGAAAATGGTCACCGGAAGGAATTGGGCCAGTAGGCAGTGGGCCTGCTGGCCGAATTGGGTCACGGGTCTACAGGTCCAGATCCCGAGGCAAGACCAGATTAAATGGTGGACCATATACGGTGAGAGCCCATCATCCAAAATATTATAAGAATTAGACACAAAATTACACAATTTAGCAAATGAAAATTAGGTTTCATCAAAAATAACATGGCGACTAATTATGATTTTATTAGAGGATAAATCAAAATATTTGTAACCACGATGATTAGACAGATAACTCAAAAAAACACAAGCGGTAGAACGAGCTTGAAGTTTTTAAATTGTAGTGGACGGGAAGAGAGGATAGCACAAACACTCAAACACCCTAAGATGAGAATATGAAGGATCTTTATGATAAAGATTTTTTAGTGGAGATTGGTATGATAATCCTTTGCTAGGGAGTATGTTAAGAAGGTAGTAGACATTTGTAATGCATGATGTCAAAAGGAAGGTGGTAATGAAGCATTGGCTAGTAAAGTCGGAACAATATTATTAATGGTACGAATTTTTCTTTCGTCTTTCCCATTTTTTGAGGACGTATGAGGACAAGAAAACCAAAAAGATATGTCATTAGCGTTACAAAATTCCTGAAACAGACCATTATCAAATTCCCTTCCATTATCACATTGAATATTTTAAATTTTCCGTTCAAATTGGGTACGGATGAATGCTCTAAACGATAAGAATGTTGAAAAAACTTAAGAATTTTTAGACAACGGAAAAGTCCACAAAAATTAGAATAATCATCCAAAAATAACACATAATAACGATGGTCCAAAGAGCTCAAAACGGGAGATGTCTACAAATCACTATGAATAATATCAAATGACGTCAAAGTACTAGAATTAGATGCTACAAACGGTAATCTAACATGTTTACCAAGCAGACAAGAAGGACAAACATTAGTACTACGCGTACTATTACAATTAATAAAATTATTATTTTTAAGAGAGGAAAGAACAGACGCTCTCGGATGACCCAAACGCGCATGCCACAAGAAAGGTACTAAAACGACAAATGTTGACGGTGTGGCTTGATTAGTGGTGGTGGTGGTGGTGGTGGTAGTGATAGGATAGAGCTCGCCCCGACTATTACATCTCATTAGAGGTATCCCCGTCGTGAAATCCTTCATAGAAAATTCAAAAGGGTCAAAGTCAACAGAAACTCAATTATAAAGAAAGGTGCTAAAGCGGCAAATGTTGACGGTGTGGCTTGATTAGTGGTAGTGGTGGTGGTGGTGGTGGTAGTGATAGGATAGAGCTCACACCGACTATTACATCTCATTAGAGGTATCCCCGTCATGAAATCCTTCATAGAAAATTCAAAAGGGTCAAAGTCAACAGAAATCCAATTATTAGTTGTAAATTTTCGAACATACACTAAATTTTTAATTAAGTGAGGAACATGAAAGATATTTTTCAAGGTTAAAGGTGGTTCGGGGGAGATAAATTTGTGTGACCATAAACACGAATTGGAATTCAATTACCATTACCAATAATTATGCCACGATTTTTGCTCAAATTCAAATAAGACTAGAGATTACCTGGCGTGAACGTCATGTGAGAGGTAGCATTGGTGTCCATGTACCAATTTACATTCGGGGGATTTAATCACAGTGTATGCATCGCTGCCTCGATATCCGTGTGGGTCAGGACTGTTGCTAGGCCCGCAGCAGCAAATGCCTGCTGAGGTCGAGGCCCAAGCAAGCCAGCCTGCTGCCACAGCCCAATTGGTTGCGGCCTGTTTTGGCCAGTGGGCCTCTGTTGTCCTGCGGCCCAAGTTGATGAAGTAACTGGCCAGGGGGCTGACATGGGCCACCGCCCAACTGCCCAAGCCTGCCAAGGGTTCAGTGGCCTAGTCCCCTGCTGACCGCCACTGCCGCCGCGGCCACCACCCTTGTCACCTCCACATCCACCACCGCGATCTTTCCCATGGTTTTGACCATTTTTACCACCCCCGTTATTACGATTTTGACCATAATTTTCAGAGTATGATTGAGAGTCATAGTTTCATGGGACGTGGCCACCATCATGGTGGAATTTGCTCTGTTAGTTGCCTTTTTAGCCAATCCTGCTTCTTCTAAGGTGAGCATAGAACGTGCCTGGTAGAACGGTGGGAGATGATTGCTTTGACGAAGAAGAGTGTCAATGCTATTATATGTCGCGAAAAGGCGTGCAACCATCTGAAGAATGAGACGATCATTAGTGGCGGGCGCGCCAACGTTCTTGAGGTGATCCGACAACTCTTTGAGCCGTTGGCAATAGGCTAAGACGTTCGTAAAATCCTCCATATTAATGTTGGAGAATTCCTGCTCGAGGGTCACGACACGAGAATTTTTATTGTTTTGGAATATATCACGCAACCTGTTCCAAGCTTTCATAGTCGTGGCTTCGGGTTCGATAATAGTTTGTAAGAGGTCCGTAGAGATGGTGAAATAAATCTATTGGAGCACCGTAGCATCAAGAGTTGCCCACAACTCTATTTCATCATCGGTGGTAGGCACATTCTCCTTGCCTTTCTCCGGTGTGATGATGTGATGGAGGACCCTATTAGACCTTGCGTGAATTTTAAATAATTCTGCCCACGTCGCGTATTGGGAGTTTTCCATCTCAAGAACGATAGGGATGTTGTTCTTGATATTGGAGACTACAAGGGCAGGGGTGAAAGGTGTTATTTGTAGTAGACATAATAAAAGAACAAGAGGAGAATTAGGGATTCGGATAAAAATTGGAAGGGATGGTCGGCAGTCGGTCGAGGGGTGGAATCCGAGAGGGCGGCGGAAGAGAGAGTTTTTGGAGAAGAAAAATTTACCCTAGACTTCTGATACCATGAAAGAGAATAATTTCTTGATTATTTTCATTAATGAAAATGTATATATACATGATATACAATATCTAATTATGAAAATTAAATCTATATTTTATTGATACAAGACTACTACATTTTTCCTAATACAAGACTACTACCATTATTATACATGTACAAGAACTCTAATAATTATGGTAAGGAATATACAAAATATACACACCATATACACGGTTTTGACTATGTATACCGTGAACTGCTTTCAGCGGGGTCCATGGAAGGGCCGGATCACAAGAGTCTATTGTACGCAATCTTACCTTGCATTTTTACAAAAGATTGCTTCCACGACTTAAATCTATGACCTTCTGGTCACATGACAACAAGCCTTCAAATATTAGAAAGCTTCCGGAAATTGCATTAAATAAAATGTCGTACTTGTATGTTACTGTTTCTTAGTCCAACTGTCTACCTAGGAATTTTGTCTTCCATAATTCATAGGACCCCAATCAAAGTTTCTTGATTGAATAATATTCCAAACATACATTACACATAATTACGCAATTATTTAGCCATGCTTTTGCCATCTTTAGGCTTTTCATAAAAAACTTCTAGCATCACTATAAATGATGGGTAGCTTAAGTTATATACACCATCAATATTTGTGTAATAATAAAAAATCACAGATATATTATATACATAGTGTTTAACCCAAATAAATTATTATAACGATTACCTCCTACCAATCTATGAATTATAATAGATTTTGAGTAAGGCGAATTCAAGACTTGAAGTTTATGGATCTTTACAGCGACCTCAAGTTAATATAATATTAATAATTAGATTCACAATCAAATATTTATAAATATTTATTGAATTTCTTACCTATATAATATTTGAACAAAAAATATTAGGTTCACGTGAACTCATATGTTATCATGTTAGATCTACCTCTGATTATGAGACCATGGAAATTAATTACTGCACTAAATGCACACTACATCTTGTTTTTTCTAAAGGATAGTATAATCTCTCCGCATTCTTCCAATTTTTTAGGGATTGTTATAAGGAAAAACACTGACCAATTGACTAGAAAACTTTGTGCAGAAGAAAAATTAAGTACTAATTTGGAAGACTGAAAAAGAGAAAAAGAGAAAGGGAAAAGAATAGAAGACTATTAGTGAATTAAGTACTAATTTGGAAGTTTCTCAAATTATATGTGTTTCTATATCATCAAACTTCAATTTTGTTAAAGCATCAAGAAATAAATAGCTTACTACTACAAGAAAATGCATATTTATAATGGACAAGTTCATCATAATTTGAGCGGTTTTATAACAGAACTCATCAATTTGTAAGGAATTGTAATTGATTTGTGCTCTCGAATTTGCCTGTCGAATTGTACGTCACAAAATATTTTTTTTGTAGTTAATGGAGCCTCCCAAAATGACAAAGTTGCAGGCTCCATGCGTCTATAAATATGAGGTAATACGGCATTGGAGTTTTGTAAACATAACTAAAATGATTGTCTCTGCTTACAACTTGTTTGTCTAAACTTTCAAAATTCACTTATATTTTTTTTTAAATGTCAAAAGCGCTTAATAAGAGTAGTAATTTATGTTTGATTAATCCATTGAAAAGCACTTTTATTAATATTAGAGCAATAATTTATAGTATACTAGGCCATATTTCCAAAAATACTTTTAAGAAAAAAAAAATTATCCGTTTCTGAAAAACAACTTCTGCTACTCAAAAAACACTTAAAATTTTTGCAACATTTTCTTCCTTTCTGAATTTTAACCATGTATGGCTTCTTAACAATTGGAACAGTCTACGGCACACATCAATCCATGATATCATCTCAACATGCATTAACAAACATCAACTAAAATAGGCCTTTGAAATGCACCAAAAATAATTGAAATAACCACAAATTCAAGCAGAAACATCCACATAATAATGCATCACTATCAATATTCATAGAGCCTTTTAGACAACAGGATTGAGGATGTAATCCTTTTTCCTATGTTTTACATTGATAACCTGTTAGCAAATAACTAAGAAAGTGATCTTTGTTCCATCAACAAAAAGGTTCAAATTCTGAGAAATTTACTCACATCAAGAATCTGACAAAACTATACATTTCTTGTTTGTCAGAATCAGGCAACATAATTACAGTCGAGGAACATAAAGCTCAACGCCTCAGTTTTTTATATCACCACTCGTCATCAAGACTGGCACGATGAAAACATAGGACCGTGCAGACAAATATGAAAAACGACACGAATTCGATGAACATCGCTCCTGTCTGGATCAGATCTGCATGCCTGAGAATAATGGGAATGGCTATGCTTCCCACAGCTGATGCCCCTGTTAAGAATTTAGCAGCATCCATCCAGCTGCAAAGACGAAAAACAGAAAGGCCTAAAATGAGAAGGATTTGGTGAGAAGTACACAACAAAAGATAGGGAAGAAACAAGAAACGAGGAGGTCATCATCACAGGCGGAGCTAGAGGGGAAGAAAGGGGAAAACCGTTAGTCGAAAAATCACATTGTATATGTATACAAGGTCACATTTTTAATGTATATATAGTAGATGATGCACCCACAGTGTGAAAATCCTCCCTCCTACTGGTCATCATAAAGTAAAACATCAAATAATAGATACTCAACTTACACAGGACCCAAGGTACTAGCAAAAGAAATTAAACATCCAACTCAATCCACTTAGAGGATCATGAATAAAAGAAATATAACCAATTCTTTCATTCTTCATCAAGTAACTTTTTTAAACATAATTACATTCCTCAAGTCTTATAAGTTCTAACCTCGACTTCTGTTATATAAGTTAGATAAGACTTCTACTTCAAAGCACTCCAAAGTCCAAACTGAATGACACACGCAGTTGCATTCCATTTCATTTCATGCCATCTTTGGGCAATCAAACATTAGAGTTAAAAAGCACCTTGCCCAATGAATAGGTGCACCTCGTTTGCAAGTTTATTTTAGCAGAAAACTTGATCTTCCAAACCTTAACCTACAATACTAAGACCATTTTACTTTCCCATCCTCGCCCAGTTCTTCCCCCAACTTTGAGTGGATACAATTGACCTCTTATTTTTCTTTTTCTTTTTCTTTTTTTGATAACCACGGTGTCCGGACCAGCTTGCGCGCACCTCCACTAATTTCACGAGATACCTGCCACCTCCCACCAGCGTAACTCAGTCTACCAAGGCTAGGAAGATGGCAAGAAATCACCTAGCGTTTTTTGTCTCTGCTGGAATTTGTACCTGAGACCTCATGGTTCTTAACCCACTTCCTTGACCACTAGGCAACACCCTTGGGTGCAATTGGATACAATTTACTTCAGACCACATACTTCACATGTGCTCATTATCCATACCACTAACCAATCTCTCCCATATGTAAATGTTCACCATATGAAAACTAACTTTATTAATGCAGTAACACTAACATGACACAGTTTTTGGCAGTAACTCAATATAGCACGTCTAGTATAGCAATGTTCATCTAATTAGTATGATATCACAAATCTTCCTCAAGAAAGAGGCGAATTATGCTATGAATGAAGCATGTACGAGCATCAAATAAGAAGTCATATAAATCTCTCCGACTTTAAAGTGAATATGATCTAGAACATGTATTTAAGATATGGATGAAAAATACGACAACAAACTATTACTGATGTGAGAGGATTACAACGGGGGCGGGCTACTGAGATATGGTACCCCCTTCCATTTAACTCCCCCTCCTCACCCCTTTAGTCGACATCACAAAAGGCAGAGTTTATCCTCAGTTTTCATAAGTAAAGAAAGCACTACTTTAGCAATATGTAAGAAAATTCACGAGAGGGAGATTCAATAACTTTTGCACATTGTAAAAGTATCTTACCCCCCGCCATCTCGACTTATTAGGAACTGTGTGGACCCACCACCAAAGAATAAGCACGGCATGGGAACCAGAACATACATAAGAGCTGTCAAAACCAAGTAATCTTCTTAGTTAGCCAACAGTTGGAGCTTACTCTGCTTAAAAAAAGCAGAACAAAGACTAACTACGTAGATCACATTTCTTTCACAAACCTGATAACATTGGCCACCAGTTGTTGTAAATAGCACAAGCCTACAAGAAACAATATGTAGCAAAAGCATTACAATTAACTCTTTGGATAAGACCAAAGCAAATCCAAGGCACTGTTAACTTTAAGAAATAGATTAGATGCACAACAAGTAAACAGAATAATCCTCTTGTTTACACATAACACATATATATATACACACATATAATATGGTAATGCATGGAGGGGGGAAATCTTCGGTATACTACAGAAAGTAGAGAATCTTAATTGAACTTGTTACCAGTGTTATCAAAGGCGAAAAGCGCAAAAAAGCTCTAAGGTCCGTAGGGGCTTTACGTGCAAAGCGCAAATAAAGTATGGGTTTTAATGATGAAAGGTGTAAATGGAGGGGAAAAAATACAAATATGTATGTGTAGTCCAAGACTAATAATTATAAGCATGAGTAACAAATATATGGACAAAGCAATCGGAAAAAGAATTTCAATAAAGTGAAATATCAATATTTTAGTGTCGCTTCTTCAGTATTACGCTCATTGGCAAGGAAAATCATGCCTTAGAGCCTCGATGACGATACTGAAGTGCCCACTAAGCGAGGTGAAGCACTCAACATGATTTGCGCCTCGCTTAAGGGCTAAAGCGCGCTTTAGCGTGCCTTTGACAACACTGCTTGTTACTACACAAGCAATACACTACATTCATCGATACTTGCACAATCATTGGAAATACAGGGCACACACTCATCACGCAGGAAAAAGTTTATTAGACCTACCAGGATCTGTAACAAGATGCTTGAAGAGAACATGAAGGCAAGCCCTGCAAGCCTGGATCAGACGTCATATCAGAAAACAGTCGACCAGAAATACAGACCATAGGAAAATATTAGTTGAATCACTTACACTTTATCCGAGAAGTGAAAACCAGCAATCGAACCATAAAGATGACATAGAGAACAAAACAAAATCAAGTTAGCGATTGTAATGAACATAATGAGATTCAACAATTTAAAAGTTAACAAGCTGCATGGAATTAGAAATATGCTCAAAAGTAATTCTTTTCATGATACCATCATTTGTAATAGAAAAGCCGAAACATCAAGTAAATGAAGTAATGCCCCTCTCTATTCATCCCGGTCTAGCCAGATAGACCCAGTTTTACTCGCTTCATTGGACAGTAAAATGAGTAGACAAATCAGTTTGAAAGTTTTTGGATTTTTACTGACGTAAAGAACAAGTTGGATTGTGATTAATTACAAACGAGTATTAAGGTTTCATTAGAAGTCAGAGTAAGAAGTAGTCATATTCCACGATCCACAGCCACATGCTGGTCGTACTAGAAAATGGAAGAAATAGTCACCACACACCAGAGGATGAAATATTTAACTACAATCTCCTTATCAGAATTTTTTAGTTTCAGAAGAAAATTGAAGATATACTTTGGATCATATCTTTAAGATGTGCTGATCTCATCTTGCTTAACATTAGGCTTGCCCAGGATAAAATGTTGCACACTTTGCTAGTTCTCCAATGCTTCCATGTGTTTTGCTGATAAAGAAATGGGCCTTGAGTCTAACTCAACTCCAAAAGTTAGCTCACGAGGGGAGGACCGCCCAAGACCATTTAAGGAGACCAAGGACCCCTTATCCCACCGACGAGGGACTCCAACCCCCGCACACCCAGGACTGGACATTTGGAGCGTGGATAATATAAGACGGAGGGCCCAACATTGAAAACAATGAATTGGGATGGACTTGGCTCTGATACCATGATAAAGAAATGGACCTTGGGCCTAACTCAATCCCAAAAGCAAGCTCATGAAGGGAGGATTGCCCAAGACTAAATAAGGAGACCAAGCGCCCCTTAGCCAATAACTTATCTGCTAAAGCAACGCTAGCAAGTTGAATTGCACCGTAGGTCAGCTTATCATCCGCAATCGGATGACCAGAATAGAATGTCAATCAATGCTTGGAGTCCCATCTACTATTACATGACCCACCAGTAGCCTAGTCAATTGCACCAATGGCTTTCTTGTCGAGTATTGGTACAAGACCCACTTCCACTTGTCACTGAAGGCTACTCCTTTTGAAGCCTTGTACGGCTCCTCCTCACTTCCATTCCATTTGGTTGGACACTCCAAGGTCAAAGCTATTGATCAACTTTAACAGACAAACAATTTATTTTTTATGATCGAGAAATTTGCCTGGAGCCTTCGAAACTCGGGGATGATGGCCTACCCCTCTACCCTTCTCCACTTAAATACCATAGTTAGTTCACTTGGTGCAAGACTCGAACCTGTGACTGAAGACACAAGTCCCTCAACCTTTGCCAACTGAGCTAACCCCTTTAAGGGACAAGTCTCTTACAACAAAAAAGGTTGAAGGAAAGCTTGGAAAAGGCTAAAATAGGATGATTTTCTATGAAGACCTGCGTAGAACAGAAACAATGTTGCTACACAAATCTTAGTACAATAGGTGAATTTGTTGTTTTGTAGGAAGAAGCTACTTGGGAAAACTTCTACACCATCAAGGCTTAGTTTCCTTCTTCCCAACCTTGAGGACAAGATGGAATGGAATATCACAGTGCTGCCAATGCTCAAGAAATGGAAATGAATACTGCTGAGGAGAAGCTAGATGATGGTTGTTAAAATTAGTTAGCAGAGTCCTTTGTTATACTTCCAGTTCCTTGTTCCCATTATGATTTTTAGTCTTGAAATCTTTTATTTATGTTTACCCCCTTATGGTTCCTTTTATTCCCTCAATATCCCAGCTTGTTGTCATCCCCAAATAGCTGTTTTAGTGCTGTCAGCCCTATGGTTTCATCAGTACAGATAGGAGCATTTGTGTTCATCCTCCATATTGATGAAATCAGTGAAAACAGCTTTTATTCTCATATTTTTCCGTTCCTGTTTCAGCATAATTTCCATTTTTTTATGCTGCTTTAACACAGCAGAATTGTAGAAAGTTATATGAACAATTTTACAGAACAATTCTGCATTCTACATCCACTTAAATGATGTTTGGATTTATGTCTCTCTTCTGCAGTTCTGCTTGTTAGAATATTATGCAATCATATTATTATTATGTATTAATGTAGTATTATATATGGTAGGTAGTAAAATGTTAATTAGGAATATTATGTTAATTAGGTAGAAGATTATTAGGAATTGATTAGGAAGATTAGGCATGATTGACTCTTCCTAATTAATGTATATAGTGTATATATATTGTACCCTTGAAGGATGAATACATTGTGAAAAATACTTTCAAAGTCTTACATGGTATCAAGAGCTTAAAGAAAGATCCAAAATTAGTTTATTTTCTTCCAAATTTTCAGTCATCTTCCTCCCTAGAACCCTAGTTGGCCGAAATTTCTTCAATTTTTTTCTCTCTTACTCCATTATTGGTTATCCTTCATCACAACCAATTATGTCTGAAACCAAATCATCTTTTCACCCTGCCCTTGCTGTCTCAAACATCAAAACACATGTTTCCATCAAACTAAAAATGGAAACCGTTCATTATGCGACATGGGCGGAATTGTTCAAAATATGTTGTCGTACTCACAAAGTTCTTCATCATATAATTCCTCCAAAAGATGGTAAAGGAAAAGACATAACAACCGATGCAGACAAGGAATTGTGGGATACACTTGATGCCATAGTCCTTGGTTAGATTTATGCAACAATCTCCACGGACTTGTTGCATACGATAATGGGACCGGATTCCACAGCCATGGCGGCGTGGGAACGCTGCGAGATATTTTTCAAGATAACCAAAACTCTCGCGTTGTTACATTGGAACAAGAGTTCTCAACCATTGACATGGCGGACTTCCCAAATGTTTCTACATATTGTCAACGACTCAAAAGTGTTGGCCGATCAATTAAGAAACGTTGGTTCACCGGTTACTAATAACCGGTTAGTCTTACAATTGGTCGTCGGTCTCACCGACGCGTATAATGGCGTGGGAACTCTAATCCGTCAAAGTAATCCTCTACCACAATTTTATCAAGCAAGGTCCATGCTTGTACTTGAAGAGTCGGGCTTGGTGAAAAAGGCCTCAACTACTTCATATTCCGCCATGCTTGCCACTCCTTCACATGATGGTAATTTTTTTGACCCTTCTCAACAAAACAAGGGACAAAAAGGACGTCATAACAATAAAAATAAGGGTGGAAATTGCGAAAATAACAAAGGTGGAGGCCACCGAAATTCCGGTGGCGGCGGTAATGGCAGCAACACCAACTCCGGTGGTGGACAGGGGCAGCAACACGACGGCAAGGGCGGCGGGCGATGGCAAGGCGGCCCGAACGGCGGCGGCGGACAAGCGGGCGGAACCCACCGGCTAGCAGTGGCCTTGGGCTATACCACCCAGCTCCAATAGGCAATTGGGCCAGGCAGCCCCAAAGGCCCACTGGCCAGCCTCAGCAAAACATTGGGTATTTTCCACTGGGTTGGCAGCAATAGCAACAGGCCCAGCAGGCCCATTTCACTGGGTCTGTTAACATAGGCAGTAGCAGTGGGCCTCAGCCAAACCCAGTGGCATGAGGCCCATTCAACAGGTCCACCCCACGGAAATTGAGTCTGCACACTCTTGGACTTAATCCACCGGATTCAAATTGGTATATGGACTCCGGAGCGACGTCACATATGACGTCCTCCCAAGGTAATCTCTCATCCTATTTTAATTTGAGCAATGATAATAGAATAATTGTCGGAAATGGCCATTCAATTCCAATAAAAGGTTATGGTTCTAGCAAATTGTCACCACCAAACCCACCCCTAATTTTAAAGAATGTCCTTCATGCTCCCAAATTAATCAAAAACTTGATTTCTGTTAGAAAGTTTACAACTGATAATTGGGTATCTGTCCGATTTGAACCCTTTGGCTTTTCCGTGCATGATTTTCAGACGGGGAAGCTTCTCATGAGATGTGATAGCAAGGGGGAGCTCTATCCAATAAATTCGTCAACACAACAATCCAAGTTTCCTTCTGTTTTTGCAGCCTTGGCACCAACGTTTGGGACATCCGGGAGAGGCTGTTTTGGCTTCTCTTAAACAAAATAATTTTATTTTTTGTACCCAAACACGAACTCTAAATAAGTGTCATTCTTGCACACTTGGTAAACATGTTAAGTTGCCATTTATTTCCTCTACTTCATGCACTCTTTTGCCATTTGATATTTTACATTGTGATATTTGGACATCACCTATTTTGAGTTCATCTGGTCATAGATATTATTTGCTTATACTTGATGACTACTCTAATAATTTGTGGACATTCCCTTTATCGAAAAAATCACAAGTGTTTTCCATTTTTCTCACTTTTAGAACATTCATCCGAACTCAATTTGAACGTGATATCAAAAATATTCAATGTGACAATGGGGAGTTTGACAATAAACAGTTTTGGAATTTTTTTCAAAACAAATGGTCTTCAATTTCGTTTGTCTTGTCCTCATACTTCATCACAAAATAGGAAGGCGGAACGCAAAATTAGAACCATTAACAATATTGTTAGAACATCTCTTTCTCATGCTTCACTTCCCCCTGTATTTTGGCATCATGCACTCCAAATGGCCACTTATCTGTTGAATGTCCTTCCTCATAAAAATCTATCATACCAAGCTCCCCTAAAAATGCTTTACTTACGAGAGCCCACATATCATCACTTAAGAGTGTTTGGTTGTCTTTGCTACCCCCTCTTTTCATCCACCACAATCACAAAACTCCAAGCCCGGTCTACTCCATGTGTGTTCTTGGGACATCCTACTCATCATCGCGGTTACCAATGTTACGACATTTCTTTCAAAAGAATCTTTATAAGTCGTCATGTAATCTTTGATGAAATAATTTTTTCCATTTGCTAAGATACATGCCACCGGGATTCATAACTATGATTTTTTGGATGATGATAAGCTTTCGTCTCTAACACATTTTTTTCACAGCTCGATACTTATTACTAGTGTTGGACACCGTAATTCAGGCTCATTGGTCCAGTCCACCACTATGGGCCCAATTCCAGCTCCAGCAATGCAGCCCACTGGACCCTCGATTTCTCACTCCTCGGTCAGTGGCGTCCAGTCCACTGGCCCAACAAACTGTCCGGTCACCTGTAGTCAACATGGAATTGTCAAACCCAATGTCAAATATAGCCTTCACACCCAGGCCTCGAAATCACCTTTGCCTCGTAATCCAGTTTCTGCTCTAAAAGACCCGTATTGAAAAATGGTCATGGATGATGAATATCATGCTCTAATTACAAATAGGACATGAGATTTAGTACCTCGTCCATCTAATGCTAATATAATTCGATCTATGTGGATTTTCAGCAATAAAGAAAAATCTTATGGAACTTTTGAGCGGCATAAAGCCCGTCTTGTAGGTGATGGGAAGACACATCAGGTTGGTGTAGATTGCGGGGAAACATTCAGTCCAGTGGTCAAACCTGCAACTATCAGAACAGTTCTCAGCCTGTCTCTCTCAAAAGGATGGTCACTTCATCAATTGGATGTTAAAAATGTCTTCCTCCATGGACACCTTAATGAGACTGTTCACATGCACCAACCGTTGGGATACAGGGATCCTAAATATCCCAACCATGTGTGTTTGCTCAACAAATCATCATATGGCCTCAAGCAGGCCCCCAGGGCTTGGTATAAGCGGTTTGCAGATTTTGTGTCACACATGGGTTTTTCGCACAGCCGTTCAAATAATTCCCTGTTTATCTATCGTCAGGGTAATCATACTGCTTATCTTCTTCTATATGTGGATGATATTATTCTAACAGCATCTTCAGACTCTCTTCGCAAGAATATCATGTCACAACTTAGTTCTGAATTCGCTATGAAATATCTTGGCCCACTCCACTACTTTCTAGGGATTGCTGTGACCCAACATACAGGTGGATTATTTCTCTCCTAGAAGAAGTATGCATCAGAAATCGTGGAACGAGCTGGGATGTCTTTCTGCAAACCTTCGGCAACTCCGGTCGACACAAAGTCAAAATTGAGTGTCATCTTTAGCAAACCTTTTGCTGATCCAACGTTATACCGTAGCCTAGCAGGAGCTTTACAATATCTCACATTCACCAGGCCAGATATTACCTATGCAGTGCAACAAGTGTGTCTATTCATACATAATCCAATGAAGGAACATATGCATGCTATGAAACACATTGTGCGATATATTCAGGGCACTCTGGAGTATGGATTACATCTATACCCGTCCTCTGTTTCCAAACTTGTTACTTACACTGATGCAGATTGGGCAGGATGTCCGGATACAAGACGATCCACCTCCGGGTATTGTGTCTTCCTTGGTGACTGTAAACGTGTAAATATATGAAACAATATATTCCCTACCCATAATTAGAATATTTCCATATATTGTGTAAATATAATTATGGTAAGACTAGGATTCCTCTTTTGTATAGGCTTAGGATTTCTATTGTATAAGGGATGAATATTGTACTCTATATATACCTTGATATTAATGAAAGACTCCCCAAGGGAGATTAATATCATCTCACATGGTATCAAGAGCCAAATAAACAAAACCCTAAAAACCTTTCTCTTCCACCGCCGCCAACTGCCTCTCCTACGCCGCGGCCCTCCCAGATTTTCTTCTTGCTTTTCGGGTTTTGTTCTTCCTTTCTTCTCTTCTCTAAATGGCTATCCCTGATTCTTCCACAATTTCTGACGCCTCTACCTCCACAAATCCCACCACAAAGTCATCAGCCCCGTTTTATCCCGCCCTTACTGTTTCCAACATCAAGAACCATATTCCCATTATTCTTGATCAAGAAAACAACCAAGTATTCTCCCTGGGTTGAACTTTTTCGCAATCATGCATGTCTCTATAACGTGCTTGGTCATATTGATGACACTATTCCGCGCCCTACGGAGGTTGATGATTCTATCTGGCATCGTCTCGACGCCGGCGTCAAACAATGGATATATGATAGTATCTCTTAGGATTTGCTCCTTACTATCATGAAATCTGACTCCACAGCCCTTGACTTGTGGAATCATTTGGAGGAAATTTTTCAGGACAACAAGCACACTCGTGCCGTGTATTTGGAAGAACAATTCAACAAAACATGTCTTGAAAACTTCTCCAATGTCTCTGAGTACTGCAAGCAGCTTAAACTTCTAGCGGATCAACTCTCCAACATCGGCACGCCCGTCACTGACGATAAAATGGTGCTACAAATGATTTCTGGCCTTACTAAGGGCGAATATGATACTTTGGCCACCATAATTCAACGGGCAGATCCGCTACCGAGTTTTAATAAAGCTCGCTCACAATTGTTGCTCGAAGAAACCCGTCGTGCTAAGCAGGATGAGCACGCCCAGCAGGTGTTAGCTGTCGACACGCAACCCCAAGATCAGACGCCACAAGACAACTCCCAACAGCGGCGGGCGCGGCGGCAAGCGGTGGAAAAGGCCGCGGCGATGAGGAGGCCGTGGTCGTGGCAAGGGTCGCGGTCACCGTAACCAACAACAACAGAGATCGCAGAACAACCGGGCCGCGCTCCTCACCGCTCGTCTACGGCGTCGCGGCGCAAGCATGCGAGTCGCGGCGCCCCGGTTCGAGTCGCGGCGCCAAGTCCATTCCGGTACCATCGCACCATACAATCCGTATTCTTACCCCGGTTTGTTAGGCCCCGCTCCAGCCCCCACGAGCCCACTTCATGCAAGGTCGGGTCTCGCAACCCTCCTCCGCATGACACCCACCGAGTTTGGTCGGCGTTCAAAGACACCTCTCTATGCAACGACCGACAATAATTGGTACATGGACTCAAGCGCCACATCTCACGTCACCCGGTCTGCAGTACTATTCCTAAACTTGTTTAGTTTAAAGCATCCTCATTATGTTACAAATTGGTAGTGGACAACGCATTCCGGTTAAGGGTTATGGTACCTCATACACACAACCTCCTCATCCACCCTTCTCCCTCAAAAACACCCTATATGCCCCACACATGATTAAGAACCTTATATCTGTCCGCCAATTTACTCGTAATAATTAATCTCTCGTGGATTTTGACCCTTTTGGTTTTACTGTGAAGGATCTTCATACGGGGACACCTCTTACGAGATGCAATAGCACGGGGATCTCTATCCATTCACTTCCACCTCCGCTGCCAGATCTTGCTCTCCCGTCACTCTAGCGGTTGTTTCTTCTTCAACTTGGCATAACAGCTTGGTCATCCAGAGTCCCGCTTTTTAATTTTCTTAGAGGCAACAATTTCATTGCTTGTAATGGGAAACTTGCCCAAAATTGTGTTTCTTGCTCTTTAGGCAAACATATTTGTCTTCTGTTCAAATCATCTACTAGTGTTACATTTGCTCCTTTTGATATCATACATGCCGATTTATGGACATCTCCTATCTCTAGTTCTCTCGGTCATAAATACTATCTTGTATTGCTTGATGATTTTTCACATTACGTTTGGTTATACCCTCTTAAATTTAAATCGGAAGTGTTTGTCAAATTTCTTGAGTTTCGCAAGTTCATTCAAACACAATGTGGAAAAGGCATAAAATCATTTCAGTGCGATAATGGCCGTGAATTCAATAACTCTATGTTTCACCGCTTTTGTACCAATAATGGCATGGTCTTTCGCTTCTCCTGCCCTCACACCTCACCACAAAACGGTAAAGCTGAAAGAATCATCCGCACCATTAACAATATGATTCGCACCCTATTGATTTATGCCTCCCTCCCTCCACTCTTCTGGGTCTATGCTGCTAAAATGTCAGAATACACTCTAAATATTCTCCCTACTAGCACTCTTCACAATATGACCCCTACCGAAATCCTCTACCATAGAATCCCCTCTTATGATCATCTACGAATTTTTGGTTGTCTGTGCTATCCCAACCTTAGCCCCACCGCCCCTCACAAACTCGCTCCTAGGTCACCTCAATGTGTCTTTCTAGGATTCCCGTCGAACCATAGGGGCTATCTATGCTATGACTTGTCGACTCGTCAGATCCACATATCTCGTCACGTCACATTCGACGAGACCACATTCCCGTTTTCAAATCTTCCAAAATTCCAAAAACAGGACTACTCATTTCTTGACGAGTCTGCCATCTCTCCCCTCATAATCGAACAACTCACATCCTCTGTTCCGTCGTCAGAGCCGCGACCTCGAGGGGGAGGCGCCGCGGCGCTTGATTTCCAGAGAGCAATTTTTTGAAACACCGTCGACAGCGCCGCGGCCCTGTGCTGAGGCGCCGCGGCGCCCAAACTTCAGAGAAGCCTGTCAACCTTCTAGCGCCGCGACTCTCGATCCAGGAGCCGCGGCGCCTCCGACGGCTTCGCCCCCACCTTCTCCTTATCCGACTTTACCCCCCCCCCCCCCCCCCGTCTCAGACACCACTCCGCCACCTACTGTCCCTACCCATCCAATGGAAACTCGTTCAAAGCATGGAATTTTCAAACCCAAAGTCCATTTCAACTTGTCTGCCCAAACCATCTCTCCACTTCCAAAGAACCCAAAATTGGCCAAACAAGACCCTAATTGGAATGCGGCTATGTATGAGGAATTCAATGCTTTAACTAAACAAGACACGTGGGATCTAGTACCTAGACCCGATGGGGTGAATGTCATTCGTCAGTATGTGGCTATTTCGTCACAAGTTCGTAGAGACAATGGGGATCTTGAGAGGTATAAGGCCCGTCTTGTGGCTAATGGCACAAATCAGCAGGAAGGCATTGATTGTGGTGAGACCTTCAGCCCGGTTGTCAAATCGGCTACCGTCCGCACAGTTTTGAGCATTGCCATGGGCAAACACCGGCCGATCCATCGCCTTGATGTGAAGAATGCATTCTTACATGGGGATCCGAGAGAGACAGGTCTACATGCATCGCCACCAGGGTTCACCCATCCAGCCAGCTTCCTCACTATGTGTGCCGTCTCCGTAAGTCACTATATGGCCCGGCGTGCCCCCGTGCGTGGTATGATTGCTTTGCCGTATATCTTGCATATTGGGTTTGTATGCGAAAGAAGAGTGATACATCACTTTTCATTTTTCATCGAGGTAGTAGCACCGCTTACTTATTACTTTACGTGGATGATATTGTTCTTACCGCCTCCTCCGACGGATTGAAAAATGAGATTATTGTCTTGCTCAAGTCCGAATTTGCAATGACCGATTTGGGGAAGCCGAGTTACTTTTTGGGGATATCGGTGACCGTGTCCGCCAATCATATGTTCTTGTGTCGGCGTAAGTATGCGAAGAGATTGTGTACGGGGCTAAGATGGCGAACCGCAAAGAGGTGCCTACTCCGCTTGATTCCAAATCTAAGCTCGGTGCTATGGATGGTGCTCCGGTCTCGATCCTACTTTGTATAGGAGCCTTGCGGTGTGCACTTCGCATCTCACATTCACCGGCCGGACATAGCTTATGTTGTTCGGCGGATGTGCTTATTCATGCATGCCCCCGGGAGTCTCATTTCATCGCTCTTAAGTGTATCATTCGATACATTAAGAGCACTCTTGATTATGGTTTGCACCTATACCCCTCTCGCACCGCACGGTTGCTTTCATATACGGATGCGATTGGGTAGGGTGTCCGGACACGCGACGCTCCACCTCCGGCTTTTGTGTTTTCTTAGGGGATAATCTGATTTCTTGGTCTGCCAAGCGACAGTGCTACCCTATCTCGCTCCAGTGCCGAGGCTGAGTACAGAGGCGTTGCAAATGTAGTAGCTGAGATTTGTTGGCTCAGAAATTTACTATTAGAACTTCAGTGTCCTTTGCGTCAGGCATCTATTGTGTATTGTGATAACATCTCTCGCCATCTATCTTTCTCATAATCCGGTGCAACATCGCGAACCAAGCATATTGAGATAGACCTACACTTCGTTCGTGAGAAAGTTGCGTTAGGCCCGTCGAGTGTTACATGTTCCATCATCCTATCGCATGCGTACATATTTACCAAAGGACTTCCCGCACGCTTATTTCTTGACTTCGATCCGGTCTCGCGTCCGGCCTCCTCCCGCTCCGACTGAGGGGGTGTGTAAACGTGTAAATATAGGAAACAATATATTCCCTACCCATAATTAGAATATTTCCATATATTGTGTAAATATAATTATGGTAAGACTAGGATTCCTCTTTTGTATAGGCTTAGGATTCCTATTGTATAAGAGATGAATATTGTACTCTATATATACCTTGATATTAATGAAAGACTCCCCAAGGGAGATTAATATCATCTCACAGTGACAATTTAATCTCATGATCCTCAAAAAGGCAGGCCACGGTATCACGCTCAAGTGTTGAAGCAAAATATCGTGTTGTGGCCAATGTTGTATCTGACTCATGTTGGATTCGGAACCTATTACTTGAACTTCATTGCCTTATTCCGACTGCAACAATAGTATATTGTGATAATATTAGTGCAATCTACCTCTCAGGGAATCCCATCCACCATCAACGCACTAAACATATTGAGTTAGATATTCATTTTGTACACGAGAAGGTGGCTTGAGGACAAGTTCGGGTGCTACATGTCCCAACGCGTCATCAAATCGCAAATATCTTCACAAAAGGACTTCCGCTGATATTATTTGAAGATTTTAGGGACAGTCTCGGCATTCACCGCCCTCCAGCTTCGACTGTGGGGAGTGTTAGAATATTATGCAATCATATTATTATTATGTATTAATGTAGTATCATTTTATATATGGTAGGTAGTAAAATGTTAATTAGGAATATTATGTTAATTAGGTAGAAGATTATTAGGAATTGATTAGGAAGATTATGCATAATTGACTCTTCCTAATTAATGTATATGGTGTATATATTGTACCCTTGAAGGATGAATACATTGGGAAAAATACTTTCAAAGTCTTACATTGCTTGCTGATACAATGCAACTTGCTCAAATTCTAGAGCAAACTGTTTTTTTAACTCAAGAATCAAGCTTGGGTTAAAAGGAAAATAATCAGACATATCATAAGCTGCCACTGCAGCCCAAAAATAAAGATTTGATAAGAACTCTATCAGTCTATTGCCAGAAAAAAGTAAAATACAAATATTAAAAATGTGAACTTTTTGAACCATAAGCCTAAATGTTAATCAGAAGTATTTCAGCTCAGTACAACAACAACATACCCATTGTAGTCGCACAAGTGGGGTCTGGAGAGGGTAGAATGTACGCAGAACTTACCCCTACCTTGAGAAGTAGAGAGGTTGTTTCCAATAGATCCTCGGCTCAAGATAAATAAAAAACAAAGCAGATCAACAAGGAAAAAGGAACAGTAACTACAACAACACAGTATGCTAAGCGAATAACAAGCAACAAGTATTTCAGCTTAGTAAAACTCAAAAACTAGAACTTGGTCATGCATGAATTAAGATATCAATTGCCAGCAAAAAGCAAAGAAGAAACTGAAAAATGTAAACTTTTTTGAACCATAAGCCTAAATATTAATTAAAAGTATTTCAGCTGTACTAAAATCATTAAATAACTCAAAAAATTAGAACCCCACCAACCATATTCTGATAATTAACTGTCTTAAATCTCAAACTTTTGACACAACAACTAGAAACAAGCACTAAATAGTAAAATTAGAAAGAAAAATTAAGTAAATAACTTAAAGGTTTATTGCAAAAAGATTGTACCTTCAATGGTCATAGACATTTATGGTTAATTTTGAAGGGGTAAAATAGGAAAGATAATTTGTTGATCGCTGATCTAATCTAAAGTCTGATTCTTGAACTGAAACTATGGAAAGATGCACTCAAAATTTGGGCTTGTAAATTTGGATGTATTTTCTATAAGGACCCTCCAAATAGTATTTATTTGGGAGATTGCCCCCCTTACTTTATTGTTTTGTCGTTTTGTGCTCGAAGGTATGAAGAAAATATTATTTTAAGTCCCATTGTAGTTTTTCTTTTTTCCAACTCTTAGCTCGTAAGTGATATTTAGCGGATAGCACTTCAACGGCGGATTCAAAAATTAAAATTTATGAGTTCCTATAATGATTTCAAGTTAATATTATAATAATAAATATGTCATAATCAAATAATTACAAATATTAAGTAAAAATTTTAATATATATATATAACACTTGGACAAAAGCTATTAATTTCACGCGAACCTATAACTAAACTTCTAAATCGGCACATGGTTAGCACCTAGGGAATTAGGGGAAGTAGTAAATTATTTTGCTCGAGAAAATAATAAAAATGGTCTCTTATATATGAATGAATAGATCTAAAATAGTGTCTTAAATATATTTATGAACAACTTAATTTTTAAAATTTGCTAAAAGTGAGCACTTTTGATTTCCGACATGTATTTTAATGAACTCTAATTGTTATTTCAATGAAAATTGTGGAGAAAGGTTAATTAGAAACATTAGAAAAGTCTCGTTAAATTTTAATCAATGCCACACATTGGATCGAATGCTATAAATCAAAAATTATATCAAAAAATAAAACTACACCAAACACTAAAAGATATAGGAGAAATAACTTAAGCTACAAAAACTCCACATGCAAATATGCATTCTCGGTAAACCTTTCTTTTCACTTTTATCGTTATATTTGATAAAAAAATTAAAATACTCGTTTTTCAATTTTAAAGGAGCAAGCTTGCTTAGAGATATTTCTAAAGAAATGTTTTAAAAATACTTCCAAACATAAGAGACCATTTTTATCATTTTCTCTATTTTGCTTATATATTTCCAAAAGTTTCTTTTTAATGAATATTTCGTGGAATTTTAGTCCAAAGCTTTGTTGACGATTTTAATCTATGAAAAAAAACGCACTAAATTTTATAGAATATAAAGAACATCAAATTTATTTTTCTACCTAAAATAGTCAATGCAATTATTACTTCACTTTTGTTAGATATACAAATGTGGTTTTCGTATTAGTTGTAATACTTATTCTTTTTCTATTCAACTTAACATATAAACATTAGAAGTAAATATTCTTTTCGCTCTAATAAATTCAATTTTAGAGTGAAGTTTGACGTAACAAATTAATTCTATTGCAGGGTATCCATGATGTCCATCAGAATGCATAAGTGTCTTATGTCTACATTATATCTCATCACTTAAGCTCATTTTAGCGATTATTTAAAATTTGGTGATCTTTTGATTGTTATCTTTTAAAATTAATTACTCAATTTTTTTCTTTCTATTTGTTGCATATTTGTTTATCGTGTCCTAATGTCTTGTGGTATTGGATAAGAATCTTCATAGTCAAATTGAATAGAATCTCTTAAACTCGTATACCACGTAATCTTCTAGGCACATTGATTGACCTACAAGTTTTAAAAATTCGATCAAATTAGTAATTTAAATTGGATTATAATAAACTAATGACCAACGTTGTTGTCTTAACATCCAATTGGGAACATGAAATAAAGCAATAGGGATAGAAACTTTCAGTTAGAGCTAAGTTTCTTTGGTGACAAGTTCGATCAGATATCATAATTCAGCAATATACTTATTTGTTGTTGCTTGACTAAATACATGTCTGATGTTGGTTTCTCAACAACGTACTCCCCATCAATCAATTTTATATTATGATACATTCGTCGCTTCTATTATAACAATATAACCGTTTAAATAAACTGAAGCCAACAAAATTCTATAATCTACAAAATTGTACAAAAATCAAATATCGATTTAATTGAAACGTTCAAGATTTTGAACTATTGTTTCTAGAACAACCCAAATTCATTGGAGCCAGCCAACGTATGATAAAGAGCATGGTGTAGCATAAGTGACAAACAAAGTTGTTAGTTCAACCACGAGCGAGGATTAGAAGATTTAGTGAGACAGAGCGAATATGAGCCCTTGTGATAATCAAGAATATCAAATATGTGAAGTCTTGGGTGAACATTGACTAAATATTTTGTACAATTTTTAGGAAGTAGCGGAGAATGACTATAGTGTTTACTATTATAAACGAGCACTAAAAGTCACCAACATATGATTGTGCCAATTTGGTGAATTCAATTGACCAAACAACATAAAAATCTAGATTAATTGAGAAAAAAATTAAAATACAACTTAAATCAACAAAAAAGAAAGATATATGAATGAAAGTAAGAAAAAAATGAGACGAGAAAGGAGTAAACTCAACAAGTATCAACCTTCACAATAGACTAACTTTTCTCTTATTTCTTTTACTCAGCTATACCTCACGTGCTCCTAGTAGATTTCCACAAATAATCGATTAACAATTCTTACAATTTGCATAATACAAATATGCCTCCTAATAGCTCTGATTTGCTTTTCGTTTCTTAACATTTAATCCACCAAATGACTTTTATCGAAAGTGTCCCAAATGTGGCAACTTGATCCACTTCATTTACAACAATTCCCCACACACAAAAAAACCATTAGTTCAAATATCACAAAGTATAGTATAAAAAACGAGTTAACCAAACAATATGGGCCTAAACGAGTTTAAATCACTCAACTTCGGGGAGGTGAAAGGAAATACGACCAAAAATATAATAATCCTAAATTGTCAATGCCTGGGCTCACGCGGCGCAAAAACAATGGTAACGTCGTAAATACGCGAACAGATAAGGGCAAATTGGTAAAGAATGGTGTGAGTGTGTGTATATGGTGCCATTGTAGCTAATGGACCAACACCCAGGTGCTCCGTTGCTTTGCCAGACATCAAACCTCACTGTCTGAAAGCAACCCCCCCCCCCACTCGGAGCACCCTACCCCCCTCTCTGTCTCTCTCTCTATATAAAGTAGTTGTGTGTGGGAGTATTGTGAAAGCATCATAGTTGTGAAAGTGATTGAATAAGCGAGGTTTGTATTTAGCTTCTTTTTTAATTATTTTGGTTGTTTTAAAATCTTTGCCCTAATTTTATTTGGTTTTATTGTGATCAGTTTATGTTTTAGTTGTAATTTGTCATCTAGTTAGGGGTTTAACTGATATGAGGAGGGTTTTTGGTAATTTGTATTTGTTGGATAGTACTCCCTCCGTCCCAATTTATTGGATATAGTTTTACTCGGCACGGAGTTTAAAAAATAAAGTAATACTTTTGAATCTTGTGGTCTAAAACAAGTCAAAATATTTGTGTTGTTATAAATCATCTCGTTAACTTTAAAAGGTTAAAGTAAATTGTTGCAAAATAAGAAAATGTACATTCTTTTTGGACGGACTAAAAATGAAAGTGTATCACATAAATTGGAACATAGTGTGTAATGTACTAGTACTATTTCATTTATTGTTTAAGTTAGGGTAAGCTAATTAAGGATCATGTAACAAGCAAAACTTATAGTGGTGGAAGTATTTGTGTTCATTTGAATGTTGAATGAAGCCTTTGTTTTACGCTTCTTTTAACGTGAGTTAAGAGTTCAAGTTTTATTCGTTTTACTCTGTTTGTAATTGACGAGAGTGTAATTTATCGATACTTAATTCGATAGTCACCAGGAACACCTAATTGTGCTTAAATTGCAGTAATTTTTATTTATGGCCAGAGTTTTAACATGGGGTTTTTGGTAACATTTGAGGTTTTTGTTTGTACTTGTATTTGTTGGATAGTGATGCACTATTTCATTTATTGTTAAGTTAGGGTAAGTTAGTTAGGATCGTATAAGTAGCAATATTTATAGTGGTGGAAGTGTTTGTGTTCATTTGAATGTTGAATGAAGCCTTTGTTTTATGCTTCTTTTAATGTGTTTTTTGTTGTTTTGAGTTAAAAATTTAAATTTTATTCGTTTTACTCTGTTTGTAACTGATACATGTTCATTGAGAAATACACGGATATATATAGGATTTTTTCTGAGTTAACGGGTGCATGTGGCCCCCCTACATTCAATGTAGGTCCGCCTTTGTGAACACCTAATTGTGCTCAAATTGTAGTAATCTTTATTTATGGCCAGATGGCGTGAAGGAGTCGTAGTATTACTCTTGTTGTTTCCTGTCCTTCTATTTCTGCACCTATCTGTTGTTTCTTGTACTTTGATCATCGTATTTATTTATTGTTTTTTTCAGACATCTTTATCTTGCTTTTTATAGTATTTTTTTGTCATGACTTTTTATACTGCTTTGAATTGCGTGTGCCGAGGGTCTACCAGAAATATCCTCTCTACTTCCCAAGTTAGGGGTAAGGTCTGCGTACACTCTACTCTCCCAGACCCCACTTTGTGGGATTTCACTGGGTATGTTGTTGTTGTTGTTGTATGTCGTGAAGGAGTCTATGTGAACTAAATGTCAAACCTCACTTGCGGATTCTTACAGCTTAACTCAGACTCTTGTTACTTTTACTTGGTTATTTATTAAAAGAAGCTGTTTTTTATTTGACAGGTTCAGGTGATTCTGCAGGTTTAGGTAGATGGCGTGGACGGAAAAAGATGTTGAGAATGGAAAAGAAACTGAATCACTTGGTAACAATGGTTTTCTGAAGGGAGGGCAATCTTCTTCTGGCTCCAAAGGTTCTGGTAGAATAAGTCCTATAAAGAAGATTTTTGAGGAGAAGGATGCCATCACTTATGCAAATATTCTTCGCTCTAGGAACAAGTTTGTTGATGCACTTGCTATCTATGAGAATGTGTTGCAGAAGGATAGTGGGAGTATTGAGTCTTTGATTGGCAAAGGTATTTGCCTGCAGATGCAGAACATGGGGCGGCTTGCTTTTGAAAGTTTTGCTGAAGCTATCAAGGTGGACCCACAAAATGCATGTGCCCTCACCCATTGCGGAATTTTGTACAAAGATGAGGGTCGTCTGGTCGAGGCCGCTGAGGTATGTGCATGAAATTATTTTTACTGGTATTTCACAGTAGTCATTTTATCACATTTAGTGGAGTTTCAACTAAAATGATGAATGCATTGGACACAATTCCTGTTACAGATATAGTGGAGCTTGTGGTGTTAATAACTCATGATTCCTTGTTTTGATAGTAGTGACTTAAAAAACTGCAAGTCTGATAACTCACCTTATATTAGTACTTCTTTAAACTTTCCAGCGAGTAATTCAATTTGGAGTTGAGAAATTCTCTATTGACTTTAAAGTAGTTCTTTAGAAGGTTTGAAGATGTAATGCATGATGCTCTTATCAGTTCTTAATAGATGACTTCAAATGTGTATCTGGGCATTGCCCTTCTCCTTCTTTGTGTGAAAACCCTATATGCCATTAATTCACGTCCATGTTATCCTCTTTTTAATGCTGATAAATATAACCACACCCCAGAATTGAAAGCAAGCACATCCCAGGGACATCAACTTACGTTAACTTATATTTAGCTGTTAACCTCCTATTATATACTTACCCTTATCGAGTCACATTTTTATATGCAACAAAAGTTGCACTTTTATAATTTTGTCACCTACTTGGTGCCAGTATTGATGAGATTTACTACATTATCAAAAGAGATCGAGTCACGTACTTTTATATTTGAAGTTTTGAAATTGGTGGACCTACCGTAGTTCCGTCAGGAAAGAGGTCACATGCTGACATTATAGGTTTAAAAAATGGGATAAGAAGTACTACTCATAATATTAGGTTCAGGTTGGTATAGGATGTAGAGCCACCCAAGGGTGTAACCTAGTGGTCTATAAAGTAGGATGAGAACCATGAGATCTCATGTTCAAATTTCAACGAAGGCAATAATATAGATGATTTTTTTTCTATTTGTCTAATTGGTAGAGTTACCGGATACCTGTGCGGGTAAGAGGTAGTAGGTACCATATGGAATAGTCGAGGTGCATGTAAGCTGGTCCGGGTACCACTGTCATAAAGAAAAGGTATATGATATAGAGTAGAAATGCAGTCATTGTGCTTCTGAATGTTCTGGCTAAGCAATTCTAAACCAATTTCCCTAAAATTTTAGACCAATTTCAGTTTAAATAGTGAAGCATGGTCAGTGAAGATTCTTAGTTATCAAAAAGTTACTCAGAACAGCAGTCTCTTCCTCCAATTAATATGTATGGACTTCAAACACGGTTAATATATGTCTTAACTGTCTAAGCTGCTCCACCTTGACATCAAGTAACACCAAAGAATCATCAACATATAAGAGACTAGAAACCTCCATATTGCTTCCACCCGTGTTTGTCACTTCAAATTCTCTTGGTCTTTTGTTCTGATAGACACATTTTAACATTTTCTTAAGCCCTTCCATAACTATGATGAAATCAAGTAATAAGATTTAATAAACAAAGGGCATAAAACACCCACATATAAGGAGTATACCAGAAAGTGGAAAGTCTTACAAAAAGATATGATTTTCTATGTAAGACACCCGATCTTCGATACCTATTGGGATCTCATGGGTGCGCCAAAAGGAAATCAGGGAGAAAAGACTATTCCTTAGATGTACATAATCCTTCTCTGTGCTATTAATTTGCTTTCCTATTTTTCTCGCCATATAGTCCACAAAATAGCTAATGGAGCAACAACCCACGCTTTTCGTCTTCTCTTCCGGCCTCTGAAGGTCCAACTAAATAATACTTCTTTGATCATGCCTGACATCACCCGTCGGAGCCCAAACTAATGTAGTACTTCCCACCACAAACTAGACGCAACCGGGCAATGTAAAGGAGGTGATTGACATCTTCTCCCGAATATTTGCACATGCACCGATTGACACATGAAATCCTCCTCTTCCTTAAGTTCTCGACCGTTAATACCGCTAATCAAGTGAAAAAGCACACCTTTCTCGGTGCCCTGGGGATCCATTCCACTAGATATGGGAAATCAATCTCCTCCCTATTCTAGAGTTTCTCATAAAAAGATTTAACATAAAAGATCCCATTATTCCCCATCTGCAAACATCATGACTAAGCTGTGGTATACTTTGATTGTGAAGCAACTCCATCAAAGTTTTGAACTCTGCGACTTCCCAGTCTTGGAAGTTCCTCCTGAATCTCAACTCCCAATAAACTTCTTCACCCTCTATCCTTCGAATTTGCTGAATTGACATCTCCTTTTGGCATGAAATTTTATACATCGCTTCGCCTCTCTGGTAAGGGAAGTATCACACAAATTTGGCCAAAGTTATCAGTGATTTTTCTTTCTTTTCATCCTTTTTTGTTACAGAACCTCCCGACTATCTCTCTCTTGACTCTATCTCTCTCCTTCAACGGTAAGAAGTAGGTACGTCCCATTCCCCCCTTCCCCAAGGTGACCTAGGGTTTTCCACCGGAGAGAACCCAACCCCAACCCTCTTTTCCTGTCGTCCCCTCTAGGTATCACCGACCTCTCCTCTGTCGTCGATGACGGTCAACGGCGTCGACCAGTAAGGCCGATCAAACACCGACCAGTTTTTCCGGCCAAACTACCCTGGGTAGTACGTTTTCGGCCAAACTTGTCCCGCTTTTCTCCTCTGTTTCTTTCCGGTTGTTGCAACTACTCAAGTTTTTCGGCAACTTCCGGCGGTGAACAGTAACTTCTAGCAGTGAACAGTACTCCGGCGTTGAACAGTGATTTTCGGCGGCGAACAGGTTCGATCCAACCGGAGTTGGAACCTCCGGTTGCCCATATCCATTCCTGTAGTTAAATTTTTGCTCTCGCGGTATTGATTCTTGAATTTTTTATTCTTGTCTTTATTTATATCATTCTTGGCATTGTGGTTTAACTTGCTTTTAGATTCTTGATAGTAGTTAGTCCTACGTACGCTTACAAACTGGTAGTGTAGTGTTGTTTTTGTAGGCCCGCTTCGCCTATCATTATAATAAGCGCAGTATTACTTTATAGTTCCTCGTAGTTTGATTTCTGATGTTATGTGTTCTTAAGTGTACTTTGTTTATCTAATGTACTTGCGGTAGTTACTGCTTATTTTTTCAGAATGCGCTATCTAAGCTTATTCGCTTTTCATACCAGCATTTTCATACTGCTTTAAATTTCTTGTCCGGATATGACTGTTTCTCTTGTCTTGCGTTGTTGTGCTTGCCTATGCTTATGCTTTGTCTTGAGCCGAGGGTTTCTCGGAAACAACCGCTCTACCTACCAAGGTAGAGGTAAGGTCTGCGTACACTCTACACTCCCCAGACCCCACGTTGTGGGATTTCACTGGGTATGTTGTTGTTGTTGTTTCTACTTTTAGGTATACGGGCTAGTTAATGCCCTTTTGTTTAATAATATTTTTACTTCATCAAAAAACACAAGGTTCTTATCAAGGAAGAAAACTGTTTATAGATGAATCATAATAATGGTTACAGTGGGAAGTGAAAAGTTGATTATTTAAATTTTGGTTTATATTTTCAGGTTGTGCTTTCCTAGGTGGCAATTTTAGTTTGAAAAGATCTGCAGAAGTTGTAGATACTTTTTCACACGTCTGATAGTACGTCTAGACAGAGATAAATTTATCTCTAACGTAGTCTAATTCTTTTGTGGTTTCTTTAATTTTGTGTAGCATCGTAACCTCCTCTTTTGGCACAAGAGGCCTCTATGAAGCTTGGAAGTAACTAGTACTGACATTTAGAATTTTAGTAATATGCTTGCCAAGGAGCCAATGCTTGGTCATGTTTCAAAACCAGAAATGACTAGAAGCATGTGGGAAGATCCAAATTTGGAGAGAAGTTGTGGTATCAACGAGAGTAGAGGACTGTTTACCTATCTAGCAGCAAATGTGTTGAAATATTATTTATATCTAGTGCAAAGATTTCAGATATCCTACGACCTAGGCTGATAAATATCAAGCTAAAAAGCTAAATAGAAATATTTGAAACTGAAATGAACTTCCATTTTTGGTAGAGTGGAGGCTTAAAGGCCTAGAAGATACAAATGCACCAAGGAGTATTGCATTTTCATTTTTCAGGTGCTTATGTGGCTGGATTTTAAGTCTGCCTTGACGGAAGAGCTAGACAAAATTGCTCAAGAGATGGTAAATTGATCTCTTATATGATCACCTCTGCGGAAGTGTAGATCATCTCCTATTACACTGCAAGGCGGCCGGTCGGTTATGAAGGGTGGCCCTTAATTTGTTTGGGATGCAATGGGTGATGCCAGGCACAGTCGCACAGTGAAGGAGGCTCTGCAAAGTTGGTCTCACAGGAGGGGGAAGAGAAGCAGAAGGGCATGGAGGGTTGTCCCATTAGCAATCATGTGAATCATTTGGAAAGAGAGAAATAGGAGGGCTTTTGAAGGGGTGGAACCAGATTTTGTAAGATGCAAAGTAGTGTCTTGTCTTTAGTTTCTTTTTCGTGTACTTTCGAGGTCCTTATTTTTATAGAGGATTGAATCTCTTTTGTTGAGAACCATATTTGATGTAGGTTCTTTTTTTTTTTTTTTTTGGTATACGGCTTGTATACGGTGTTTCCCCAATTGTTAATAAAATTATTTACCTTATCAAAAAAATCCGTTTGGAGCCAACCTTTTTAGAACCAACCGCAGCCTTCGAAACTCGGGGATGATGGGCTACCGTTTTCGACTTAAATACTAAGCTTAGTTTGCTCGGTGTAGGGCTCGAACTTATGACCTAAGCCTCTCAAATCCCTCAACCTTTTGAGCTGAGCCCTGGTGGCGTCATTTTGACAAGGTTATTGCAGACTAAAGGAATTTAGGAAGTGATCAGTATTAAATCTTGATGGGCTTCTGATTAAGCAAATGATCCAGCTTCATTATTTTATTGCAAATGTAATGGTGTGTGCATTACACATAAGCTGCTTTAAATTATTCTGGTGAATTTTTCCTTTTAATCTTTTGTGATGAAGCTTATTATTGTGTGAACCTATTTCTTGTTTCATTTATAGTTCACTTAATTTTTATGTTGAATTTGAATAAGAGCTTATCACTAACTTAATTTTTATGTTGACTTTGAATAAGAGCTTATCACTAATCAGAGCTCTCTTTTTCTTCATTTATAATTTTCGGTTAATCTTTATGTTGAATTTAAATTAATGCAGTCCTATCAGAAAGCACTTAAAGCTGACCCCTCATATAAAGCAGCAGCAGAATGCCTTGCAATTGTATTGACTGATATTGGAACCAGCCTGAAACTTGCTGGCAACACTCAGGAGGGAATTCAAAAATACTATGAAGCTATCAAAATCGATTCACACTATGCGGTGATTATTTCCAGTTGCCTTTTTGACTTTTGGTTACCATGGCTTTATCACGGAAGCCCAAACTTTAACTTCTTGTGTTGTATTTGCAGCCTGCTTATTATAACCTTGGCGTTGTATATTCAGAAATGATGCAGTATGACATGGCCCTTAATTGCTATGAGAAGGCTGCACTGGAGCGGCCCATGTATGCTGAATCTTATTGCAATATGGGCGTTATATACAAAAATCGTGGGGATTTGGAGTCTGCAATTGCTTGTTATGAGAGGTTGCTACAATGTTAAATTCATGTTATTTGATTGAATATCTTTTGTGTGAGGTAGCTATATATGACTTGGCAGTCCTCCATCTGATTGCTGTTATTGCTCGTTATGCTCATTCAGGTGTTTAGCTGTGTCCCCAAATTTTGAGATTGCAAAGAATAACATGGCAATTGCTCTGACTGATTTAGGCACAAAGGTAAATTAGTTTGTGAACAGCCCTTCATTAAATGGCATTCAAATCGTTCAAAGTAAGACTTCATACTAATTTAGCAGTTATTACTATCGCTATATTGGCTTCCTATACTATTAATTTGACAATCCATATTACAATGTCATAGTGAAGAACATGGTATCCACAGGCTTGCTTAAAATCATTTCGCACTCACTTTCTGCCTAATAGTTCACGCAGCTATCTTTTGCTTCTTGTTGAACATGAGAAGATACGGCTTGCTACGAAGACTGAAATTAGTTAAGCAGCATAGGAAGTTTCCAATTGACACCTCCTCGCCCCCGACCCATAAGAAGAAGAAAAAAGGGAAGTTACCTTAAGTTCAAATAAGCATTATCACGTTGTCAGGGGAACCAACATGAAGACATTTACTTGTTCTTATCTTTTATTAGCAGTTCTTACAAATTAGGACTTTTTTTTCCTTCATTATAAAAAGCAAGTTAAGAGCTTTTTCTGGTTTCTTAGCTCACTTCTTCTAGAACTGCCAAAATCTCTTCATGCTTATTAATTGTTGGTACTTCTATTCAGGTTAAATTGGAAGGAGACATCAACCAAGGTGTGGCATATTACAAGAAAGCTCTTTGCTATAACTGGCACTATGCTGATGCGATGTATAATCTGGGTGTTGCCTATGGTGAAATGCTGAAATTTGACATGGTAATTTTGTGCTCAAGGCCCTTCGTTTATCTCTAAAATGACAACATAGTATAGTATGTGCTCTTGCAGTTGACATAAGGGCTGTATCATAGTGCAATAATAGGATTGTTGGGTTATCAGCTGTGAGATTGTTGGTTAGTTTTGTGGGGTATCTAATTCAACCTTGAAGAGCCATTTTTTCAGGGATTGTACTTATTTATGCAGACCACAATGGCTGACGTTCATACTCTACTACCCCAGGATAGTACTCCCCACTTCCCTTTTTAGTCACTCCTTCAGTTCTTCTATTTCCTCCTCTTTCATCATCATCATCATCATCATCATCATCATTCAGTTCTACTTTCTTCTTCTTTCTTCTTTGTTCCTCTGTTTCTTTCTCTGTTTTCTTTCTCTTCTGAGTTCTGCCCAGTTTTTTCTCCTATGTTTCTCCTCTGTTTTTGTCCTCTGTTTTGTTGATAATTGATAGTTCTTTTGTCCTCTGTTCTTCCCTAATAATTGATTTTAGTATTGCTTGTCTATTGAATTATTGAGTCATTCAAGTTCTAGACTTTTAGTATCTACTATCTACTTTTAATTTTGAATTGAAATATTTGCTAATATGTTTTTGCTATTGAGATTTTGATTGTTTATATTATGCATTTAAATATTTTAATTATTTGGTATTAATTGGCGCTGCACTTCAAAAAAGCGAGCGCCTCGCCTCTCGCCTCTAAAAAAGGCGAGGCAGGCCCTTGTCGCCGCCCGCCGTCCAAAACACTGGTCTGTCCCAAAAGAAATGACACCTTTTTATATTTAGAAATCCTTTAAAAAAAAATTTAGAAATCATTAAACTTTAAAATCCCCATTTACCCTTAATGATATGAATGTCTATGGCTTGTTTTAGGTCACAAGTTTCAAAAGTCTCTTAAACTCTGTGCGCAGTCAAACAAGGAAACATAAGTTGGGATGGAGGGAGTATATACCTGTATAGTGCCTCAAGTTTTTAGTTTTCAGTACCTTTCCAGTATCTATACTACTTTTTTTCCCCTCGTTCCACTCTTGTTATTCATTTCTTCTCCTGGATGAGAAACTTGTTCTTGTTGCTTGCATTGTGAAGGTGCTGATGATTTATTTTTACATGCAGGCTATTGTGTTTTATGAACTTGCTTTCCACTTTAATCCTCATTGTGCTGAAGCATGCAACAATTTGGGAGTGATATACAAGGATAGGGACAACCTTGATAAAGCAGTGGAATGTTATCAGGCAATCATCTTGCACATGTTTTTTTTAAATTTGGATTGGCCGAGGAGATTTATACTTTGTTCAATTTTTGATTTCATGTTTCACAGATGGCTTTGTCAATCAAACCAAACTTTTCTCAGTCATTAAACAATCTCGGAGTAGTTTACACGGTTCAGGTGAACATCGATTGATATCTACTAGTGTCCGTGTAGCATTATTATGTCCTGTTGTGAGTAGCATCTTTCTTGATTGCTCGCAGGGTAAAATGGATGCTGCTGCTAGCATGATTGAGAAAGCTATCATTGCAAACCCAACATATGCAGAGGCATATAATAATTTAGGTCCTTATTTCCTCCTCGCTTTTATGTGTGTAAACTTAGGGTCTGTTCTTGTTTCTCTATGCATCTCATGTCTATCCTTTTCTAATTCCAGTTTATGTATGTTTGTTTCGCCTAGCCCCTCTCAAAAAAAAAGAAGAGAAAAAGTAGCTATCTCGGTTGTGCCTTAGGTTGTTATGGAGCCACTTTCTCTAGAACATTAATTCAGAGATTTATAATTGGGAAAAGGGTCAAAAATACCCATCGGAAAAGTCTAAAAATATCCTCTGTTAGGAATTTGGGTCAAAAATACCCCTCCCGTCATTAAAGTTTTCAAATATATCCGTCTTAACGGAAATCCCAAATTCCCAAAAATAACCCGATTTCATTTTTAACCCGCTCCATCATTAAACCCGACCCAACTAAATAAAAAACCCGTCCCACATACTCCCCGAAACATCACATACCGCGATTCCTTTCATACAAAGATCATCAACCATTCTCCACTGAAGTTCAGCTACTCCTCCACCATCTCCATCGCTCAACACCCCAATAATCTCATGAGGCAACAACACTCCGGCTGCAATTTTCGCCTTCCCCGACTTCACATCCTCAAGACATGCATTAAATCTTTCATCTTCCGATTGTATATTTCTCTGGATACCTCAAGCTAATTCCTTTTGTATAGGCTTAACAAATCCTAGAATAGCTTTAATATATAAGCAAACAATCAAACAAATAAACATGCCTTATAAAATATGAGGACCATTCCAATAGATAAATTTGAGCTAAAATAAGCATCCTCTTAATCACACTTAGGGGCGGCAAAATGGGTAAAAAAATATGGATATCTGCCCTACCCAACCCATTTAAAATGGGTTGGATATCCAATCCATTTAAAATGGGTCCAATATGGGTCAACCCATATTATCCACTTAAAATATGGATAACTTAATGGGTAAAATGGATAAAACCCACAACTTTAGTAAAATAAGTTCCTTAAAAATAAGAAAAAATGACTTCATTAATAACACTGACATTTCACCAACCACCCCATCACCCCCCCACCCCCACCCCCCAATTCACTCCAAAAAAAGGTTTTCTTTAAAGTTTTTAATATTTTGTTTGGGTTTCTACACCACTCACCCCCACTCCACCACCCTCCAAAATAAATTAATTTCTTTAAACAAAGTCTTAAAAAAATTTATTTGATTTTTACACCTCCCTCCCACGCCGACCCTAACACCCCTCCAAAAATTTTATTTTGGTTCCCCCCCCCCCCCCCCCCGCATCCTTATCCCTCTCAAATTTTTTACTTCATATATTTTATTTTACTTTTATAAAAACTTATAAAGAATGAGAAATTTGCGTGGTCAAATTTGGTGTGGGATGGGTTGTGGTTTGGGGGGGGGGGCGAAGTGGGGTGGGATGGGGATGAGTGAAAGATGAAGTGCATTCGAGGGTGGTGGGTGGGTGGGAATGGTGGGGCTTGGGTGGTATTTTTCGAAAAATATTTTCTTGGAGGTCGTGTCATTGGAAAACTTCAAAGTTCTATTCTTCCCGCACATGTTGAGTTCTCCATATTAGCTACATGAAGCCAACATCTTTAAAGTAACTTTAGATAATATGGATATATATGAATATCCATATTATCCGTCGGGTTAACCCATTTTTTATCCGTGTTAAATATGGACGGATCGGGTAATTGATCCATTTTTGTTTAATCTATTTTTGACCCACCCATATCCGACGTGACCCGCATGTTTGCCACCCCTAATCACACTGCAGTTCTCTGTGCTTTCCTAACGTTCAACAGTTCTAACATGTACAAGCTTTAATCCTAAGGCCTTGATCACAAAAAATAAATTCAAATAAATTTCAACAAAAATCTATTATAGAATTAGGATCATAAGACAAACCAGGTAAAGAAATCTGATATCTTATCAGTTGGGTAGGGTTTAACTATGGAGCGGGTTTAAAAAATGAAAACTGGTTATTTTTGGGATTTGGGGATTTCCGTTAAGACATGGATATATTTGAAAACTTCAATGACAGGAGGGGTATTTTTGACCCAAATTCCTAACGGAGGATCTTTTTAGCCCTTTTCCTAAAGTAGAGGGGTATTTTTGACTCTTTTCCCTTTATAATTTAACTGCTTCCTTGTTCCTGTATTTTATGGAATTTTCAGATTCCACTTTTCTGATGTTATTATCCACAAATTTCTCATTAAGCCATCCAATTTTATTGATAAGTTCTTCCAAAGTGTTAGAGCCATCTTTTAGGTCGTTCATGCTTTCTCACAGTTGTCGAAGTAATCCATTTAGTTATGGAAAGGGATTAACCTTGAAGAGAGAAATAGGAGAGCTTTTGAGGGGTAGAGTTGAAGTTTTCTCAGTTGAGGAGTATTCTTTGATCCCTTATTTTCTTTTGGTGCAACAATAGAATTCCTTGTTGTATAGAAGACTATAGAAGATTGGGTGGTTTGTAGAGAATCAGTTCTTTTTGTAGATTCTTTACCTTTTGGTACAGTTTTGTGGCCATGTTTATGAATGAAAATACATTTACTTGATAAAAAAAAACCTTGAAGATGCATATTTTAAATTCTTGAAGATTTATTCATTCTATTCAGTAGAAGCTGTCTAGGTATTACTCCTTTGGTTAATGGGATAATCAACTATTAGTTGGGAATTGTGCAGGAGTTCTTTACAGGGATGCAGGCAATATATCTCTGGCCATTGAAGCATATGAGCAGTGCCTCAAGATAGATCTTGATTCCCGAAATGCAGGCCAGGTATTGCCTATTCTCTTATGATTTTGGAAATATCCCTCTTTGACTTTTTCTGCAAGATCCTTCTTTTGATATCAATATGACCTACCTGTGGTCCTCAAAATGTATAATTTGGCTAGAAGATCTTTATCTAAAAATGCATTTAGCAGTATGGTGACATGAATAGCACTTTTTCTTATTGCTTTCGGTCAAGGTTCTAGATGCTAGTAGCTTTCGGGAAGTACCTGCCTTTATCTAATACCTTTCATGTAACACTAGATGAATTCGACTATTAGGTGCATCCAGAAACTGAAGATGAACTGTCTATCCCTTTTCTATTTTTGGTGTAAACAGGAATGTTTAGGGGAAACAGAAGATTTTTTTGATGTTTTAGATAATTTGTCAAGGAACATAGCTAGGATAATCCTACTTTTGTAGTTGTCTAATTGGAGACTATACAGCTGGTATAGTATACCTGTTAATATATCGAATGTTACCAATGTCAAAAAAAAGAATTCGACTATTAGGTGCTACTTTTGATGGAGGTTTAACCTATCCAAGTTCAGTACTTGTCTTCTGAATAATTGTAACAATAGATGAATTCGATTGCTAAGTGCAATTTTTCGGTGGAGGTTATCTACCATTGGCTTCTTAGCTATTTATTTTTCTCAAAATAAAAATAATGGTCTGGTAGGATAAACTGTTATTTTTCAACTCCTTTAAAGACAAAAATGAGAAGTTCGGAATGCAATATGTTTGAAAGTGAGACAACGTCTTCATAATCTCGACTTATTATGCATATGCGAGGGAAATTTTTTACTTGATCAAAATGAGATGGCAATTTTTTGAGTCTTGGTTTAGAAGTTTTTGGATTTACTATATCTTGTCTCATATATATTTATTTTTGTGTTTCGCAGAACCGTTTACTTGCTATGAACTACATTAATGAAGGAACGGATGACAAGTTATATGAGGCTCACAGGTTTTATTTACTTCTTTCTTGTGGGATCTATTGTATAATATATCATGCTACCCAAGCATGAGAGAAAAAGGGAAACTAACAAGTGGGGAAAAGGATAAAGAAAGTATGATGTGCAGGCTGAAAGAGTAAGGAGGATTTTGAAAATTCTTCTTTGCACAGAAGATAGCCAATAGGCATAGTACTAATAACAATAACCATATGAGATTTTTATCAAAGAGAACATCAATAGCATAATACTAATAACAACTGTATTTTAAGGACATGACTGACATATGAGTTTCCTATGTATATACACATATACATATATATAATATATATGTTGGGGGGAGAGGGGGGGGGGGGGGGCAATCATGTTCGCTGTATAATCTTGATGTTGATGTGGGAAATTACGATATGGTGCTTAGCATGGACATGGGAACCTTTATTGTAGTCTGTGCTTCACTGGTATCAACTTTGCGAAACTATGTAATTACGGTTCTTGTGCCCATAGAAACCTTTTTTACTCCATTTTCATGAGATCAATCAGAAATTTTGTTAGGTAGGACTTAGGAGAGAGTTAAACCACAGAAGTCTCATCTTTTGAACTTTCCGTAAGTCCTACAAGCATCATCTTCTTCCTATCTATACAGTGGGGAAGGTAGTGCTAACAATAGAACTCTAGTCCATGTTATACGGACTCTCCACTTGATAAAAAAAATGTTATATGGACTCTCCATCACACCCACTAGGCCAAACGTCAATATGATATGATTCTAATATAGGTAGGATTAGGGTGCTTTAATGATAAAAGTGATCTGGGGATGCTTTTTCTTATGACCAAGAAATTTAGACCCAACCCTTAGCACCAACCGCAGCCTTCAAAACTCTGGATAATGGGCCCTCCCATTTACCCTTCTCTACTTAAATACCAGACTTAGTTCGCATGGCACAAAGCACAAACATGTGACCTAAGCCACAAGTGCCTCAACCTTTTCCACTTGAACTAGGCCCTGGGGGTTAGCTGGGGACCCTTTTGGCAGCTTTTGTTTCAATGGTGATGCAAGGTACGGCCCTGCATGTTTTTGGATTAGTCAGGAAATGAGGATTTTTGGCCGAAGTGTGTCATAGTGTACCAACTTTTATAAAATTTAGAAGATTATGAATAAGAAGGTTTTCTTTGAGTTTTTCTACTAAGTATGTCCTGCATCCAACAATGACAATGTAGTATTACTGTATTTTTTCCCTTTCGTCACTTGCTGCTTGGATGAATAGGACTTCCCCAAAATCTATCTGTGACCTCATTAAAGATAATGGAAAAAGTTTCAGGTGGCCTTTGTCATTACATTAGTAATATACATGTACCTATAGTTGGCTGTATATTTGGTTTAGTATGATTCTGTTTCTGGATCTGTTGGTGCCTATCCTGACTGTAAGTTGCATGAATGCAGAGACTGGGGTCGACGTTTTATGAAATTATATCCACAGTACACTTCATGGGACAACTCAAAAGTCCCGGAAAGGCCACTTGTGATTGGATATGTGTCTCCTGATTATTTTACTCACTCTGTCTCATACTTCATCGAAGCACCACTTGCCTATCACGACTACACAAACTACAAGGTGGTGGTTTATTCAGCTGTTGTAAAGGTATTCTTTTCCATCTCTGATCTGTCATTTGTTTTTGTTTTACGACATTAGTTTGCTGTTCGGATTATATCATTAAGGCATTCTTTGGACAAAATCACTAAGACATGCTCTTATATGGTTCTTTGTTTGGGATTGCAGGCAGATGCAAAAACAAACAGGTTTAGGGACAAAGTCTTGAAAAAGGGTGGTATCTGGAGGGATATCTATGGAATTGATGAGAAAAAGGTATCCAGCATGATCAGAGAAGATAAAGTTGATATCATGGTTGAACTTACAGGGCATACTGCAAATAATAAACTGGGAACCATGGCTTGCCGACCTGCACCTGTACAGGTAATCTTTATCTTATGCCCTAAACTTGGTTGTTTCCTGTTCCGATATTACTGCTCTGATGAGGCCCAACTGTATCACATGAAATACGTCTGGCTTTTAAGGGAAAGATCTGGTCTTTCATTTTCTTCGATAAACTTTTTCCGGGGAGCGGTTAAGCTGGAATTCGGTGGTTCTTTTGTTCTTTTCCCTTTATTAGGCTTATTAATAATCCCAAGGAAATATCTCTCGTCTTCTCATTGCTTTTATGCTTCTAAAAGCTTGACCAATAGAGATAGATGTGTAGCATGTGTTGTCTATTACCAAGTTCATTTATTTCTTCTCCCCCCTTCTAAACGAAGGTTTGGAGATTGGTGTGCATCATGAAATACAGAGTCATGAGTGTGTATGCATTCAATCTCACTCCGAATTGTGCTGGACTGACTTTCGACCATGCTAGCCTAGTAGTTTCGTATGATTCAAATTGTGGATCTTATACTTTTACATTCTTTGGACATATGATGATTTTGTTCTAAGATACATGGTTAACAGCGTTAGTAGGAGAGTCACATGGGTGGTTGAGTTGTCCAGCAATTGCCTGTCAACTCAAAATTTTCATTTGAAATTAGTAAGTTAATTAGTTCATAAAGACATCTGAAACCAAAGGTGAAACTTTTCCAAAATAAGGAAGTTAGTTCATTCTACTATGTCATCTTGGTTTTATGCTAATTCAACCACTCTTATTGAACGTCATGTGGAAAATTTCCCACCCCGAATATTTCTCTGAAAGCATGCTTATGCTTCTAATTATCAAGCTTCCAGCATGCTTCTAATTATCAAGCTTCCTTGCTATAAATGAAGTCTTAATTAATCTACTTGCTATGAGGAACTTCTGAGCTATTATTGCTCCGTCTCATGATTCTGTATGTTTCTCCTGCTAGGTGACTTGGATTGGATACCCTAACACAACTGGTCTGCCCACGATTGATTATAGAATCACTGATGCTATGGCTGACCCTCCTAACACAGAACAGAAGTAAGTGGGAGAAAGGTTTTCTCATGTTGACCTTACCAAGTTGGATCTCACGACATTCTTGTGGCTAATCCTTTTCAATTTTGATTGGCAGACACGTGGAAGAGTTAGTCCGACTGCCGAATAGCTTTCTTTGTTATACACCCTCTCCAGAAGCTGGGCCAGTGTGTCCAGCACCTGCTTTATCCAATGGCTTTGTTACATTTGGTAGCTTCAACAATCTTGCCAAGGTATTGATTAGGAAGCAAGTGTCATTGAGAAGCATTTGGTGGGATTGTTTCGTGCTTTCTAAATTGCAACTGTATTCGTTGATAGTATTCTGTGGTTTTTTCTCCTTTATTCTTGCTGATTTGCTTTCAATACAGATAACACCTAAAGTTCTGCAAGTTTGGGCAAGAATTCTATGTGCAGTTCCACATTCTCGGCTAATTGTTAAGTGCAAGCCTTTCTGTTGCGATAGTGTGAGGCAGAGATTTCTTTCTATTCTAGAGCAGTTGGGATTGGAGCCACAGAGAGTTGATCTTTTGCCATTAATCCTTCTAAATCATGATCATATGCAAGCATATTGCCTCATGGACATTAGGTAATGCCTTTGCGCGTGTGGCCTTCTTATATTCAGCAATCTGTGTAAATTTTTTATTCCATTTGTAAATTGTTCACAAGGCTGTCTTTTTAGTTCCACTTCCAAATTTCTATGGGGCATCAAGCGTCACTTTAAAGATACCCAAAGAATATGATGCTATTACTATCTCCATCTCTCTTCTTTCTTCCTAGAGTATATTTTAAGGGGGTTGGGCACCCTTAGCATGCATATGCTCTTCTAATCTTGCTCATAGGTTGTGATTTATCAATTAGCTTATGTAAATTGGTCAACTTTCTATATTTTTCAATGTCATGCCATTTCAAGTGATCCATTGCAATGATATCCCGTTGTTCACTACTGTTCACTGAAGTCAACTATTTTTTTGTGTTATTAACTACAAAAATACAAATTTGCTGCAAGACTGTAAACAGTAAGTCACAACATATCTTGTCATGGAAGCGGCAGAAACATTTTGTATTTGACAGATCTCTGTTCCTTAAGAAACTGAATAGACCTCCTTTTGTAGCTTGGATACTTTTCCTTATGCTGGAACAACCACCACATGTGAATCACTATACATGGGAGTTCCTTGTGTCACTATGGGAGGTTCCATACATGCTCATAATGTTGGCATGAGTCTTCTTCAGACAGTCGGTAAGTATGTTGTCTATTGATCTTACTCTTATTAAATCCCTGCATCTTGTGAACTCTTTGTGCTTGCATTTTCCAATTGATGAATGTATAGTATAGTTTACAAAAACGGGATGAAAATCGAAGAAAAGGTTGACCTTGAGAAATTAGCTCAAGGGGAAAAATCACAAGTTTGTTCTAACACATTGTACAATTGGTGGCCAATTTTGCATTTTAGGGTTACAAAACCTTGTGGCAAGGAATGAAGATGAGTACGTTGAGTCGGCTATACAGTTGGCTTCAGATGTTACATCTCTATCAAACTTGAGAATGAGTCTTCGCGAACTGATGTCAAAATCACCACTTTGTGATGGGGCAAAGTTCACCCGAAATCTTGAGTCATCATATAGGAGTATGTGGCGCAGGTACTGTGATGGAGATGTGCCATCTTTGAGGCGTATGGAATTATTACAGCAACAGCAGACACAAATAGAGCCGGTGGTTCCAGAAGAGTCACCTGTGAACTCATCGGAAAAACCCATTGTTTCTGCTTCTAAAGACGGATCAATTAAAGAGAATGGATTCACTACAATACCAGTCTTGGTATATAACTCTTCCACTGGTGAAGAAAATGGGGTGCAGTTAAATCAAAATAGTACTCATGGTAAGCTGAGTTGAGAGTTGTTTGTTCGACGAGTCTGTCTGTTTAGAAGAAGTGGGGAATGATTGGTAATGGAAGCCAAGATTCAGGAACAAGTCCTGCAATAGCGTGTCTGAAATGAGATCAAGCCTCTTGTATCATATAATTTATGGGGCACTTATGCGCTAAATTGGACGGCTGACTTGGTTTAATAGCTGCAATGATCTCTGTTGCAGAGTCTGCAGGCATAATTCTTTTCCGGTGGAAGGGCTAGTGAAATTAGTGAAATTATTATTTGTTCCAAATAGTGTATTAGGATGCGGGTTGTATTAGTTATATCTTTCTTGCCCGAGTTACAGGTTGGAGTTTGTTTTTTCCTTAACGTTGTAAGAAGTATAGCAGGTTCAGATCCGATTTGTAATGGAATAACTTTAATTTTTTTTCTTTCCATTCAGCTTTTAAGAATTTTATCTTCCAATGGGATTGGAGGAGTCCAATATTTGAGGCGTAATGGAAAAGTTCTTTGTCACGTCCCAAAATACCCATTCGACGCTATTGGCACTCGCTAACACCACCCGCCATGCGAAATCAATTCTCCATAAACTTTACTATTTTTATAAGCATTGAGAGAAGCTATGTGCAAGTTCAAACACATTAAAAATCATCAAATACGAAATAATAATCCAATTAAAATAATGTAAGTATTTCCGAAATTCAATTATCGTCAAATAATAATCTCTAGCCCAAATTCCACACTAAGATCATGGAGCATCTTATAGAGTGATACGAGTTTAATTGACAGACGTGTAAATTCAAGGAAATAAAATAAATGTTATAAGCTAGATGGAACTGGAATGATAGCCTCCACAAACAATGCGAAGGCACATAGATAACATGCAAAAAAGTATATTCTGTTTGAGACTTAATTTAGTTAAGTTTCTTTTCTTTTGGACTTTGCTCACTATATTTCTATTTGTTCCCCTTCTTCTTTCTTTCTTTTTTCTTTTCAAAAATCACTAGTAATTCCTTTTTCTTCTATTTTAGTTAAATACTAAATAACCCCTAATTTAATTTGGATTATTACATTCTTTATATTAACTTATCTGTGAACTCATTTATCCTCGTTTCTAAGTCTAAATAAAAGTGGATGAAGAATTAGCAACCTTTCCTAATCTACAAACAAAAATGTGCCTTAGGTCACATTATCAGTTGTGTTGTAGATTAAAGTTAGAAAAGACAAACACTTCAAAATGCGTGTGCTAGGCATGATGTTGTGGAAGCTCTTGTACTTGTGTTTTCCTCGATTGTGTACCCCTATTAGCTTCTCATTCTACACTGTAAAAGAAAATGTGCTTGTTCATACATTTTCCTCGTCAAATCCTCGGTGGCAAACAAGTGATTAAACGAGTCAACTGTTTTCAGTTTTATTTGTTGTAAAAAAAGTTTAAAAGGATTATGTTCACCCATCTCCTTGAATTAAACCTACAATATACTAGCACACGGCCAGTGCTGATGGACTTGAAAAGAAATGGCATTTGTCTCTACATCATTAGTGGCTTCTACAACTAAACAAAAGGATAATAGAGAGCGTGTTAATTAACAAAAGAAAAAGAAGCCACGCGGAAAAGAAAAAAAAGGAGAATACATTAATAAAATGAAAGGCGATACTAAGCTTTGATTGATTAACATCTTGCACACCTACACTATGATAGTCTGTATTACCCCCTAAACTACTTTTTCCGGATTTGAATGGATATTCAACGGAAGTGTCTTCTTGATATCAAAATGACAGTTGAAAGAGGGCCATTGACACCAAACATAGCAAGAGGGTTAAGATGATACTTCTTGAGGACCTACTGGCTTTCACCCTTCTTTTCTCTGGAGTAGGCTTACAAAACGTGATACACTACAGTTCCACTTGGCTTTTCAGGCAATTCGGATTCTCCTATATCCTTTGGGTTCAGTTGCAGAAAATTAGAATCCACATCAACCACATACAAAGCTAGATCAGTTTTTATCACTTAGAAAACAGAATCAAGAGCCGAAGAGGATCTATCTTGGCTATTATGACAACAGAAACACGAAACCTTCCCTTGCATGCTCTAGTTAATGTAACAATTGTTTTTTGAAGTCGCAGAATATCAATCTGACTGTAGTCCTCAATATCTTCACATCATGGATTGGTCTGCATTGATATCAAAAGAAAGAGTAAGGGTAAGTGGAACCTGAATTTTAGCTTTCATAATCATTAGTATGATTAAAGATAGGAACAAACTACAAATGAACGAATGACTTCTTTTCTGATGCATGACATGCGTTCAAACATATAACAGGGAAGTATTCTTAACCTTTTCTGCTGCAAGGACATGTTGACCAGAACATTTACATACAAAGTGGTAAATTTATCAACTTTTTTTGCAAATTTAATTTTCTCTAAACAAAGATAACCTGGGTTATCGATGTTTTCTCTAAACAAAAATTTCATTTGTGTTTACATTCTCATGCCAATGTAAACACAAATGTGATAGGGAAGCACAATACCTGTCGGTATTATCAGTTTGTACACTGCCAAGTCTCTTGACAATTTCCATTCCTCGACAAACTCTTCCAAATATAGTATGTTTCCCTAATATCACATGAATGCAAACTTCATCAGCTAATAGTGCACTTAAACAGCTATCACTTCACCATAAGAACAGACTACAAACAAAGAAGAGATAAGTGTTTAAAAGGCGCGGTGTGTGAGGCGGGGCGTTTTACTTAGCACGGGGCGAGGCGTAAGCCCCGAGGCATGGGGCGTAAGCCCCATGGATCTTTACAATTTTAATTTATAATGTAGTAAAATAGTATAATAGCACAAAAATTATAAAAAAAAATACATTAATAGTTTAAAAAATTAAAAACATGATTAAAGAAACTCATAGAAAACAAAAAATCCAACATGATTTTACAAGTATAAATAATGCACTTCGTATGACACTGCTTGGTCTAATGTAAATCCACTCAAAAGCATGGCTTTCAGGAAATAAATATATATCCTCACAAATGCAGAAAATAATTTAGTTGTCTAACAGGAAAAAAATGAGAATGCCGTCAAAAGAATTGATCTTGGATTCATGTACCAAATATGTTAAGGCTGTCTTGATATGGTAGCTTGTGAATTTTAAGACATAATCTAGTTAAGGAGTGAAGATTTCTTCCTCCAGCTTGGTTTGCTATGAATTTATCATCCTCAGCAGAAGCTAAAAGAGATTGACCAGCATCTCACTATTGAAGAGCCTCCTCATATGCATGGATAAATAGTCATCCATGAACTTAGCTCAAACATGTTCACATGGGATTCATCTGAATTTTAGAACTCCTTTTTTCTCACCATTTAAATGGTTCCTTAACTAGCTTCAAGTTCAATTAAAATTCTACTCTTTCATATACAAAACAGAAAAACGTTGTTAAGAAAGCAAGGTACCAAAAAAATCAGCACATGTACTACATCCAGCTGACTCAACAATAAAAAGCATATTCACACAAATTGATGGAAAACAACCTAGATATGTGTACTTACCATCAAGTGATTGTGCAGGTACCAAGGTGATGAAGAATTGACTTCCATTTTGTATTTGGCCCAGCATTAGCCATGGATATGATACCTGCTCGAATTAACTCTTCACCATCAATCCCTTGATAATGATGTATCTTTTTCGAAGGCGCTTGGAGATAACAAACTAAACGCAAAATGAAAACAGCTTAAGCATGTGGTAGAAAGTTTTTCATCTGTTTGCAGCAGCCTTGAACAGATAGTTAGCCCTATTATTTGACAACACAAAAAGATCCCCGATTTTATTATACCTCTAAGGGATCGTTTGGTATGAGGGATAAAGGATAATTAATCCCGGGATAAAATTTAAGATGTGTTTATCCCATGTTTGGTTGGAATAATATCATGGTATAACTAATCCCGAGATTAGTTATCCTGGTATTGTAGTGTTATTTTATCCCTATGGGGGGATGGAATAACTAATCACAGGATTAGTTATCCTAGGATAACTTATTTCCAACCAAACGACCCCTAACAGATGTATGTCACCATCAATATAACTAAGTACTTGGCGCGCTGCTTTAGACTCAAACTTTAGTCATGTGAGATTACCCATTCAATTCATTTTGTCTCTCGTTTTATCTTTCTTTTTAAAATTTTACGCAAATTTGCTAAATTTATTCTGTTTAAATAACTTTTCACAATTGGTAATTCATATGTAAAAAAGGGCAGCCCGGTGCACTAAGCTGGGCTATGTGCGGGGTCCGGGGAAGGGCCGGACCACAAGGGTCTATTGTACGCAGCCTTACCTCACATTTCTACAAGAGGTTGTTTCCACGGCTTGAACCCATGACCTCCTAGTCACATGGCGGCAACTTTATCAGTTACTCCAAGGCTCCCCTTCAATTCATATGTAGTAACATTGAAATAATGAAATACATAAGAGAATCCAGATTGTTAGTGCAACTGTTGGAAAAATAACACTTTAAGAGATAGAAGCCATGCAAAGGAAATAACTTTCTGCTTAGCTTTTCAAACACAATCTAAGAATAGCATAATTACTTCAATGTTCAACTACTGAGCGTTGAGCAAAGCCTGTTATTTAAATGAAGGGTAGAGGGGTGGGCCTATTATCCCCAAGTCTGAAGGCTGCAGTTGGTCGTAAGGGTAGGCCCCAAAGAATTTCTCGGTTATTGAAAAAAAGAAATACTTCAATGTTCAACTGAAGTGGCAACAAGGGGCTGCTGATCCATTTAGAAAGGTGTGAAATATCAGACATCATTGCTCCCTAAGGCCTCATTTGTTTGCACTTAATGAAGGCCTTAATCTCCCTTATAAAAAAATGAAGGCTTCAATCTTAACCATTCAGTCATTAAGTTTGTTTGTTTGTTAGGTATGAATCTTAATCATTAAGTGCGTTCCTTTTTCTAATTTTACAACCACTTAACGGATCTCAATAGATATGAATGATTAAATTTTATAACAAAGTCTTAATATCATTAAGATGTTTATTCAAACGTTTCAACAAAGATGGCATGCAGTTCTATGACTACTTCATCCACTTCGACTGCTAACTGCCGTTGTCGCCCACCATTATCAACTATCACCACCCACCACCTACAACCACCATTACCGCCAATCACTACCGTCAATTGTTACCACCATTAGCCACCATTTACAATCATTATCACCAACCGCCATTACAACCACCAATCACTAACGACAATCACCATAACTCGCCAACCACCATCATCATTCACCACCACCATTCATCCAACACAATTATTAGTTGTCACCACCAACTACCATGATCAACAACCAATGTTAATGTTAATCTACTGTAAGCCACCATACCCAGAACCACCACCCCACTCCACCATCACCATCACCATCACCATCACCAACACCAACACCAACACCAACACCAACACCAACACCAACACCAACACCAACACAATCCCCAATCGCACTCACAACCACCATTGCTAGCCATCATCACCTCAAACTATCTTATAATTTTATTAATTTGACATTAGATTATTTTAGTATTTTATTTAAGTTTAATATGTATTAGTTTTTAAATAAAGACAAGTTTTATGTTTTAGATGTTGAGAAATCAATCTTAATTATTTAGTATTCATATCTTAATATTCAGATGTGTATTCAAATTTAGACATCTAAATTTTATACAACTCAAGAAATTCTTATAGCTAGGTGGAATAAGGGTAATACTGTGTTGCATTGTGTGGCACATTCATGGATTCTATAATACTATCATGAATCATGGTTTAATGGTTAAAGCAATGGGATAAGAAGACTTGCTCCTAAGGAAGATAGAAAGTTTCAAGGATCCAAATGATTTAAAGCAAGTTTCTTCGGAGTATAGGGCATTTTGTTGTGGGAGTGGTTACTTTAGTGAGCTTCATGTGATTGATGTTATGGGATATGAGGAGCCTTTATCTTGGTGGGCAAACCATGGTGTAAATGCTCTACTTTTGCAAAGTTTGGCTTGCAAATTGGGATATGAAGTCTTGCTCCTAACGAAGATAGAAAGTCTTGAGTAAGAAGAATACAAGCTTTGGGGCATTACTCTCATGGTCATTTGGTGGACAATTTGGATTTTGGACTGAAAGAAACAATAGAATTTTTAAAGGTAAACCTACCAACATACATAGCCTTAAACACAAATGTATATCTTTGATGGCTTTGGGTGCAACATGACCTTTATAAACAACTACATACTACTAGCTCCCTGCCTCTCCTGTTAGAACTTGTATGTGATCAACGGACAGAAAATTCGAATCAAAGGTTGCAACTTTTCAGAACAATTACAACCTTTGGTATGAATGGCTGTAATTGTTCATATGCTATTCTATATAAAGAATGTTGATCACTTGGTTGGAAGAATATACAATAAGACAGAACAAACTACAATCAATCAGTTTTTCACAATTAATGATTTAAGATTGTGCCTTCTACTTCTTCTTCTTCAAAACAAGTTTCTGAAGAACACATATAGTAAATTCGCCAGAAGTGAAGTTCTTGTGCTAGAACTCTCACTTAGATAGTTGTATCCTCTAGACAGACGTCCGTAAAACTGCAGCACAAGTGGGGGCGAATTTTTGTTTTAGGACACTGCATCAAGCAGGCCTCTATCGACACCAAGTTAGTATGTGTTTTCAATTTGTTGAATTCATAGTTGTTGATTTCAAGTTATTTTGAGTTACTATTATATTATTGTGTTCAATTCATTTCAGCATTGATAATACTAGATTGACACTAACAATCTAAGACAAAAATTATTCAAAAAAAAATTAGATTTTTTTTCCTGATTTGTTGAGGTTGCAAAATTTTTCAGAGAATTCAATTTCCTGATTTGCAAAGATGGATCAATCTGGATCGTCAATGGTGAAAAACCATGTTGAGAAACCTGAGAAATTCAAAGGTTCTGATTTCAAACGCTGGCAACAGAAGATGTTGTTCTACTTGACAACTCTTCACGTGGCAAACGTATTGATTGCTGAGGCTCCTATGGCTTTACCAGAAGGAGAAGGGGAGAATACTCCGACTGATGCGGAGAAGGCTGAAAGGCTGAAAGACATTCAAGCTTGGGAAAGTCAGGAGTTTCTTTGCAGAAACTATATTCTCAATGCCTTGGATGATTCTCTCTACGACATCTACTCCACGTTCAGAACGGCACGGGAGTTGTGGCAATCGTTGGAGAACAAGTACAAAACTGAGGTTGCTTGTTCCAAGAAGTTCGTCATCGGAAAGTTTCTGAACTTTAAGATGAGTGATGCCAAGGCGGTTGTCAAGCAAGTGGAGGAACTCCAAATCATTGTTCATGAGTTAGAGGTTGAAGGTATGGGCCTTAACCCGAATTTCCTTGTTGGTGCTATTATTGAGAAATTACCTCCCTCATGGAAGGATTTTAAGGTTTATCTTAAGCATCTAACCGAGGAAATGAATTTTGAGCAATTGGTTCTGAAAATTCGAGTTGAAGAGGATAACCCGAAGAATGAAAAGGCAGATGCTGTTTCATTGGAGCCTAATGCCAACATGGTTGAAGGCAATGCTTCTAAGGCCAAGTTTAAGAAAGGCAAGGGCAAATTTAATGGTGCCAAGCCATCTTTTGCAACCGGGAGGAATGCATTCGCCCCACAAAGGACCAATGCATTCAAGAAACCACAACCAGGACTCTGTTGGGTATGTGACAAACCTGGACACAGAGCAAAATATTGTCACCTTCGCAAGAATCAAGGTGGTGGTGTTGGAGGTTCGAGTAATGCCAACCAATCCAACCGGGCTGAAACTAAAAACTAATTCATTGGGGTTGTGGCGGCTCAAGCAAATCTGGTTACAAATTCAACCGATTGGTGGATGGACACGGGTTCTACACTGCACGTATGTTCTAAAAAGGATATGTTTTCATCCTACCAGGCCATCAAGGATGGAGAACCATTGTTCGTAGGGAATGCTGCTTCTGTGAAAGTGGAGGGGAAAGGGAAGGTGACTTTACAACTCACTTTCGGGAATGATCTCGTGCTCACTAATGTGCTGCACGTGCCTGAAATTTGTAAGAATTTGATTTTTGGGCCTGTTCTTAGTAACAAGGGCTTCAAAATTGTATTTGAATCTGACAAATTTGTACTCATCAAGGGTGGGTTGTATGTAGGGAAGGGTTACCTCAGTGAGGGACTCTTCAAACTATCCGTTGTACCTACTAAGGCAATTGCCATTATTAATGAAAATGCAGGCACTAGCACTGCTTCTATGTATATGGTTGATTCCCCTTCTTTACGGCATTCGCGATTAGGCCATGTTAATTATCGCTTTTTACAAAGAATGGTGAAGTTAGGCATATTGCCAAATTGCTCTATGAACAAAATGACTAAGTGTGGAGTTTGCATAGAATCAAAATATGCAAGTCATCCTCATAAATCTGTAGTGAAATTTTGTTATATCATTCATAGATGATTGCAGTAAATTTTGTTATGTATACTTAATACATACCAAAGATGAGGCTTTGAACATGTTTAAAACATACAAAGCAGAAGTGGAAAACCAACTTGACAAAAGAATTAAGATTCTAAGGTCAGACAGAGGTGGTGAATATCAATCAAATGAGTTCAAAGAATTCTGTTCTACTCATGGTATAGTTCATCAAACCACTGCGCCATATACTCCAAAACAAAATGGAGTTGCCGAACGTAAAAATAGAACATTGAAGAATATGATGAATTCAATGTTGATTAGTTCAGTGCACCCCTTAGTCTATGGGGTGAGGCGTTAATTCGCAAATATGATATTGAACAAAATTCCTCAAAAGAAAAATGACCAATCTCCCTATGAGTTATGGAGAGGAAGATCGCCCACTTTCAAACGGATGAAAGTGTGGGGTTGCCTAGCGAAAGTTCAAGTTCAAGTTCCCTTACCAAAGAGAACTAAACTTGGACCAAAAACGGTGGATTGCATATATATTGGTCATGCCACTAATAGTGCGGCATATAAGTTTTTGGTGTATCATTCCGATGTTGAAGGTATTCACAAAAACACGCTTATGGAATCTGCTGAAGCAGAATTTTTTGAGGATATTTTTCCTTACAAAGACAAGGATAAAAGTGTTCCTAATCATAAGAAAAGGACACTGCCTCAAGATGAGTCAAACCAAAACACTAATAATGATGAAAATCTTACTTCATCTGTTCAAGAAAAAATCTCTGAACCAAGGAGGAGTAAACGTGGGAAAATTTCCAAAGATTTTAGACCGGACTTCATGACCTTTTCCGTTGAAGGAGAACCTCAAACATATAGGGCTGCTATGGAATCATCCAAAGCACCTTATTGGAAAGAGGCTATTCAAAGTGAGGTAGAATCCATTGTGCAAAATAATACATGGATATTGGTTGATCTCCCTCCGGGACAAAAACCACTAGGCCATAAATGGATTTTCAAACGGAAATTAAGGCCTGATGGTACTATAGAAAATACAAAGCTCGTATAGTAGCCAAAGGGTTTCGACAAAAAGACGGTGTAGATTTCTTTGATACCTACTCACCAGTAACGAGAATTACGTCTATAAGAACGTTAATTGCTATAGCGGCGATTCACAATTTGGAAATACACCAAATGGATGTGAAGACCGCATTCTTGAATGGTGAATTAGATGAAGAAATTTACATGGAACAACCCGAAGGGTTTGTTGTTAAAGGTCAAGAACGAAAGGTTTGCAAATTGATTAAGTCTTTATACGGACTTAAACAAGCTCCAAAGCAATGGCATGAAAAGTTTGATAATACGTTATTATCAAATGGTTTTCAAATAAATGAATGTGATAAATGTGTCTACATTAAACAATGTAAAGATGCATGTGTCATTATATGCTTATATGTTGATGATATGCTAATTATGGGAACGGATAAAGATGTAATTAACCAAACTAAGAAGATGTTGCATGCCGTTTTTGATATGAAAGATATGAGAATAGCGAATGTCATTCTTGGTATTCTATTCAAGAGAATTCTGATGGTTACATCTTAACACAATCCCATTATGTTGAAAAGGTCCTCAGAAAATTTGGACACTATGATGATCAACCGGTTGTTACACCATTTGATCCCGCTAGTCACCTTAAGAAGAATGAAGGTGAAAGTGTGTCTCAATTGGAGTATACACAAGTTCTTGGAAGCTTGATGTACATAATGAATTGTACGAGACTGGATTTAGCATATACAGTGAGTCGACTAAGTCGATACATAATCTTGGAAAGGATCATTGGTTTGCACTAAAACGAGCACTCCGATATCTACAGCATACAATGAACTATGGATTGCATTATACAAAATATCCTTATGTGTTAGAAGGATATTGTGATGCTAATTGGATGTCCAACCAGTCGGAAAGTAAGTCCACAAGTGGTTATGTATTTACACTTGGTGGAGCGTCGTTATCTTGGAAATCATCAAAGCAAACGGTAAATACGCGATCAACTATGGAAGCAGAGTTTGTAGCCTTAGACAAAGCTGTCGAAGAGGCAGAATGGCTCAGAAACTTCCTAGAAGGTATTCCGTTGTGGACAAAGCCTGTGACAGCCATTTGCATACATTGTCATAGTATGGCTGCCCTGACGAGGGCAAAGAATCATATATACAATGGCAAGTCGAGACATATAAGGCGACGTCATAATACAATACGAAGCTTGCTGAAGAATGGAATTATTTCCATTGATTATGTGAGATCAAAGGACAATATAGCGGATCCTATGACAAAAGGCCTTAACAGAGAGCAAGTCGTATTTACATCGAGGGGAATGGGCTTAAACCAACACAATGAGTCGTTAACTGGCGGAAACCTAACCTATCATAATTGGAGATCCCATGGTTTAGGTTCAATAGGAAAACTAGTTGGGGAAGACTCAAGGAGCATAAAACACACATATGCTCATTCCTATGGTGTACTAAGTGTGTTAATCCGTTGATGTTTTAAGGGCTGAATCTTATTCTTAATAATACTAAAGGCCTATGGTGGGATAGTATGGACTATTCTTGTTTGGTATTACCTATATGAGATTGATGTGGGGTCGCATCTGGGAGAACCAATATGGCTATGTTCTCTAGAAAATCTCACGAAGGAGTTGTTCACGACCGAAATGAACACAACCGTAAGAATTGAAATATGTTGATATGATCTATGTGATACTTGTTGTCTTGATTTACTAAAAAACGTGAATTCAAGACATTTCGTCCACTATTTCACAAAGTAGATCCGATAGGTATGCACTACGAACGGTTCAAGTCCACAAGACACCTTTTCCGATGCATGTCATATCGCGTTGTTCAGAAATAACGAAAAGTTCCTTATTATCTTATTTTCTATCCAAATGTGGGGTATTGTTGATGTTTGACTAGAAAATGTGGGGTATCGTTGGACCTTGTATGGAATTAAGAAGAAATAAAGTGATCAACGGACAGAAAATTCGAATCAAAGGTTGCATCTTTTCACAAAGGTTGCAACTTTTCAGAACAATTACAACCCTTGGTATGAATGGCTGTAACTGTTCATATGTTACTCTATATAAAGAATGTTGATCACTTGGTTGGAAGAATATACAACAAGACAAACAAACTACAATCAATCAGTTTTTCACAATTAATGATTTAAGATTGTGGCTTCTACTTCTTCTTCTTCAAAACAAGTTTCTGAAGAACACATATAGTAAATTCGCCAGAAGTGAAGTTCTTGTGCTAGAAACTCTCACTTAGATAGTTGTATCCTCTAGACAGACGTCCGTAAAACTGCGCACAAGACAAGGGGGGCGAATTTTTGTCTTACGACACTGCATCAAGCAGGCCTCTATCGACACCAAGTTAGTATGTGTTTTCAATTTGCTGAATTCATTGTTGTTGATTTCAAGTTATTTTGAGTTACTATTATATTATTGTGTTCAATTCATTTCATCATTGATGATACTAGATTGACACTAACATCTCCCACATAAAAGCACAGCAACACTCAGCAACATGACCTTTGTAATGATGTAGATATCATGCAGATAAGATTGGAGCTTTGCACACTTTGTAATTTCTAAAGATATATTTGATGCAAAATCAAACTATTTATAAAATTGATGTGAATTTAAGTTATTGCATTTTAATATTTTATTTATGCAACACCCTCTATACTATAAGATTCCGACATGCATATATTAATGCTTTTTGAGATATTGGATAGATGGTAATAGGCAGTAGTGTTTTCCACCGCATGAATACCAAATTGATGGCATGCTGCCTCACAAGAGCAATAAAAGTTCATTTCCACTAGTTTTATTTATAATTCTTGGATCAAGTAACATGAATTAAATCATCACATAAACACCTCATTTTGTTTCTCTATTAAACACCAACATCCACATCCCAAAAAGAGGACAAATAAAGAAACCAAAGGATAAATATTAAGATGGGTGAACTTAGAATGAGTAGAAGCATAGAATAAAGAGGAAAGAACAACAGCAGGCAACATCAGTTCCCAGAATAGAAAAGTAAACAACACTTACCTGATTCAGAAAAGGAGCTCAATTTGGAGGTGACGACACGAAAATAAGACTGAGTTCCATGTTGGTAATGTAATACTCCCTCTGTCCCAATTTTTAGTCAGTCCCAAAAAGAATGACAAATTGGGATGGAGGAAGTACTAAATAACAGCAGAAAATACAAGTGAAACAAGAGAAGTAGAGTAAAGCTATTACGGAAGAGCGCTTTACTTCTTAGCATCTTTTAAATAGAGCAAAGAGAAGCATAGGAGAAAAAAAATATTTGATCGCCAATACTAACTAGATTGTTACCCAACTAGATCGGTTTCTCCCGTAACTTGCTCTCCAGCAAGAACTAGCTATATTATCTACCTCTCCAACAACAACAACATACCCAGTATGATCTCACAAGTGGGGTCAAGCGGGATGGAATGTACCCAGACCTTAACCCTCACCAATGACAATTGAATTAGTTATAATGTGCTACTTGACCTTCTCTTATCTCACATAGGAAATCAAATGCAATTTGAACTAATGACATACACATTAAATAAATATTATTAACAACATTTAGGTCTTTACATACCCATAGATAGATTCTCCTCCTCTTCCGGTAGCAGTGGGGTCTCCACCTTGAACAATAAAATCCTATACCCAAATAAAAAAGAAAATGATAAAGACCCAAAATTAGCAACAATGTAAAAGAGATGGAAATAAAAAAAACAAAAACAAAAAACGAAACCTTAATGATTCTGTGAAACTTGACATTATCATAGTAGCCTCTTCGAGCAAGCTCTATGAAATTCCGACACGTTCTAGGCGCATGCTTGTAATACATCTAAACAAAATAACAAATTTCAATTACCCGAAAAACTTAACTTGAAAAATAAAACGAATAGAGTAGAGTACCTCTGGTGGCCCTCCTTCTGCACTCGGCCACATCTTTAGAGCTCAGTGTTTTCAGTGAAGAAATTTGAAATAATGTCGAAAAGCGGAGCTGATTTGGGTTGGATTGGGTTATATATATACACCATAAAATGGGTCATTTGCACTTGCTGTTCTTTAATTTTAATTTAGTTAAGCATTATAATATTCACAAATTAAAAAATTAAAAAACAGACCGGGGAAAAATTAAAGACCAATCTATTTGAAGGACACGCCGTGCAATTCAATTTATTAGGTAAAATTTTATATTAAGTAGTCATTTGGACATAAATTAGTAATATTTAAAAATAAAATTGTGTTTAAATATGCATTTCACTTGAAAATTAGTTAAAATTTTGTGAATGCGATAAAAATTCATTTGGAAATCTGATCAAAACCATCAAATTTGAAAAACTCATCTTCAAAAACTAACAAACAATCATTGTGATATGTAATCAAACTATATTTTGATTTTTTAAAATTAAAAAGGAAAATAATTCATATACAAAAATATCTTAAAATGTCATTATTAGGAGAACTTGTGTAGTAATAGGTGCTTGCAACAAGTTATATAGACATTGTAAAAATGTAGTAATAACTTAATTTATAATATAGGGAGAAAAAGTACAAGAAAAATAGAATAAGAAAATAACACATCAAAATATAATTTCTCACAAATCATCAATTGTAATAAATAATTTTTTTTCTTCTGAAAAGCTAGAAACACCATCACAATAAATACAAGCACACTCAATAAAATCTTAGAATAAAAATGACACTTGGACAAAGGGATAAATTACAAAAGTACATGAAGGAAATTCAAATATTAAAGTGAATTACAATTTCTTCTTCATTAATGTCTTTTAAGAGCAATAGCAGACAGAACAATCAAAATCAGCAAAATCACGACTGTGATAAAACCAGCCACCACAGCTCCACTAGTCGTTTGGCAGAAATCACCAAATTGGTTGCAAAATGCCAACCAATTTGCGTCTTGGTTACCGTTGTGAGCTAAGTACACTATGGCTGCTGAAGCCCCTGCTGCTGATGTTGTCAAACTGACAATGGCCTGAAAAATATCCATAATATTAATGAATAATTAGATGTTTATAATATATAGTTTGAGTTGTTACACAAAATCTAAATATTTGACATTTTATTAGTGGTTCATATAATGTCATAATATTTATGTGGCTATTAATTCTTACCGTGTCAAAAATAATGAGGAGCAGCCTTGGAGCAACAACATGAGAGCGTGCAATGCACACTATAGAGAATGGTATGGAGAGGACTAGGTAGGCAACCACTATTGCCATGGCTACCACAAAGAACCTGCAAAATCAATGCAACAAATTAAACACTAGTATCTAAACTATACGTGCATATATTTGCATAAATAACTATTAGCCAGCATTTTTCTTTTATCTGGCTGTTTTTCAAATTTTAGACCATTGGATATAACATTTCCTTTTCTTTACTACCAAAGGTTTCTAGATCTTTTATTAGAGGTATCGGGTTTAAGCCTTAACTTTATTTTATATTATCACGTCACCTGAAGGATATTTACATGTTATCCTTGAGATGTGGAATTTGTAATTATGAAAGTGAGACAGATACTTACTGAAAAGTAGGAAGATCGTCGTAGCCGGCTTCGAATTGAAAGAACTGAGTGAAGAAAGGAAGAGTTTCACCAGCAGTTCCCATGCCAACAGCAGCACCAATGGCAGTAGCAACAGCTGCAATTCTCAAGATTAGATCAAAAATAGCAATGCCTCTCTTGTAATTACCAGCTCTTTTATTTGCAACTACAGCACTAGAAATAGCATGAGATGGTGATCCCAAAAGTGGGGCTTTTCCTAATTTCCTTTCTAATTTGCTACTCTCTCCCATCTCAATCTTGGTTGACTCACTTTTTTCCATTTTGATTAAAAACAAAGAACAAAAGAAGGATTTCAAAGAAACCTTGTGTGAATGCTTTTGTTTTCTTGATTGCTCAATGCCTATGATTTTGCTTGCTTGTGATGAGAATGACAAGGTGGAATGGACCTTATATAGTGCTAAAATGAATTAAATTATTAGGAAAATAATTATGATTTTTAGGCTAATGGATCTAGCAAGGAGGTTAGTTGTTTTATTATTTTTAAGTACTACTAGAATTTGATAATGGTATTCTTAAAATTAACTCTCATTTTTTTTATTTTAGTAACACTGTTTTTTTTTAGCTAAAAAGGAGCAAGAAGAGTGGTTGTTCAATTCTATTAGCAAGGAGGGTGGTTGTTTAATTCTTTTAAGTATCTTGAATATGATAATGGAGTTTTAAAAATGAATTCATTTTTACTTTAGTAATACTATCTTTTGTTTAGCTAAAAATGTTAGAGTTTGCCCTGAATTTCCTATATGTTTGAATTTTATCATAATTGTGTTTTAGTTCAACAATGAATTTTGGTGAGAAAAGTTTCTATATGGAAAAGGACTCCATATATATCCTATTTCTTGGAGGAGAAGTTTGGACTTCTATAAATAGAAGATCATTTCTTCTCATACATAACACAATAACATCCACAATGTAGTCGTTTAGAGAGTTTCGTTTAGGGGAGATTATTCTTTCAATAGATTTTATGTTTTTTTATATTAGTTTCTCAATATGTAGGCCACTTGACCAAACCATATTAATAATATGCTTCTTTTAGTATAGTTTTTGTATCGTCAGATTTATCGTCATTCAAGGTTCGCAATTATAAACTTTCGCATGACATCCTGATTATTTCTATCCCAACAAAAAAGGAGCGAGAAGAGTGGTTGTTCAATTAGCTAGCAAGTTTATGAATATGGTAGTTTATTAGAGCTAAATCAACTTTTAAATCAGAAAGCAAAAGAAGTGATCGATGGGGCAGATAGAACGAGAATGCAGGATTGGTGGACCAAGTTTGAAATTATTTGGAAAATCACATCATATTACCTAATCTTATTATTATAGTCCTTTGACTACCATTGTTAAAATTAATTAAATAGAAAATACATTTTTCAAATAATTTTAAGAATATCTTTTTTGCATGGATGAGTCAAGTCGAGATTAGTTTATTCCCATGAGTTACAACTAAACAACGAACTTTTCCCCCTAATCCATTATGCAAATTAGTTGAGATCATAAGTCCAAACAAAATAAGCTTCTTAATAAACTAATGGAAGTTGGATCATGGGATATTCGGCTTTCATAAGTTCATCGATTCAATTTTTTCTTAACCGGCATTGTTTATAACGAAGAAATTTCTAGAGCTGGTTTAAAATTAAGTATCAAGTTTTTTAGCGTCTAATTCACCCATCATGTGTTATATTCCTATTAGAGTAAAATTATAAATAGCCAGTTTTCATTTATGTTAGTTGAGAAATAGATATTGTCACGGAGGTTCCAAATTCCACTAAGTAAAACTCCAAGTAAGTATCATAAAATTTCACTTGTGGAATTTGACATTTCATGGCATTGACTATTTCTTAAAGACATGATCGGAAAGTGATCAGCGAGCGCTATTTTTATTTTTACCATTAGATCAAAATCATAAGGCTTTTAATTTTTGACGCTTAATCTATCAATCACGTATCACGTTCTTAACACTAGACCTAAGTCCTAGGGTTTCTTTAAGTCTTAATTACTCAGTTAGATTTAGATATATAGACACTTAGATCTATACTAAGAATCTCAAATTCTATTAATAATAAATATTATCTAATTAAAATTAAAATTCTTAATTTAATTCTATTGGATTCTCAGTACAGATTTTATTTTTAGGCAAAGACAGCATCTGGCAAAACTATTCACACGCGTAAGTCTTTTATTTCAACAGGAAATTGCGAAATGACCTAAATGCCCTTGATAGGCCTTAGGCTCTTCTATATATTAGGAAATTTTGGTTATCTTTTTTCTTTTTTCTTTTTATATATTTTCTTAGAACCAACAGATACAAACATAAATTTTGTTCAATCATAGCGTTATCGTGTTTTAGATTTAAATTGAGGGATAATGAGATGCAACATTTCTTAGCTAGGCCTTTTTTGTTTATATATTCTTTCAATTCAAGGTAAGCATAGACCACTAATGGAAATGAATTATCGTTTGTTAACCCATTGGGTTGGGAAAATCAATTTTAGATTATACAAGGTTGGGCTACTGTCAAATTGAATTAATTTTCTTTTCTTGACATGTGTTGACTGAATAAATTAGTATAAAAACACTATGTTTTGTAAAGTGAAATAGATGCAGTTGCAAGGGTTGAAATGAAAAGAGGGGTAATGAACTATGTTGTCGGGTTCGTGTCGGATCCTGCATTTTTGGAGGATCAGAAACATGTATGACACCATTTTTAAGAGTCCGAGAACATAACAAATGAATATTTTCATTATTTTCTCAGAAGTAAAAAGGGAAGTGGAGAGGCACCTTACACTACTACATTAATCCTTCTAAAACTGGACAGAAAGAAGTAAGCAACCAAACAGCCAGAATGAGAAGAATAGATACTTCTCCTGATGGTAAAAAATCAACAAATTGCCTCTACTCCATTTCCTATAACAGTAATACAGAGGATAAAACTGGTAAATATGCCTGAATCAAGATAAATACTATTATAGTTGAGAAGAAATTATCATGGCAATCTCCATCTACGTTCCGCCAGTGCTTTAATCACCTGGGCAGCAGCCTCCTTAGTATCGTTCAGGGGACTATAGCTCCAACTTTCAGATATCTACAAAATAAGAGGATGAAGTCAAAACTCTTGATTTAGTTACCTTTACCTCAAAAAAAAAAAATCAAAACTCTTGATTCCCGGCATCATGCTATTGCATGGCCAGTGACTGTAAGTTTAATGTTTACTGTTGTATTCAACTTGAATTCAATATGAAAGACGTGACATTAATAGTAAAAAAGAATGGCTGCAGCAAGAGAAGGTATTTGTCAAATAGCACACGAAATTATTGCACTTCCAATTGCATTTGAACACTATATAGTGCTATTAGTAGCTCTAGAAATTAAATAGTGCCTACATCCAGAAGTAATGCAAACAAAAGATAAAGGAAACATAGTGGGAAGGATATTGCAGAATTATCTTCCCGCAAACTAATATCTATCAGTATGTCCTTTCTAGCCATGCAAAAACTCAATGAAGGAGAATGAAACTAGAGGTGTAATGTTATTCTTATTCCTAGTAGGAGCCTTGAATATAAATTAATACAATTCTACTCACATCTTCTTTTCCAGTGAATGGCCGAACCACTCCTAGATTTTTCAAGGATCGATGGAAGTCTCTGAATTTCCACGTACATCGCTCAGCACCAATCACATAAACAGGTTTCCTGAAGCTTAAACTCTTTAGATGAATGCTAACGAAAAGGAGAAAAGAAGGGACATTGAATTGACAAGAGTCAGCATAAAGGCCAACTTACCCTGTACTGCAAGCCTCACTTAACATACTAACTGAGTCAGCAGTGATAACGAAAGCATCTGCAAAAGCCAAATGTCCCATATGTGGATTTGGACCTGAAGAGTATTAACATAAAAAGGTTGTACAAGTCATGTCAGTGGCATCAGCAGGAAATACAACTAAGGACACTATATCAAATAATTCTGTGAATTGGGCGAGAATTGAAGTATCAGCCACATCCCCTCTCTGAGGGAAAGAGATTTAAGTATCTCTAAGAACATCCTATCACTTGCTTTAATTTCTTGTTAGCCGGGTGCACTTTCTGCCAGAAGATAATTTCTTGTCAATATTTCAAACCATGCGAGGGGAGAAGATTATTCTATCAAATGTCTTCCATCTACATATAGGCGGAAAGACAAAGTAAAAGCTTCTATAACAGAGATACACTGTGTGATCCTCTTCTTTTATGTGAAGTGGACATAGGAAGAAGAAAGAAATGCTATGCAGTTTGTTTGATGAAAATCACAGAACATCTGTCAGGGGCATAAACCAAATAAACTTATTTTTCCTGAGCATCCTTTCCTTAAATAGCAAATTATATCCCCCATTTCTTTGTTGAATCTTTAAACAAGATCTGCTGAGGAACAATTAAATTTGACATAGAACACCCTTTTGTTTATTTTATCACTGAAAAGACAGTTCCCTTCTGCGAGGGATAGGAAAACAAGCATTGCGTCAACAGTACCTTCGCCACTCCAAATGTGAACTTTAGGATGATTTCCAAGTTCTTTCCATATGATATCCGAGACCTGTTAACTACAATATCAACAACCAATCACCAGAAGGAAAATTGGCAGATGAAACTGATGAAATCATATACCTTACAAGGAGTTCTACGAGAAAAAGATACTCTGATGCACCCACAGGTTGGAACAATATTCAGTAGCAAGGCTGTTAGCTCCACTGCTAGGTCTGTACCATATCTACAATGACCTAGAAAGAAAGACTTGTGAGCCAAAAAGGAAAATAACTAGTTTAAGAAGTTGTAAGAACTGTATTGGCGAATTTTAGATTTGACAAATTCCACAAGAAGAATTAGAAGCAGATTTATTATGCCAAAAGGAATATCACAGTCATCATCGAGAACCGACTCGAAGGCTGATCTATACAACTTTGCCTTCACAATAAACAAAGTTATTGACATTTCAGTCATTTAAAATGCAACAGCGCTTCTCTTCTATGAACTATGAAGTGTGATTATCTGGTCATCCAAACTGTAGGTTTTCAGTTTAATCCTGACTTGAAAAAAAATAGAAGAAGTTTTATTCTAAATAAAATTGCTTGCCTTCCTTCATGGCTCTTTGACTCATCTCTCCCTAAGAGCTTTGCTTTATGTGCTTCCGCATTACATTTCAAGATTTAATTCAGACAAGCTAGCTACAACAGACCCTTGTGGTCCGGCCCTTCCCCGGACCCCGCGCATAGCGGGAGCTTAGTGCACCATGCTGCCCTTTTAAGCTAGCTGGCCTCCCTTTACATCGTCGTCCTTGATCCTCCACTTCAATGATAAGGTCCTTTTTTTCCCCTCCAAGTTCCTAACCTTTCTATTAATTCTGATACTTTTTCCCTCAGAACCCCTCTCCCCTCTCCCCTCCTTCTCTCTTTGTTTTTCTTTTTTGGGGTGGAGGGGGTAATAGAAATTGAACCCACACCTATTGTGTGGGGGACTCCCATCAATACCACTAGACTATAAGCCCTGATACTCATACTTCTTTTTCAATCACAATCCATATATTCCACCACACTTCTCTGGATAACCCCAGGGAAAAGATCTTTTTAACTTTTCTCAACAATCAGCCCGCCCTTTGAAAGGTCAGATTTCTTTTCACAAAGAGGAGTGTATCTGAGTTTCCCTTCAAGGAACATGCTCAATCATTAAGCATTAACAGATAAATTGGCATGAAATAGCTCTTCTTTATTTTCAAGCAAGGAGTGGGGAAGGGGGAAGCAGAAGGAGGCTTGACCCCTTTTTCATGTAAATTTAACAAGTCACTAAAAGCCCTAATCCCTGTAATAAATGACAAGTGGAAAAATAACAAAAAAGCTCACTTGTTGACAAAACTTAGCAACTTATTTTAAAGTTACTAGATGTAAAATTTAGTCAAGCACCATTCTGCAAGATGAAGTGCTTTAGCAAGAATTATGATCAATCATGGTGTCTGTTTAAAAAAAATGATCAGTCATGGTTTCTAAATAGATGCCAATAAAATCCAGAGTCCTTAACAAGACAATAAGAAGAAGGCAACCAATAAGTGGTTTTAAATAACCGAGCAAAGGAACTCAAAGAAGAACTTAAAGGGCTAATAGAAGATAGTGTTTATACAGTCATTTCCTATGGTAACAGATGATGCCAATTGTGGATAAAGCACATCCAGAACCTGGTTAGTTTATTTCTTAACATTTCCACGAGGATTAAATACTGGCAGCCAAAATGCTAATCACCCCTTCCCAACAAAAAACAAAGCACGGTATAGGAAAAAGACTTTAATATGTAAACTACCTGTAGGCCCTCCAACATTAACCACAAGCAAAGGTCTCGGTAAATTTGCTAACTCATCATGCCAAGTGTAAGCTGCATCCTTCAGCGCATCAGAATCAGCTTGATGAAGGGCTCCGACGGTCAGTATCTGCCTTAAAATTCTCAGTAGATGTCTCCAAAATGTGGAGGTTGTAAGGAACTCCAAGGTTTTGCAAGCAAGATGTTTCAAGAAATTTGCATACCACGTGTCTCTCAGGAGATGTGCGAGGTGTAATCCACCTTCGAAGAAGCCAAGGAATTTGTTTTTGTCCCTCAGGTGTCAAAGGATAATAATCATGACGAGGTGTGATCACTAGGTCGAACCTATTTAGACGTGACCTGGGATGTTGAATCTGAAAACATAACACAACAGAATTTTACCATTTTTAACTAGCATTATATGTTATTAGCCTACTTTCATTCTAATACTCCTTTGGGACTTCAACAAGGAAAAAGCAAATAGGAAGGAAATTCCAAACAACATTGGCATGGAGAAAGGGATTTTGGTATTAATGTTAAAGGTTTATATTAACCTGTATACAAGAAAAAAACGAAAACAATTTATTTAGGAGATCACTTGTCACGTGATTTCTTTTTTGATCAAGTAAAGTATTCCATTAATAAGAACAAGGCCGAGATGGCCGTATACAAGAGATACCCAAGAAGGAGAAACCTACAAAATATGGTTCTCTCCAAAAGACACCCAATCCTCTACACAATTTTTTTTTGAAAAAGGTAACAGTAATCCTCTATGTAGTTCCTATTTGTATAGAGGATTACTGTTAAAAAAAGGGCAGCCATGTGCACTAAGCTCCCGCTATGCGCGGGGTCCATGGAAGGGCCGGACCACAAGGGGCATACAATAGACCCTTGTGGTCCGACCCTTCCCTGGACCCCGCACATAGCGGGAGCTTAGTGCACTGGACTGCCCATTTTTTTTAAGGGTAATCCTCTATACAAATAGGAACTACATGGGTGCACCAAAAGAAAATAAGGGAGCGTAGACTACTCCTAAGCCTTCCCTTCAAAAGCCCTCCTATTTCTCTCTAACATTCCAAGCCTTTCTCCTTCTCCTCGTGGCACCAGTCTTCCGACTGAACATCAACTCCTTCACGGATCTTGGCATCACCCATATCCCTCCCTCCTTCCACTCTGTGTGTGATATGACCAACATGAATACTACTATCTACTGAATCAATGTGTCAACAATTAAAAGCGATGATTATTCAATCTCAAAGGTGCAGGAGAGTTGGTCAGTAGAGATTAATAAAATTCACTATAAAGAACTTGAAGTCCTTACTTAAAATGTCAAATGAATTTGTATTCCCTCTGACTTGATATTTGGGTAAAATTTTAAAGCCATTACAAAGTCAAAGGCGAGTTCGTAAAACTAGAATTTTGATTCAACAAATTGTGGACCACCAAATTAAATTTTGTTTGGACATCCAATGTTTGGAAGAAACAGATCCTAGTTAAAGAGAAAATTATATATGGGGTGGCATGACCTCATAATTTTTGAAAGCTTTTCAAACTTTGTAGGGCTATGCCAATTATAACATGCAGCGTCCAAGAAAAAGAGGAATGTGAGACGCACTAATAATATTAGACATTCAAGAGAAAAATATTCAGAAAAACTAAAGAAGTAGCATTCTTAATTTATTTATGCAAATATGCATTTCCATCACTGGGTGAGAGAGTTCTGGTATATCATACAACAAAGCTTAGTTTATTCAAACCTGCACAGTGAAAACATATTCTGGAGCTAACTGTTTTATTGAGCTTGAAATGGAGATAGTATCACGACCTGATGCAACTACTAATGATGGACCATCCCTAAAGTTTAAGAAAGTGAAATAGAAAGATCAGATGTAATGTTAACATCTAAAAGCAAGATTTGAGCTAATACAACCTCCTGCAAATAAAGAAGTCGTAAACAAGCTCACGCGAAATCAAACTCAAAGAAAATATCACAAAGAATGTCCAATTCTATATCATTTTCTTTCTTTTATTAGGTGAAAGATGATGTTGGACCTTTTGTCTTTCATGCCCCATACATAAATTGTGATGATTGCGTCAGAGTTTAAACTGGAGGATTTCTATTGCAACACACACTGACACAAGCATAGATAGTTCGCTGGGTGTCCCAAAAGAAACTTCCCCGGCAGAACCAATTTTACATGTAATTGTGCATCGATCAAGTGTCATATCCTGTTACCTTTTTATTTTAGATTTATATCTTTCGCTTCAACTTCCTCAGCTATTTTCAACTTTGAAGCGATGTGAAGCAAGGATTATCACTTCATGGGTGCAGCCATGCGCTTCAGTGAATGTGTGCGCTTCAAACAATGAGCGCAATGTGATTCCAACAAGAAGAAATCGGTTCTTCAAATTTCAACTTTGAGGAGTTAAATTATATCGGTATTATTGTCTATTGGAAGCTGAAAATTACTTTAATTAAAAGTTGATTATATTTTTTGATTATTCAGGTACTAACTTCAAATATTTTGGTACTTTATAGTTTCCAGTAAATTGTGCGCTTCACTTCTTGATTTTCGCTTCAAGTCGCATTGACTTCGTCACTTTCTGACGCTTGTCGCTTTTAAAAACAATTAGCAAAGGAACTACTAATGTGGTCACCACAGAAAAAGAAAATTTAAATCCACCATTTTCTGGTTATTTCATTGCTTTAATACCGCCAGACTAATAGCTCGAAACACATCATTTGGACCATAGAACGCATTGGGATGCACGAAAAAGAGGAACATAAATTTACTATAACAGAACATACTTGGCAAATGCTTCACGGGATAGTGTTGCAATATTTTTTGCATTAGCTACTAGGATATCTGAAGAAACTGCATCAGCACCAGCAAAACACAATCATTTGACATATAAAATTAAGATAGCTTTTCAGTATGAATGAACTTGCAGAAATCCGTAGTACCCTGTCTTTCAGCAGGAAGAGGCATCAATTTCTGTCCTCTGACTGCTATTTGAGTTGGAAGTGAATCTCCATAAATCAACTTTCTGACAGTTTCTAACCTTTTATGGAGAGAAACAGGCAACCACTGAAGTTGCTTGTTAATACCTCCTTTTGGCCTAATAACTCGCTGCACAATAATGAGCAAAACAATTGCAAACACCAGATGAAAAATAATGACACATTAAACAACTATGCCAAGCAGGAACTTACATGATGTAGAGAACTGATAGTGCAGTTAATTTTCGTTCAAAAACAACAACAACAACATACCCAGTATATTCCCACAAGTGGGGTCTGAGGAGGGTGGGTGTACGCAGACCTTACTCATACCTTTGTAGGGTAGAGAAGTTGTTTCCGATAAGACACTTGGCTCAAGAGTTGTTCAAAATCTAATCAAATCAAGAAAATTCTGCTCTTTTTCCCCCACATAACATGGTCCATTTGCAGACATATTGCAAAAATAGGACCCCTTATATCATGTCCTTTTCAAATTCCATTCGACGTAGACTAGACTAGAAATGTACTCCAGCAACTTGCAATCACTAACTCCATAAAAGTTGGTCAAAAAGAAAAGGATAGAGCTCCACCGATGAATAGTTTATGGTGTTTCTTTCAATCACCATACTCAAATAATTACAGAAGACAAGTATGGACAAACAGCTCTTGGCATGCAAAATAACTCCTAAAGAAGCATTATTCTAATGTATAGCCCATTAAAAACCGAGAAACAAGAATAACATTAACATCAATAGCTAAATTTGAACTTTAGCTGGAAAAAATCTAACATAAATATTAATTTATCCAACATGATAGCTAATATATATTAATGTAATGTAAAGGGAGCCTTGAAGTCGCGGGTTAAAGCCGTAAACAACTTCTTACATAAATGAAGGGAAAGGCTGCGTACAGGTCTAGTTTAGACCCTTCTGAACCAGCGCGTAGCGGGAGCTGCTGCCCTTATATTAATGTAATATATAGAGCTAGATGATGAACAACAAAGTCCACATTATAGCACACAAAATCCAGCTGAATTGGAAAACATGTGAACAATTATATAATGGAAAAAAAAAAAAGAGAAATAGATTACATGTAGTGTTTGTCGATGGGATAAGCCCAAAGCTCGAACCAAACCGAAGCACTGATTTTCTGCACCAGCGACGCCATTTCCGATTATAAATACTCTGCTAATGCTTCGCATTTAATGGGACTTGGAGATCTGTGACTCGAATTCGGAAGGGTTTTTGGGCCCAGAATGTGCTTCTTTTTGGCCCAACAATTCCAGAAATGTGTAAACGCAGAGGTCCTAAAGAGTGTAGGTATATTAAGTGGTAGGTCGCGTTTTAGTTACTTATAAACATCAATTCTTCTTTATCTATATAAGTACTATGATTTTGCATAAAATTAACAGAAAAGGGTTGGATTTGGCTCTTGCGGGAAATGAGTATATATATATATATATATATATATAAAAGGACTAAAAAATTATTACAAAGATACGAGGACTATTAAAATAAGCTATATTGGTCTTTCATTATACTTTTCTAATATATCTTTGCTTGTTATCTTACTTTGAGTAAAATTTACCACTCACGGTTAAATCCACATGTTTCCACCTAAAATTCCCCGTGTGATACCATTTTTTCCAATTAAATGAGTAAAAATAAGATATTGTAGTTTTTTTAATTTTTTATGGATGAATTTGAGCAAGTTCTTTAATGATAAGAGCATGTTTGGGTCAAATTTAAATGGAGACATATTTGTTTTATTTTTCATAGTTAAGGGCTAAATTTGAACCAATTTATCGTGATAAAGCCATATTTATGATCAAATTAAAAACGGAGGGTAAAATTATTCTAATTCCGCATTTTTATTCTCTTTTTTTTTTTTGGAAAAGGGTCAAAGTGTCCCTAAATATATATGAAATTCACAACATTTGTCTTCCATTATAGTTTGGCTCAATCATGTCCATGTTGTTACTTGAATGGGCCAACAATGCCCTTATTTCACACAAAACTTAACAGGCAATTCACACAAATGCCCTTATTTCGGGTTGGTCTTTAATTTTTGTCCATCAAATTTAAAATATTTAATTTTTGTTTGTCGCCTAATACTTCGAGGTTGGGTTCGAACCTCTGCTCAGGCAAAAAATTTAAAAAAAATCGCAAGGCAGAGGTTGTGTAGCAAAATTAGGCCTATTCGGCAGAGGTTTGCCATGAGATAATTTTTATCCCAAATTAGGCGTTAAGGCAAACCTCTTCCTTAAAGGCGAACTTTTGTCAATATATGCCCAATTTTGCTACAAACCTCTATCTTGCGTTTTTTTTTATAAATTTTTACAATCCATTAATTTTTAGGCGAATGACAAAAAATAAAATTTTCAAATTTAAGAAGTAAAAATTAAAAACAAGTTCCTTTGAAGGTCATGGTGCAAAAAAAAAGAAACTTAACAAGAGACTAAGAATGACATATTTGAATCTATATGCACACATCAAGGGCTTAATCCAATTTAAATCCTAACAATAATTATGCAACAATTCGTGAAGTTGTATTTTAAGCAGTTTTGATTAAATTGTAATAAAAAAATTCACCAATTTAAAGCATCACATAGGCACATTATGATCCATTTTTAAGCATATTAACATATCATTTATACGATTTAAATTAGAAGTTCTAAATAAAGTACTCATCTTTACATTTTACCCTTCTTGCTCTATTTTGTATATGGAGGTGGGGTTAAAGGGTTCAAGAGGCTATTATTTTTGTCTTCGTGATTTGTTCTCGTGTATTTAGACATATTTTAGATTTGAGTTTAATTTTGTTTCCTTTTTTTTTCGATCTGGGTTTAGATCTGGCAACTCCATTTTTCTCTTTGGACTATCTTGAATTAATGGGTTCTAAACATCATTTATGTGGTTTTTAGAAAGTTTGAAAGTTTAAAATGGGTTACTTTATTTGATGAAAATTTTGAGAAATTAATGTCGATGTTGTCTTCGAATTTTCGTGGGGAATCTTTAGCTCAAGTTATAACAAATTTTTGGAAGAGTTTCTCTTGAAATTTTAGATTAAAATCGTGGTTGGAACAAGAACACACATGAAGATGGTGAAGGACACCAAGAGACATGATTTCCGAGTTTTTCGTTAGTAAATGCAATTTTTTTGTATGTTAATAACATGTACGGTTTAGAAAATAGATTTTTCTTTTCTTTTTGAAATATTAGTTTTTACTCAAAATTTATTTTTATATTATTATGGGATCAAATCGCACATGTCCTAATTTAATTAGTCATTTTGCCACGCCATAAGCGAGTGTATTACACACATTCATATTTGGCTTATTGTAAGAAAAGTGTCTAAATGGAACAGTAAATCCTATCACAAACGTTTAAATAGAACAATATTTACTTGAAGTGTCTAAGTGAAAGATGTTGACAAACACAAGTTTTTTCGGACGGGCTTTATATCTGTTTAGGTAAAATAGAATCAAACCCAATTAGATTCGCCATCTTTTTGTTTGCAAGAAAATGCGGGTTTGCCCCAAGTTCTGGTCATCAATATACTTGGTACACAGAACAAAACGAATAAAACAAGAATTTTATGTTGCAGTAATATAACTTCTAAACGAATTCATATTACCTAAGCCGAAATAAATTGTAATCTACATTTTTTTTCTGCGAAATATACAATTCCCAAGACAGTGAAAGTTTCAGAAAAGTGAAAACACAAGAAAATAATGTAAGAAAATAGACTTCATCCAGCATTCAGGGTGTAGATACAATTAAATTTACCTTCACATTAGTTTCTTTGAACTATCTGAGTTTTTCAGTATTAGACCAACAACATACAACTTTTGAGGTTTTAGCATGATTTGCCAGGCAATTTGAAGATCGTGATTTGGACATTTCTGAAGTTATAACATTACAGACTCCCATGATTTGATGGATTACTTCAAAAAGATTACATGGTTTCTCTGTCGTTCTGTCTTGTCCAATCCATCAACTCCTTCAACTATTGAGCAGTCACGGGGTAGAAGATTTACCACTTTACATCAAGAGAGGTTGTTTCCTTTCCATGCACCGAAATTAATAGATTGAAGGGAAATGTTACCGAGAAGTAGTTCCTTCAGATGATGTTTACACAACCCAAGTCGCCTTCTACGTAAACTGAGATATGTAAGATTGAAATAATCTCTCTTGAGAAGTCTTTTCATTAATTCACAATATATATAGTTGTACAAAAGTTACAAAATATATTGTGAATATTTTGAGAATATTCGCTAATATGATAGATATAACTAGAAAAATCAGTCTTCCAACCAGGGAATCTTTGTCTTTCCATCACGTAAAGAGTGTATACACGAGGAGCTGCAGCTGAGCATCCTATAACTAAGCAATTGCAAGGACGTGACTGACTCGCCATTCTTGCTAAAGAGAATAAACACATTCCACTGTATGTTATTCCATACATTAAGGCATCATTATCAACAGCTTCGGAATTTGTTGCTTCATTGGTTATTATCTCAAGCTCATTATCTTCAGTTGTAGGAATTCTGCGTAATTCAAAATCAAATTTCTTCTCTATCTCAGTCTCATTTATCCTATACTTAATTGCCAAAGTTCTGATGCAAGACAACCTTACTTGATTGCAAATAATGAGCTTTACCTCATTAAAGTTATCACACTGTACCATCCATCTCGGCCATCGGCGAATTAAACTCAATATACCGATCAACAATTTCATTATCATCCCAAAAAACTAGAAGATGACATGGGCGGGGATATCCTTCGGAGTTTGTCAATCCATATCGAAAAAGTTGCTTCTTTATGACGCTGACTGGAGCTATGATCTGCGTTACTAATGATGAAGAGTTTGAGTTTGGCGACGATGCAAGAGTCGAAGTCTGTCTCGGAAGATATATATTCCTGAACACGCTTCTGGAACTCATAGTACGAATCTCTTAGATCTTGAGGCAGAGCTAGTTAAACAATATGCTTAGATAAGATAACATCCTCGTTCATTTCGTATTTAACATTTTTATTTTGCATCCAAACTTTTAGTAAGACTTTGTACCAATGATCCGTTTCTATCCCATCTTTTCTTAAACACGAAATTTGGCTCAAAAGGGAGCTACCATCAGAGAGATGCTTAATCTCTGATTCTTTTACCTTCTTCAGCCCATGACCCAGTCATTTCTTGCTGTCCCACGAGTGCTCTTTCTGCGAAGCAAATAATTTTACCTTTTTCCTTCAATTTGTGAACAGCCGGATTCTCTTTAAGGTTTCTTTTAACCACATTGCCCAGAAAACGAATTCCTGTAGGTCCATCACATGGAAAAACATCTATTTCATTTTCAAATTCTAAATGAAGAGAATTCTTAAAGTAATTTTCAGTTTCAGACTTGATAACAACAGCCACGTCTTTGGGACCAGCGATGGCAATAAAAATCTCATCCATGAAGCGGCAACAATGTACTCTAATTTCATGGCATTCTTGAGAACCATTACTGGATATCTGTCTCCTGAACCAACTACGTAGCACAGAGTTCTTCAGCACTTGATCCTTTATCAATAGCTTCATATCTCATTGACAGAAGGCCTGTACATTAAAATTGGAGATAATGTTCCTTGTTGTGGGAGACCATGTCCTTTTGGAAAAACCCCAAATTCTAAGTTCAATACCCCCACAGTCAAACATACTGCATATTATGGCGTATAGGAAAGGATCATCTATCTTGTCTTCCATAATTGAAATGAGCTTAGCTATGATCTGATTGTCGAGCTTGGGATTAATTATCTCCTTGCGAAGAGCAGATAAATGGCTCCTTCCACAGCGGCAACCATGTGAAGTGAGGTCGGTAGACAACTTCTAATACTATTCTGATTAACATTTGGAAAGACAAGGACTTCTTTCTTTCGAGATCGAATATGTGCACTTCCAACTTCTTATTCTTGACCAGTGACAATAGCACTTATAAGCCAAAAGATGAGGTGGACCACAAGGTTATTTACTTTTCGTTGTGGGGCTTGATTAATTGTTGTTTATTGTTTAAACTGAATCGTTTCGGTTGATTGAATCTAATTTTTCTTTTTCTATCTCGAAGTAAAATTTATTTCCGTGGGATACAACAACATACCCATTGAACGCGGGACAAATTTTTGTTTTGTGGGATATGGCTTTTAATATTCCATCCTCTCCAGATCCAATGTAATTTTACAAGTGGGGCTCAGAAAGAGTAGAGTGTATGCATACTTTATTCTTAACTCGAGAGGTAGATAGACTATTTTTCATAGACCATCTGCTCAGGTAAAAGCACATCAAAAAAGTTCGAAAAAAGAAAATAATTGGAGAGCATAAACCACGACACAACACTAAAGTAAGCATATCAGGAGCGTTCTTACAAAGTAACAGTAACTACAACAAAATAATATGACAGTAGAAGAGCAAGAAACATACAAAAATAACAGAAAATGAAAAATAAGAAACTTCAAGAATACTAATGCGACTACTAGTATGTACGGATAAGCGATAAAATACTCAACTACCTAGTTAACATTCTATCATAATTTGTGGGTAGAATAAAGATTCGTCTATTTGCATCGAGTTTTCAAAGGGCTCATTCAAAGCGTAGTCGAACTATTACTCAACAGAAAATAAGAGCTATAGTTCGACTCATCGGGATAGAAATAGGAAAACGAGAGATACTTCTCATTTGTGGATCACTTGGATAAACACAGTAAGTCGTGAAAGGTAGTAAACCTTGGATTTATTTACTTCGCCTAAAAGGAGAGAAATTTGTATTATTAATTTTCGTATGAGATTTAAGTATGACGAAAATAATATGGGTAAAATTAACCTTTATCCTCGTATAATATATAGTGATTTCTTCATTTGAAGATAAGCTATATAACAATATAATTGTAGGAATGGAAATACATAAGTTTAATAGTTTATTTTATATTTGGTACAATGATCACATGAGTTGAGGTTAAATGAAAAATAATTACTTGAATATTTATATAGCCAATTTCAATTTAATTAAGACCGAGATATATTGTTATTATTGTTTTACTCATTTACGAAAATTGAATATACAAGATATCGTTTAGAAATATATTTTATCTTTTTAAATTATAGAAAATAATACATGGATAAAATAATATAGCATCAATTGCTAATTGCACATATTTCAAAATAAAAATTAACTATTGGATAAAGCAATACTAAATCTAATTATTTTATCCAATTAAAAAAACGAGTGCTGAGAGTATGAGTAATTTTTACTATTTCATTATAGTGATGAATTTGGAGTTATGGTTATGTGATGAATTGTCTCCCCACGTCTCCGGATAAACCCTTTATGTGATGATAATAATCCCCCCCCTTTTTTTTTCTCTTCCCAAACACTTTTGACTACTTTTTTTTTTAAAGCTAAGCTGATGTCGTTGAAGCTCCAGCATCAGAATCTTCATTCCTCTAGGTATTTTATAGCTATCATGTGCTAATAATCGCTGAATCATTAATTCATGACTGATTTCTTCATTTGTCGATGACTCAATAGCTCGAATATTAACCGGATGGTCAATTTTACTAAAGGATTCACTTGAATTTATATCTGAAAAATTGTAGTGTTTAAACAAATGGAAAAGCTGGAACTATAAATTATTTACTAGGATTTTGATAATCTTCGTGTGTGTATGGGGACGCACACCTTACCCATGCCTTTGTGAGTTAGAGAGGCTGTTTCTGAAACACCGAAACACCCTTGGCTCAAAAGTAAAGTAGCCCATGCGGGATTCTAAGATTTAGTAGGATTTTGATGCTAATCCTAAATTGTCATGAAGATTGTCTCCTACAAGGTGCTCCGTACTGCCAGAAATTTTGCTTGTAGTTATGAACCAAATTCCTCAAGTTTACTTCCTGCCTTGTGGTAAGGTTGGATGATGACCAAGATTGACAATTTGTACTGATGTTGCTAGTCACCTGATAGGAGAGGGGCTAGTTTCTAAGCGTCTTCGTGGGTGATTATTATGGAAGGGGTTTGTTGTAAAGCAGGAGTCTGTTAATAAACTTGTTTCTGCTGCATATACTTTTCTTTATATCCGTGTAGTCCGAGATTGAAAATAATCTGTCTCATTTAGTTACAAGGAAAACTTGGTTCTGTTACTTATCTACTCCAGTTATGAGCTAATAACGAGTTTAGGAATAAACAAAAATTGTTTTGTTACAGTCTGCTAATAAGTGCCACACTTAGGCTTTGGTTCAATAACAAAGGTAGTACAAATGGGTAATATGTGCTCGACGCATATCACAGGTTTGAATCCTGACTGGTGAACCAAGTTTGTTATTTAAGTGGAGCAGGGTAGAGGGCCGTATGCATTACGCCACGAGTTTCAAAGTTGGGAAAGTGGATTTCTCTGTTATCAAGAAAATGAAAGAAGCCTTATTAAAAAAAGAAGAAAGAAAAGAAAGTCAACCAGGAAGCACCGCGCGAACTTGGATTGTTTTTCACTTCACCCGCAAACCTTCCTATCTGCTATTCCTAATTTGGATCGTGGCTAGTATTTACTAGCAACTTGTGGCATTTCCCTGCATTAATGTTTCCTGAAATAGTAATCTTGAAATTGTGACATCTTGAGTGACAGGATTAATTTTGAAGTTTCAGCCATTTATCCTGAATGACATCTTGACTTGTAATGCCCTGACATTGACAAAGAGATCTGATGATTAATACATTGATCTGAAAGTTGAAGATTCATACTCTGATCTGAAAGACTGTGTCGTTGATAGATATAGAGGATTACTGATCACTGATTTAGTAAATGTTTAGCAGAAAAGTTCTCGTAGTTATTCATTCTTGTACTACTTAAATTGGAGTTCCACAATATCTTAGATCCATTTGATCTTTCATTATTTATTCTTACATTAACTTTTGACTGATTGTGTTTCTTTTATTTCAGTTCTTCCAGTCCATGGCCTTCAGTTAAAGCAGTGAGAAACTATTATTTCAGCAGGAAAGTAGTAGGCTTGGATCACCTGATATACAATCAATGCAATACAAGGAGGAGATGCCACACAAAACTTTATTTGTTACCGGGTGGAAATCGTGATCTTATCTGCACATCACCTGATTCTATGAAACATAGGATTAATCCTCGAACATCGAGGATATTACACCTATTGCCTTTTGCTTCTGCCGAGGATGGGGTGTCAGTTAATGGCAGTCCCAGACCAACTACTAGCAGTGATATGGAGGAAATGAGACTAAAACTAGATCTATCTGTGCAAGGTGAAGAGAACGGTTCTGGACTTGTCCAATCACTGCATGATGCTGCAAGAGTAATTGAGTTGGGAATTAGACAACAAGGCTCATTATCCAGGGTATCCTGGTTTTCAACTGCCTGGTTGGGCGGTGATAGAACTGGTTGGATCAAGGTGCTATCTTATCAGGTTGGTAACTTTTATACTCATCATTTTTCTACTGCTTGCTCCACATGTTTTCTTAGTGTTTAGATGCATAGGGTGATGTGATAGCAGTACTTGAAGCATTGATATAAATGCACAAGAAGTAAATATTCCTCATGTCATCTTTAGGTTTCGTGTTAAATGTGTGGAAAAATCAAGAAGTCATAGTTGTAGATCTACGCAAGTTTGGATATGCATTGCTAGCTTTCCAAGAGCTTTAGAAAAGAATTAGCGGTGAATATTATGCTTGCCATTTTTAGATCTTTTCTTTTCTGAAAGTGAAGAACAACTCCATTCTACTAATATGTCATAGTGCTCTTCCATTACAAACTTGAAAAACAGATATTTTAATGGTGAAAATCACTAATAGACATTTAAAAAAAAAATACTTACCATGCAGCTTTGGTTTCTGGGCTGTTGAATGTTTATAGTTCTGTTCATTACCAGTAGTTTTATGTTGAGATTTCATTTTTGCAGTGTATGATGTTAATTTTTGATGTGGTGGCGTTCATTGTGACTTTTTTCCAGGCATCTGTATATTCTTTACTGCAAGCAGCAAATGAGATTTCATCTCGAGGAGATGAAAGAGATAATGATATCAACGTTTTCACGCAGAGGAGGTAATTCATTTCTCTCTTTAATGGAATAGGTAAAAGCTGTGTACCAAGATGCATAGTTGATGATTTTGACTACATATAGAGCATATGATGTATTTGGTGTGTTGGAAAATAGTTTCCCAATTTTTCTTTATTTGGTCACTTAAATTGTGACAAATGTCTTTTACAAGTTAAGTATTTTCCAACAAAAGAAGGAAAATGACTTCTGTCACGTCTGGACGGAAGTCTTTTTCCTTTACAATATCTGAACTTTCACTTTATCACTTGTTTCAATCAACATTTATGCATTGTTCTCAGCCTTTAATAATCAAAGCTATCAATAGTACACTGTCTATTATCCTATGTAACTTACTTTTATATCCAACCAATTATTAGAAATGATCCAGAAAATTACTTTCTAAGGTATAGCATTTTCTATGGAAAACATTTTTGATGAAAAACATTTTCCTCCATAGAAGTCGCCCCCTTTTTTCTGATTTGCTTGCAAGGTAGAAGCATTAACATGCGTTGTTGGAACTCTAGACAATGCTAACAAATTTAATTTACATGAAAGTTAACTCTATCCTAAAAACATTGTCATACTTCTTCATTTTAATTTTCTGAAAATGTGTTCATTTTCAGTAATTGTAACCCTTTTCCTGTAAGTATTTCATACATAATAAATATTCTCCCCATATGTGTTATAATGACGGTGTTTGATTGGGAGCATGGAGTTTAAGAAAGTACCATTAGAATCTTGTGGTTTTCAATGTGTCATATCATTTCTATAAGAGCATATCATTAAAGGTAAAGTAGGAATGTTAAAGTTAAAAATTCAGATATAGAAAGGAGCCAGGCTTTTTGGAGCGGAGCAAAACAGATTATCATGTAAAATAAAACTTAGTAATATACTACTTCAAAAGCTATTCCTTTTAGAAATGTTTATTTTAAATAAAACAACATGTAGCTCCATCGTCAGACTTGTCTTTGAACAACAACAACAACATACCCAGTGTAATCCCACAAGTGGGGTCTGGGGAGGGTAGGATGTATGCAAACCTTACCTCTACCTTTACAGGATAGAGCGGCTGTTTCCGATAGACCCTCGACTCACAGACTTGTCTTTGAAGTACTATAAAATTTAACTCTGCTCATAAAACCTCCATGTGTGGTCAGCCTATGAGAATGAGGATAGCTTGAAGCAGTCTTGATTTTGTAACGAGTTGGAAGATGTAATGAAGAATAATTTGTAGAGTAGAATAGAACAGAATTTGGGTGGACTGATCTGATATATTTTTTCTTTTAAAAGAATAAGTGGAGATGAGTAGAGGGGCAGGCTCAATAACCACCGCTTTTTGAGGTTAACCCTCGGGGTTTTCTCGGTTGTAAAAAGAAAATAAAATAAATTGGGTGGACTGAATGCAGGAAGGCTAAAATTCTGGAAGAAATCAATAAGCTGAACATAATTTTAGGCTCCAGAGTTACAACATAGGTGGAAGCTGAATTGAGAATGACCTTCTGAATAGACCTGGAAGAGTAGGCTAAGGCTAAAGAAGCATCATGGAAGGCAAAAATCTAGACGCCTTTAGCTTATTGAGAAGATAGGATCATGCATTCATTTCCAAAAAAAACAGAAAATACAGACCAAAGATATAGCATCACTGATACATTAATAGTGAATGGAAATTATTTGAGGACTTTGGGGAGATAAACTATGAGATTCTCAGATTTAGCAATTTCTTGGTTTTCACAGCAGAATAGTGACTGGTCACAAAGATCCTTTTTCTAGAGGTACAGGTTGAAACTATTATGAAAACGGCTCCTAATAAAGGCTCGCGACCAGGTTAATTTATAGTGACCTCCTTCCAGAATGTTAAGCCACTGTAAGAAGATCTTCTCTCTCAATCATTTTCATCGAGATCGGCACCTTTACAAAAAGTGCAATGCTTCTTTTATTGCTGTGAGAATAAGAATAGGATTTCATATATAGTATCCTATTAGGAAAATGATTGTAATGTAGAATAGGAATAGGATTTCATATATAGTATCCTATTAGGAAAATGATTGTAATGGAGGTGTCTATAAATAGAGCTCAATGTAATCATGTAGATACAACAATTCAATAATATATTTTCTCTCATATTTTCTCACATAGTATCAGAGCTTCTACGATCTTGGTAGAGAATCAAAGAGCTTTCGGCATTTGCTAGCAGCGACACTAGCCAATGTGTGTCGCTCGTCTGGCCAAAGATAATGGTAGAGTGAAGATTGTAGAGAACTTTCAGATATTTATAAATAAAATATTCTCTATAAAAAGTAGGCGTGAACAGTGCCACGTGAACAATTACCATCATTGTTTTACCGTCAACATCGGAAACTAGGGTTACGGCGAATCCACGTTGTCTCGGATTCCGATCATCGAAACTAGGGTTACGGCGAATCCACGTTGTCTCGGAGCATTCTTTTAAGAATTGTTTTTACCGTCAACATCGCGCAGAGATTTCGAGCTGATCCATGCCACTTTCTTTGAGGTTCGACAATTTTTCTGGCATAATTTCTTTTCCCGTAGTGTCGTGCCATCATTTTGATCCTACAACTTGGTTTGGGAAATTCAACACAGTAATTCAGGAGTTTGGCATGACTCGTACTAAAGATCTCAACAGAAGTAATTTTTAGCTATTGAGGTTGCTCAATCTAGATCGGTATACTCTCCGGTGATACAACAACAATAACAACATACCCAGTGAAGTCCCACAACGTAGGGTCTGAGGAGGGTAGATGTACGCATACCTTATCTCTACCTTGGTAGGTAGAGAGACTGTTTTCGAAAGACCCTTCGGCTTAAGACAAAACATAAGCACAAGCAAAACAAGAGAAATTAAACTTGTTTTGAGAAATTAAACTTGCAAGGATGTGCTTAGCAATTTTAAGAAAATACTTATAAAATTACATTCCAGGTTATGAATATATTTAATAAAAAACGGATCCACGGGTCGGATCTGGACCGGATACGGATCTCAAATACAAGATCCAGATCCGATCTGTCAGAAACAGATATGTGTCCGATCCGGATCCGTCGGGTTCAAATTTTGAAGATCCATATCCTATAAAACGGATCTGGATCCACCGGATCCGGACCGGGTCCAGGATCCAGTGCCATCTCTACTTTTGATACCATCATTTTCATATTGCTTTTATTTTCTTAATCAGGTCTTACTGTTTTTCTCTTGTTTTTTTCTTGGGTGCAAGTGCACATCTTGAGCGAGGGTTTCTCGGAAAAAACCACTCTACTCAGCCTAAACCCTTTAGACTCCAGGGTCCATCTCCAATCTACCCTCCCCAAACCCCACGATGTGGGATTCCACTGGGCAAGTTGTTGTAGTTGTTTTTTATCCTATCAGGAAAAAGATTGTAAAAGATTGTAATGTAGAATAGGAATATGATTTCGTATATAGTATCCTATTCGGAAAAGGATTGTAATGGAGTGTCTGTAAATAGAGCTCAATGTAATCATGTAGATACAACAATTCAATAATTGATTTTCTCCCATATTTTCTCACAATTGCTTTAGTTATAGGGTGGTGGTTAGACCGACTATGTTGTATGGGGCGGAGTGTTGACCAGTCAAGACTTCGCACATCTAAAAGATGAAAGTTGCGGAGATGAGGATGCTGAGATGGATGCGTGGGCATACAAGGAGGGATATGATTAGAAATGATGATATTTAGGACAAAGTGGGAGTGAACTTGATGGAGGATAAGATGTGGAAAGCTATATTGAGATGGTTTGGGAATGTGCAGAGGTGAGACACAAATGTCCTAGTGCGGAGGTGTGAGAGGTTGGCTATGGACGGGTTCATGAGGGGTAGAGGTAGGCCGAAGAAGTATTGAGGAGAGGTGATTAGACGGGATATGATGCATGTGCAACTTACTGAAGACATGACCTTAGATAGAGAGTTGTGGAGGACATAGATTAGGGTAGAAAAGTAGTAGACAGTTGAGCGTACTCCTACTTACGCTTACATCCTGATAGTTGTAGTGTTATTATTGTAGCCCTATGTAGCCTATCATACTAGTAGGCACAATATTGTTTTGTAGTCCAATGTCCTTTGATTTCTGCCGCCGTATGTTCTTTCGTGTACTGCGTTTATCTTATTTACCTGCATTAATTACTGCTTCTTTTTCAGAATGCTTTATCATGGCTTATTCGCTTTTGTTACTCTCATTGTCACTGATTTAAATTTCTTGTCCGGTTTGACCGTTTCTCTTGCTTTGCTTGTGCTTATGCTTTGTCTTGAGCCGAGAGTCTTTCGGAAATAACCTCTCTACTTACCAAGGTAGAGGTAAGGTCTGCGTACACTTTATCCTCCTCAGACCCTACGTTGTGGGACTTCACTGGGTATGTTGTTGTTGTTGTATGAAGGAGGATGCAGCAAAAGTAGAAGATTCTACACCTATGAACTTGAAGGAAATCTTTTTTTGATCAATCGCCTGAACCTGCCTTTCTTTCTTTGCCAGGAGGGGTGGCCCAATCACTAATAGATCTCTCAACAAGTTAGGATATGTAGGCCGACTTGTATTGGCAAGCCAATTTTGATAGCCAAAACGCGTTTGTGTTGGGGACAAATAAAGCAATGTTGCTGTCTGTCACGACCCAAACTTAGTAGGTCGTGGCTGGCACCTAGTGAGCACCTACCCACCAAGCGGGCCGACATTCGTGACAAGCAAACATGTTCCATGCACAATCATAATTTAATAAGTAAAAGTTGTCCATATCATAGTAGCGGAACAATACTTTAAATGATCAGTTTCTTCGCTAGTCATGTCAAACTCTTGAATAACTATGCCAAATTTACTAAACCGTGTTTAGTAGACTGATGATAGTGTGATCAACATAACTGACACACAACAACAACAACAACATCATACCAGTGTAATTCCATAAGTGGGGTCTGGGAAAGGTAGGATGTACACAAACCTTACCCCCTATTTGTGGGGTAGAGAGGCTGTTTTCTCTGCATAATGACACATAGCTAAAACAGGCTACAAAGAAAAAGTAGCAAGATAAACACATCTAATGAAGCAACATACAACAATAGAAACTAAGTAAAAGATACTACGCAAGTACGAAATAGTAATACTACTAATAAGGAGAAAAGAAGGCTAGCCCATGTCTCTCCCACATAAAGGTGCGACAACACTCGAAGACCTACTAACCTTCTACCCTAATCCTCGACCTCTAACCTTCCTACTAGTGTGATGTCCTCAGTAAGTTAGATGTGTGCCATGTCTTGCCGAATCACCTCCCCCAGTTCTTCTTCGGCCTATCTCTACCTCTCATAACACCCACTATAGACAATCTCTCACACCTCCTCCACTGGTGCATCCACACACATGCTCTTCACATGCCCAAACTATCTCAACATCACTTTACTCATCTTGTCCTCCACAGAGGCCACTCCCACCTTACCCCGTATAGCTTCGTTTCTAATCATATCTCTCCTAGTATGACCACACATCTATCTGAGCATTCGCATCTCCACAACCTTCATCTTCTGAACATGCGCTAATGTAGGTCGAACCACCACTCTGTAGAACTTACCTTTAAGCCTTGGTGACACATTCTTATCACACAAGACCCCAACATCGATCCTCCATTTCATCTGCCCTCTCCAACCTAGTCATGCTTAACCTAAAACCTCTAGACTCTAGGGCATGTCTCTAAACTTCCGGCATATCGTTAACTCCCCGGCGCGCCTCGTCAATCAATACCATGTCATTTGTGAATAACATACATCATGACACCTTCCCCTAGATATGCCACGTTAATTCATCCATCACTAACAGAAACAAAAACGGGCTAAGGTCGAATCCGGTGCTATGTGTTTTGAGTCTCCTCCCACTGTTCTTACCCGGATCTTGACTCCATTGTACATGTCCTTAATTGTCCTAATGTAAATCACAGGAACACTTCTAGACTCCAAACATCTCCACAAAACCTCTCTATGGACTTTGTCGTATGCTTTTTTAGGTCAATTAACACTATATGTAAGTCTCTCTTCCTATCCCTGTATTGCTCTATCAGTCTCCTTACAAGGTAATTGGCTTCTGTAGTTGACCGTCCCGACATGAATCTAAATTGGTTCTCCGATATGACCACATCCCGCCTAATCCTCATCTCTACTACCCTCTCCCAAATTTTCATAGTGTGGCTTACTAGCTTATACCCCCTACAATTATTGCAATTTTGGATATCACCCTTGTTCTAATACAACAAAATCATTGTACTCCACCTTCATTCTTACGACATTCTAGCCGTCCTAAAAATTACATTAAACAACCTAGTCATCCACTTCATACCTACTTTGCCGGCGTTCTTCTAAACTCCACCGGGATCTGGTCTGTCCCGATTGCTCTTGCCCTTCTCATCTTAGGAATCACCCTCTCAACCTCCACAAACTTTATGCACCTACGATACCCAAAATTTCTACGACTCTCAGAGTGCTCTTACTCTCCGAGCTCAATATCCTTGTGCCCCTCTTCATTCAAGAGCTCATGGAAATAAGTGTGCCATCTCCTTCGGCTTCTAATGTGTGCCTCTTCTACCAGAACTTCGCCATTCTCGTCCTTGGTACACTTCTAGCTATCTCACCACCTAACAACATGGAAGTCTAGTCTATTTTCAATCTATTTAATGGTAGGATCTTGAATGAACATTTGCTGACTTCCACTTATAACGTTGATGGGAGTCATTCCTGCTACATAAGAACTCAGTTTTCTTTTTTGGATTTTGTTAGTTCCCTGTCTTTAGCTTAGTACAATAGGCAGTATACCTTTTTGGCTGTTTTACAGGTTCTTAGTCTAAGTTTGCTTTTTGTTTTGTTTGAAGCAGCTTCTTTTGCTCACCTGTAACCTTGCATCTTCTTGATGCTTTTCTAATGAAATTTGTACTTAATCAAAAAAAAAAAAAAAAAGAACTCAGTTTTCTTATATCAGTTGACTGGTGTTGGCATCTAGATCTACAATGCGCACACCTGTTCCAATCTTGACAAATAAATCGTCCTACCATAGGAGAGGGAATTCTAAATAATCTAATCTGGACATGTTTTATGTTTCTTCTCCTCAGGATGACAACCGTCCCTTGATCAAGTTTCTTTATCTATTCTATTGCAGAAGTGAATATTCAGTGCTATGGATTCTTGTTTTTCTTGTGCATCATCTAGAATTGGTCCCAGGATACGATGATTGTTGACATTTACCTACCACAATCATATGGATGAATGCTGTGTATTGCTGAATCGGGGTTCTGGTATATGTGAGTGAGTGCAAACAACAACAACATACCCAGTGAAATCCCACCAACGTGGGGTCTGGGGAGGGTAGAGTGTACGCAGACCTTACCTCTACCTTGGAAGGTAGAGCGGCTGTTTCCGAAAGACCCTTGGCTCAAGACATAGCATAGGAAAAAGCAAAGTAAAAGACACGATCAGACCCGGGCAAGAAATTTAAAGCAGTAGAAAATGATGGTAACAAAAGCATATGTGAGCGAGTGCATTTATCTGAAATTAGTTACATCGTAATGCATAATGCTTATAATAAGCTAGATAAACATGTAGGATGTTCTCCCATTGCCTTTTAGTTTGGAACTGCAAGTTCCTTTAAATATACCAGATATAAACTGTCCATGTCTGTGCCTTACAAAAGCTGAACATAATTTCCAATTTCTTTGTCTCTAATACAGACATCACTTGATTGACAACATTGACTTATCTTTTTCTTTTTCAATTTCCAGATGTTATGTATTGCTAATTTAATCACTCGTGGATTTTAGATTGGTGTGAAAATTAGAATTTGTATTTTGTGCATAGAAGCTTGAAATGTACTACAAACCCGTCCTTTTTTTAGACGATTCTGTCATCTAGGCACCATAGGAGGCTATTAATATTATAAACTTGCACTGATTGTGAACTTTTGTCCCCAAGGACAAGTAGACTCTGTTGTTTACATTTTTTCATTGCGTTGGTTCATCCTCTTCTATTTTTAGTTTGGTTGATGTGCAGGTATTCATTTCCCTCTCTACTGTCATTTTGATTTGGAACATATTGTTCTAATGTACTTTTTCCATTAATGAAGTTTATCAAGGCAATCTGCTCCTTTGGAGAGCGTGATTAGAGATAGTTTATCAGCCAAGCAACCTGAAGCTTATGATTGGTTTTGGTCTGAACAAATTCCAGCAGTGGTTACCACCTTTGTGAATTATTTTGAGAAGGATCAGCGATTTGCTTCTGTTACTGCAATGTATGTACTTACTGAAAGAACCATGAATGCGTTTATATTCTGGATAGCCATTTGTGTATCAATTCATTAAATATGTTCCTATCTGTTCAGGACCCGAAAGCAAACATCTTTATCTGCTGGAAATGCAAGTGATGTATCACTCCTTATGCTTGCACTCAGTTGCATTGCAGCGATTATGAAACTTGGAGCTGCAAAACTGTTGTGTACACAATTTTCATCTCTTATTCCAGACACACTTGGAAGATTGATGGACATGCTTGTCGAATTTATTCCTCTCCGACAGGCTTATCATTCTGTGAAGCCTATTGGTCTGCGCAGAGAATTTCTTGTCCATTTTGGTCCCAGAGCTACAGCATGTAGAGTACAAAATGATTCAGGAACTGAAGAGGTTATATTCTGGGTGAGTCTTGTCCAAAAGCAGCTTCAACGAGCTATAGATCGAGAGAGAATATGGTCCAGACTCACCACAAGTGAGAGTATTGAGGTTAGACTAAAGCTCTTCTATACAAAAGCAACTTGCAGCGCACAGAAACTTACTATTTCACTTGTGCTATTCACGAGTCACCTCTTTGGAAGAAATTCGAGTGTTCCATTGATTTAGAAGTCTAATGTTACTCGCTATAAGTTCTTTTTGTAGCTAGTACTGTTAAAGAAGGATGTAAAGTGATGCTAAAAATGGGTTGGCAAATTTTGAGTATGTCAATGTAATGCAATATGTTAGTGTGTCGTCCTTAAACACCTCATGCACAGTCATTTCACTTGTTGCTTCTTAAAATGTCCTGAGAAAAGGTGACAGATGCATAAACATTGTATGTGAACCTTATCTCGGGGAGGTGGCCCAAGTGGAGGAGTAATCAATATATTGTAGAAGGTATTGAGGCTAATATGAGTCTCCTATCAAGGATAAATTGATCGTGGTATAGTAAAGCAGTAAAGCTGTATGAGATGTAACAGTTTTGCTACACCTTTAGGTGAGGCCTTTGCCTTACACGTTTCCCACTTAAATATTTATTTTGTACATCGCACTCTGGTTTTTATATTTATTGCTGATACATCATAGGTTCTGGAAAAGGATCTGGCTATATTTGGTTTCTTTATTGCTTTGGGAAGAAGCACAAAGGCTTTTCTTTCTGAAAATGGTTTTGATACTCTTGACGAGCCGATTGAAGAATTAATTAGGTAACGTATTTTGTGTTCCTCGTTTATAGATCTTTAGCCTGTACTGATAGTACTCCCATTATATCCACTTTTTCGTTTTAAATTCTAAACAGGTATCTAATTGGGGGCAGCGTACTATATTATCCTCAACTTGCATCAATAAGCTCTTATCAACTGTACGTGGAGGTTAGCATTCTTGTGAAGAAATTGTCATTAGGACACTTATGTGGCACATTATGCTGAAATATCTTTACATGATAGGTTGTGTGTGAAGAGCTAGACTGGCTTCCTTTTTATCCAGGCATTACTGCTAATTCCATCCGCACTATTGGGCACAAAAGCAAACAAGAAGTTCCTCCAAATTTAGAAGCTATCCCACTAGTATTAGAAATGTGCTCTTACTGGATCCAGAGTTTCATCAAATACAGTAAATGGCTGGAGAGCCCTTCTCATGTCAAGGCAGCAAGATTTCTTTCAACTGGGTAAGGAAGCTGGAAAATATTCAATCAATTAAGTGAATATACAAGAATTAGTAAAATTTGTTAACATGAATGTTACAGGCATAACAAGCTCAAGAAGTGCAGGGAAGATCTAGGAATTAAGACGTAAGTTAAATGAGAAAATGTTGACTTTCCTACTCTTCCCCTTTTCATTCTGTCCTTTTTGTGCTTTCTGACTGTTATCATTATTTTCATCTATCTGTTAAGGCATGTGCTTTTTCTATTTACAGATATCGACTGATCTATACTTGATCCTAGTCATTGTGGAACTAATTATATCTCTCAGGAAACATACACAAACTTTGGACCACTGACATGTACTGCACTTTGTCCACCTTGTTGAAGACATAAAATAAATAAGTGTTCCTCTCTAACAACTTAATATTTTAGATGAAGCGATATACACCATTCAACATGGTATTAGAGCAGGCTAGGATTTGAACGTTGGTCTCTTAGGTTAGTATACGATTAATTGACCACTAAGCCACACCCTTGGTGCCATATTAGTGCATTAAATGATTGTATTTATTTTGACTCTGTTTTGTCAACTAAATTTCAACTGGCCTGAGTAAGCCCGACTTATTTACTGTTCTTAGCTTTTCTTTGTTCATAGTTATTGTTCGTTTGCTTATCATGATAGTCATTTCATTCCAATAGTTTACGGTACTTCGGTCAAATGCATTGGCAATACAAACACAATCACATGTGATATGGAAATCATGTTGATAACATTGCTAAAAAACGTGGACAGGACTCGCACGGGAGCTTATTCACAGATCAAGAAAGAAACAGATTCCTTTGATAAGGTATTACCTCTTACAAATGAAACATTTTCTGTTGCAGTTATCCTCATGCGATGTGCTAATCTTTAAGAGTACCACTCTATTTCCTTGGACGTAGAGGTGGAGCTTCAACCTTTTTTTATAAGGTAAACAATTTTATTGAATTGTGAAAATTCCCGTGTACAAGCAAGAACCTACAACAAAATACTGTTATTTTCAATGCCCAATCTCTTATATAACTAGTCACCTCATAGGTTCAACGAAAGCTAACTAAGAATAGGAGGTTATTCCTTAGCTATACAAAGTCATTTTTCTATTCCCTCAAAAGCTCTTTTATCTATCTCCTCCACAGAATCCACATGATGGCTAAAGGGCAACACCCCATGACCTACATATTCTCTTCCTTCGTCTAAAGGCCCATCTATGTACCACATCCTTCATTGACACAACATTGTCTGTTGCACACCAAACCATTTCAAGGCTACCCATCACAATCGTGTTGCCATCTTATTTTTATTTGAAAAGGTAAGGTAATATAATAAACCCAGCACTAAGAATGTGCTGTTGCTACTTTACATTATTAGCAGAGGCCCAAAAAAGCAAAAGTAAGTCCCAAAAACTAATCCTGTAGTGATTCTAGCACATGAAGATTCAGCCTTATTTACATGTTCCAATCTACAATCATATAGCCATCTTACAATGCAATAAGAGGTGATCAACATCTTTCTCTGAACGTTTGCACCTGCAATGTAATACTACTCTTCATCAAATTTTCAACTGTCGAAATTTCCCACCTCACTGCCAACCAAGCGAAGAAGCTGTTAATATGCTTGTATTAAATGACGGCCTATAAGTCCAATATCCTGCCCACTACTTTCCAGGACCTCAATGGAGAAGTAACATGTGTGCTAGTGGCTAATCAATTCCTGCTCTTGGTTATCTCTTCCTAATATTTCCAAGTTATAGCAAAAAATTGATCTCAAATATTTAACTGTATGGTTGAATTGTGAGACCACTTCCTTGAAGTTTATACTTTTAGTGAATAGATACCGTTCTTGATTTATAGTTGTTCTTAACACACCCCCTTAAAGTGAGGGTCGAGATTTTTTCCCCCATAGACCAAGCATGTAAAATTGTTTGATGTCAAATGGTAGTGAGACTCGAATTTAGGATCTCTGTCTTCTTTGACACTTTTAATGTGTTGCCTCTCCACCAAAAAAAAATCAAGCCCTTAGAAAGGAAACATCATAATTTATTTGTATTTGTCCACAATAATTGCAAAAAGCAAAATGAAAAAACAAACTAAATAGAACACAAAAGGATTGTCCCAACCTCTTGATTGTTCAAAATTGGTATTACTCTTGATTAGGAGGATAAAGTAGTTCAGACTTTCGTTGGTACTTGTTACTTGTTGAATTTAGATAATTTTCTTTATAATTAGAAGCCACAAGCCTTTATGTGTGAAAGAGAAGGAAGGGAGCGAGACCTTGCTCTTCAATTGGTTTCCCCAGGCTTTATTACTCAAATGAAGTTTTTTTGCTCTAACTTCTCTTTACTTGGTTTATCCTCTCGGTGTTCTCTTGCTACCGAACAAAAGTAATCATGCAGCTTTTTTCATTTCCTCTTCTTTTTTGTTTTATAAATAATGCGCAGACAGCCTTCCGCTTGTGATTTATAAGATGTAAAAGGTAATTAGCTTCTTTCAATGATCACATTTTTATATCAATTACTATTCTGGCATAAAACATGACTTCTTATCGAAGTGCTTCATGTGATTTCAACGGCCCATTGTAAGCTGCCTCTTTCCTCTATCTGAAGGATTAAATTATGGATCTGAAGATACAGTTTTTGGGCATTTCATTTTAGGCACTGGAGAGTGTTGAAGAGGCTCTGGTAAGGCTAGAGGTATTGCTCCAGGAGCTGCATATGTCAAGCGCTAGTTCACAGAAGGAGCACTTGAAAGCGGCCTGTTCTGAACTTGAAAGGATACGAAGACTTAAAAAAGAGGCTGAATTTCTCGAGGTTTCGTTTAGAACAAAGGCAGCTTTCCTACAGCAGGTATCTTTCTCCAGTTAATTTCAAAACGAAGAAAGTTGTCCTGCTCAGTCCTGACATTTTAATTAGATTCAACCACTGGCAATCCATATAATCATCTTCATGTTTCTCGGCTTGCATGTGTAACACAATTAAACCAACTTTTGCATCTTTTCGAGTCTTTTGGCCAAATAATGTGCCATGGTGAACAAAACTCTGCATTCTTTTTATTTAAAAAATCTAAAAATCTGAACTGGGATTAGTTGTTTCTTGTTCTGATGTATGTATGAACTAGGGGGATGATGCTACTATATCTACACCATCAAGCAGTGACGAACAACAGTTCTCTAATCAGAAGGACAACAAGGACGGTCGAAATAGGAGTGGGAACAACAGGTATTCGACACCTCTTTGTCTCTTTTTGGGCTGTGAAGAGAAAAGGCCAAATATGCCCCTTAGTATCAATGTTATGCGTCGTTGTTCTGCAAATTATCCCCCACACAACAACAACATAGCCAGTGTAATCCCACAAGTGGGGTTTGGGGAGGATAGGATGTACGCAGACCTTACCTCTACCTTTTGCGGGGTAGAGAGGCTGTTTCCGATAGACCCTCGGCTCAAAAGAAACGTAATCAGTGCAAGATTGCATGAAAAATTAGACAACAAAATATCAAGATACAAAACAAATGGTGCAACATAGTAATACACACTTAAAGATAATGATCGACGCGATACCAAAACAATACAACTAAGAAAAGGAGAAGAGGAGATGGAAAGGCTAGCCCCCCATCTCTCTCACACAACGCGACCAAACTCAAATACCTACTACCCTTCTATCCTAATTCTCGACCTCCAAAAAATTACCCCACACATATAATTTTAATATTGTGGATTCTTTATGCTAGGATACAGGGCTTATGGAGCTTCGTAGGACGCCGGCCTAGCAAATCATCAGATCAAGCATCATCAACAGCTAATGATATTGTATACCTTTGAACTGTCTCTATTCTTACCTTTTACCATAGTATCTTTTGGGCTTCTTTTTTAAGTTGGGCATATATGTTTGCAATTATTTGTTTTCAGTAATATTTCTGATCCTAAATTCGTTAGCTTCTTTCATTGGGAAGTTGTTGATTCATTTATGATAAAAGCCTTTTGGGTCTCAAGCTATTGGGAGTTTAATACTACTTCACTACCAAATATGTTGAACAGGAGCTACCATTGCTGCATTTCTCTTCTCTTAGTTTTTCCTTCTAGCTCGCAAAAGTTTCCTCTATGCATCCCATTGTACGTTCCTGAGCTGTTGAATAGTTTGTATGATATAGTTTTCCAGGGTTTTTTGATAAAGAACAAAAAAATGGTGAATAGTTCTATGATATAGTTTTCCAGGCATTTCCAGGGTTTTATCCTTTAAAAGACTATTATACAGCTTCTCCCCATATGTGGATTTGGACCTGAAGAGTATTAACATAAAAAGGTTGTACAAGTCATGTCAGTGGCATCAGCAGGAAATACAACTAAGGACACTATATCAAATAATTCTGTGAATTGGGCGAGAATTGAAGTATCAGCCACATCCCCTCTCTGAGGGAAAGAGATTTAAGTATCTCTAAGAACATCCTATCACTTGCTTTAATTTCTTGTTAGCCGGGTGCACTTTCTGCCAGAAGATAATTTCTTGTCAATATTTCAAACCATGCGAGGGGAGAAGATTATTCTATCAAATGTCTTCCATCTACATATAGGCGGAAAGACAAAGTAAAAGCTTCTATAACAGAGATACACTGTGTGATCCTCTTCTTTTATGTGAAGTGGACATAGGAAGAAGAAAGAAATGCTATGCAGTTTGTTTGATGAAAATCACAGAACATCTGTCAGGGGCATAAACCAAATAAACTTATTTTTCCTGAGCATCCTTTCCTTAAATAGCAAATTATATCCCCCATTTCTTTGTTGAATCTTTAAACAAGATCTGCTGAGGAACAATTAAATTTGACATAGAACACCCTTTTGTTTATTTTATCACTGAAAAGACAGTTCCCTTCTGCGAGGGATAGGAAAACAAGCATTGCGTCAACAGTACCTTCGCCACTCCAAATGTGAACTTTAGGATGATTTCCAAGTTCTTTCCATATGATATCCGAGACCTGTTAACTACAATATCAACAACCAATCACCAGAAGGAAAATTGGCAGATGAAACTGATGAAATCATATACCTTACAAGGAGTTCTACGAGAAAAAGATACTCTGATGCACCCACAGGTTGGAACAATATTCAGTAGCAAGGCTGTTAGCTCCACTGCTAGGTCTGTACCATATCTACAATGACCTAGAAAGAAAGACTTGTGAGCCAAAAAGGAAAATAACTAGTTTAAGAAGTTGTAAGAACTGTATTGGCGAATTTTAGATTTGACAAATTCCACAAGAAGAATTAGAAGCAGATTTATTATGCCAAAAGGAATATCACAGTCATCATCGAGAACCGACTCGAAGGCTGATCTATACAACTTTGCCTTCACAATAAACAAAGTTATTGACATTTCAGTCATTTAAAATGCAACAGCGCTTCTCTTCTATGAACTATGAAGTGTGATTATCTGGTCATCCAAACTGTAGGTTTTCAGTTTAATCCTGACTTGAAAAAAAATAGAAGAAGTTTTATTCTAAATAAAATTGCTTGCCTTCCTTCATGGCTCTTTGACTCATCTCTCCCTAAGAGCTTTGCTTTATGTGCTTCCGCATTACATTTCAAGATTTAATTCGACAAGCTAGCTACAACAGACCCTTGTGGTCCGGCCTTCCCCGGACCCCGCGCATAGCGGGAGCTTAGTGCACCATGCTGCCCTTTTAAGCTAGCTGGCCTCCCTTTACATCGTCGTCCTTGATCCTCCACTTCAATGATAAGGTCCTTTTTTTCCCCTCCAAGTTCCTAACCTTTCTATTAATTCTGATACTTTTTCCCTCAGAACCCCTCTCCCCTCTCCCCTCCTTCTCTCTTTGTTTTTCTTTTTTGGGGTGGAGGGGGTAATAGAAATTGAACCCACACCTATTGTGTGGGGGACTCCCATCAATACCACTAGACTATAAGCCCTGATACTCATACTTCTTTTTCAATCACAATCCATATATTCCACCACACTTCTCTGGATAACCCCAGGGAAAAGATCTTTTTAACTTTTCTCAACAATCAGCCCGCCCTTTGAAAGGTCAGATTTCTTTTCACAAAGAGGAGTGTATCTGAGTTTCCCTTCAAGGAACATGCTCAATCATTAAGCATTAACAGATAAATTGGCATGAAATAGCTCTTCTTTATTTTCAAGCAAGGAGTGGGGAAGGGGGAAGCAGAAGGAGGCTTGACCCCTTTTTCATGTAAATTTAACAAGTCACTAAAAGCCCTAATCCCTGTAATAAATGACAAGTGGAAAAATAACAAAAAAGCTCACTTGTTGACAAAACTTAGCAACTTATTTTAAAGTTACTAGATGTAAAATTTAGTCAAGCACCATTCTGCAAGATGAAGTGCTTTAGCAAGAATTATGATCAATCATGGTGTCTGTTTAAAAAAAATGATCAGTCATGGTTTCTAAATAGATGCCAATAAAATCCAGAGTCCTTAACAAGACAATAAGAAGAAGGCAACCAATAAGTGGTTTTAAATAACCGAGCAAAGGAACTCAAAGAAGAACTTAAAGGGCTAATAGAAGATAGTGTTTATACAGTCATTTCCTATGGTAACAGATGATGCCAATTGTGGATAAAGCACATCCAGAACCTGGTTAGTTTATTTCTTAACATTTCCACGAGGATTAAATACTGGCAGCCAAAATGCTAATCACCCCTTCCCAACAAAAAACAAAGCACGGTATAGGAAAAAGACTTTAATATGTAAACTACCTGTAGGCCCTCCAACATTAACCACAAGCAAAGGTCTCGGTAAATTTGCTAACTCATCATGCCAAGTGTAAGCTGCATCCTTCAGCGCATCAGAATCAGCTTGATGAAGGGCTCCGACGGTCAGTATCTGCCTTAAAATTCTCAGTAGATGTCTCCAAAATGTGGAGGTTGTAAGGAACTCCAAGGTTTTGCAAGCAAGATGTTTCAAGAAATTTGCATACCACGTGTCTCTCAGGAGATGTGCGAGGTGTAATCCACCTTCGAAGAAGCCAAGGAATTTGTTTTTGTCCCTCAGGTGTCAAAGGATAATAATCATGACGAGGTGTGATCACTAGGTCGAACCTATTTAGACGTGACCTGGGATGTTGAATCTGAAAACATAACACAACAGAATTTTACCATTTTTAACTAGCATTATATGTTATTAGCCTACTTTCATTCTAATACTCCTTTGGGACTTCAACAAGGAAAAAGCAAATAGGAAGGAAATTCCAAACAACATTGGCATGGAGAAAGGGATTTTGGTATTAATGTTAAAGGTTTATATTAACCTGTATACAAGAAAAAAACGAAAACAATTTATTTAGGAGATCACTTGTCACGTGATTTCTTTTTTGATCAAGTAAAGTATTCCATTAATAAGAACAAGGCCGAGATGGCCGTATACAAGAGATACCCAAGAAGGAGAAACCTACAAAATATGGTTCTCTCCAAAAGACACCCAATCCTCTACACAATTTTTTTTTGAAAAAGGTAACAGTAATCCTCTATGTAGTTCCTATTTGTATAGAGGATTCATCAAAAAAAAGGCGACCATGTGCACTAAGCTCCCGCTATGCGCGGGGTCCATGGAAGGGCCGGACCACAAGGGGCATACAATAGACCCTTGTGGTCCGACCCTTCCCCGGACCCCGCACATAGCGGGAGCTTAGTGCACCTGGGCTACTCGCCCATTTTTTTTAAGGGTAATCCTCTATACAAATAGGAACTACATGGGTGCACCAAAAGAAAATAAGGGAGCGTAGACTACTCCTAAGCCTTCCCTTCAAAAGCCCTCCTATTTCTCTCTAACATTCCAAGCCTTTCTCCTTCTCCTCGTGGCACCGCCTTCCGACCGAACATCAACTCCTTCACGGATCTTGGCATCACCCATATCCCTCCCTCCTTCCACTCTGTGTGTGATATGACCAACATGAATACTACTATCTACTGAATCAATGTGTCAACAATTAAAAGCGATGATTATTCAATCTCAAAGGTGCAGGAGAGTTGGTCAGTAGAGATTAATAAAATTCACTATAAAGAACTTGAAGTCCTTACTTAAAATGTCAAATGAATTTGTATTCCCTCTGACTTGATATTTGGGTAAAATTTTAAAGCCATTACAAAGTCAAAGGCGAGTTCGTAAAACTAGAATTTTGATTCAACAAATTGTGGACCACCAAATTAAATTTTGTTTGGACATCCAATGTTTGGAAGAAACAGATCCTAGTTAAAGAGAAAATTATATATGGGGTGGCATGACCTCATAATTTTTGAAAGCTTTTCAAACTTTGTAGGGCTATGCCAATTATAACATGCAGCGTCCAAGAAAAAGAGGAATGTGAGACGCACTAATAATATTAGACATTCAAGAGAAAAATATTCAGAAAAACTAAAGAAGTAGCATTCTTAATTTATTTATGCAAATATGCATTTCCATCACTGGGTGAGAGAGTTCTGGTATATCATACAACAAAGCTTAGTTTATTCAAACCTGCACAGTGAAAACATATTCTGGAGCTAACTGTTTTATTGAGCTTGAAATGGAGATAGTATCACGACCTGATGCAACTACTAATGATGGACCATCCCTAAAGTTTAAGAAAGTGAAATAGAAAGATCAGATGTAATGTTAACATCTAAAAGCAAGATTTGAGCTAATACAACCTCCTGCAAATAAAGAAGTCGTAAACAAGCTCACGCGAAATCAAACTCAAAGAAAATATCACAAAGAATGTCCAATTCTATATCATTTTCTTTCTTTTATTAGGTGAAAGATGATGTTGGACCTTTTGTCTTTCATGCCCCATACATAAATTGTGATGATTGCGTCAGAGTTTAAACTGGAGGATTTCTATTGCAACACACACTGACACAAGCATAGATAGTTCGCTGGGTGTCCCAAAAGAAACTTCCCCGGCAGAACCAATTTTACATGTAATTGTGCATCGATCAAGTGTCATATCCTGTTACCTTTTTATTTTAGATTTATATCTTTCGCTTCAACTTCCTCAGCTATTTTCAACTTTGAAGCGATGTGAAGCAAGGATTATCACTTCATGGGTGCAGCCATGCGCTTCAGTGAATGTGTGCGCTTCAAACAATGAGCGCAATGTGATTCCAACAAGAAGAAATCGGTTCTTCAAATTTCAACTTTGAGGAGTTAAATTATATCGGTATTATTGTCTATTGGAAGCTGAAAATTACTTTAATTAAAAGTTGATTATATTTTTTGATTATTCAGGTACTAACTTCAAATATTTTGGTACTTTATAGTTTCCAGTAAATTGTGCGCTTCACTTCTTGATTTTCGCTTCAAGTCGCATTGACTTCGTCACTTTCTGACGCTTGTCGCTTTTAAAAACAATTAGCAAAGGAACTACTAATGTGGTCACCACAGAAAAAAGAAAATTTAAATCCACCATTTTCTGGTTATTTCATTGCTTTAATACCGCCAGACTAATAGCTCGAAACACATCATTTGGACCATAGAACGCATTGGGATGCACGAAAAAGAGGAACATAAATTTACTATAACAGAACATACTTGGCAAATGCTTCACGGGATAGTGTTGCAATATTTTTTGCATTAGCTACTAGGATATCTGAAGAAACTGCATCAGCACCAGCAAAACACAATCATTTGACATATAAAATTAAGATAGCTTTTCAGTATGAATGAACTTGCAGAAATCCGTAGTACCCTGTCTTTCAGCAGGAAGAGGCATCAATTTCTGTCCTCTGACTGCTATTTGAGTTGGAAGTGAATCTCCATAAATCAACTTTCTGACAGTTTCTAACCTTTTATGGAGAGAAACAGGCAACCACTGAAGTTGCTTGTTAATACCTCCTTTTGGCCTAATAACTCGCTGCACAATAATGAGCAAAACAATTGCAAACACCAGATGAAAAATAATGACACATTAAACAACTATGCCAAGCAGGAACTTACATGATGTAGAGAACTGATAGTGCAGTTAATTTTCGTTAAAAACAACAACAACAACAACATACCCAAAGATATTCCCACAAGTGGGGTCTGAGGAGGGTGGGTGTACGCAGACCTTACTCATACCTTTGTAGGGTAGAGAAGTTGTTTCCGATAAGACACTTGGCTCAAGAGTTGTTCAAAATCTAATCAAATCAAGAAAATTCTGCTCTTTTTCCCCCACATAACATGGTCCATTTGCAGACATATTGCAAAAATAGGACCCCTTATATCATGTCCTTTTCAAATTCCATTCGACGTAGACTAGACTAGAAATGTACTCCAGCAACTTGCAATCACTAACTCCATAAAAGTTGGTCAAAAAGAAAAGGATAGAGCTCCACCGATGAATAGTTTATGGTGTTTCTTTCAATCACCATACTCAAATAATTACAGAAGACAAGTATGGACAAACAGCTCTTGGCATGCAAAATAACTCCTAAAGAAGCATTATTCTAATGTATAGCCCATTAAAAACCGAGAAACAAGAATAACATTAACATCAATAGCTAAATTTGAACTTTAGCTGGAAAAAAATCTAACATAAATATTAATTTATCCAACATGATAGCTAATATATATTAATGTAATGTAAAGGGAGCCTTGAAGTCGCGGGTTAAAGCCGTAAACAACTTCTTACATAAATGAAGGGAAAGGCTGCGTACAGGTCTAGTTTAGACCCTTCTGAACCAGCGCGTAGCGGGAGCTGCTGCCCTTATATTAATGTAATATATAGAGCTAGATGATGAACAACAAAGTCCACATTATAGCACACAAAATCCAGCTGAATTGGAAAACATGTGAACAATTATATAATGGAAAAAAAAAAAGAGAAATAGATTACATGTAGTGTTTGTCGATGGGATAAGCCCAAAGCTCGAACCAAACCGAAGCACTGATTTTCTGCACCAGCGACGCCATTTCCGATTATAAATACTCTGCTAATGCTTCGCATTTAATGGGACTTGGAGATCTGTGACTCGAATTCGGAAGGGTTTTTGGGCCCAGAATGTGCTTCTTTTTGGCCCAACAATTCCAGAAATGTGTAAACGCAGAGGTCCTAAAGAGTGTAGGTATATTAAGTGGTAGGTCGCGTTTTAGTTACTTATAAACATCAATTCTTCTTTATCTATATAAGTACTATGATTTTGCATAAAATTAACAGAAAAGGGTTGGATTTGGCTCTTGCGGGAAATGAGTATATATATATATATATATAATATAAAGGACTAAAAAATTATTACAGCAGTACGAGGACTATTAAAATAAGCTATATTGGTCTTTCATTATACTTTTCTAATATATGCTGCCTTGTTATCTTACTTTGAGTAAAATTTACCACTCACGGTTAAATCCACATGTTTCCACCTAAAATTCCCCGTGTGATACCATTTTTTCCAATTAAATGAGTAAAAATAAGATATTGTAGTTTTTTTAATTTTTTATGGATGAATTTGAGCAAGTTCTTTAATGATAAGAGCATGTTTGGGTCAAATTTAAATGGAGACATATTTGTTTTATTTTTCATAGTTAAGGGCTAAATTTGAACCAATTTATCAGTGATAAAGCCATATTTATGATCAAATTAAAAACGGAGGGTAAAATTATTCTAATTCCGCATTTTTATTCTCTTTTTTTTTTTTGGAAAAGGGTCAAAGTGTCCCTAAATATATATGAAATTCACAACATTTGTCTTCCATTATAGTTTGGCTCAATCATGTCCATGTTGTTACTTGAATGGGCCAACAATGCCCTTATTTCACACAAAACTTAACAGGCAATTCACACAAATGCCCTTATTTCGGGTTGGTCTTTAATTTTTGTCCATCAAATTTAAAATATTTAATTTTTGTTTGTCGCCTAATACTTCGAGGTTGGGTTCGAACCTCTGCTCAGGCAAAAAATTTAAAAAAAATCGCAAGGCAGAGGTTGTGTAGCAAAATTAGGCCTATTCGGCAGAGGTTTGCCATGAGATAATTTTTATCCCAAATTAGGCGTTAAGGCAAACCTCTTCCTTAAAGGCGAACTTTTGTCAATATATGCCCAATTTTGCTACAAACCTCTATCTTGCGTTTTTTTTTATAAATTTTTACAATCCATTAATTTTTAGGCGAATGACAAAAAATAAAATTTTCAAATTTAAGAAGTAAAAATTAAAAACAAGTTCCTTTGAAGGTCATGGTGCAAAAAAAAAGAAACTTAACAAGAGACTACGAATGACATATTTGAATCTATATGCACACATCAAGGGCTTAATCCAATTTAAATCCTAACAATAATTATGCAACAATTCGTGAAGTTGTATTTTAAGCAGTTTTGATTAAATTGTAATAAAAAAATTCACCAATTTAAAGCATCACATAGGCACATTATGATCCATTTTTAAGCATATTAACATATCATTTATACGATTTAAATTAGAAGTTCTAAATAAAGTACTCATCTTTACATTTTACCCTTCTTGCTCTATTTTGTATATGGAGGTGGGGTTAAAGGGTTCAAGAGGCTATTATTTTTGTCTTCGTGATTTGTTCTCGTGTATTTAGACATATTTTAGATTTGAGTTTAATTTTGTTTCCTTTTTTTTTCGATCTGGGTTTAGATCTGGCAACTCCATTTTTCTCTTTGGACTATCTTGAATTAATGGGTTCTAAACATCATTTATGTGGTTTTTAGAAAGTTTGAAAGTTTAAAATGGGTTACTTTATTTGATGAAAATTTTGAGAAATTAATGTCGATGTTGTCTTCGAATTTTCGTGGGGAATCTTTAGCTCAAGTTATAACAAATTTTTGGAAGAGTTTCTCTTGAAATTTTAGATTAAAATCGTGGTTGGAACAAGAACACACATGAAGATGGTGAAGGACACCAAGAGACATGATTTCCAGTTTTTTCGTTAGTAAATGCAATTTTTTTGTATGTTAATAACATGTACGGTTTAGAAAATAGATTTTTCTTTTCTTTTTGAAATATTAGTTTTTACTCAAAATTTATTTTTATATTATTATGGGATCAAATCGCACATGTCCTAATTTAATTAGTCATTTTGCCACGCCATAAGCGAGTGTATTACACACATTCATATTTGGCTTATTGTAAGAAAAGTGTCTAAATGGAACAGTAAATCCTATCACAAACGTTTAAATAGAACAATATTTACTTGAAGTGTCTAAGTGAAAGATGTTGACAAACACAAGTTTTTTCGGACGGGCTTTATATCTGTTTAGGTAAAATAGAATCAAACCCAATTAGATTCGCCATCTTTTTGTTTGCAAGAAAATCTGGGTTTGCCCCAAGTTCTGGTCATCAATATACTTGGTACACAGAACAAAACGAATAAAACAAGAATTTTATGTTGCAGTAATATAACTTCTAAACGAATTCATATTACCTAAGCCGAAATAAATTGTAATCTACATTTTTTTTCTGCGAAATATACAATTCCCAAGACAGTGAAAGTTTCAGAAAAGTGAAAACACAAGAAAATAATGTAAGAAAATAGACTTCATCCAGCATTCAGGGTGTAGATACAATTAAATTTACCTTCACATTAGTTTCTTTGAACTATCTGAGTTTTTCAGTATTAGACCAACAACATACAACTTTTGAGGTTTTAGCATGATTTGCCAGGCAATTTGAAGATCGTGATTTGGACATTTCTCGAAGTTATAACATTACGTACTCCCATGATTTGATGGATTACTTCAAAAAGATTACATGGTTTCTCTCGTCGTTCGTCTTGTCCAATCCATCAACTCCTTCAACTATTGAGCAACACGGGGTAGAAGATTTACCACTTTACATCAAGAGAGGTTGTTTCCTTTCCATGCACCGAAATTAATAGATTGAAGGGAAATGTTACCGAGAAGTAGTTCCTTCAGATGATGTTTACACAACCCAAGTCGCCTTCTACGTAAACTGAGATATGTAAGATTGAAATAATCTCTCTTGAGAAGTCTTTTCATTAATTCACAATATATATAGTTGTACAAAAGTTACAAAATATATTGTGAATATTTTGAGAATATTCGCTAATATGATAGATATAACTAGAAAAATCGGCCTTCCAACCAGGGAATCTTTGTCTTTCCATCACGTAAAGAGTGTATACACGAGGAGCCGCAACCGAGCATCCTATAACTAAGCAATTGCAAGGACGTGACCGACTCGCCATTCTTGCTAAAGAGAATAAACACATTCCACCGTATGTTATTCCATACATTAAGGCATCATTATCAACAAATTTCGAATTTGTTGCTTCATTGGTTATTATCTCAAGCTCATTATCTTCGCTGTAGGAATTCTCGCGTAATTCAAAATCAAATTTCTTCTCTATCTCGCCTCATTTATCCTATACTTAATTGCCAAAGTTCGATGCAAGACAACCTTACTTGATTGCAAATAATGAGCTTTACCTCATTAAAGTTATCACACCGTGTACCATCTCACCATCGGCGTATTAAACTCGTATACCTACCAACAATTTCATTATCATCCCAAAAAACTAGAAGATGACATGGGCGGGGATATCCTTCGGAGTTTGTCAATCCATATCGAAAAAGTTGCTTCTTTATGACGCCGACCGGAGCTATGATCTCGTTACTAATGATGAAGAGTTTGAGTTTGGCAAAGAAGCAAGAGTCGAAGTCGTCTCGAAGATATATATTCCCGAACACGCTTCGGAACTCATAGTACGAATCTCTTAGATCTTGAGGCGAGCTAGTTAAACAATATGCTTAGATAAGATAACATCCTCGTTCATTTCGTATTTAACATTTTTATTTTGCATCCAAACTTTTAGTAAGACTTTGTACCAATGATCCGTTTCTATCCCATCTTTTCTTAAACACGAAATTTGGCTCAAAAGGGAGCTACCATCGAGAGAGATGCTTAATCTCTCGATTCTTTTACCTTCTTCACCCATGACCCAGCCTATTTCTTGCATCGTCCCACGAGTGCTCTTTCTCGCGAAGCAAATAATTTTACCTTTTTCCTTCAATTTGTGAACAGCCGGATTCTCTTTAAGGTTTCTTTTAACCACATTGCCCAGAAAACGAATTCCTGTAGGTCCATCACATGGAAAAACATCTATTTCATTTTCAAATTCTAAATGAAGAGAATTCTTAAAGTAATTTTCAGCTTCGTACTTGATAACAACAAACCACGTCTTTGGGACCAAATATGGCAATAAAAATCTCATCCATGAAGCGGCAACAATGTACTCTAATTTCATGGCATTCTTGAGAACCATTACTGGATATCTGTCTCCTGAACCAACTACGTAGCACAGAGTTCTTCAGCACTTGATCCTTTATCAATAGCTTCATATCTCATTGACAGAAGGCCTGTACATTAAAATTGGAGATAATGTTCCTTGTTGTGGGAGACCATGTCCTTTTGGAAAAACCCCAAATTCTAAGTTCAATACCCCCACAGTCAAACATACTGCATATTATGGCGTATAGGAAAGGATCATCTATCTTGTCTTCCATAATTGAAATGAGCTTAGCTATGATCTGATTGTCGAGCTTGGGATTAATTATCTCCTTGCGAAGAGCAGATAAATGGCTCCTTCCACAAATGCAAACCATGTGAAGTGAGGTCGGCTCGTAGACAACTTCTAATACTATTCTCGATTAACATTTGGAAAGACAAGGACTTCTTTCTTTCGAGATCGAATATGTGCACTTCCAACTTCTTATTCTTGACCAGTGACAATAGCACTTATAAGCCAAAAGATGAGGTGGACCACAAGGTTATTTACTTTTCGTTGTGGGGCTTGATTAATTGTTGTTTATTGTTTAAACTGAATCGTTTCGGTTGATTGAATCTAATTTTTCTTTTTCTATCTCGAAGTAAAATTTATTTCCGTGGGATACAACAACATACCCATTGAACGCGGGACAAATTTTTGTTTTGTGGGATATGGCTTTTAATATTCCATCCTCTCCGCATCCAATGTAATTTTACAAGTGGGGCTCAGAAAGAGTAGAGTGTATGCATACTTTATTCTTAACTCGAGAGGTAGATAGACTATTTTTCATAGACCATCTGCTCAGGTAAAAGCACATCAAAAAAGTTCGAAAAAAGAAAATAATTGGAGAGCATAAACCACGACACAACACTAAAGTAAGCATATCGTGAGCGTTCTTACAAAGTAACAAGAAACTACAACAAAATAATATGACAGTAGAAGAGCAAGAAACATACAAAAATAACAGAAAATGAAAAATAAGAAACTTCAAGAATACTAATGCGACTACTAGTATGTACGGATAAGCGATAAAATACTCAACTACCTAGTTAACATTCTATCATAATTTGTGGGTAGAATAAAGATTCGTCTATTTGCATCGAGTTTTCAAAGGGCTCATTCAGCGTAGTCGAACTATTACTCAACGTAAAAATAAGAGCTATAGTTCGACTCATCGGGATAGAAATAGGAAAACGAGAGATACTTCTCATTTGTGGATCACTTGGATAAACACAGTAAGTCGTGAAAGGTAGTAAACCTTGGATTTATTTACTTCGCCTAAAAGGAGAGAAATTTGTATTATTAATTTTCGTATGAGATTTAAGTATGACGAAAATAATATGGGTAAAATTAACCTTTATCCTCGTATAATATATAGTGATTTCTTCATTTGAAGATAAGCTATATAACAATATAATTGTAGGAATGGAAATACATAAGTTTAATAGTTTATTTTATATTTGGTACAATGATCACATGAGTTGAGGTTAAATGAAAAATAATTACTGAATATTTATATAGCCAATTTCAATTTAATTAAGACTGAGATATATTGTTATTATTGTTTTACTCATTTACAGAAATTGAATATACAAGATATCGTTTAGAAATATATTTTATCTTTTTAAATTATAGAAAATAATACATGGATAAAATAATATAGCATCAATTGCTAATTGCACATATTTCAAAATAAAAATTAACTATTGGATAAAGCAATACTAAATCTAATTATTTTATCCAATTAAAAAAACGAGTGCTGAGAGTATGAGTAATTTTTACTATTTCATTATAGTGATGAATTTGGAGTTATGGTTATGTGATGAATTGTCTCCCCACGTCTCCGGATAAACCCTTTATGTGATGATAATAATCCCCCCCCTTTTTTTTTCTCTTCCCAAACACTTTTGACTACTTTTTTTTTTTTAAAGCTAAGCTGATGTCGTTGAAGCTCCAGCATCAGAATCTTCATTCCTCTAGGTATTTTATAGCTATCATGTGCTAATAATCGCTGAATCATTAATTCATGACTGATTTCTTCATTTGTCGATGACTCAATAGCTCGAATATTAACCGGATGGTCAATTTTACTAAAGGATTCACTTGAATTTATATCTGAAAAATTGTAGTGTTTAAACAAATGGAAAAGCTGGAACTATAAATTATTTACTAGGATTTTGATAATCTTCGTGTGTGTATGGGGACGCACACCTTACCCATGCCTTTGTGAGTTAGAGAGGCTGTTTCTGAAACACCGAAACACCCTTGGCTCAAAAGTAAAGTAGCCCATGCGGGATTCTAAGATTTAGTAGGATTTTGATGCTAATCCTAAATTGTCATGAAGATTGTCTCCTACAAGGTGCTCCGTACTGCCAGAAATTTTGCTTGTAGTTATGAACCAAATTCCTCAAGTTTACTTCCTGCCTTGTGGTAAGGTTGGATGATGACCAAGATTGACAATTTGTACTGATGTTGCTAGTCACCTGATAGGAGAGGGGCTAGTTTCTAAGCGTCTTCGTGGGTGATTATTATGGAAGGGGTTTGTTGTAAAGCAGGAGTCTGTTAATAAACTTGTTTCTGCTGCATATACTTTTCTTTATATCCGTGTAGTCCGAGATTGAAAATAATCTGTCTCATTTAGTTACAAGGAAAACTTGGTTCTGTTACTTATCTACTCCAGTTATGAGCTAATAACGAGTTTAGGAATAAACAAAAATTGTTTTGTTACAGTCTGCTAATAAGTGCCACACTTAGGCTTTGGTTCAATAACAAAGGTAGTACAAATGGGTAATATGTGCTCGACGCATATCACAGGTTTGAATCCTGACTGGTGAACCAAGTTTGTTATTTAAGTGGAGCAGGGTAGAGGGCCGTATGCATTACGCCACGAGTTTCAAAGTTGGGAAAGTGGATTTCTCTGTTATCAAGAAAATGAAAGAAGCCTTATTAAAAAAAGAAGAAAGAAAAGAAAGTCAACCAGGAAGCACCGCGCGAACTTGGATTGTTTTTCACTTCACCCGCAAACCTTCCTATCTGCTATTCCTAATTTGGATCGTGGCTAGTATTTACTAGCAACTTGTGGCATTTCCCTGCATTAATGTTTCCTGAAATAGTAATCTTGAAATTGTGACATCTTGAGTGACAGGATTAATTTTGAAGTTTCAGCCATTTATCCTGAATGACATCTTGACTTGTAATGCCCTGACATTGACAAAGAGATCTGATGATTAATACATTGATCTGAAAGTTGAAGATTCATACTCTGATCTGAAAGACTGTGTCGTTGATAGATATAGAGGATTACTGATCACTGATTTAGTAAATGTTTAGCAGAAAAGTTCTCGTAGTTATTCATTCTTGTACTACTTAAATTGGAGTTCCACAATATCTTAGATCCATTTGATCTTTCATTATTTATTCTTACATTAACTTTTGACTGATTGTGTTTCTTTTATTTCAGTTCTTCCAGTCCATGGCCTTCAGTTAAAGCAGTGAGAAACTATTATTTCAGCAGGAAAGTAGTAGGCTTGGATCACCTGATATACAATCAATGCAATACAAGGAGGAGATGCCACACAAAACTTTATTTGTTACCGGGTGGAAATCGTGATCTTATCTGCACATCACCTGATTCTATGAAACATAGGATTAATCCTCGAACATCGAGGATATTACACCTATTGCCTTTTGCTTCTGCCGAGGATGGGGTGTCAGTTAATGGCAGTCCCAGACCAACTACTAGCAGTGATATGGAGGAAATGAGACTAAAACTAGATCTATCTGTGCAAGGTGAAGAGAACGGTTCTGGACTTGTCCAATCACTGCATGATGCTGCAAGAGTAATTGAGTTGGGAATTAGACAACAAGGCTCATTATCCAGGGTATCCTGGTTTTCAACTGCCTGGTTGGGCGGTGATAGAACTGGTTGGATCAAGGTGCTATCTTATCAGGTTGGTAACTTTTATACTCATCATTTTTCTACTGCTTGCTCCACATGTTTTCTTAGTGTTTAGATGCATAGGGTGATGTGATAGCAGTACTTGAAGCATTGATATAAATGCACAAGAAGTAAATATTCCTCATGTCATCTTTAGGTTTCGTGTTAAATGTGTGGAAAAATCAAGAAGTCATAGTTGTAGATCTACGCAAGTTTGGATATGCATTGCTAGCTTTCCAAGAGCTTTAGAAAAGAATTAGCGGTGAATATTATGCTTGCCATTTTTAGATCTTTTCTTTTCTGAAAGTGAAGAACAACTCCATTCTACTAATATGTCATAGTGCTCTTCCATTACAAACTTGAAAAACAGATATTTTAATGGTGAAAATCACTAATAGACATTTAAAAAAAAAATACTTACCATGCAGCTTTGGTTTCTGGGCTGTTGAATGTTTATAGTTCTGTTCATTACCAGTAGTTTTATGTTGAGATTTCATTTTTGCAGTGTATGATGTTAATTTTTGATGTGGTGGCGTTCATTGTGACTTTTTTCCAGGCATCTGTATATTCTTTACTGCAAGCAGCAAATGAGATTTCATCTCGAGGAGATGAAAGAGATAATGATATCAACGTTTTCACGCAGAGGAGGTAATTCATTTCTCTCTTTAATGGAATAGGTAAAAGCTGTGTACCAAGATGCATAGTTGATGATTTTGACTACATATAGAGCATATGATGTATTTGGTGTGTTGGAAAATAGTTTCCCAATTTTTCTTTATTTGGTCACTTAAATTGTGACAAATGTCTTTTACAAGTTAAGTATTTTCCAACAAAAGAAGGAAAATGACTTCTGTCACGTCTGGACGGAAGTCTTTTTCCTTTACAATATCTGAACTTTCACTTTATCACTTGTTTCAATCAACATTTATGCATTGTTCTCAGCCTTTAATAATCAAAGCTATCAATAGTACACTGTCTATTATCCTATGTAACTTACTTTTATATCCAACCAATTATTAGAAATGATCCAGAAAATTACTTTCTAAGGTATAGCATTTTCTATGGAAAACATTTTTGATGAAAAACATTTTCCTCCATAGAAGTCGCCCCCTTTTTTCTGATTTGCTTGCAAGGTAGAAGCATTAACATGCGTTGTTGGAACTCTAGACAATGCTAACAAATTTAATTTACATGAAAGTTAACTCTATCCTAAAAACATTGTCATACTTCTTCATTTTAATTTTCTGAAAATGTGTTCATTTTCAGTAATTGTAACCCTTTTCCTGTAAGTATTTCATACATAATAAATATTCTCCCCATATGTGTTATAATGACGGTGTTTGATTGGGAGCATGGAGTTTAAGAAAGTACCATTAGAATCTTGTGGTTTTCAATGTGTCATATCATTTCTATAAGAGCATATCATTAAAGGTAAAGTAGGAATGTTAAAGTTAAAAATTCAGATATAGAAAGGAGCCAGGCTTTTTGGAGCGGAGCAAAACAGATTATCATGTAAAATAAAACTTAGTAATATACTACTTCAAAAGCTATTCCTTTTAGAAATGTTTATTTTAAATAAAACAACATGTAGCTCCATCGTCGACTTGTCTTTGAACAACAACAACAACATACCTGTAATCCCACAAGTGGGGTCCGGGAGGGTAGGATGTATGCAAACCTTACCTCTACCTTTACAGATAGAGCGGCTGTTTCCGATAGACCCTCGACTCACAGACTTGTCTTTGAAGTACTATAAAATTTAACTCTGCTCATAAAACCTCCATGTGTGGTCAGCCTATGAGAATGAGGATAGCTTGAAGCAGTCTTGATTTTGTAACGAGTTGGAAGATGTAATGAAGAATAATTTGTAGAGTAGAATAGAACAGAATTTGGGTGGACTGATCTGATATATTTTTTCTTTTAAAAGAATAAGTGGAGATGAGTAGAGGGGCAGGCTCAATAACCACCGCTTTTTGAGGTTAACCCTCGGGGTTTTCTCGGTTGTAAAAAGAAAATAAAATAAATTGGGTGGACTGAATGCAGGAAGGCTAAAATTCTGGAAGAAATCAATAAGCTGAACATAATTTTAGGCTCCAGAGTTACAACATAGGTGGAAGCTGAATTGAGAATGACCTTCTGAATAGACCTGGAAGAGTAGGCTAAGGCTAAAGAAGCATCATGGAAGGCAAAAATCTAGACGCCTTTAGCTTATTGAGAAGATAGGATCATGCATTCATTTCCAAAAAAAACAGAAAATACAGACCAAAGATATAGCATCACTGATACATTAATAGTGAATGGAAATTATTTGAGGACTTTGGGGAGATAAACTATGAGATTCTCAGATTTAGCAATTTCTTGGTTTTCACAGCAGAATAGTGACTGGTCACAAAGATCCTTTTTCTAGAGGTACAGGTTGAAACTATTATGAAAACGGCTCCTAATAAAGGCTCAGCGACCAGGTTAATTTATAGTGACTCTGAGATCTCTCAATCATTTTCATCAGATCGGCACCTTTACAAAAAGTGCAATGCTTCTTTTATTGCTGTGAGAATAAGAATAGGATTTCATATATAGTATCCTATTAGGAAAATGATTGTAATGTAGAATAGGAATAGGATTTCATATATAGTATCCTATTAGGAAAATGATTGTAATGGAGGTGTCTATAAATAGAGCTCAATGTAATCATGTAGATACAACAATTCAATAATATATTTTCTCTCATATTTTCTCACATAGTATCAGAGCTTCTACGATCTTGGTAGAGAATCAAAGAGCTTTCGCTGCCGGCAGGCGACACTAGCCAATGTGTGTCGCTCGTCTGGCCAAAGATAATGGTAGAGTGAAGATTGTAGAGAACTTTCAGATATTTATAAATAAAATATTCTCTATAAAAAGTAGGCGTGAACAGTGCCACGTGAACAATTACCAGATTCCGATCATCGAAACTAGGGTTCTGGCGAATCCACGTTGTCTCGGAGCATTCTTTTAAGAATTGTTTTTACCGTCAACATCGCGCAGAGATTTCGAGCTGATCCATGCCACTTTCTTTGAGGTTCGACAATTTTTCTGGCATAATTTCTTTTCCCGTAGTGTCGTGCCATCATTTTGATCCTACAACTTGGTTTGGGAAATTCAACACAGTAATTCAGGAGTTTGGCATGACTCGTACTAAAGATCTCAACAGAAGTAATTTTTAGCTATTGAGGTTGCTCAATCTAGATCAGTATACTCTCCGGTGATACAACAACAATAACAACATACCCAGTGAAGTCCCACAACGTAGGGTCTGAGGAGGGTAGATGTACGCATACCTTATCTCTACCTTGGTAGGTAGAGAGACTGTTTTCGAAAGACCCTTCGCTTAAGACAAAACATAAGCACAAGCAAAACAAGAGAAATTAAACTTGTTTTGAGAAATTAAACTTGCAAGGATGTGCTTAGCAATTTTAAGAAAATACTTATAAAATTACATTCCAGGTTATGAATATATTTAATAAAAAACGGATCCACGGGTCGGATCTGGACCGGATACGGATCTCAAATACAAGATCCAGATCCGATCTGTCAGAAACAGATATGTGTCCGATCCGGATCCGTCGGGTTCAAATTTTGAAGATCCATATCCTATAAAACGGATCTAGATCCACCGGATCCGGACCGGGTCCAGGATCCACTGCCATCTCTACTTTTGATACCATCATTTTCATATTGCTTTTATTTTCTTAATCAGGTCTTACTGTTTTTCTCTTGTTTTTGCTGGTGCAAGTGCCTGTCTTGAGCCGAGGGTTTCTCGGAAAAAACCACTCTACTCAGCCTAAACCCTTTAGACTCCAGGGTCCATCTCCAATCTACCCTCCCCAAACCCCACGATGTGGGATTCCACTGGGCAAGTTGTTGTAGTTGTTTTTTATCCTATCAGGAAAAAGATTGTAAAAGATTGTAATGTAGAATAGGAATATGATTTCGTATATAGTATCCTATTCGGAAAAGGATTGTAATGGAGTGTCTGTAAATAGAGCTCAATGTAATCATGTAGATACAACAATTCAATAATTGATTTTCTCCCATATTTTCTCACAATTGCTTTAGTTATAGGGTGGTGGTTAGACCGACTATGTTGTATGGGGCGAGTGTTGACCAATCAAGACTTCGCACATCTAAAAGATGAAAGTTGCGAGATGAGGATGCTGAGATGGATGCGTGGGCATACAAGGAGGGATATGATTAGAAATGATGATATTTAGGACAAAGTGGGAGTGAACTTGATGGAGGATAAGATGTGGAAAGCTATATTGAGATGGTTTGGGAATGTGCAGAGGTGAGACACAAATGTCCTAGTGCGGAGGTGTGAGAGGTTGGCTATGGACGGGTTCATGAGGGGTAGAGGTAGGCCGAAGAAGTATTGAGGAGAGGTGATTAGACGGGATATGATGCATGTGCAACTTACTGAAGACATGACCTTAGATAGAGAGTTGTGGAGGACATAGATTAGGGTAGAAAAGTAGTAGACAGTTGAGCGTACTCCTACTTACGCTTACATACTGATAGTTGTAGTGTTATTATTGTAGCCCTATGTAGCCTATCATACTAGTAGGCACAATATTGTTTTGTAGTCCAATGTCCTTTGATTTCTGCCGCCGTATGTTCTTTCGTGTACTGCGTTTATCTTATTTACCTGCATTAATTACTGCTTCTTTTTCAGAATGCTTTATCATGGCTTATTCGCTTTTGTTACTCTCATTGTCACTGATTTAAATTTCTTGTCCGGGTTTGACCGTTTCTCTTGCTTTGCTTGTGCTTATGCTTTGTCTTGAGCCGAGAGTCTTTCGGAAATAACCTCTCTACTTACCAAGGTAGAGGTAAGGTCTGCGTACACTTTATCCTCCTCAGACCCTACGTTGTGGGACTTCACTGGGTATGTTGTTGTTGTTGTATGAAGGAGGATGCAGCAAAAGTAGAAGATTCTACACCTATGAACTTGAAGGAAATCTTTTTTTGATCAATCGCCTGAACCTGCCTTTCTTTCTTTGCCAGGAGGGGTGGCCCAATCACTAATAGATCTCTCAACAAGTTAGGATATGTAGGCCGACTTGTATTGGCAAGCCAATTTTGATAGCCAAAACGCGTTTGTGTTGGGGACAAATAAAGCAATGTTGCTGTCTGTCACGACCCAAACTTAGTAGGTCGTGACTGGCACCTAGTGAGCACCTACCCACCAAGCGGGCCGACATTCGTGACAAGCAAACATGTTCCATGCACAATCATAATTTAATAAGTAAAAGTTGTCCATATCATAGTAGCGGAACAATACTTTAAATGATCAGTTTCTTCGCTAGTCATGTCAAACTCTTGAATAACTATGCCAAATTTACTAAACCGTGTTTAGTAGACTGATGATAGTGTGATCAACATAACTGACACACAACAACAACAACAACATCATACCAGTGTAATTCCATAAGTGGGGTCTGGGAAAGGTAGGATGTACACAAACCTTACCCCCTATTTGTGGGGTAGAGAGGCTGTTTTCTCTGCATAATGACACATAGCTAAAACAGGCTACAAAGAAAAAGTAGCAAGATAAACACATCTAATGAAGCAACATACAACAATAGAAACTAAGTAAAAGATACTACGCAAGTACGAAATAGTAATACTACTAATAAGGAGAAAAGAAGGCTAGCCCATGTCTCTCCCACATAAAGGTGCGACAACACTCGAAGACCTACTAACCTTCTACCCTAATCCTCGACCTCTAACCTTCCTACTAGTGTGATGTCCTCAGTAAGTTAGATGTGTGCCATGTCTTGCCGAATCACCTCCCCCGCTCTTCTTCGCCTATCTCTACCTCTCATAACACCCATTATAGACAATCTCTCACACCTCCTCCACTGGTGCATCCACACACATGCTCTTCACATGCCCAAACTATCTCAACATCACTTTACTCATCTTGTCCTCCACAGAGGCCACTCCCACCTTACCCCGTATAGCTTCGTTTCTAATCATATCTCTCCTAGTATGACCACACATCTATCTGAGCATTCGCATCTCCACAACCTTCATCTTCTGAACATGCGCTAATGTAGGTCGAACCACCACTCTGTAGAACTTACCTTTAAGCCTTGGTGACACATTCTTATCACACAAGACCCCAACATCGATCCTCCATTTCATCTGCCCTCTCCAACCTAGTCATGCTTAACCTAAAACCTCTAGACTCTAGGGCATGTCTCTAAACTTCCAGCATATCGTTAACTCCTACGCGCGCCTCGTCAATCAATACCATGTCATTTGTGAATAACATACATCATGACACCTTCCCCTAGATATGCCACGTTAATTCATCCATCACTAACAGAAACAAAAACGGGCTAAGGTCTGAATCCTGGTGCTATGTGTTTTGAGTCTCCTCCCACTGTTCTTACCCGGATCTTGACTCCATTGTACATGTCCTTAATTGTCCTAATGTAAATCACAGGAACACTTCTAGACTCCAAACATCTCCACAAAACCTCTCTATGGACTTTGTCGTATGCTTTTTTAGGTCAATTAACACTATATGTAAGTCTCTCTTCCTATCCCTGTATTGCTCTATCAGTCTCCTTACAAGGTAATTGGCTTCTGTAGTTGACCGTCCCGACATGAATCTAAATTGGTTCTCCGATATGACCACATCCCGCCTAATCCTCATCTCTACTACCCTCTCCCAAATTTTCATAGTGTGGCTTACTAGCTTATACCCCCTACAATTATTGCAATTTTGGATATCACCCTTGTTCTAATACAACAAAATCATTGTACTCCACCTTCATTCTTACGACATTCTAGCCGTCCTAAAAATTACATTAAACAACCTAGTCATCCACTTCATACCTACTTTGCCGGCGTTCTTCTAAACTCCACCGGGATCTGGTCTGTCCCGATTGCTCTTGCCCTTCTCATCTTAGGAATCACCCTCTCAACCTCCACAAACTTTATGCACCTACGATACCCAAAATTTCTACGACTCTCAGAGTGCTCTTACTCTCCGAGCTCAATATCCTTGTGCCCCTCTTCATTCAAGAGCTCATGGAAATAAGTGTGCCATCTCCTTCTGGCTTCTAATGTGTGCCTCTTCTACCAGAACTTCGCCATTCTCGTCCTTGGTACACTTCTAGCTATCTCACCACCTAACAACATGGAAGTCTAGTCTATTTTCAATCTATTTAATGGTAGGATCTTGAATGAACATTTGCTGACTTCCACTTATAACGTTGATGGGAGTCATTCCTGCTACATAAGAACTCAGTTTTCTTTTTTGGATTTTGTTAGTTCCCTGTCTTTAGCTTAGTACAATAGGCAGTATACCTTTTTGGCTGTTTTACAGGTTCTTAGTCTAAGTTTGCTTTTTGTTTTGTTTGAAGCAGCTTCTTTTGCTCACCTGTAACCTTGCATCTTCTTGATGCTTTTCTAATGAAATTTGTACTTAATCAAAAAAAAAAAAAAAAGAACTCAGTTTTCTTATATCAGTTGACTGGTGTTGGCATCTAGATCTACAATGCGCACACCTGTTCCAATCTTGACAAATAAATCGTCCTACCATAGGAGAGGGAATTCTAAATAATCTAATCTGGACATGTTTTATGTTTCTTCTCCTCAGGATGACAACCGTCCCTTGATCAAGTTTCTTTATCTATTCTATTGCAGAAGTGAATATTCAGTGCTATGGATTCTTGTTTTTCTTGTGCATCATCTAGAATTGGTCCCAGGATACGATGATTGTTGACATTTACCTACCACAATCATATGGATGAATGCTGTGTATTGCTGAATCGGGGTTCTGGTATATGTGAGTGAGTGCAAACAACAACAACATACCCAGTGAAATCCCACCAACGTGGGGTCTGGGGAGGGTAGAGTGTATGCAGACCTTACCTCTACCTTGGAAGGTAGAGCGGCTGTTTCCGAAAGACCCTTGGCTCAAGACATAGCATAGGAAAAAGCAAAGTAAAAGACACGATCAGACCCGGGCAAGAAATTTAAAGCAGTAGAAAATGATGGTAACAAAAGCATATGTGAGCGAGTGCATTTATCTGAAATTAGTTACATCGTAATGCATAATGCTTATAATAAGCTAGATAAACATGTAGGATGTTCTCCCATTGCCTTTTAGTTTGGAACTGCAAGTTCCTTTAAATATACCAGATATAAACTGTCCATGTCTGTGCCTTACAAAAGCTGAACATAATTTCCAATTTCTTTGTCTCTAATACAGACATCACTTGATTGACAACATTGACTTATCTTTTTCTTTTTCAATTTCCAGATGTTATGTATTGCTAATTTAATCACTCGTGGATTTTAGATTGGTGTGAAAATTAGAATTTGTATTTTGTGCATAGAAGCTTGAAATGTACTACAAACCCGTCCTTTTTTTAGACGATTCTGTCATCTAGGCACCATAGGAGGCTATTAATATTATAAACTTGCACTGATTGTGAACTTTTGTCCCCAAGGACAAGTAGACTCTGTTGTTTACATTTTTTCATTGCGTTGGTTCATCCTCTTCTATTTTTAGTTTGGTTGATGTGCAGGTATTCATTTCCCTCTCTACTGTCATTTTGATTTGGAACATATTGTTCTAATGTACTTTTTCCATTAATGAAGTTTATCAAGGCAATCTGCTCCTTTGGAGAGCGTGATTAGAGATAGTTTATCAGCCAAGCAACCTGAAGCTTATGATTGGTTTTGGTCTGAACAAATTCCAGCAGTGGTTACCACCTTTGTGAATTATTTTGAGAAGGATCAGCGATTTGCTTCTGTTACTGCAATGTATGTACTTACTGAAAGAACCATGAATGCGTTTATATTCTGGATAGCCATTTGTGTATCAATTCATTAAATATGTTCCTATCTGTTCAGGACCCGAAAGCAAACATCTTTATCTGCTGGAAATGCAAGTGATGTATCACTCCTTATGCTTGCACTCAGTTGCATTGCAGCGATTATGAAACTTGGAGCTGCAAAACTGTTGTGTACACAATTTTCATCTCTTATTCCAGACACACTTGGAAGATTGATGGACATGCTTGTCGAATTTATTCCTCTCCGACAGGCTTATCATTCTGTGAAGCCTATTGGTCTGCGCAGAGAATTTCTTGTCCATTTTGGTCCCAGAGCTACAGCATGTAGAGTACAAAATGATTCAGGAACTGAAGAGGTTATATTCTGGGTGAGTCTTGTCCAAAAGCAGCTTCAACGAGCTATAGATCGAGAGAGAATATGGTCCAGACTCACCACAAGTGAGAGTATTGAGGTTAGACTAAAGCTCTTCTATACAAAAGCAACTTGCAGCGCACAGAAACTTACTATTTCACTTGTGCTATTCACGAGTCACCTCTTTGGAAGAAATTCGAGTGTTCCATTGATTTAGAAGTCTAATGTTACTCGCTATAAGTTCTTTTTGTAGCTAGTACTGTTAAAGAAGGATGTAAAGTGATGCTAAAAATGGGTTGGCAAATTTTGAGTATGTCAATGTAATGCAATATGTTAGTGTGTCGTCCTTAAACACCTCATGCACAGTCATTTCACTTGTTGCTTCTTAAAATGTCCTGAGAAAAGGTGACAGATGCATAAACATTGTATGTGAACCTTATCTCGGGGAGGTGGCCCAAGTGGAGGAGTAATCAATATATTGTAGAAGGTATTGAGGCTAATATGAGTCTCCTATCAAGGATAAATTGATCGTGGTATAGTAAAGCAGTAAAGCTGTATGAGATGTAACAGTTTTGCTACACCTTTAGGTGAGGCCTTTGCCTTACACGTTTCCCACTTAAATATTTATTTTGTACATCGCACTCTGGTTTTTATATTTATTGCTGATACATCATAGGTTCTGGAAAAGGATCTGGCTATATTTGGTTTCTTTATTGCTTTGGGAAGAAGCACAAAGGCTTTTCTTTCTGAAAATGGTTTTGATACTCTTGACGAGCCGATTGAAGAATTAATTAGGTAACGTATTTTGTGTTCCTCGTTTATAGATCTTTAGCCTGTACTGATAGTACTCCCATTATATCCACTTTTTCGTTTTAAATTCTAAACAGGTATCTAATTGGGGGCAGCGTACTATATTATCCTCAACTTGCATCAATAAGCTCTTATCAACTGTACGTGGAGGTTAGCATTCTTGTGAAGAAATTGTCATTAGGACACTTATGTGGCACATTATGCTGAAATATCTTTACATGATAGGTTGTGTGTGAAGAGCTAGACTGGCTTCCTTTTTATCCAGGCATTACTGCTAATTCCATCCGCACTATTGGGCACAAAAGCAAACAAGAAGTTCCTCCAAATTTAGAAGCTATCCCACTAGTATTAGAAATGTGCTCTTACTGGATCCAGAGTTTCATCAAATACAGTAAATGGCTGGAGAGCCCTTCTCATGTCAAGGCAGCAAGATTTCTTTCAACTGGGTAAGGAAGCTGGAAAATATTCAATCAATTAAGTGAATATACAAGAATTAGTAAAATTTGTTAACATGAATGTTACAGGCATAACAAGCTCAAGAAGTGCAGGGAAGATCTAGGAATTAAGACGTAAGTTAAATGAGAAAATGTTGACTTTCCTACTCTTCCCCTTTTCATTCTGTCCTTTTTGTGCTTTCTGACTGTTATCATTATTTTCATCTATCTGTTAAGGCATGTGCTTTTTCTATTTACAGATATCGACTGATCTATACTTGATCCTAGTCATTGTGGAACTAATTATATCTCTCAGGAAACATACACAAACTTTGGACCACTGACATGTACTGCACTTTGTCCACCTTGTTGAAGACATAAAATAAATAAGTGTTCCTCTCTAACAACTTAATATTTTAGATGAAGCGATATACACCATTCAACATGGTATTAGAGCAGGCTAGGATTTGAACGTTGGTCTCTTAGGTTAGTATACGATTAATTGACCACTAAGCCACACCCTTGGTGCCATATTAGTGCATTAAATGATTGTATTTATTTTGACTCTGTTTTGTCAACTAAATTTCAACTGGCCTGAGTAAGCCCGACTTATTTACTGTTCTTAGCTTTTCTTTGTTCATAGTTATTGTTCGTTTGCTTATCATGATAGTCATTTCATTCCAATAGTTTACGGTACTTCGGTCAAATGCATTGGCAATACAAACACAATCACATGTGATATGGAAATCATGTTGATAACATTGCTAAAAAACGTGGACAGGACTCGCACGGGAGCTTATTCACAGATCAAGAAAGAAACAGATTCCTTTGATAAGGTATTACCTCTTACAAATGAAACATTTTCTGTTGCAGTTATCCTCATGCGATGTGCTAATCTTTAAGAGTACCACTCTATTTCCTTGGACGTAGAGGTGGAGCTTCAACCTTTTTTTATAAGGTAAACAATTTTATTGAATTGTGAAAATTCCCGTGTACAAGCAAGAACCTACAACAAAATACTGTTATTTTCAATGCCCAATCTCTTATATAACTAGTCACCTCATAGGTTCAACGAAAGCTAACTAAGAATAGGAGGTTATTCCTTAGCTATACAAAGTCATTTTTCTATTCCCTCAAAAGCTCTTTTATCTATCTCCTCCACAGAATCCACATGATGGCTAAAGGGCAACACCCCATGACCTACATATTCTCTTCCTTCGTCTAAAGGCCCATCTATGTACCACATCCTTCATTGACACAACATTGTCTGTTGCACACCAAACCATTTCAAGGCTACCCATCACAATCGTGTTGCCATCTTATTTTTTATTTGAAAAGGTAAGGTAATATAATAAACCCAGCACTAAGAATGTGCTGTTGCTACTTTACATTATTAGCAGAGGCCCAAAAAAGCAAAAGTAAGTCCCAAAAACTAATCCTGTAGTGATTCTAGCACATGAAGATTCAGCCTTATTTACATGTTCCAATCTACAATCATATAGCCATCTTACAATGCAATAAGAGGTGATCAACATCTTTCTCTGAACGTTTGCACCTGCAATGTAATACTACTCTTCATCAAATTTTCAACTGTCGAAATTTCCCACCTCACTGCCAACCAAGCGAAGAAGCTGTTAATATGCTTGTATTAAATGACGGCCTATAAGTCCAATATCCTGCCCACTACTTTCCAGGACCTCAATGGAGAAGTAACATGTGTGCTAGTGGCTAATCAATTCCTGCTCTTGGTTATCTCTTCCTAATATTTCCAAGTTATAGCAAAAAATTGATCTCAAATATTTAACTGTATGGTTGAATTGTGAGACCACTTCCTTGAAGTTTATACTTTTAGTGAATAGATACCGTTCTTGATTTATAGTTGTTCTTAACACACCCCCTTAAAGTGAGGGTCGAGATTTTTTCCCCCATAGACCAAGCATGTAAAATTGTTTGATGTCAAATGGTAGTGAGACTCGAATTTAGGATCTCTGTCTTCTTTGACACTTTTAATGTGTTGCCTCTCCACCAAAAAAAATCAAGCCCTTAGAAAGGAAACATCATAATTTATTTGTATTTGTCCACAATAATTGCAAAAAGCAAAATGAAAAAACAAACTAAATAGAACACAAAAGGATTGTCCCAACCTCTTGATTGTTCAAAATTGGTATTACTCTTGATTAGGAGGATAAAGTAGTTCAGACTTTCGTTGGTACTTGTTACTTGTTGAATTTAGATAATTTTCTTTATAATTAGAAGCCACAAGCCTTTATGTGTGAAAGAGAAGGAAGGGAGCGAGACCTTGCTCTTCAATTGGTTTCCCCAGGCTTTATTACTCAAATGAAGTTTTTTTGCTCTAACTTCTCTTTACTTGGTTTATCCTCTCGGTGTTCTCTTGCTACCGAACAAAAGTAATCATGCAGCTTTTTTCATTTCCTCTTCTTTTTTGTTTTATAAATAATGCGCAGACAGCCTTCCGCTTGTGATTTATAAGATGTAAAAGGTAATTAGCTTCTTTCAATGATCACATTTTTATATCAATTACTATTCTGGCATAAAACATGACTTCTTATCGAAGTGCTTCATGTGATTTCAACGGCCCATTGTAAGCTGCCTCTTTCCTCTATCTGAAGGATTAAATTATGGATCTGAAGATACAGTTTTTGGGCATTTCATTTTAGGCACTGGAGAGTGTTGAAGAGGCTCTGGTAAGGCTAGAGGTATTGCTCCAGGAGCTGCATATGTCAAGCGCTAGTTCACAGAAGGAGCACTTGAAAGCGGCCTGTTCTGAACTTGAAAGGATACGAAGACTTAAAAAAGAGGCTGAATTTCTCGAGGTTTCGTTTAGAACAAAGGCAGCTTTCCTACAGCAGGTATCTTTCTCCAGTTAATTTCAAAACGAAGAAAGTTGTCCTGCTCAGTCCTGACATTTTAATTAGATTCAACCACTGGCAATCCATATAATCATCTTCATGTTTCTCGGCTTGCATGTGTAACACAATTAAACCAACTTTTGCATCTTTTCGAGTCTTTTGGCCAAATAATGTGCCATGGTGAACAAAACTCTGCATTCTTTTTATTTAAAAAATCTAAAAATCTGAACTGGGATTAGTTGTTTCTTGTTCTGATGTATGTATGAACTAGGGGGATGATGCTACTATATCTACACCATCAAGCAGTGACGAACAACAGTTCTCTAATCAGAAGGACAACAAGGACGGTCGAAATAGGAGTGGGAACAACAGGTATTCGACACCTCTTTGTCTCTTTTTGGGCTGTGAAGAGAAAAGGCCAAATATGCCCCTTAGTATCAATGTTATGCGTCGTTGTTCTGCAAATTATCCCCCCACACAACAACAACATAGCCAGTGTAATCCCACAAGTGGGGTTTGGGGAGGATAGGATGTACGCAGACCTTACCTCTACCTTTTGCGGGGTAGAGAGGCTGTTTCCGATAGACCCTCGGCTCAAAAGAAACGTAATCAGTGCAAGATTGCATGAAAAATTAGACAACAAAATATCAAGATACAAAACAAATGGTGCAACATAGTAATACACACTTAAAGATAATGATCGACGCGATACCAAAACAATACAACTAAGAAAAGGAGAAGAGGAGATGGAAAGGCTAGCCCCCCATCTCTCTCACACAACGCGACCAAACTCAAATACCTACTACCCTTCTATCCTAATTCTCGACCTCCAAAAAATTACCCCACACATATAATTTTAATATTGTGGATTCTTTATGCTAGGATACAGGGCTTATGGAGCTTCGTAGGACGCCGGCCTAGCAAATCATCAGATCAAGCATCATCAACAGCTAATGATATTGTATACCTTTGAACTGTCTCTATTCTTACCTTTTACCATAGTATCTTTTGGGCTTCTTTTTTAAGTTGGGCATATATGTTTGCAATTATTTGTTTTCAGTAATATTTCTGATCCTAAATTCGTTAGCTTCTTTCATTGGGAAGTTGTTGATTCATTTATGATAAAAGCCTTTTGGGTCTCAAGCTATTGGGAGTTTAATACTACTTCACTACCAAATATGTTGAACAGGAGCTACCATTGCTGCATTTCTCTTCTCTTAGTTTTTCCTTCTAGCTCGCAAAAGTTTCCTCTATGCATCCCATTGTACGTTCCTGAGCTGTTGAATAGTTTGTATGATATAGTTTTCCAGGGTTTTTTGATAAAGAACAAAAAAATGGTGAATAGTTCTATGATATAGTTTTCCAGGCATTTCCAGGGTTTTATCCTTTAAAAGACTATTATACAGCTTCTCCCCAACATGTATCATCTAAGGACACAAAGCTACCTCTGCTGTGTTTGCAGGTATGTGGCATTGATATGTCTCTTCTATCCATCTATAACTGTTATTTCCCCTATGGATAGACGAATGCAGTGCCATAGATTTTGAACACTGAACATGCTTCTCGATTATGTGTGGGTTAGAGTGATGTTTTATGGCTCTTAATACTTGAAAGTAGTGAAATGATGAATATCATTCTTTGATCTGCAAAGGCAATTGGATAGATTTGTTTTAACGATTTATTCTTCTTTTGTGAAAGTAAAAGGACGTACCTGCTTCCTTGTTTCTATTCTCTAATTTCTCTCGCACTGCCCGTTCTCTGCAAAAAAAGTGTTCTATGCATAAGTTCTTCCTGTGGTTGTGTGTGTGTGTGTGTGTGTGAGAGAGAGAGAGAGAGAGAGAGAGAGAGAGAGAGAGAGAGAGAGAGAGAGAGAGAGAGAGAGAGAGAGAGAGAGAGAACTTAGTTCTCTGCTCTATCCGCCGAAGAACCAAATTTTGTGCTTATTCTTAAATATACCATTTTCGTTATCTGCATTAGTTTCACACCTTGAATTCATTATCTAGAGAGCGAGAGCATTTATCCCTTCTCTTTGCTCTTTTTATACTAGAACCAAACTTAAGCTTACTCTCAAGTAATACCATTCATTGATCTGCCTTTTACACTTTGAATTCATACAATGGAGTGGTATCTATCCTCTGCATGCAACTTTGAGATGGGTCAAAAACTACTATTACTTCATATTGCTCTAGCTTTCACCCTAGATAAATAAATGGGCTTACTTTGAACTCACAAATAATGCAAAGTTAAGGTATGATCTAACGGTGTGGCTTAGTGGGTAATTAAGTGGGTGCAAACTTTGGAGACCCAGGGGTTAAATCCTAGCAGAGACACAAATATATTAGGTGATTTCTTGCCATCTGTGTAAGCTTTAGTGGACAGAGTTACCTAGTACGTGTGCTAGTGGGAGTTAGCGAGTACGGTGGAATGATCGGGTGCGAGTAAGTTGTCTTGGACGCCACCCTTAATAAAAACAAATAATGCAAAGTTAAGATACATGCTCAAATGCTTGTTACAGCATTAGTGATAGATTATCTCATTAGTCATTGCTAGTTTTGCCTTTTGGTTATGTATATTGCCTTTCGTGTTTCAGTACTTCAAGAAGTTGGAAATGCTTGCTTTTGGTTCCTGTTTGGTGAACAAAATATGCAGGGCGGTAAACTTGATTTAGTGCATGAAATGGGTGGGTTAGAATTTCAGTCTGTAAAAAATATGCATGTTGCTCAAACTATTGACTAGGAAAATATTTCCGCAATGGGAAACTTTTGCTTAATTTGTCGTTAAGATGTCTCATTAGAGAAGCTGAAGCATGGATCACTGGAAACCATTGTAATTTTATGGAAAGCAAGTAATAACATGGTTCTGTTTAGTGCTCCCATGAGTTTTTTTTTTCTTTTCTAAGTAGATGATTGAGTGGCATTCGTAGAAAATCATGTATTTGTGTAAGGTTTTCTACTTGTTGGTATACGGGCTAGTTAATGCCCTTTTGTTAAATAATATTCTTACTTCATAAAAACAAACACGGTTCAGTGAAGAGTTGTCAAACAAGAAGCAAGCTTTGCTTCTTTTTTTTTTGATGATTCTGTTCACCTGAAAATGTAAGCAGTGACGTCTTGCTTTGTGTAACCCCTTTTAATGCACACTGTCTCCTCCTGAGACTAGTTGCACATGAATGCAATTGCTTCCGTGCCACTGGTACACATGCTTTCTCCTCAGGCTGGTCATTTATCCAGTTTCTTCTATAACTCAAATTTCTGTAAATTTGTTAAAGGTGATTTCACCTTCCAAGTCACTGAGAATCATTCTTTAAGTGCAGGGTGATGATGGATCCAAACAGCCATCAGAGAGTACAGGCATTATGGATTCAAAGTCAAATGAAGTTCGAAGATTTGAACTACTAAGAAGTGAGCTAATGGAACTGGAGAAGCGGGTCCAAAGAAGTGCTGATCAATATGAAAATGAGGAGGTATTTTCTAACTGCTGTAGAAGGCCTGTGTCGAGCATGTTGTAAGATGCTCCATTTTTTATTTCACTTTCTTTTTGTCTCTTTCATATTGTGAAGTTTGTTAATGTTTATTGAGACTCCACTCTTCCATTTTCAGTATATACTTTTAGGCTCTACTGATTATCATGACAACTAACTGATTAATGATGATACATAAGTAGTCCTGTTAATTGACGTATATCTATCCACTCCATTCATCTTGTTGAACATGGATTATCTTGCTTGTAAAAGCAGTAAAATATTTTCATTAAAGGCTGGGTTTTTTGGTCTATAATCCTTATTTCTGTCTATTTGTATCTACTGTTGTGATAATACTTGAACAGTGGAAAAATTCTGATCATCGTAGTTTATGCTAAATAATATGATGGCCTATTTCTCCAGGCGTGGACCTTTTGTCATTATTGATTCCCATAAAAGAGATGAACGCTTATGTAAGAGGTTCAACTCCCAATTCTTTTCTAATTCGAAGAAAACTTCTATGCTTAATGTGTATAAGACGTAGGTAGAGATTGACACTCTATGTTATGTTCTATGTGGATTTTTGATCTAATCGGTCTCTGCTCATCTTTTGTTAGAATCCTACATTCATCAAGACGTAGGTAGAGATTGACACTCTATGTTATGTTCTATGTGGATTTTTGATCTAATCGGTCTCTGCTCATCTTTTGTTAGAATCCTACATTCATCAAGTGTCATGGTTGCATTTTCCACAATTCTCACATCACGAGTTTAGTTTGGGGGTTGAGTTCATTTTCTTAATATGGTTTCAATTCTGAATCCAGCACTGATTTTCTGCTATTTAATGTTGGGCCATCCATTTTATTTTATTCCACGTTTCAGTGTGGGGGTGGGGTGGGGTGGGGTGGGGTGGTTAGATTCCGCATTACTCAATTATATGAACTGTAGTTTCATCATATGTTTTTGGTCAATTGTCACCGCATGAACTAGCTCTAGGGTTGAGTTAATCCCGGAGTCGATTTGCTTAACATCTTTTAGTGAGTTTGTGCCCTTGGACAGTTTTGTGATGTTAATATTTATCCAGATATCTGAGAGGATGTCAACCAAAATTTTGAATCACGAGTCAGGATGGTTAGCTCATTATTATCTAATGTATTTGGTAGCATATTTAGGATCTTTCTTACCTAGGATGAAGGACAAACTTACGCCTTTGGTAATGAATTAACTAGTTGTGAGATGTACAATGTTTAAACATAATGGTATTTCAAAGGAACTTAATAGTAAACCAAGAAGTTACCTTCAGTTGTATTATTTGATTTATGTTTGTTTTGTTTTAAGGTCAAAATCCTTCACAAGAATGCTTTACTTGGATCAGTTAAGAAATAAATTAATGTGTTTAACACATGCTTTGTAAGAATTACTGTATTTCCAGCTCTCCGTCCTCTGCCAGAAAACATACTTCTAAACTTTCATATAATTGGCTAAATGAAATAAAAATGATGATGTGACAGTTTAGATTAATTCTTCCTACTAATTGATAAAAGATATTAACAAAACGAAAAAAAGAAGTGAACAGTTGCAACATATTGGTGGTTTTTGAAGGACGCTGTTAAACATGTAAATTTTAATTGTATAATCACTCCTCTAACATTTGAAACTTTATGCCAAACAAATAAAAAAAATAGAACTCTTTGCATTATGGACAGATAATTGAAGTATTTCTTTGCACAAAGTCTGGAGATGGTTATGCTAGACGTCAGGTGTTTGACCGACAGCCATCCATCTGTCCCCTTTATCCCCTTTCTTGATCTCTTCCTGAACTGTGGACAAGAAAAATCAGATGCATGGAGTGCTCTTATGTAACTTAATTATAGATACTGCTTCTAGCACCTCCAGCTCACAGCGTAGGTCATTCATGACCAGCTTCATTTGTTTTCTATATATTCCATTTTCCAGAAAGTGATGTTTCTAGATGCATAGTCTGTTTATAAATGCCCATTAATTTATCAGCTTGTTGTCGATGCATTCTACTCTAGGAGGAAAGTCAGAAGGCAGATCGCTCTTCCACATATGCTGAAGGAGCTGAAAGAACTCAATTGGTTCTTCAGAAGAAAAAGGAGAGTGTTATTGAGAGATCATTAGACAAACTGAAAGAAACTAGCACGGTAATATGCTCTGGATCTATTTTCTACCGTTCTACGTAGTGCATCATATGTCAACTGAATGAACCATTGTGTGGTTTTCCCTTTGCTTTATAACCTCATTTTCGTGAAATTGAGAATGGGGATGGCCCATTTAATTAGCTCTTAACTCTATCAATTGTCTGAGAAAGAAAATTTCCATCAATTGGATCTTAGTGGTCACATTCGGTTCGGGTTCTTCCATGGGCTTACTACTATTAGATAATTGCTTACCTTTTAGTTGACTAGTCTTGTTCTTATTGCTAGTGCTATTTATTATTGTCTATACTTGTTTTCTTCTTTCTTTTCCATAGTACTTTGTGTTTTTGAATTACCTGCCTCCATATGGTCCACCTTCATGTTCCGGGTCTTTTTTGTTTTACTTGGAGGGAAAGGAGTTCTTATAAGCATTCAAAGTAGAGTTCATAATTTATAGTTACACATACACAGGTTTTCCATGTTTTACTATTCTGTTGGAAACCATGACTCAGCACATTATCTTCAGGAACAGTTAGTAGTAACAATTCTTAGTTGTCTATCAAGTCTATATTCCGTTCTAGGAATAAGGTAATTTTCTTTTCCGGTATGTGGAGTTCTCTTTTGTTGTTATGACAGGCTGAGAGCAGTGCCCGCTCCCTTGTATTTGGGGTGACTCTCAGAATAATAAGGATTTTCCATGTCCAGGATGTTTGGCAAGGAACTCAGCTTCTCGCTATCGATGTTGCTGCAGCTTTAGGGCTACTTCAGAGGTCGATAGTAGGGGATGAGTTGACAGAAAAAGAGAAGCAAGCATTGAGGAGAACTTTAACTGACTTGGCATCAGTGGTACCTATTGGATTTCTTATGCTTCTCCCTGTAAGTAGTTCTATTCCATTGTTCTTTAGAAGGCAAAAAAATTAAAGCACCGTGGAACTTGCTGATTAGACAATGATAGTTCATGTTTCAGTAAGATTGAAATTCTGCTTATTTTCCTATTTCTATTTCTCAAACTATTTCATTGTCATGCATGTCCAAGATCTGTATGGGAACTGAGGATACTAACTGTAACTGAAGACATGGACCTTTAACTGGCATTAGAAGCACATTGATTATTAGTAACGATAAGTGCATAGTTGTTGATGCTAGTTTTGAGGGCATTTTCTGCATTAAAGTCTGTCAGCTGAGTTGCAATTAAAATAATACGCCATTTGAACAAAAGCTCAAGCTCTCTTCTTTCACACCTGCTACATGATTGCAGCACCTTGTAATCTCTATTACTCGTGGAGCTTGATCCACTTCAAGCTGACATGCGGTAATTTTTTCTTGCAGGTTACAGCAGTTGGTCATGCTGCTATGTTGGCTGCAATTCAAAGATATATGCCATCTCTGGTGTGTATTTGATCATGAATTTCCTCAGTTTGAGTGAGCCTATCTGCAGTGTTAACTGGTTGATTTCTCTTTTTGGCAGATACCTTCTACATATGGATCAGAGAGATTAGACCTCCTAAGACAGCTTGAGAAAGTCAAGGAAATGGAAACTGAGGTGAACCCAACTGAAAAGGTTGATGAATAAGCCAGGTCAAAGCATATGAAAACAGCTAGTCATAGTGTGCTACCATCAAATTCATTTCAACTTGGTTCTAAATCCATTCAACAGTAGATGGGCATAAAGAAGTTCGTTCCAAGTGTCTGGCACTCCCGGTAGGCACCAGTGGCTGCAGTCTTGTGGTGCACCCACCGGGGTGCCGGGTTCACGATGTTCTGAAGGATGACCATCTTTCCTGAACTCACTTAGATATGTTATGTTTAGGAAGGTCATGTTTCTTCTTGTATTTTGCATTTGTTCGACTGCCTCAGAAATGAATATATTGTTGACTGGCTCTTTCTCCAGCTTGGTATAGTCCGTTTCTGGTGCTGTACTTGTGTGGCAATGGCCACCTTCATTCCACGCTCCGTCCCTGCGAATCAATTTCACCAAATTTCCTTAAAACTAAAATGACAAGAGTAGTGTATTTGTGTTGCAACTGATTAGATCCTAAAAAGTACTTGCCTGTAGTGTACTGGTGAAAAGCTGCGGAAGAAGATGCGACTCTTTTCAGGCTTGGTATTTTGAATCACCCAAGAGGCCCAAGTTTTCAAGGATCTTTGAAAAGCTTCCACAACAGTCATGGTCATGTTCACCGTTGTTCCTTCTTGGAAATGGATGCCCCTGCAATACGAAATGTTAATGATTGGTGAAGTTCTTATTCCCGACTTCTGAGTACTGCACTAGGACCCGAATGATTGACTCGAACTATAAAATGAATCTAATCACAAGACGCTCGTGGACTGATGGAGGAGCAGAGCAATGCACTTGAATTAAGATTGTCTCTATCTAATCTCTCTCTCACACACACACCAAAATCGTTGTGTTGGGAGCCATGACTAGACATCATATTAGAAAATAGATGTATCCTAAGCTAACTTTAAGCTCGCGGTAGTTCCCCTTTCTGTGTAATGCCTTGTCATGGACTTCAAGGGCATGGTGGCCTATGAAGTCAGGGCTTACAAAAGCTTCTTAACTGTAGGAGCTTGTCAGAGTAAGAAAGTTCAATCTCATCTAATTCAATTACACAAAAAGAGAAATCTATGTCGATTAAGAATTGCTATATGGTCAGTTTATAAGCTTTAGGTGAGCTTCATTCTTCCACTCAAGTTAGAATTGAGAACTGACCATTTGCCTGAAGTACCTTCTTTACTCCACTAGTAATCATATTACGTTTTCTCCCAACTGGTGTCTTTAGGTTGGAAGTGAAGAGCTCTCTTGTCCAGACTCCAGAGGGAGGGTGATATACTTTAAATGACAAAAAGGAAATTGCTAAAGCATTTGGGATGTTTTGTAAATCGTACATTTTTACAGTCTTATCTTCATTCCACCAATGTCCATCATTGAATATAAGGATATCTGCATCAACCCACTTCGTGAAATACCAGTGTAACTTATCGAGCCTGATAACCCCTCTTACTTCTTTCGATGCATTCGCCGGAGGTCGATCGACTTTTACTAGGAAAGGTACCCTGTAATATTCGACAGTAAGGTTGGACTCATGAAATTTCATAGAGAGGAAACCTCTGTGTTTGGTTATGGGGTTTCCAAATTCTTCATTTATGGTGGATACGTTAGTTACTCCTTGTGCTAGCATGCATATCATTGACTCCCATTGGTTCCTTCCAATTGAATCTCCAGCAAACACTATTCGACCATTTCGACTCCGTTCTAGGAATTCCTTTGCATTGAACCTGCAACATTATAATGTTACTAACAAACAAAACCGAGTTTAAAAACCAAAAAATGGAACAATATTTTCTTAGTAAAGATTTGGTAGTCCTTGGGCCCATTTCCTAATATATAACATGCAGCACGTAGAACGAGAAAAGAAATAGTAGATGTTTAACTAGTGTTTAGTTGGATTCGTTTGGAAACATGATCCTTTGAATTATATCCAAGTAAGACGGACGATTTGCCTAGTATCATTGCGGGCATCCACCAAAGTTGGCTCTGGCTTCATCCGGCTCAAGTGTAGTTCACCATCTACAAGTATGCTCACACTCAAATCTTCGTAACCTTAGTAAACTGTAAAGTTAGGTGTGGATTTCTGAAAAACTTGTGAGTTGTGACAGAGTCTTGAAAGTTTATTTGAGTCTTCACACTTCGTACAGACAAGTTTAGGAATCAAATACTTCCTTTTCCAACTTTCCAGCATTGTGAGGAAAGAGAAGACAGATAGAAAAAAAAAAGACAAGAAAGAAAAGGACAATAATGGGTCCACCTGGCCTAATAAAGCAGCATGTTGATTTGTATTGGGTAATGGAGGTAGAGTAATTTTATGTATCTCCATAGATTACATCAACTAGCATATATTGCAATGCACATAAATCCTTACGAACATAGTGTATGTATAAAGGAATAATTTAAGTTAAAGGAATCTGATAATGTCAAGATATTTTACATTGTCAATATATGATTTAGCCTTTTATAGTACGTTAGTAACCATTTTCAGCAAGTTAATGCTTAACTTGATCATGTAAACTTAAACCATTTCATAGATAAGGTGATCATTTATGGTAGTTGTTGTTTAACCTATTATAGTAGGTTATTTGTCATTTTCATCAAATTACAATAACATGCTTATAATAACCTTATTTGCTTATGCATTTTTTACACCATAGCTAAAACTCATATGTGCTTGAGAATTATCAATTGGTTACCCAACATAATTCGATAGTCTTGCTGTTATATTTATCTATTTGGCAATGATCTTAGTATGCACAAATAGTATCAGTGCTTGAACAACTAATAGGAAAAAGAAAACTAAATCATGACGAAACGACATAACAAATAAAGTTGAAGGTAATCATAAAGCTACAACTTTTTCACACCTCATGATTTCAACAACATGAAAGCACTATCCATCGAAACAAAGAAAAGCCACGCTTTGTGAATTAGCCATTTGTTGCATCATCGTACATTGACATAACTTCTAAGGAAACTAAAGGCCCTTTTCTGTACAAAAAAATTTGTTACCCTTTCAAATTCCAAAATACTTCTAGTAAAAGGGAAAACAAGTAAGTAGAGTATATAAAAGAAGAATTTAGTTTCTTCTTTTGATTTCTTTATTGGGAGGGGTGGGGGCTGAAGAAATATTACAACACATTGTCATTCTTATCACTAAAGTCATCTCTTGTTACCCATTTTTTTTTATAACTGAGAAATCTTTAAGGGTTAATGCTGCACGAGTTGAAATTCAATGGATAATAAGACAAAAAGGAGGAAAAACTACAAATATGGATTTTTTTAATGAGGCAAGCAAATATAATAAAGCATGGAGACATGCAATAGTAATTAACGTACATACCATACATAAAAAATATTCTTAAACAAAAAGAACATACCTATCAAAGAATAAAATTAACAAGCACTTACCTTGGAAGATCACAACCTTGAGGTTGCCATCGCCACTTTCGGTAATCTAAATCCCGGCGACCATTTTTCCGGCATCGAAAACCGGGATCCAAGAACGGACAATTCTCATTATATTGATCAAGAACATAACTTTCATCCCAAACCCACTTTCCATAAGAGTAATCGCAAGCTTTTGAAGAATTTTCAGATTTTTGGGGTAATATTTTGGACAAAAAACCAACGCCAAGAAGAGACCGAGGGTCAAGTGGGCTTAGTAAATTGTAGAAAAAAATTGAAGAGAAGAGTAAAAAGAAAAAAAATAATGCATGAGAGATATCTTTGTTTGCAAATTTTAAGGGGAAAGAGAAGAAGAGTTTATTGTTGTTAGTTGTGTTTTGTTGTTGATGATGAGGAGAAACTGGCTGGAGATCCATGAGAAGAGGAGAAAATTAAAAGGTATGTTTTGTTTGTAAGAATTCTAGGGGTTCTCAAAAGCTATAAAAGGAGGATGAGTGGGGAAATTAAAGAAAGAAGATTTAAAGATTTTGTTTGGAAATTAATTCAATAACTATTCAACTTTAAGCCTTTTTCTTTTATAAATTGACTAAACGCCTTTGGAGTTTGGGTAGGGGTGTCCTTCTCACCCCACCGCCCTTCAAGCCCTTTTTATTTTTTATTTTTGGGTAACTCTCTCAAATTAAGGAATAGTACTATGTTTATATTCCTAAACTTCTCTGTATGGATTTGAGTACATTAATTAAGGAAAATTTCTTATTAGATTAGATAAAATATGATATACTTCAACAATAACATAATCTTTAAGAGTATATTATACAATATAATTGAAGATTTCTTGACTTTGGTTCATCGGTTGCTTTGCATATGATTTGCACGGCATGTATTAATTGCTAGTTTTGTGTGGATGCATCCTCCTCTCTGATTCATGCATGAATATATGGATATTAAATAGTGAAACTAATTGAAGTACCCCTAAAAACAAATTAATTACCCGTCTCATGTCCCTTTTAAACTAATTATCCATTGTATCCCCTCGCCCAAAATTATTTACCCGATATACCCCCTCGCCCAAATCTCTTCCTTTGTGATACCATCGCAGTATATTTATATACCAGGATGGTATCATGAAGGACCAAGATAAGGACTAAAATAGTCAATATCATCTCAGTATATTTATACACCACGATGATATCATGGTCTTGAGGAGTGTCTCATTGAATGACTGAAGCAACCCTCCATGATACCATCACAATATATGTATATAAGATAATGATATCATAGAGTTTTTTTTTAAAAAAGTGTATTTTTTTAAATAAACGAACATGATCATCCATGATATACCATCTCAATATATTTATATACCACGATGATATCATGCAGGACTAAGAGAAAGATTGAAGCAATCTTTCATGATACCATCTGAGTATATTTATATACCATGTTGGTATCATAACTGAGAGGGAGGGGGGACATCTCGGATAAATAGTTTTAATTTTTTTAGGGGCATGGAAAGTGATAAGAACAGAGGCGGGTAAATAGTTTGGTTTCATGGGGTATAGGTGATTTTTCTCCTATTAATTATTATATACTTTGTAAACTTTTATTTCTATCCCTGTTTAATACCATCGAATCAATTCAAATACGAACGAGTATCTATTTGCCCCAAAACTTGCCAAAATTTGCTATCCTATATATGTTATTATGAGTTCAATAACTTACGATTGATGTTACTAGCTTGGATATCTCTTGCTTTTTTTCTTCTTAAAAAGGCAAGTCATTTGACATTTTCACACTTTAAATTTAATTTTCTCTCCGCATGTTTATAGAAGATTTAATAGAAACATAAGAAAAATACTGTTAAATTCCCAAAATTACATAGACAAAAGACATAGATCAAATATATATAGCTTGGCCTAATCATAGCCCTATAATTATTTAGTTGGCTAAACTGGTCTTGTTTCACACAGTCCGTTTTGAAAATATTATCTTAATTTAACTTGACACGGAGTTTAAGAAATAAATGATTTTTTTTAAATGTGTGGTTCAAAACAAGTCTTAGATATTTGTGTGGCTGTAAATCATCTCATAAAATTAAATTATTTTTAAATATATAAATATGTCAATCTTTTTGGAACAAACTAATTAGAAAAATAAGATAATTTTTTTGGGACAGAAGGAATATTGATTAGATAATCGAGCATAATTGAGTAGACTAATTGGAGGGGCACAACTTGTGAAGCTGTACCTATGAAGCAATTTCGTTAAATAGTAGTGCATCACATACAGCACGTTGTATGTCATTTTAATCAACTTAACCTGTCATTTTATTGCAATATAGATTAGAAGCTCTAATATTTTCACATTAGAAGCAATTTCAATATAGATACACAACCATAATGTGGTAAAACAAAAAAATTCATAATAGTACCTTAAACCACAAAATATTTTCACATTCCATCAAATCACCAAATGTCATTAGATTCCATCAAACCCTAAAATAAATTCATATTACATCAAAATAACATAACTAAATCCACTGATTGTTTCAAAATTACATAACTAAACTATATGCTATGATCCCAACAAGGCACCCCAACAACATAAGAATGAAAATCCACTGCCGACATAATTTTTCCTTCAATTTTGTAATTGTTTTATCATTATCAATTGAAGAAGCATTAAAATCGAAAAATATTGAGAGAAGAAGGGAGTTGGGTTCGGATAACATTTTTTAACATGTTAAATAATTTGAAAGGGGAGGAGGTGGTACACTATTTGGTCTAATTGGTCTTTTAATTAAGGGAAAAGGGTAAAAAATATCCCTCTATTTTGGGAAAGAGCTAAAAATATTCTTCATATTAAAAATACCCTTCCCGTCATTAAAGTTTTCAAATATATATCTCTTAATGGAAATCCTCAAATCCCCCAAAATAACCAATTTCATTTTTTAAATTCGCTCCATTATTTGACAGAATTAGGGGGGGGGGGGGTAAGGGGATGTATGAGTTATTATTTAGTTGGGTCGGTTGAAAACTTTAATGACAGGAGGGGTATTTTTGACCCAAATTCTTAACAGAGGATATTTTTAGCCCTTATCCCAAAGTAGAGAGTTATTTTTTACGCTTTTCTCTTTAATTAGTTATGTGGATTTGGGGTGGCAAATGAGTGATTTTGATTGGATTTGGTTTGGTTGATGATTTGAATAAAAATGGGTTGGGTTTCAATCTATCCATATTTTATGTGGGTAAATATGGATTGAGTGATAAATGGATTGGTTGGTTATGAGTTAGCCCATATTATCCATATTATATAAGTGTAATATTTTTTTCAAGTGTAATGTTATACTCCATCCGTCTCAATTTAAGTGTCTTAGTTTGACTTGACACTAAATTTAAGAAATAAAGAGAGACTTTTAAATCCCGTGATCTTAAATTAAAGATGTGTAGGGCCTTTTAAATCTTGTGGTCTTAAACTTGCCTTGAAATTGAAAAACTTACTAAATATAGAAAGATACGCTCTTTTTGAGACAGACTAAAAGTAAGATAAAAAGACAAATTGTAGAAAATGTGTGTGTGTGTGTGTGTGGGGGGGGGGGGGGGGGGGGGAGGGCGGGGTGTGGTGGTGGTGTAAAGGTCAGGGGTGAGTGGTAAGAAAACAATTGTAATTTTTCATAAATCTTTTATAAAAGTACAATGAAATATACAACATACCCAGTGAAATCTCACAGCGTGAGATCTGAAAAGTACAATAAAATATACAGAATAAAAAATTCAGGGGGGGGGGGGGGGATGTGGGGGCAAGGTGGTGATAGTTGGGTGGGTGTGGGTGGGGGAGTAGATTTTTTTTTCCATCTCATTTTTTTTAACGAATTCATCTCGACGTATTCATCATCTAAAGGGCCGGGGGAGAGAGAGTAAAGGATGACATAGAGGTGTGTGGGTGTCTAGGGAGCAAGGGGTAGGGGTGGTGGAGGTGGGTAGGTAGGGTAGGGGTGGGGGTAAGTGTAGATGGCGGGGTGGGTGGCGGAGAGTGGGTTAGGGTTTGGTGGGTGCATTGACGTATTTTTTATCGATTCGAAAATTATTTTTTCTCAAATTTACATTTTCTTCTATTTTGAGAAAAATGAGTTGTTATTAGGTCTAGTAAATCACATATATGGGTACCAAAATTTTATCCATATTTACCCATATTTTTATGAAATAAAAAGAAAATTGAAGCTCATATTTACCAATCAGAAATATGAGCGACTCAATTCACTAAAATATAAGTTAAATGAGCCAAGTTACTAAATATGAGCTCAAATTGACACCTCTAGCTAAGGTTATTTTATGAGATAAGGACATATTTAGACCAAGCAAGTAAAAATGGTTACAAATGTTACAATTATGCAAACTTGAGGGGTATTTTCAACCCTTTTCCCAGTCCATAAATAGATAGTGTTATAGTCGAGCCTGTACATTGTCTCTGTGTACAAAAACCTTTAAGAAACAAAAAATATGAACTGCCAACACAGCATCTCAGAATACGTTAAGCATTACAGTTATGAAAATAGAAGATATGAGTAATCTTCACTTTCAGTTTTCGAAGAAATATCCTCTTTGCACGGGTGAATGAACTTTGTTGTAGATTTCATTGAAGACCGGAACCTGTTTGATAAATTGCCCGAGAGAGAAACTCGAAATATAAGTGAGCTTCATTTGATATTTCTATTTGGCTTGAGAACTTTGGCCATTTACATTTATATTATGCAATTTGATCATGTGACTACTCTTAATTGTTTTCTTTTATAGGGTGTATGTGTTAAGCTCGTATATTGAGCTGCATTGAAGCATATATGAATTGGGCGAAACCCTAATTGGAAGAGAGAGTTTTGTATTTATTGGGAAAAGAAGAAAATGAATTAGTTGAGCTGGTCAACAATTAAGACCAGCTATTTATACCTACTACATTAGGCCGGGTCATTACTAATTTACACTTGGACTCGGCCAACAAACTATTAATACATCAGAAGCCCAATACAATAAACTAAAACTAAACACTACACACTTGATATACACTACAACAACAACAACATACCCAGTGAAGCCCACACCGTGGTGTCTGGAGAGGGTAGAATGTGCAGACCTTATCTCTACCTTGGTAAGTAGAGATGTTGTTTTCGAAAGACCCTCGGCTCAAGACAAAGCATAAGCATAAGCACAAGCACAAGCACAAGCACAAGCACAAGCACAAGCAAATCAAGAGAAACAGTCAGACCTTGATAAGAAATTTAAAGCAGTATGAAAATGAGAGTAACAAAAGCGAATAAGCCATGATAAAACATTCTGAAAAAAGAAGCACCTCTCAAGTTGGAGGGTGAAAACAGGCCAAGCTTGCAAAGTAGAGGATGATGGTGGCAACCAGGAAGAGACTTGGTAAGCATGTCAGCTAACTGATCAGCAGAGGAAACAAAATGCAAAGTGATGAGGCCGGAATGAAGGCATTCTCTGACATAATGACAGTCAATATCAATATGTTTTGTGCGCTCATCGAAAACTGGGTTTCTTGCTATGTGTAGAGTTACTTGACTATCATAATGCAGTGGCACAAGATGATCAATAATAAGACCAAGATCACCAAGCAATCTAACCAGCCATGAAATTTCAGCCACAACCTTTCTCAAAGCTCTATACTCTGCCTCAGCTGATGATAAAGAAACAATGGGTTGTTTTTTGCTTTACCAAGAAATCAGAGAACTTCGAAGTGTGATCACAAACCCAGAAACTGACTTTCTTGATAAAGCACAGGATGCCCAATCAGAGTTTGAATGTCTTGAGTGAAAAATCTGCAGAGTTGGAAAGAATAATACCCAAATCTGGTGCTTTCATCAAATACCTTAGGACATGAAGACCAACCATCATATATGGAATTTGAGAAGCCTGAAGGAACTGACTTAAGTGTTGCACAACAAATGAGATGTCTGGTCTGGTGTGTTGTAAGAAATTCAATTTGCCTACTAATCTCCTATATGAGCTTGGGTCTGTCACGGAGTCCCCCATGTCAAAAAGCAGCTTGATAGAATGATCAAGGGGAGAGGCTACAGAAGAGAAATGATGACAATTGAATTCTGCCAACAAATCGGTGGTAAACTTGTTTTGAGACACAAGATAACCCTGAGGATGAGTAGTAACCTCCAAGCCCAAGAAATAGTGAACAGATCCTAGATCTTGAACTGGGAATCAAGAAAAGCCTTGAGGGAATTCAATTCAGACACATCATCCCCAGCTAGGAGAATATTATCCACATAGACTGCAATTATGGACATAGAACCAGGAATACCTTTGGTGAAGAAGGAGTAATCATTCTTACTGGAATTATAGCCTCTAGAGTAGGCTTCAGACAGTTTTGAAAACCACTGTCTCGAAGTTTGTTTGAGGCCATATAGAGACTTTTTGAGCTTGCATACTATAGGAGGAGATGTAGAAGAAGTAGAAGTCCAATCAGCTTACATACCGGGGAGTATTTTCATATAGAATTCCTCATGGAGATTTCCATGAAGAAATGCATTATTAACATCCAACTGGTAGACTGTCCAGTGATGCTTGGCCGCAAGAGAAAGAAGGCATTTGATAGTGGTGAACTTGACTACAGGGGAGAAAGTTTGTATAGTCAATGTATTTTTTTTTTGAGTATCTCCTCTAATAACCAATCTAGCCTTGTACTCTCCATAGAGCCATCAGACTTCTACTTGATCTTATAGACCCACTTGCAGGAGATGGGCTTCTTGTGGGGAGGAAGAGACACTAGATCCGAAGTCTGATTAGCCTCAAGAGCTTTGAATTCCTGTAGCATGACCTCTTGCCAGACAGGATGAGATGCAGCCTGCTCGTAGTTTTGAGGTTCATGTATGTGTATCTCACTAGTGGAAACCTTGGAATCAGATGACAGAGTAGGGGGTTGTACTGCAAAACAGATAGGAAGGTTTATCCGTGGTCCTAGTGGATTGTCTGAGAGGGACAGAAGGTGGAATATGAGGAATGAGGAAAAAAGGAGCAGAATCAGGGTGGTCAGGAGAAGGTGACTGAACAGGAGAAGAGGGAGTAGGGGAAGGACTAGAGGGATCAGAAAGTGCATAGGAGTTACTTGAAGTGGGAAATGTAAGGGGAGAAGGAATAGAAGTGAAATGTGGAATGTCTTCATGAGAAACAACATGATATGGGAAGATATGAGTTGAAGGTGAAGAGTAAGAAAAAATATGTTCATGGAACAAGACATCTCTAGAGAAGAGGATAGAACGTGTGTTGAGGTTGAGAAGTTTATATCCTTTCTTTCCAGAGGGATATCCTAGGGAAACACATGGAGTTTCTGCTCTTGGTTGGAATTTATCCCTTCCCACCTTAGGAGCAGTAGCATGATAGAGACAGCCAAATGAATTGAGATGATTGTATGAGGAAGGAATTCCATGAAACTTTTCATGGGGGGAAAGATTTTGTAGAACTGAAGAGGAAAGTCTGTTGATAGTGTAAGTTGCAGTCAGGACACATTCACTCCAATATTTGTGTAGAAGTTTTGACTGAAATAAAAGAATTCTTGAAGTCTCAAGTAGGTGTTTGTGTTTCCTCTCAACAACACCATTTTGTTGAGGGGTATGAGGGACAGTGATTTGGTGTAAAATTTCATTTTCTGCAAAGAATGAGAAAGCTTCTAGACTATTTCCTAGCTCAAAAGCATTATCAGATCTGATTGTGTGAATAATGGAATTGAAATGTAATTTGATCATTGAAATAAAGGCTTTAATAATGGACAGAGCATTGCCTTTAGTGGACATCAAATGTGTCCATGTCACTCTTGTGAAATCATCTACAAAAGTGATGAAATACCTGAAACCATTATAAGTTCTTGTGTTATAAGGTCCCCAGGTATCAACATGAAGTAGTTGAAAAGGGGCAGTGGTATGTATTTCACTGGTAGGAAATGACAACCTTTGTTGCCTTTCCATAGGGCATATATGACATTCAAAGGATTGTTTGGAAGATACTTGTGAACTGAGAAATGGAATGGATTTCATTTTGTGATAAGGAACATGGTCTAGTCTTTGATGCCAAAACGAATCCACTTTATTCATGTGAGATGATATATTATAAGATGGAACAATAGGGTTATTAACATCACAAGAAACATTGAATGAATTACAAGTGGAAACAACATCAGAATTAGTACTAGTACATGGAAAAGATGGCATATCCTGAGCTTGGTAGTAGTATAGTCCATTAATAGCTTTACCAATCTCCAGAGACCGCACTTTAGAGAAGAGCCCTGCAAATAGCAAGCAGAAATGGAAAATGTAGCTAAGCATTGTAATTGTTTAAGAAGTTGATAGATGGAAATTAGGTTGAATTGAAACGAAGGCACCAATAGTACATTGTGTAAGGTAATATCCTTTCTGAGTTGTAATGACCCAGTAGAAATAACCTTTACTTTATAACCATTGGGCAAAGTGATTAGGAAAGAAATAACAAGAGGTGTAAGGTTGTGGAATAGGTGTTTGTGAGGTGTCATGTGGTTTGTGGCTCCCGAGTCTAATATCCAAGGATTTGTACCAACTAATGAGGAAACACATACAATATATCCATCAGCACTAAAAACAGAACCACAAGGCATACATGCAAAGTTCCCTTATGTAGAGAAAGGAGCTGCAAAATTGGCAAAGCCATGAGATCTAGTAGAAATCTGAGACTGTTGGAACATTGTCATAAGATGCTCATATTGTTCTGGAGTAAAGCCATGCATAGCACCATTCATAGGAGAATGTGATGCGAAATTGGAAAAACCATGAGAAGACTGAGATTGATGGAATAGATTGAGTAGATGAGCATATTGGTCCTTATTGAAGCCATGAGTTGATGCTTCAATTGGTTGAGTAGTAGCAGGAATGGGTGTGTTGTTGGGTTGGTCCACTAGAACACATCAGACAACAGATTTCTTGTTTTAGTGAACTTGTAATCAACAGGATATCCAAATCTAAATACATAATTTGCACGTGTTTGCCGAGTCATGTCGTACATAATTTTATTTGAAACTATGAAATTAATAACATAATCCAAAACTGAATTAAATATACGTATTTACACCAAATCTAAATACAATATCATATGATGGTTAAAATTATATTATTCCTATACAGTTACCAAATAAGCTTCCTACTTGAATTTGTAGATCCGTTAGAAATGTTGCACAAGCAATCCACACAAATTCATTGAAAATTATCACAAATTTATATAAAATTTCAATATCTATTTTGTGGCATCAATCGGTGAAAGCGTAAAATTTCATAAAATAAGAAAACCCGAAGAACAAATTAAATTTAATGTTAGTGAGTATTTGAGTTTTTTTGGGTAAATGTCATTGTCACCGGGATTTTCACTAAGGAGATTCAAAATATAAAGAATTCAAAGAAATTCAAACATCTACTATATATACTTAAAAAATAAGTTCGACCTTATCTATTCAGTGTAGTTTTTAAGCGAAGAGGGTTCAGATAAATTCTCTTCCGGTACCCTAGCTTCGTCCATGATTATCAAATTCCTTTATAATGGTATTGTTAGTAAATGTCATTTTAAATTCCATGTTCCTTGTTTGTGAAGCAATAGGTTTTGGAATTATGCTATTTTCCAGTCCTGAAAGTTCCTCGTAAATCTCAAATCCCTAAAAAACTTCTCCATTTTGTATCTTCGGACTCGTTGGACTATCAACCCCTTTTGATATGAAATTCTGTAAATTTTTGGAAATGTAAGTTTCAAAATATTGTATGCGCACTTGTGCCCCAAAAAATTTACCCTCTTCCCATCCCCTACCCTGAAAGACATGTATCCGCTAAAGTCTTCCCATCCTTTCAAAATGTTTCTCCATAACCCACATCCATATGGCCTAGTTATATTTTGACCTCCAAGCCACTTCTAAGACCTTGTACTTTTCTGTTATCATCTCCCTCCAAAAAGAATGTTCTTCCGTCCTGAATTGCCGTAATCATTTTCCTAATAAGGCCTTATTGAACACCCTCATATCTTTAACACCAAACCTGCCCCGACATTTAGGAGACATAACACGCTTCCACCACACCAAGTGAAACTTTCTTGCCCCGTCTGTGAACAAAGACATAATATATGTGGGGATGCTCGATAAAATGATCTTGATAAGCACTTTCTTTCCACATTTAGATACATATCTTTTCTGCCAAATTGCAAGCCTCTTCTCCACTCTTGAAAGTACCGGATTCCATGTTGCTTGGTCCTTGTTTGACGCACCTAGTGGCAAGCTCAGGTGGGTAGTGGAAAGAGTCGCGACCTTGCAATTTAGAACTTGTGTCAGAGCCTCAACGTCCTCCACATCTCCGATTGGTATGATCTTGCACTGAGATTAATCTTATGACCAAACACCACCTAAAACCATGTTAGCATGTGTCCTAAATATTACAACCGAGTCTTGTCTACATCACAAAACACCAAGGTGTCATCCGCGAACAATAAATGTGAAACCCGCATGTTGCCAAGTACTCCAATCGTGACATCGAAACTCCTTAAATATCCACCCATCACGAGCCTCTCGAACTAGGAAAAAATTCACATGAACTGAGTACATCACCGTAGAAATATAGATTTTCATCCACTTTCTCCATCCAATTCCGAAACCCATCTTCATCATTATGAAATCAAGAAACTCCCGCTCACATGGTGATATGCCTTCTCAAGATCGAATTTGCATTCCTTGCGTTCTTCTAGAATCTATTACTTCATTACCCACCAAATCTGCATCCAGTATTTTGTTGGAAATTTGCCTTTGGCGGGAGTTGCGACCGACCAACTTTAACGGCTTAAACACTAGTGTAACGTATGTTGGAGAATCCGGTTCTTCACACATGCATGATCTACTAAGTACGTAGATAACCGTAGGGCCAAGAATCGTCAAATTTCATTGAGAAATGAAAGAGATATTGGTTCACGAAGTAAGGTGTTTGAAGCATGGAAAGTGTGGTATTGTGTGTAATTCTCCCTCATCGGTAGAGGAAGAAAGAATTGTTGTGTATATAAGATTCGAAATTGGTTTGGGGTTTGGGACCCCAAGGGGTATCCCATGTGTTTAAAGGAGGGAGGACCTAGATGTGCTTCGGTTCGAGGAAAGACCACACGCGCGCCGCCGCCGCCCGCCCGTCCGGCTCCGGTTCACGGTCACGGGTCACGGTCACGGGTCGGGTCGTGGGTCTGCGGTCTTCGATATTATCTTTTTGGGCCGAAAAACTTTGCCGAAGTACGCTTGATCCCGAAGTTTCGATGTACGCTTGAACCGAATTCTTTCGGATGTCTTGTTTGGTCCCGAAGTTTCAAGATGTACGCTTTGGTCCCCGAAGTTTCAAGATGTACGGCTTTGGTCCCCGAAGTTCGAATTTCGATGGTCAAAACAGAAACGTCAAGCACTCAATTCACCCATTTATTTTGGCTGAATTACTCCTCCTATAATGGCCAAATCCGTTGGTTCTTTCACCATTTATGTTGGTGACTTTACTACCTCCATAATGGCCATTATTTGGCTATTATGGAGGCGCTTTTCAGCCCCTCCCTCACCTATATAAACACACCCTTACACCATTGTTGAGCACCACAAAGAACAGAAAAATAACAGTTCATAAAGCTCACGAAAATACACAACAAAAACAGTTTTCTTCCTACAACTTCCAAGCATCATTTCGTTACTCAATATTCTTCACGGTAGCTCTTGAGTTTCCTTTGCTCAAGGGTTCCATTGCTGTTTTATCTTGGGAGACAAATTGTCCAGACGTATAAAGGATACATACGGGGCAATATTGTCTTAAGGACAGAGTGCCACACTCGACTCAAAGATAAACCAGCTTTCCATTTTTTCGTTTTCAACAAAATTGTAATTTCGCTTTTGTGGTTATCTTGTAATTTTCAGATTACTAGTTGAACTATTGAATCTTTGTTTATCCTTTCGAATACTTGTAATAGTTATATACTACCCGTCTTTGCTTTATAAAGTACCATAGAGCAAAAACTCCCAACAATCTTAAGACAATATCGTATTGTATTACTATTAGTGTTCGAAAGATGTCGGTCAAAAGTTGTGTGACCAAATCTGGATATGGAAATGGTTTTCTCGGTAGAAGAGAGTGATGATGATGAACGTGTTCATGGTCTCACCGCTACAAAGATCGGTGGGAACAAGCGCTCACGAGAGCCTCGAGGATGTCAACGGGACAAGAGGAGAAGAGTGAAGATGTTATTCCATCTTGTAGCAGAAGGCCTATATCTGTCCTAGACAAAGGATCCGAATAATGGTGAGAAGGAAATGGACACTCAGTCTGATGAAGTGACTGAAGTGAGCCAGAATCCGAAATTGGGATAAGTAGTTTTTCTTACTTGTCAAGAATAAAGATTAAATTATGTCGATTAAAAATGGATTAAAGTAAGGAGGAATATGAAAATAATTTATATTCCTTATGCTTTAACAAATCGAAGTTTAATCTCATCTTCTTTTCCGTTTAAAGATTGGATTTTGTAAATGACTTAAGAAGATCCGTTCTTTTAAGTGTAATTACTAAAGTGTGTAAAGTATGTTCGCACATACGAGGGAGTAAGATCCACGACGTGCGAAAACTCGTTACCACTCTTAAGTAAGCGCCAAGAATTATCTCGGGCACCAATCATAACGGAAGAAGACTAAAAGCTAAAGACGTTGAGCTCGTCATACTATTTGGCGAAAGATCCTTCATAGGATGATATTGGACACTCGGTCACATAAAGCCTCCGGCGACCGGAGTGGGCCAAAATTCCTTTGATAGGATGATATTGGACACTCGGTCATACAAAGCTTCCGGCGACCGAGTGGGCCAAAATTCCTTTGATATGATGATATTGGACACTCGGTCATATAAAGCCTCCGGCGATCGGAGTGGTGCCAAAAATTCATTTCATAGGAAAAATAATGGACACCTAGTAAGGTGGGCCACAGTTTCCAGGTCTTAAATGATCTGAAGGCCTAAAGAAAAGGCAGTAAAGAAATTGGACACTCAGTCTGCCAAAGCAACTAGAGTGGACCCGAGTATCGAGATCTCATATGATCCGGTTACGCCCTAACCACGGCAAAAGGTTGTTCATGTGAAGCAACGCCACCTCTAAAATCAAAGGGCTGGATAGGTTGTCCTCAATAGGACTTCAAGGAATGAGATCACTCTAAAAGAGGTGATACATGTTCCTAACTTGGTTAAAGGACGTTGTTGGTCAAATCTGATTTGAGACTAGTCCAATAGGTCCGTAATAACTAACAGTGGTACAATATGTCTATAGCTAAATGAATGATATATTGTAATCCGTGCATCTATGACATCATAGATTAAGACACGTTAAATAGCAAGTCATTCAAAAGCTAATGATGTTGAGATTGTTGCCTACGTCGACATAAACCCTCAAAATGAATGTGAGGTAGACGAAGAGGCAAAATCACCTTTCCAAATTCCGTCAAGGGAATAGCGAAAGAAGCACCGCTCCTCTAGAACTTAGTCACACCTACTTGGGTGATTTGAAGTTTATACAAAATAGAGGGGGAGACAAGTACGTTGTGATCTTCATTGATGATGGTACAACGTATGGAATCCTTTGTTTATTGAAAAGCAAAGATGAAGTTGTTGAAGCCTACAAAGCGAAGTTGAAAATCAACTAAGCCTACGGATTGAGAAATTCGTAGTGATAGAGGGGGAGAATGTGAAGCATCGTTCATTAAACGAATGTTCATTTCTCACCTCGCCTAACGGTGTTAGCCAAGCACGAAGTCGTACGCCCAAATTATGAGGGGTAACTTGGTAAAAGATGGGCTACCGAAACAGTCAAGTTCGACCTAAGATCGTAGATTGCATATCCACCGGATCTCGCAAATAACGAGAGTGTTGATCGCCTCTTGGCGTCAAAGAATGCGAATTCTTTAGAGATAACTTTCCTTGGAAAAGGAAAAGGAGTAATTGCTCAAGGTTAACAAGAACCCGCGAGGGCTCGATCGTCCGAACTAGACGTTCCGTATCTTCATGACTCGAAAGTTGTTGTCTATCCGAACTTAATATTCCGGATCTGCAGAACTCGTGGATTCTAGATGTTGAACCAAGACGGAGCAAAGAGGGGACAAAGACTTGTTCCAGTCCTTCTAGCTTGTATGGTTGAGAACGAACCATGGACAATTAACAAATAATTGTTATCTCCAAAAGCGCCGCTTTGGAAAGAAGGTAAAGGAGAAATAGATTCCATATATAGAACCATACGTGTGTAATAGTTAATCTTCCTCCGGGAAAAGAACCTTTGGGTTGTAAAAAGTGCTCCCATGTGAGTAGCTTCACATCCAGGGCCATTGTAATCTTACATGGCATGGGTGTTGAAATGTACCTTCCCAACCGGAGAGTTGGAAGAAGAGGATCGAATTGGTTTGCTTTGAATCTGTTGTGCTTCTTCCCGAACTTTCATTTTGGTCCCCGAAATGTTTACATTTTAGTCCCGAAAGTCTCGTATAAAACAGAAACAATGAATCGACCACGAAACATTGGCTCGAAGTTAGAAAGCCAACAGTTGGAAAACCAACGGTGCTCGAGAGTGAAAATCATATTGAAACAAAGTCTCGATATGAAAGATATGTGTATCACAAATGACTTCTTAGGAATTGAATTTCTAAGACATCTAACGGACCGGTCAATAGTTGACGGTCTCGTTGAAGCCACCAATGGATATGAATCATAGAACCGATTGGAATCATGGTGCACCCATAGACAATGAGCGATATGCTCGTGTCACGTGTAGTTCAATGTATTGTACACACTACAACCGACCCGGTATCGTCCAACAAACGATCGCTTGAACTAAGGTTCACCGATGATCTTAATACATGATCAATAGAAGGCGTTAAGTCGGATATGACGATATCCGAATTATTCGCTTATCTACGGATTATAGTATTCTGGATGTCCAATGGTTCGAGAGAACACAAGATGCAAACCGGACATCGGATCCGAAGAACACCAAAGCCACAAGTAAATGTGTATGGTGGTTCTTGGAAAATCCTCTAAGCAAACTTGCATCGACCGATTCATGATGGTATCGGAGTTTATCGCTTTATACAAAGCATGAAAGAAGTTGAGTAACTTCATGACTCATTAGAGGACGTCCCTTATTGGGAGAAACCCGTGCCTTCAAAGCAATTCTACACTTGTGGCTAGCCGGTCGGCTTTAGGAAGGACACGGATGACGGCGTCGGGACATATCCGTCAGATCTGTCGGAGACATAAGACCGTATGGCGCTTGATCATCACGGTGTCACTTCCTTGTTTACAAACTAAGGGACTACCCGGAGAGATCAAGTGTTCTCTTTGTCTAGGGGAATGGGCTTAAAACCCAAAATATACGGACCAATACAAGGAAACCCAACCTTACGAACCGGAGATCCCGAATTTGGTTCAATGGGAAAACTAAGTTGTAAAGGTTCAGTTGATCGCTTCGGTGGAAGCATGAGCACTTCGGATAGTGATTTCGAAAAGAAACACCAAATCCAAAGCCGTTCCCGCGATAGACGTTAAGTGCTATCTCGCAAAGTATGGGTAAAGGTTAAGTTTTCAAAACTCGTAATGATCCTCAACAACAGGTTAGGTCTTTGGGAAACTTTTAATGGTTCCTAACACTTGTGAAGTGGGGTATAGCAGATACCTTGTAGGAGACCACCTATTTAAGTGCGAGGACGGGCCACCTCAAATTGAACGCACTTAAGAATCCAAGACGTTGTCCATGGCCAAAACGGACAAAACATTACGAAGAAGAGAGTAAGGGAATTTGTTGTGTTGGTACCGTTGTCTTGGCTTACACTAAACACCGACGGTTCAAGACATCACGTTCACCGCGCAAGTAAGTAAGTCCGATGGTATTCAACTATGGAAGGTTCAAAGCCGAGGCTACCTCTCCTTATGCAACATCGGTCCGCCGAAATATTGCTGGAAATGAAAAGACACCATGTGAGTGCGCCAAAATCTCTTTCAAGAGGGGATTGTTGGAAATTTGCCTTTGGCGGGAGTTGCGACCGACCAACTTTAACGGCTTAAACACTAGTGTAACGTATGTTGGAGAATCCGGTTCTTCACACATGCATGATCTACTAAGTACGTAGATAACCGTAGGGCCAAGAATCGTCAAATTTCATTGAGAAATGAAAGAGATATTGGTTCACGAAGTAAGGTGTTTGAAGCATGGAAAGTGTGGTATTGTGTGTAATTCTCCCTCATCGGTAGAGGAAGAAAGAATTGTTGTGTATATAAGATTCGAAATTGGTTTGGGGTTTGGGACCCCAAGGGGTATCCCATGTGTTTAAAGGAGGGAGGACCTAGATGTGCTTCGGTTCGAGGAAAGACCACACGCGCGCCGCCGCCGCCCGCCCGTCCCGTCCGGTTCCGGGTTCCGGGTTCACGGGTTCACGGGTCACGGGTCACGGGTCACGGGTCACGGGTCACGGGTCGTGGGTCGTGGGTCGTGGGTCGTGGGTCGTGGGCTGTGGGCTGTGGGCTGTGGGTCTTCTGATATTATCTTTTTGGGCCATAAAACTTTGCCGTAAGTACAGCTTGATCCCGTGTTTCGTATGTACAGCTTTGAACCGAAATTCTTTCGGATGTACCGTTTGGTCCCGTGTTTCAAGATGTACGCTTTGGTCCCCGAAGTTTCAAGATGTACAGTTTGGTCCCCGAAGTTCGAATTTCGATGGTCAAAACAGAAACGTCAAGCACTCAATTCACCATTTATTTTGGCTGAATTACTCCTCCTATAATGGCCAAATCCGTTGGTTCTTTCACCATTTATGTTGGTGACTTTACTACCTCCATAATGGCCATTATTTGGCTATTATGGAGGCGCCAGCCCCTCCCTCACCTATATAAACACACCCTTACACCATTGTTGAGCACCACAAAGAACAGAAAAAATAACAGTTCATAAAGCTCACGAAAATACACAACAAAAAACAGTTTTCTTCCTACAACTTCCAAGCATCATTTCGTTACTCAATATTCTTCACGGTAGCTCTTGAGTTTCCTTTGCTCAAGGGTTCCATTGCTGTTTTATCTTGGGAGACAAATTGTCCAGGACGTATAAAGGATACATACGGGGCAATATTGTCTTAAGGACAGAGTGCCACACTCGACTCAGCATAAACCAGTTTCCATTTTTTCGTTTTCAACAAAATTGTAATTTCAGTTTTGTGGTTATCTTGTAATTTTCAGATTACTAGTTGAACTATTGAATCTTTGTTTATCCTTTCGAATACTTGTAATAGTTATATACTACCCGTCCTGCTTTATAAAGTACCATAGAGCAAAAACTCCCAACATATTTGTCTACCTTCAACAAAAGATTTTTGGGAAGTAGACACAATCTCATCCAAGTGATGAAATGTTAAACTTTTTGAGCTCCCTGCCTAGCTAAAGGAATGTCGTGTTTCTTGTGTATATCTTGTAATTTGCACTATCTTGGTGCTTGTATTATTAAAGTAACTTCTGTCCCAAAAAAAAATCACCAATTGTTTCTTGATCGACATACAAAACTAAGTGCAAATTTCAACATTAATGGTGTGAAATATAAAAATAACTTAGGTCTATCTTTCTATGACCTTGAAATCCATCTTGTTTAACCCTTAGGACCAATAGTAGCCTTGGAACTCGGGATAATGAGTATCTCTCAACCCTTTTGCACTTGAACACCAAGCGTAGTTCGGGTCTTATTATTCTTCTAAAATAACTTAAGTCTTTTGAGAATAATCATTAAGAAAAGTAATGAAGTATTGAATGACTATGGAACTGACCTAACTTGGGCCCAAATGTCCTAGTGACCAACTTTAAACACATATGTGACCTATTATAATAGGCACAACTAAATTTCCCAAGCTGACACGACTTACACTCCAAGAAAAAACATAGAAAAACTCGGGACGATCTTTTTTAATTTAGACTACTTGAATATCACAAAAATCTTCTGAAGAAGTTTGGAAACAGCAACAAAAATAAAAGTAATAGGTGTTTTTTCCTTATTTATGTCCCATGTGACCCTTCCCTGGATTTCGCGCATAGCGAGAGCTTAGTGCACAAGGCTGTCCTTCTTTTTTAAGTATATATGTTGTTGGAAATTTGCCTTTGGCGGGGAGATGCGTCCACCCATCTTTGATGAATTAAACACTAGTGTTCCGCATGTTGGAGGCTTTGTCTCTTTACACATGCATGATCTACGAAGTGAGTAGATGACCGTATGGCCAAGAATCGTCAAATTTCGTTGAGAAATGAAAGAGATATTGGTCCACGAAGTAAGGTGTTTGAGGCATGGAAATGTGGTGTGAGACAAATCTACCACATCGGTGGGAATAAGAAGAATTACTCTCTATATAAGTCTCTAATGTGGTAAAGGGTTTGGGACCCCAAGGGGTATTCCATGTGTTTAAAGGAGGGAGGACCTAGATGTGCTTGGGTTCAAGGCTAAGCCCACACGCGCGCTGCCAGTCCGGTCGGGTCACGGGCTGTTGGCTGTGGGGACTTTCTGATATTATCTTTTTGGACCAGAGAACTAAAACTTTCTGCCTACCGTTGGACTGTTTTATGGAGCATTAACCAGCCATTATTTGGCTGATTAACTCCTCCATTTTCACCCTCATTCATGTCCATTAAGCAGCCTCCTTCAATGGCCATTAACAGCCATTACTTGGCTGTTTTAATGCCCTCCTAATGGACATTAACAATCATGTTTTGGGCAGTTGTACAGCCCCTCCTCCATGCTATATATTGAGCCTCCTTTGGCTCAATTCAGTCACTGGAAATACACGAAAAACAGATAGAAATTCAGCACAAAACAGTGGCCAAAAACTGCTCGAAACAGTCATTGAAATTCAGTGAAAAACAGTGACCAAACCCTCACATATACACAAGATATACACAATAGAGACACTATATACACAGAGACAAAAGAGAAGAGTAAAGAGAAACTCTTCCTTCCTATTCCATATCTTCAGCAAGTCGATTCATATTTGTTTTCTTCGTCAGGCTCAACCTATTGGCTTTGTAGCGTTGATATTAAAGTGTTGTTTTATCTTGGGAGACTATTACCCGCTAACGTAAAAGCATATATATGGGGCAATCTTGTCTTAAGGACAGAGGGCTATCACTCGACTCAACACACAACGTTGTAACCATTCAGATTTAGTTGTTTCTTGATTTCAGGTTATCAAGATTCAAGACACAACAAGCTTGCGGCAGTTTTGAAGATTGACCTATTTGTTCAACAAGATTCAATTTCTGAATATTGAATATTTGTTTATCCTTTCGAATACTTGTAATAGTTATTTACTTCCCGTACTGCTTTATAAAGTACCATAGAGTACCAACATATGTCCCATGCCTCTTGTCCTACTCCAATAAGCTACCCGTACTCCAATCCTTCAGAAGAATAGAGCCATCCAAGAAAATTACGGGATATTTTAGGCTCATTGTCAATTTATTAGCAGGTATCAAATCACATGGATATTTGGGTTCAAACAAGATTGAGCGAAAGGTAATGAAAGAAAAGGATGAGGCCTCGCTGATTCCTTTTATCCGTAGTTTTTTTATCCATTAGCTAAGATAATATTGGAAAAAGCTGAAGGGGAATTAAGTTTGAAGAGAAGTTTTTGTTATTGGAAATGTTAGGATTGCACCAACATTAAGAATTAATGACCTAAAAAATGAAGATGGTTTGATATAAGAAAATGATTGCCAAATAGGCCTATTCAAACAACGGATGATGGCGATGAATGTTGTTTAGTTGTTTGATACCGTAGATAGTCATTATGATCTACTAGTTAGATATTCCCCCGTCCAATTTATGTGACACTCTTTCCGTTTTAGTTAGTACCAATAAGTATGACACCTTTCTATAATTAGTACTTTTAACAATTTAACTTTAAAATTTTCATTTTATCTTTAATGAGATGATTTTTAGCCACATAAATATCTATGGCTTTATTTTAAACCACAAATTTCAAAAATGTTCCTTTCATTCTTAAAAAACTCCGTGCCTAGTCAAACAATACCGTATAAATTGGGACGGAGGTAAACACCATCACATAATTGGGACGGAGGGAGCAATAGATTTAGGTGATTATTCCTTCATATCATCAGGTAAAGGAAGACTTCTATCTCTATTGTTCTCGATCTTTTCATTTTTTATTGTTTTCCCTTTGCTAATACTCCATCCATTTTATTTTTGTAAAGAATGATTCTTAGGTCTAACTCAACCCCAAAAGCTAGCTCATGAGGAGCATTAACCAAGCCATATTAAAGAGACCACCCATACCTTAAAGGGCCGAATTGTGGGACTCTTAATACCCTCCCTTACGCTTAGGACTCAGGACTGGACATCTGGTGCATGGGTAATTTAATATGGGGATCCAACATCGAAAATGAAAATTGGAATGAGTCCTGCTCTTATACCATGTGAGAAATATGAGAGAAAAATATTATTGAATTGTGCATCTACATTATTACATTGAGCCATATTTAAAGACACTACATCCCAATCCTTTTCCATGCAAGATACTATATACAAATTCTGTTCCTATTTCTATTCTAACAATTTTTATGTGAACCTATTTGACCAAATTAATAACCTATTTGATTGAGTATGAAATTTAAGAAAGAAATGAAGACTTTGGTTTTAAACATGTCATACCATTTGTCTCTTTAAAAGATTATTGTTAAGGGTAAAATTGAATTGTCTCCAAATTATGGTTGGCCAGTGGCCCGGTCCCGCCCGACACCACCCCGGTCTCGCTCCGATCCCGACCTTTTTAATTTTTTTGCGGTATCGGGACTCGAATCGGGACGGGACATGGTCTCGTCCCGACCCGTCCCGGCCCGCCCCAATCCCGTCAGGCCCGACCCGGTCCCGATCCCGCCCGAAACCCCCCTTTTGCACAAATAACCGTTGCACTAACAACCATTTTATATTTTAGCCGTTGTGCAACGACCATTTTTTGCCTCCCCCCTCCCCCAACCCCCTACCCCCTTAATATTTATTTTTAACCCATAAGTTATTATATTTACACTTTAACCCAATTTCCCAACTATAAATACCTCATTTTCTCTTCATCTTTCTCACAAATCTTCCTATAATCTCTCAATCTATCTCCTACAAGTCTACATTGTCTACTAAATATTCAATTTTATTTATTCATTTGGGAGTGAAGTTGACAACTAGCTTGAGGATCTTCTATCGATCAAAGTTTCAATTTTCAACCTCTCGATTACACGTCGACGTTACATCGGCGTTTGGTACATTCGTTCCTTCATTAAATTATTATTGTCTGTTTATTTTATTTAGCGCACTTAATTTTATTTACTTCAATTATTTATTAGTATAATTATAAATTTATAATGAAGGATTTAAACGTATGCTTACGGGTAGGGGTCATGCTTCTTCTAGTAAGGGAAACAAGGGCAAGAGTACTTCTTCTAGTCATTCTATTTCTAGACAGAATCCTATTCCTACAAAGGATGATTTTGTTGATAATGAACATTTTCCTACAATACCATTAGATTTAGACGAGGAGCTATTTTCTGGAACTCAAGAAGTCTTTAATTTAGACGATGATCTAGATGATACATCTACTAATGTAGATGACAACACACCCACTAGTGCACCTTCAACTGAAATACCTCATATTCCCCCTAGTATGAGACGAGGTCCAACAAAACGAACATTAAAATCAGATGCATGGACATTTTTTGATAGGGACGTAGAGAATCAAGTAGCTAGATGTAAAATTTGTAAAGATTTTTTAAAATTTAAAATCGGAAAAGGTCACGGTGGGATGGGGGTTTAACGAGACACGTAGCAAGGGCTCATCCAGCTAGATATGCCCAATACGAGGCTTCAAAATCGGGTGCGCAAACGTCCGCTCCATCAGGACAAGGTTCACATACTGTCCCGGACCAAGTACAGGGTCAAATTAACCCTATGACAGGGGGAATTGTAGACCCTAAATACGATAAACATAGAGATAGGGAAGCAATAACAAAATTAGTTGCTGTGGAGGGTTTGCCCTTTTCATTTCCTTCATCTTCCGATTTTATTCATTACATTAGAGATATATATAATCCCGCTTTTAACGGTTTTCCTAGATCAACTTTTAAGAGAGATGTATTTAAATTCGCACATGAATATCAACAGTATTTACGTTATTCATTATATCATTTTAATGGAAAAGTGACTATCACTTCTGATATAGGCCGTAGTACTAACGACCATGATTATTTAACGATAATCTGTCATTGGATAGATTATAAATGGTCTATGCAAAAACGTATCTTAGCGTATAGATATATAGATTACAGGCACACTGGTACTTTTATTGCAGAAATTGAATGTGCGGTGGCCGTACCGCTACTAACCAAATTAGCGAGTTTGATATTTTTATTTTGCAGGGTTCTGTACCGTACCAAGCAATTCTCAATGAAGAAGGACGTGAAGACTTGCTGAAATACTGGAGGGGTAATGAGAAGACCTTTCCGACACTTTCAATGATGGCCCGAGATGTTTGAACATTCAAGCGTCATCAACGGCGTCTGAAAGCGCTTTTTCTGCCGGCAGATATCAAATAGGAGAGCACATACACTCATTAGCCGGAGACAGCTTGAAGATTGTAGTATTATTCAAAGATTGGATACGAGCGGAGCAGAGAAGGTGCGGTCAACCGGAGATCAACGAAGAAGAAGACGAAAACTACAACAAAATCTTATCCGAAGGTGGTGGAAGCGACGTGGAGCAATTTGACCAACAAATACCAATTCCAAACCGAAGAACCACATGAAATTATCAAGAAACTAGAACAGGTTTTTTTTCAAAATGAAATTTTTTTAATTGCAATTTTACTATGTAATTTGCAACTTTTGAACAACACTACAAAGTTGCAATTTTGACAATTGTATTTGTATTACAAAAAAAATCATATGTTTATTAAATAATATAAGAGACACAAAAACAACATTGGGATGTTTTTATTACACTATCTTGTTTAATTATTGAGTTTTTATATATATGTTATTTTTTAAATTAAGTGGAAAAAAAAAAGCCTCGGATCCCGATTCCGAAGGGAGCGGGATCGGTACGGGACTTCGGCAAATCCCGCCTATCCCGATCTCACCTGACCCGCCCGCCCCGATCCCGCCAAACTCGGCCCGACCATCTTGATTCCGGCCCACTGGCCACCCTTAATCCAAACTACAAGAATTGACGCAGGATTATTCCTAAGCAATGTGAGGTGAAAGGTGATTGTTTGCACAATGGACATATCCTTATTCGATTGACATTGCTTGAAGATTATGTCTACTACTTGTTGAAGCCTGCTTACAATATCAAAGCCAAGAATGGTTACTCTCAAATGCGTCCTCTTAAGCGGGATCATTGGTTTGATCAGGAAGAAGAAACTGACAATGCTATTGCATAGATTTTCTTTCCTACGTTGCCTCCTAACTTCTTTGTAAAGGAATGCTTGTTCTCAGTTGCTTCATTAGTTGGAAAGCCATTACATGTTGACATGGCTACAAAGAACAAAAGAAGGCCAAGTTGTGCGAGGGTGAAAGTTGAAGTGAATGTGTGCAAATTCGAATATGTGATGAGGCTACTGGAGAGGTAAGATCAAAGTGTATTAACATTAAGTATGATCATGTTTCTAAGTATTGTAAGGAATGCAAATTACAAGGGCATAATGAAGATGGTTTTCGAGTCTTACATCGTGAATTAATTGAGGAGACCCAAGAAAATAATGAAGGCAATGGTGATGTTGAGAACAATGGAAAACTGTGGAACAAATGACAAAGGGAACGCTCCTCTCAAGGTGTTGAAGAGTGGCAATGTTGTAGCCGACGTGAGTGATAATGGAGATGGCAAGAAACTAGAATAAAGAAGTTTAATGCCTCAATGACAAAATCCGGCTAAGGGTGACAATGAGGCTACTGGAAAGTTGAAGTGAATGAGTGAAAAATCAAATTGATGATGACTGATGAGGCTACTGGAGAGGTAAGATCAAAGTGTATTAACATTAAGTATGATTTTACACTCTTTGGGAAGTTACCAAGTAAATTCACTTCAACTTTCACCCTTGCACAATTTGGCCTTGTTTTTTTATTGGTAGCCATGTCAACATGTAATGGCTTCCCAACTGATGAAGCAAGTGAGAACAAGGATTCCTTTAATATTAGAAGACAACATAGGAAAAGAAATCCATGCAATAGCAATGTCAGTTTCTTCTTCCGGATCAAACCAAGGATCACACTTACGAGGACGCCTAGACTTCGACAACAAGTGGATATAATCTTCAAGCAATGTCAATCTAATAAGGACATGTCTATTGTGAAAAAACCTATTTGACAATCACCTTTCACCTCACATTGCGTAGGAATAATCTTGCACAATTTTTGTAATTTCGGCCATCCATACGAGAATTTACCAACAACATATTGTAAATTCTCCTGAACTATCATACAATCAATTTCATCCATAGACCAATGAACCGTGGGTTTGCGGTGATGATATACACAATAGGTTTAAGGGGTATAAGTTGTATGGGGGTGCGTGGCTGGTTTTAGGAGGGTAGCATAGGAGGGGTCCACGGGAGGTTGGGGTAGCTAAGAAACCTCTAGATACGGCCCGCCAACCATATTGGCCATAAGAAGCTCACAGACAAAATGGCCTTTCTCTGAGAGCTCTCAAGCGCAATGTGGGTTTTTAGGTTTAGATTTTTAAAAAAAAAATTAATTCAACCGTCAGGATTTCACCTCACGTGGTGGTGGGGGTTTGGCATACACCGTACCATGTATATTAACAATTAAAAAACAAAAGTATAAATGAGGGGGACATAAACCTTATCCCCAATCCTATGGTGGTATACTAGTCAACTGCCTTAGTAAAGGCTACCGATTACCATATACCAAAGAAAGAAGTTAGAAAAGGAAATCTATCAACTATGCATTTAAGATGAGAGGACTACTCCCATGGGAGAATCCTACGTTCTTGATGGAGTGAACGCTTGCAAAGAGGGGTTGGCCAGAGAAGGAGGCATGTGCCGCACGTGCATCTGCTATGAAGGGATTGTAATGCAAGTTGATGTTCATAGGTTGGTTGAATCGGGCGAATTTAATTTTTGGATTCTATTTTTCCGCCCGATGTGTCGTTACTCTGACTTGGTTGTTTTTTAGGGCGGACCAAAGAGAAAAATATCAAGAGAAGATTTCAGGGAAAAAACTAATAACTTAGTCTGATACCTTGTAGACCGAGAATGAGAAGAGGAAAAACAGATCACCAAGTTGTGATTATTTTCTTAAGCTATTGGAAGTTTAAGTAGCGAAGTACACATGTTCAAGAATAGGGAGTAATACAAAGAATACAAATGATACGCGAAAAATCTTCCTAACGGATCATATTGGTTACTAACAACAACAACATACCCAATGTAATCCCACAAATTAAGGTTTGGAAAGGATAGGATGTACGCTGACCTTACCTTTACCTTGGCTGGAAGACTGTTTCTGATAGACCCTCAGCTCAAAAAACATAGTAAGAAAATAAGACAACAAAAATTATCAAGATATAGAACAAGTGAAGTAATACACAAATAGAAATAATGATCCACCCGATACCTAAATACTACTACTAAGAAATGAAGAAGAGGAGATGGAAAGGCTAGCCCCCCACCTCACTTACACACATTGCGACAAAACTCAACTACCTTCTATTCTAATTCTCAACCTCCATATGTTCCTATCTACGGTCATGTCCTCAGTCAACTGAAGTTTTGGCATGTTCTGTCTAATCACCTCCCCGAGTTCTTCTTCGATCTACCTCCATCTCTCCTAACTCATGCGACCGCCAATCTCTCACACCTCCTAACTGGCGCATCCTCACACCTCCTCTTCACACACCCGAACCATCTCAGTCTCGCTTCTCTCATCTTCTCCACTACGGAGGCCACTCCACATTGTCCCATATAACTTCATTTCTAATCATATCTCTCTTAGTATGACCACACATCCATTTAAGTATCATCATCTCCGCTACCTTCATCTTCTGAATGTGAGCGTTCTTAACTGACCAACATTGTGCCCCATACAATAATGTTGGTTTAACCACCACTCTGTAGAACTTACCTTTTAGCCTAGGTGCCAGTTCCTTATCGCAAAACACCCTAGAGGCGAGCCTTCATTTCATCCACCTTGCTCCAATACAGTGTGTGACATCATCATCAATCTCACCGTCCCATTGTATTATGGACCCAATATACTTGAAGTTCCTCTTTTGGGTAGCTTGTCCCTTGATCTTCACTTCCACATCTGTCTCGTGTATCATGTCACTGAACTTGCACTCGATGTTCTCCGTCTTAATCCTACTTAACCTGAAACCTTTAGATTCTAAGGTCGTTCTTCAAACTTTCAGCCTATCGTTAATTTTTTTTCTCTTATCATATCTTAGGTTTTGCTTGAACTTTTATGGCAATATTTTATTTATCGTTCCTTTTTCCGACCTTGTTGTCGTTCATCTTGACTTTCTTGCTTACCAATAATTATCCTATGCAAATCTTGCTCTTTATTATGAAATTTTGTACTTCAGAACATAACTTCTTCTGTTATTAGTCTAAAAAGCTTTCTTACAGAAATGATTTTCTTGACAATTTGAGCTGCCTAGCTCATCATACTTTAAAACACATTTGGAAACTCATCCTTTGTCGATACCATCTTGATACAAGTGCTTAAGTTTCATGATTCATATTTTCCTTAACCCTCGACATTGATTATCCTTAAATCTTTTCTAGTGTTTTTACTAATATTACAATCTATGCATTAGCCTTTAATATTATTGATCTGTGGCTCCGGTTCTATCATCTCAGTACTCTGGATTACTGTGGCAGTCAAGGATGTGGCCTAATGGTCAATAAAGTAGGTGCAAATCTTAGAGACTAGAGTGCAAATTCCAATATAGACAAAAAAAATGCTAGGTGATTTTATCCAATCTGCCTAAGCCTTTGTGGAACAATTTGTTGGAAAATTTACTAATGTGGAATTAAGTTTATCCCATTATTTATGACTCGAACAATTGGGTCTCCGCACGTCGGAAACATCGTTTCCACACACGTGCACACGTAGTGCCAAGTATTGCAAATTTTTATTAGTGAAAGAGATATTGGTACGTAAGTAATACGTTTGAGACATAGAATGATGGACGATTATTGGCCAAATGACAAAGTATTCCACATTGATAAACGAAGGAAGAAATGTACGACGTATAAGATGAAACGAGTCGGAAGTCGCCGCGAAGGGCCGCGACGCAGCCCCGTCGGAGCCGAGGAGCCGGAACGCCGCGACGCTAATTGGGTGATCAGTCACTAGAGCTGCGACGCCGCAACGCTAATTCACAGAGCCGCGACGCTAATTGGGTGATCAGTCACTAGAGCTGCGACTCCGCAACGCTAATTCACAGAGCCACGACGCTAATTCACAGAGCCGTGGCATTTCGGAGGCAAAATGCGGCGACGGGAAGATGGAAAGTTCTGACTTTTGGTCTGGTTTTGGAGCATTGAATCTCCATTATTTGGCACATGAATTCAACCATTATTTGGCTGAATGTAACCCCTCTCAATAAGTGTTATTACATGGTTATTGAAGGCAATTAGTTGTCTAGTTGAGGGGTCATCTCATTACACTATAAATTGAGGGCTTTGTCTCAATTGAGTAACACTTAGAAAAATATTTACAAAATTTTCTAAAATCTCCTTCTTCCTCTCTAGCAAGTTTACTATACTCAAAGTTCTTCAAGAGTAGCACTTGAGTTTCCTTTGCTCATTTGTTAAGTTGCTGTTGTATCTTGGGAAACTATTGCCTGACAACGTAAAATGATATATATACGGGATAATCTTGTCTTAAAGACAGAGTGCCATCGCTCGACTCAGCAAATCACAAACAATTTGTTACGTTCTTGATTCCAGTTTTGTTGTAATCTTTAGTTTATTCTTTCTAGCAATTTGTAATATTTACTTACTTCCTGTTTCCTACAATTGTTGTAAATCATGTCTGTAATATGTGTAAGCAATAATATTGAAGCTTCTTCTTACTTGTTTGAGTCATCTAATTTATGGCATCATAGATTAGGAAATATTAACTACAAGTCCATCCAAAGGTTGGTTAAGTTGGAGTTGTTGCCGTCTATCGACGAAAACCCTCAACATAAGTGTGAGGTGTGCATAGAGGCAAAACTCACAAAGCTTCCTTTTCGATCCGTCTAAAGGAATACCGCTTCTCTAGAACTTATTCACACAAATATATGTGATTTGAAGTTTGCACAAACTAGGGGAGGGAACAAGTACTTTGTGACATTCATTGATGATAGCACAAGGTATTGTTACCTTTACTTGTTGAAAAGTAAAGATGAAGCCTTTGAAGCGTTCCGACGGTATAAAGTAGAAGTTGAAAACCAACTTAGCATGCAGATTAAATCCATTCGTAGCGATAGAGGGGGAGAATATGTAGCGCCATTTGAAGAATATTGTGCCGAATCGGGCATTGTTCATCAAACGATGGCTCCATACTCACCTCAGTCAAACGGTGTTGCGGAACGCAAGAACCGCACATTGAAGGAAATGATGAATGCCTTGCTCATCAATTCCGGTCTTCCCCAAAACATGTGGGGAGAAGTCGTCCTTACTGCTAATATGATTCTTAACAGAGTCCCACATAAGGGTAAGGACAAAACTCCATATGAATCATGGAAAGGAAAGAAATCCACCTATAAATATTTAAAGGTGTGAGGTTGTTTGGCAAAGGTCGAAGTGCTCAAGCCAAAGTAGGTCAAGATTGGGCCTAAGACTGTAGATTGCATTTTCATCGGATATGCAATTAACAGTAGTGCTTATCACTTCTTAGTGCATAAGTCAGATATTCCAGATATCCACGAGGGTACAATCATGGAATCAAAGAATGCTCAATTCTTTGAGTATACTTTTCCTAGAAAGGAAAAAGACATAACCTCTCGCAAATGAAGTTATGAACAAAGCTCTCAAGAATCGGGAGTAGTTGACTGCCCGTATCTAGATGGTTCAGATCTAGTGGACTTCGAAGTGGCTGAATATCCAGAATCTAGTATTTCAGATTCTCAGAATTTGGAGACTCCAGAGATGGAACCAAGGTGAAGTAAAAGGGTCAGGAAGGATAAATTCTCCAGTCCTGACTTTATAGCTTATATGGTTGATGACGAACCAAGGACAATTGCGAAAGCATTGTCAACTCCAGAGGCACCGCTCTGGAAAGAAGCTATTGATAGTGAAATAGACTCCATCCTGCATAACCATACTTGGGAGTTGGTTGATCTTCCTCCGGGAAATAAACCGTTGGGTTGTAAATAGATACTCAAATGGAAGTATAAAACAGATGTGTCTATAGATAAGTACAAGGCCATGTTTGTAGTCAAGGGCTATCGGCAGAAGAAATGCCTTGACTATTTTGACACGTACTCCCCGGTGTCTAGGATGACGTCCATACGAGTATTCATTGATATCGCAACATTGCGTGACCTTGAGATACATCAAATGGATATCAAGACAGCATTCCTAAATGGTAATTTGGAAGAAGAAATCTATATGGAACAACCCGAGGGGTATGTGGTTCCAAGGTAAGAGAAGAAAGTCTGTTGACTTGTCAAATCTCTGTACGGGCTGAAACAAGCCCCGAAACAATAGCACAAAAAATTTGACAGCACTCTACTATCGAAGGGTTTCTCCATTAATGAGTGTGACGTGTCTACACAAAAGGTAACTCTGACTCATTCGTCATGATATGTCTGTACGTAGACGACATGTTGATCACAGGGAGCAGTCCTAGCTTGATCCTAGAGACTAAGAACATGTTGAAACAATGTTTCGATATAAAGGATATGGGTATCACAAATGTCATCTTAGGAATAAAGATCTCTAAGACGTCTGACGGACTGGCCTTATCTTAGTCTCACTACATCGATGATGTATTGAGAAAGTTCGAGATGTTTGACAGTTCGCCTATGAAGTCACTAATGGATAGAAATCAAAATCTTGATAAAAATCATGGTGCACCCGTATGCCAAGAGCAATATGCTCAGGTGATTGGGAGTTTGATGTACATAACAAACTGTACCCGACCTGATATTGCTTATGCAGTCAACAAGTTGGCTAGGTTTACCCGTAATTCGAGTAATGATCATTGGAAGGCGTTGAATTGGGTACTACGATACCTGAAATACACGCTAACTTACGGGTTGCATTATTTGAGATATCCAACTGTACTAGAGGGGTATAGTGATGCAAACTGGATATCTGATATAGAGAACACCAAGTCCATCAGTGGGTATATATTTACAATTGGTGGTGGGGCTGTGTCTTGGAAATCCTATAAGCAAACTTGCATCGCCCGTTCCACGATGGAATCAGAGTTTATCACTTTAGACAAAGCAAGAAAAGAAACTGAGAGGCTTCACGACTTCTTAGAGGATGTTCCTTGTTGGGACAAACCCGTACCTTCTGTAATGATCCACTGCGACAGTCAGTCGGCTCTAGAAAGGGCATGAAATTCTATGTACAATGACAAGTCTCGTCATATTCTACGGAGGCATAAGACCATTAGGTAGCTGATCACCACGGGTATAATATCCATTGATTACATAAACTCAAAAGATAACATAGTGGACCCACTGACAAAGGGCTTACCCAAGGATCAGATGTTCTGTCTGTCTAGGGGAATGGGCTTAAAACCCAAGCTATAAGGACCAATACGGTGATAACCCAACTTTACTGACTGGAGATCCCAGGAATTAGGTTCAATGGGAAAACTAAGATGTAAAGGTTCAATTGAGTGCTTCGGTGGAAGCATGAGCACTTCGGATAGTGATTTCTGTAAAGAAACATCAATCCAAAGCCGTTCCCGCGATAGACGTTAAGTTCTATCTGCAGTGTGGGTAAAGGTTAAGTTTCCAAAACCTTTAATGATCCTCAACGGTTGAAAAAAAACTTTAATGGTTTCTAACACTTGTAAAATGGGGTATAGCAGGATACCTTGTAGGAGACCACCTATTTAAGCATGAGGACATGCCGTCTCAAATGAACGCACTTAAGAATCCAAGAAGTGTCCACGACCACAACGGACAAAACATACGAGGAACAGAGTAAAAGAAGTTGTTGTATTGGTACCGTTGACTTGACTTACACTAAACACTGACGGTTTAAGACATCACGTTCACCGCGCAGTAAGTAAGTCCGATGGTATTCAACTATGGAAGGTTCAAAGCGGAAGCTACCTATCCAGATGCAACATCGGTCCGCTGAAAGATTGTTGGAAAAGACACCATGTGAGTGCGCCAAAATATTTTTCAAGAGAGGATTGTTGGAAATTTACTAATGTGGAATTAAGTTTATCCATTATCTATGACTCGAACAATTGGGGCTCCGCACGTCGGAAACATCGTTTCCACACACGTGCACACGTAGTGCCAAGTATCACAAATTTCATTAGTGAAAGAGATATTGGTACGTAAGTAATACATTTGAGACATAGAATGATGGACGGTTATTGGCCAAATGACAAAGTATTCCACGTTGGTAAACGAAGGAAAAGTGTACGACATGTAAGATGAAATGAGTCGGAAGTCGCCGCGAGAGCCGCGAAGGGCCGCGACGCAGCCCTGTCGGAGCCGAGGCGTCGGAGCACCGCGGTACTAATTGGGTGATCAGTCACTGGAGCCGCGGCACCACGGTGCTAATTCACAGAGCCGCGGCGCTTCGGAGGCAGAATGCGGCGACGAGAAGATGGAAAGTTTTGACTTTTGGGCTGGTTTTGGAGCATTGAATCACCATTATTTGGCACATGAATTCAACCATTATTTGGTTGAATGTAACCCCTCTCAATAAGTGTCATTACATGGCTATTGAAGGAAATTAGTTGAGGGGTCATCTCATTACACTATAAATTGAGGGCTTTGGCTCAATTGAGTAACACTTCGAAAAACATTTACAGAATTTTCTGAAATCTTCTTCTTCCTCTCTAGCAATTTTACTATACTCAAAGTTCTTTAAGAGTAACACTTGAGTTTTCTTTGCTCATTTGTTAAGTTGCTGTTGTATCTTGGGAGACTATTGCCCGACAACATAAGAGGATATATATACGGGGCAATCTTGTCTTAAAGACAAAGTGTCATCACTAGACTCAGCAAATCACAAGCAGTTTGTTACGTTCTTGATTCCAGTTTTGTTGTAATCTTTAGTTTATCCTTTCTAGCAATTTGTAATATTTACTTACTTTCCGTTTCCTGCAATTGTTGTAAACCACACAATTATCCCTTAGCCTAGCATTTTTTGTCTATGCTGGAATTTGCACTATCGTACATTGTACAATATTAGTATAATCTAAGTTGCGCGGACTCTTCACTTTCGATGCCACGCCCATGTCGGATTCTAAAAAAATACACTGCTTTTAGAGAATCAGACATGCACCGCGTTGACATTTTTGAAGAGTCTGAGCAACATAGATTATGATGCAATAGTTGGACTTTTTTGTAGTCTCTTCAATCAGTGGACAAGTTGTTAAACTCTGATAGAATCTTTTATAATTTGAGTTCTGAACCCCTGCCATTTCTTCTACCCTAGCTGTGGCTGCAAGAGGTGGAATGGAGACACCACGGCCGGCATTGCAGCGAGTTTACATGACAAGAGCGTCAGCATATAAAGTTTCACTAAAAAGTTTCATAGTGGGATATCAAGAAGGTATTCAACAAGTCATGGAGAAAAACGAGGACTCTAACTCGCATAAGGACACTGATGCACCCAAAGGACAAATTTGACCTCCAAAGTAGAAGTTGTGAGTTTTCTCATGATGAACTAATCTCAAAAAACTTATACAGATTAAGCGAGTATCTTCATGTCTTGCGGATAACTAGATTGATGCTGATATGAAGGATGTTATACCTTGCCATCAAATTGTGGCACTGCTTTATTTTCCTTGTTAAGTGTAGTATTCTTCAGAAGTTAGGATGATAATGTTTTTGCATGTTTCATACCTAAAGTTTCCTTGAGTGCTCTATATTGTTTAGTCTCAATGTCCTATTGATGAATTATTTGATACCATAAGTGAACTCCATTTTTAAATGCTCTATACGCACTTCACATTTGGACTTCTATATAATTACTGATGCTGTTGTGGTCTGCTTTCAGTAAGTAGTGGGGAAACGGGAGAAAGCGATTACATCAGAAATGGTAAATGTTCAGCTCTTTGATGGTCTTGTTTATAAAAGTCATTTGGCTTGACATCAATTGAACCTGTCGATGTGTATGGTCAAGATCAAACAGATAAGCCTATCTAATGTGCTTTCTCGCCAAATGCATGTGGAAGGGAGTTGGCATTTGAGCTTTTTAGTTGCTTATTGGAGTAATTGGTGGCTTGAAGTTAACTCTGTAATTTGATTTCAAGTTTGTACTTTATTCCACATAATATGTGCTGCAGATTCTAAAGCAGATAATGATTTAGCCCTTGAATCTATTATCAAGGGTCTCTAGCCACTGTCTAGAGTCTCATCTGATAAAGTTGGTACAATTCTTGCCATCTTTATTTGACGTGCCATCAGCTCTCCATTAAGATAGTTCCTGCACTTGTAGTTCTGGACCCATCTGTGACTGTTTGTGGGTGTTTTTATTAGGTAATTGTTGGCGGGGTCATGGCATTGGCTGCTTGATTGAAATCTGTCTAGCACATGGGTTCTCATTTGAGCACATTGTAATAAGAATCTTCTACCATGTCCGATAAATTGTAATTCTATCATAGTCGTGGATCCTTCATAAGACGGAATCAGGAATTATTCTCTGTTTCTTTAGTGCATATACTGTGGTTTTGGTCTTGTTCTCATGCTGCTAACTTCAATTATCATATGCGTCGTCAAATAGTTGCAAATACCGGTTTGGAGAATACTAAGTCATGTGATTTTATTATCCTATCTTAAATTAAAGGTGCTTATATTAAGAGTTGTCTAGGTACTTTATCTTAGCTATGCTTACCATCTTAATTTTTCTGATTAAAAAGACACAATTTGATCCATTTGCAGGAAGAAAATGTATGAACATACTAGAAAATGTAGAGCTTGAGGAAAACTAATGGAAGACAATGCTCCTTCTGTTACTAGATGTATTTATTACTGTGATGATTGACTACTTGTTGCAAGAGGAGTCCATTCAATCTTGTGATAAGCCACCACCTTCTAATTTATATGCATATCTGGTGAACCTCCCACTTGCAGGAGCACTAAAATCTTGCCAGAGTCCTTACCAGAAGTCAATGGGGTATCCTTTTTTTCTTGATTCTTAATGGTCCACTGTTGACAAAAAAGTAATACTTGTCTTTCTTTTCATCTTTTGGTTAATTTATTCAACTAGGCATAATGTCAAATTTCTACCAATTCATTTGCAACTTGTGTTTTGGACATGTGACCAGAATGAAAAGCCTGCGGTCTGTATTATATGGCAAGTGATTGACGTTCTTCCAAGCCGTATTCATGTTTCATTTGCGGTGCCTTTGTCCTCATATGCTCGGTTGGTCATTGAACCATGTAAAGGATGTGCTTATTATTATTAGCTAATGGCGGTTACCTGAAACATAAATGTTTCTGTATTTTGGACTAATTGCTTGCTGGATAGTCCGATTGAACTGCTATATCTTGAAAACACTTGCATAGGACGGTTTCTCATGTCAAAAGGAAACGACAATATTGGAGTTAACAGCAGATAATTTCTGGCCATCTTGTATGGTTGCATCTTTTCTTTTGGTAGACACTGAGGATGGACCTAATTTAACGCTAAAGCTAATTATGGGGATTCTCCAAGATAGTATAAAGATATTGACTGCTTCCATAGAAAGATGTTGGAGATTTAGAAAATAAGAAAATGCTAAGAAACAACCACTATCCGAAGTTATGGCGCCAGTGTTTATGACAAGTACAGACTAGTAAAACTTCTAAGATTATACAACTGCAAACAACAATTATACTCTTAAACCTCTATGAATTGTCCCTCAGAAATATCCATATCCTTTCTATTTCTCGTGTTGTTCAAAGCTCTGTAATTAATTTTTATAGAGTACTCATCCTTATGTTGTAGAGAGCAGGTAAATGCAATAGATTCACTTTCCTTGGACTAAGTGGTGAAAGTTTTGGTGGAAAGAGAAAAAGTTCTACTTTTAACGTTTGACTGATGTTGGTGACAAATGAAACTTACAATTCACAGAGGTAAGATTGATGAGTCTTTTCATTAGATTTTCATATGAATCATCAAAATACCAAAAGTACATTAATGTACATACATATCTGCCGTTAGATTAGCATCAACATGTGAAATAAAAGCAGTTAAACTGTTAGTTGCCTTTCAAGAGATGGCAAAGAACATTTCTTTTTTCTAAATGACTAATGGGGCTGTGACAGACAGCCATCTTATCAATAAGAAAACAAGTCCACCACCCACTACCACTACCACTTGGCAAAAGCACCACCTTTGTTCTTCCTCTTACTATCCTTCATTTATGGTCAAGTGTCATGATTATGATGAAGCCCCTAACAAAAATCTTCAGGCAGAATCCCCACTGTAGCAACCAAAAACAATAGAAAAACAAAAATATGTAATTATATATATTCTTGAATGCTACCACCCATATATATATATATATTCTTCCATCTGGGCTTTTGCTGACGTCAGATATAATCTGATGGGTCCACCTCCACCCTGAAGTCTCTTTCAAAGTTTCACCTCCAATATTTCATATGGTTCTTTCCATTCCCCCTGGACTTGGAATAGGTGTTAAAAAGTCCTATGATATACATTATCTTTTTCTAGGGGGAGAAAGTTGCCAGAAAATCTGGGATTTTTTCCCTATTTTCTCAAGAATATTTTTTTTTTTTGTAAAAAAAAAAAAAAAACTCCAAGTGCCTGTAATAGTCAATCCTGGATGTCAGATCTACAGATCTTATCCCTGGTGATATCTCATCTGGTTGACATCTCTTGAGAAATTCATATCCTGTTACAACCATACAGTATAATTATTAGCAATCCCATCGGTTTGAACATTCAAAAAGTAGAAATAAATAAAAAGAATTAATAAAATAATATATACCAGCTGTGGACCGTTTATTTTTATTTTTATTTTTATTATCATCAAATTTTTTTCACATTGTAAAACCTCAATTTGAAGAATCAAGAATAGGTACGTCAGTTTGTTTCATGTTAAAAAGGTTGGAACCATCATTACTTGACTCTAGAAAGCATCATTAAAAGGAGATTATAAATAAAAATTAAGCTTAGCTGTCTTTATCAGAAACAAGACATGTGTTTCATGTTGATTCAAACAATATTACTCCCACTAATCTCTGGACCTCTAAACGGATAAAGTATAATTTAGGTTTACTAATAATGAATTGTGTCACTTCCTAAAATCTGTATAAACCTAATTTTGAAATTAGGGTCCCAAAGTCTTCAACCCTAAAAAAGGGGGTGGAAAGGAATAGTATTGAGACTCAATCAATCACAAAAAAGTTGTGTGTACTGTCATTTTCCTAGCTTAAAATGGTCCATAGCAAAGTTGCTCAAGTCTTTGATGTGTTTGGTGTTATTTCAAGATATTCTTGAATGCCAAAGAGTTTGGTTGGTTGTAAAGTAGTAGATTCTTGGTGGTGACTACCAAAGTTGACTATATAACATGTTATGTTTAGTTTTGCTAAAGGTGTCTAGCCAAAAGGCTATTCATCTTGACCCTCTTTTCTATTTGAACTAAAATAAATATCATTAGGTACATTGTAGTTTGCTGCCTTTCAAGTTTTCAAATTACAGCTATAACCACATACACCCCCCCCCCCCCCCCCAAAAAAAAAAAAAAAGGAAAACCAAGTAGATCACATGAAATGGTTGACATGATCACATACAATATTATTAAAAGACATGCTAGTCTTAGCCCGAGGTATTCTCATTTCACACGACTCAACAGGTGTAACAAAAAGGAGAAGAAAAGAAAGAAAACTTTTGTTTGGAAACTAAAAATAGAAGGAAAAGTTAAGAAAAACAAAAATTTACCCCAAAAGTTTTATCTTCATTAAAAAACCTAGAAATAATTTTTTATGTGTTATTAAACTTTTAGCCTTAAGTATGGTCTTCTTTCCCCAATATATACTAGCACGTCGACCCCTATCTTTCTTTTCTCACAAATTCTTTCTGAAAATGACACTGTTGAAGGTGGTTCACATTCATACGTGTTCTTTTTTACTATTCGATCAACCTAAAATTTTAAAGCATATTTTTCACAAATGTAAAAGAGAACAAAATCTATAGAGATATCTTTGGTGAAGCTTTTTGTGAGAGATAATTTGGTTGGAGAGCAAAACAAAGTAAGCTAAGAAAGTTATATAACACAAGTTCCAAAAATGCTTACATGTTATTTTTCAACTACTAGTAAGCAAAAAAATTGATTGCTTCCGGAAAAGAACATTACTTGTTCAACTAGATTACTAGACTACTTACTATAAGCATACGATTTTGTTGTTTTCCTTGACTGACTTTTATATGACCTTTCCGCTTAACTAATCCACTTGTTAGGCAGATACTAGTTTTTTAGAATTAAATATACATTATAACTAGCTAGGGTAACTGTAGAGATTTCTATGTATCTGTCTCAGTAAAGGAAACAGGAAAATCATAGTTGGAAATTGGGACTAGTCACATCTTTAACCATATTCTAATTAGTCTAAAAAGAAAAGGAAAGTTACATAAAAAGAAAAAAACTTTTCATTGATAAAAAAAGTCATGTACCGTGTGATTGTGATGGTTATTATTATAAGAAGATGCAGCAGCTGGAACATTGGGCTTTGAATACTGAAATTGGTATTGATAATAGTGTTGGCTGGCTTGACCCTGACCCTGGTGGTGGCCACCGCCTTCTGGGGTCGGGGGTCGCTCCGACCACGAAGACTCATCGGCCTCGCATTCCAAGTTAACCCCAAACAACCTCACTTGTCTTCTTGTGTTATTGTTCACACTTGCTGTTGTTTGGTTTTGCATTGCTCCTCTTCCTACAAGTATGTCACAAAACAAAATAAATAAGCTTTTTACCAATCCCTTTAAATTATTGCACCTACTAGCACTTTATAAAATGCAAGGTTTAGGACCATTACTATCTCTTTCAATTTTCCAATGCGTGAGAATATATATACTACTCTATAATTCAACGGACCTAGCTAATTGAAAATTAAAGATGTGGGCAATTTCGAGAATCAGCTCTAAACAACACATACAAGACATAATAACAGTATGTGTTTATATATGCAGGTAGGTAGGTACTAGTAGAGCCAGTGCCACTTGTTATAACACTAGCTAGTAATGTCATCTTTGTTAGAAACCTACAAAACAAACTTTCTGCAATGTGACAAAATATATAACTCTTTGCAAACATGTATGGCCACCAAGACAGAGAGAGAGAGAGATTCTCTCTAATACCACCTAAGTAGTTAAATGATCAAATATTGAAGTTGCTGCATTCTTCTTTTTTGGCTACTATACTCAATAATTTGAATATGCCATTTATCATAAAAACCATAAACATCAATTCTAAAATTAACTCTCTCCAATGTATGTGGAAAGTGTACTACTTATTTCCACACAAATCTAATCTCAGTGTGTTTATATACACGCACATATATGACAGAGAAAGGGGTAGTAATTAAGTGAATTATATACAGAAGGATAGCTAAAAATTGTAAATATAGGAACAACGCGGGATCTGGGGGTTGGTAGACCTTACTCCTATCAAGGTAGGGAGACTGTTTTCGAAAGACTATCGGCTCTAAAGAAAGCATAAAAAGAGGTAAGATAAATATTGAAATAGTAGTATTATTTATAAAAATCAAAAGAAGATAGGGTTTTGTGTATGTGCGTAATGTAGTGTGTGTGAAGAAAATGATACCTGCATGAAGACAGTCAGGTTGGTATGGAAGACCTGCCCCTGGATAAGGATGTCCACCTGTCCCACCGTAGTATACCTGGGCCCACCCACCACCCACTATCCCCGGCGGAGCCACCGCAGCAGCGCTATCTTGTACGGCGGCAGCGGCGGTGTTCCTCCGCCTCCACCCAATAAACAACTGGTCAGCATCCGACCGGTGTCGCTCGAACAAAACAATATCACCGGCGTTAAGTGTTTTTTCTTTGACGAAACGACTCCAACCTTTGGTCAATACATAGCTCTGGCTGCTATTCCAGTAAGAATATCGAAATCGCCATGATTTTCCTGACTCGTCCTCGAAATTCAGTAACAAACCCTTTTCAGTACCCGACTCATTATTATTATTGTTGTTATTGTTATTTCCGCTAAGCGGAAAATACTTCTCAGCGTGCTGTTTGGGAATGACTAATCTGTTAAGCTTCCCGACATCACTTGGTGTTAGTGGTTTCTCGAACAAATGCTCTCTTGGGATTTCGTGATGTTCGAAGTTTTGGTCTTTTTCTTTGTTGAGTTGTTGTTGTTGTTCCTCGTCCTCGTCGTTGTTGTTAAGGTTGAAGGCGAACATGGTAGTAGTTTGAGGTAGATGGTGGTGGTAGAATTGGGATGAGGATTTCTTGGATGAGGAGTCTATGATATATTGTTGTCGTTTAGTCCACCACACACTGTCTGGAAGATCTGAAGAAATATGGTTTATGGACATTTCCCAAAGAGAAAGAGAAATTGGGTTACCATATAGTTTTTTTTTGCAAAGTGATGTAGCAAAAGGTGGGTATTTAAGGGGCGAGGGGGTTAAGGGGCAGGTAGATAGAGATGTAAGTACGAGAGTACTTTACTTTAAGGTATTTGCGTGATAAGAAGAAAAATCAATCATTATATTCAGTGCAATTTACTTGTCTCTTTATCAAAATATTACTACTAGTACTACTGCTAATTAACCTTTCTACTATTCATTTCTCATTGCCGACCATGTTAATATAAGCTATACAAACACGAAAATGATGGAATCGACTGAGTTTGAAAATCTTCACCCACAAAAAAATATACTTTTAGAAAAAAGAAACAGCTCTAAAACTTAGGATCTGTGTGATCATAATTTTTTTTTGAAATAATTTTTTGCTTTATTTAAAAATAAGTAATCATTAAATTTCAAATCTAACTTGAAGTTGTATTTTAAATTTGAAAAATAACTTAAAATGTTACTCCTACATGTTTTCCAACTCATTTTCACTTATGAAGTTGTATTTCAAACTTAAAAAGTAAGCATGAACATTACTCCAAAATATTCTTTGCAAAAGGTATAATCAAACACAATTTTAATTTTAAAAATTTCAAGTAAAGTGAAAAATATTTAAAATTTATGTTGAAACGCCTACTTAGTCTGTAGACTCAATTTTTGCAAAAATTAAAACAAAAGTGACCTTGGTTTTACAAGCACCACTTGAACCAGACGAAACAATTTGAGTTGCTGATATCTGTAATTTTGAACTAGATACATAGATAGATTATATCCAACTTTTTAAAATTAACAAGAGGGCAGAAATTAATTGATTGTACTATTTCATGTGGATCCCATTGAAATGATTCAAATGTTTTTCTCTGTCTTTCTAATTATGTACGTAGTATATGTAAAGACTCACGGGATTATATATTCACCTTTTTTTCTTTTGAGAAGAAATGTGAGAGGGTAAGTAATAATGAGCAAAATATATAGACAAGTGATGGCACTGAAATTGGCAGAACATGTGTATCTTCATATGAATCTGGGGAGTAAGAAAAGAGATTCTTTTTCTTATTGGTATCATCAGATATATATATATATATATATATGTATATACACTATGTATATATTGCAGTAATGTAAAATAGCAGAGATGAGTATAATTGATGAGCGCATACGAAACACAGGCCATGTTACTATGTTTGCTAATATCTTTGTTCTTAAACCAAACAAACAGATCATGAAGTGAGTAGGCCCAGCCAGCTGACATTTTGCCACATCCTACTATAGACTAGGGTTGGGTGGGTGGGTCGACAAATGTTTGAACCTGTTTAAAAAAATGACAGCCCGGGTCATTAAGCTCCCGCTATGCGCGGAATTCGAAAAAGGGTCGGATCACAATAATGCGCGGGATCCAAAAAAGGGCCGGATCACAATAATGCGCTTCCCAATTTATATTAATCGTAAAGGTATTTCTCTAAGTTTTTCTTTACCTTTCCTTAAATATCTCACTTTATTACTCCCTCCGTCTCAATTATTTAGGTGCATTTTTCACTTTCCGAGAGTTAATCTGACCAATCTTTGAAGCTAAATTGAATTAGATTAACTCAACATTTAAAAAAATAAAATTTATATATTAAAAAACTATACGACAAGTATTATTGTATAAGTTGCAATTCTTCTCATGTCAATACGATGAAAAAATACATTAATAAAATGTTGGTCAAAATTTATATAATTTGATTCTCGAAAAATGTCACATAAATTAGGACACGGGAGTAATACTCTATTAGTTTAAATTATCAAATATTTGAAATAAATTCAGTTTTCAAACGAATGATATTTGAGACCGATCGAAATGCGATTTGCGTAAGATGTGAAATAAATATCTAAAGGACTAAATTGTTTTTAATACGTGTTCTTTCTTCAAATGCTAGCATACAATATTAATGACAGAATATATGGTAATATACATGACATATACAACAATGTATATCACGGTTTTGGAGCATACTTTGGTAATTTTATTTTGTATTTAATTAGCATTTTACACCTACAATAATTGTAGAATTATTGTACAAATAGAATAAGGTTTTAGGAGTAGAATATGAATAACATTTTCCATATTATGAAAATTGTAAATTGTATATATACTCATTCATTAATGAAAATAATCAAGGGATTATTTCTTTCATGGTATAAGAATCTAGGTTTTTTATACCTCTCCCATTTTTTTCTGCAAGCTCTCGGTTTTCGAGCCTCCTTCTTGGTTTATGTACCCTTCTTCTCTCTTCTTTTCCCAAATTAGTCCAAATCCCTACTTCACATTTTGTTCTTTCGTTATGTCTAAGAACATATTTCATCATGCCCTTACTGTTTCCAACATCAAGAACCACATCCCTATTGTTCTTGAGATGGAAAACGTCTAGTATGCGACATGGGCAGAGTTGTTCAACCTCCTCCCAATTCTTCCAAACCCCATTGGGCCTCAGTCCAGCCACATTACAGGCCCAATACCTCGGGTCCAACTTCAGGCAGTCGATTTCACTCTAGGTCGGGGCCACAGACCAGTTTGCTTGGGCCTCGACCTCCGCAGGCATTCCAGGCTGAACTGGTACATGGACACCAGCGCCACTTCTCACATGACGTCAGACCACGGTACTCTCTCGTTTTATTTCAATTTGAGAAAAAATCGTGGCATTATTATTGGTAATGACAATACAATTCCAATTCGTGGTTGCGGTAATATAACTTTGTCTCACCCACATCCACCTATTGTCTTGAAAAATGCCCTTTATGCCCCTAACTTAATTAAATATTGTGTCTGTCCGAAAATTCAGCACTGATAATTGAGTTTCTGTGAAGGATTTCAAAACGGGGATACCTCTCATGAGATGCAATAGTAGGGGAGATCTTTATCCAATCACGCCCGCCTCCAGTCTCTCGAGTCAAGCCTTGCCGTCAACTTTTGCAGCTCTTGCTCCTTCCTTGTGGCATGCACGTTTGGGTCACCCTAGGTCGTCCATTGTTTCTTCTTTGCATAAAAAACTATTTTATTTCTTGTAAGGGTACGTGTAGTACTCCAATTTGTCATTCCTGTCCTTTAGGAAAACATGTTAGATTACCATTTGTAGCCTCTACTTCTCGTACTTTGATATTTTTTGATATTATTCATAGCGATTTATGGACCTCTCCCTTCTCAGTTCTGTGGGACATCATTATTATGTTCTATTTTTGGATGATTATTCTAATTTTTATGGACCTTTCCGTTAAAAAATCACAAGTTTTTTCCACATTCTTAAAGCATTCATCCATACCCAATTCGAACGGAAAATAAAAAATATTCAATGTGATAATGGGGTGTTTTGGAAATTTTGTGATTCTAATGGCATAGCTTTTCATTTCTCTTGTCCTCATACGTCCTCACAAAATGGGAAAGGCGAACGAAAAATTCGTACCATTAATAACATTGTCCGTACTTTATTGGTCTATGCTTCCGTACCCCCTTCCTTTTGGAATCATGCTCTACAAATGACTACTTATCTCCTTAACATACTTCCTACCAAAGGGTTGACATATTATTCTCCTCTTAGAACCCTCTTTAATAAGGATTCTTCGTATTCACATCTTAGGGTCCTTGGGTGTTTATGCTATCCGGTTTTTCCGTCCACTACAATTAACAAACTTCAAGCCCGTTCTACCGCTTGTTTTTTTTTTTTGGGTTATCCATCTAATCATCGTGGTTACAAATGTTTTGATTTATCGTCCAATAAAATCATCATTAGTCGTCATGTTATTTTTGATGAAACCCAATTTTCGTTTGCCCAAGTGTGTAGTCTCGTGCCTAGTTCGTATAATTTTCTAGATGACGACGTATCATCGTACACTATGCGCCACTTATTGGGCCAAACCAGTACCCTCGGACCGCCAGCAGGCCCACTGCCTGTTGGCCCTCCATCACCCACTGCCCCTCACATCCCAGGTCCAGCAACTGGGCCGAATATCCAGCCCAGCTCTGCCTCTGCTGCTATTCCAGGTCTCGGTCCAGATTCCTGTTGTCGCACCCATTTTTAACCCCCCCCCCCCGCGAAGAAGAGGGATTTAACATGGTCGTGACGTATTGGTGATTTCTAAATTAATTAAAGGTTAAGGAGTCGCCACCTAATTATTCTACGGTGAATTAGGGAACCTAAATGTTAATATAAATGTTGCAAAATGACCTCCGATTAATAGTCTGCTAATCTATGAGATTCTGGATAAGGGTTCTTTATTATCCTAAAGGGAAGGGGTTAGGCATCCTTTAAGATCCGCTAACTACGGTTATCCGGTCAAACTTAGGTTAATCATTATGCTAAGGAGAAAATGCACGTTTAAAAATATAAAGTTAAAAGGATGTTGCAAGTAGTTAATTAAAAGATGCATTTTGACAACGTAAAGATTTTTACCACTTATTCTTTTTGAGGAGTATCGCAAAGGTGATTGCGGTTCTGAGAAATAAATTCCTGTATAAAATCAAAAAGAAGTATGCAGGGCATTGTTTATAAAATACTATGTAAAATTGATTTTTGGATAAAAGAATGCATTTGTATGACATTGTTTATAAATACATTCAAAGTTGATTTTTTGGGTAAAAGCATGCATTTATATGACATTGTTTAAAAAATACATGCAAAGTTAATTTTTTGGATAAAAACATGCATTTATATGGCACTGTTTATAAAATACATGCAAAGTTGATTTTTGGATAAACGGCATGCATTTGTATGGCATTGTCTATAAAATACCTATTTTTTGGCAATTGATAGTAAGGAGAAAAGCAAATTGTCTGTAATGCAAAAAAGTGATTTATATGAAAGTCATTTTAAATCGGAAATCGGATAAAAATAAAACCTTATTTGTATGATTAATAATGCGAATAAAGGATGACCAAATTATTTTGAAAGTTTTAAACATGCATGGCGAGCCTAAAATAAATAAACTAGCGGTAGATTTCCAATTTTGAACTACCCTATTAATTATTCATTAAGGCCTAATTATTCTAAATATTCCCATGATCACACAAAGTTGAGTAATTAAATTACAACCGAAAAAAATAAAAGGACGGTATTAAAGAATTAAAAGCAGCGGCTAGGGTGGATGACGATGTCATCCCACCCTATTTGTTTAGAAATCTCGAGTGCAGGAGAATGCAATGAACATGGATGCGGGTCTTCGTTTGACAATAGTCATGATGAGTCACATAACGAGACTCTTCGTTGCTCTAGATGCATTTCATGTAAACGAAAGAAAAAAAAAGGATTAGTAGACGGAACATGAAATATATACATAGGAAAAATGTAAATAAATAATTCATGAAAGGTAATATGTTGTTGGGCCTCAGGGAACAATCAACACGTAGAAATAGAAAGGAGGCCCAAACATATAATTTTCAGACTTGAAGGAGGGAAACAGACCAACTCAATATGCGATAAGCTCAATTAACAAGTTTTCATATTTATACATATGCAAGTCCATATTTAACACACTTAGCCATGTAGAGGCGTTGATATTCATGGAATATTCAAAGTATACATGATATACTTGGGAGTATACAAGGATATACAACCTTGATATTCATCTAGTGGATACCTAGGTCTCTATACCTTGTATACCCTGGAGTATATCACTGTATACTCATCAAAGTAGGTAAAATAGCATAAAATAAAGGCAAACCAAACATGAATTGCTTTTAGCATCACAAGAAAAGGGAATGGATCTGTACACTTGTGGATTTAGACAAGCTCCAAACAGGCCAAACATAAGCACAAATAAGCAAGTTTAGATTCAACATAGAGAGGAAAACACATTGTACACTTCTCATATTTCGAAACAATCATATCAGTCAAACACATACATAGTAGGCAGACCTAGATATTATAAGAAGAAAGAATACACAAGTATCTTGACACTAGACCAAACAGATATTGTGTACATACTCATATACAAGACTTTGAGTAGGAAGCAAACATGCAATCTCTATTAACACAAATAGAGTTGAGGTGAATATACTATGCAAATGGGCACGCGCTATGATTTCGAGGTCAAGCCTAATCCAGAAATAGGAAACTAAGACTAGTTTATGCATTAGCAGAAAAACCAAGGGTGAATAAGAAAGGAAACAAAAAAAGTCTCAGGGTCTTATCCCGATTTCACACAAAAGACTACAAGGAGGTGAATGACTCAGAAAAACCACATACTTAAACAACACATTTGAAAATAAATAGGATAGTAGCAGTACAACAAGGCTAGGGTCATTCTCAAACATACATTTTTGACAACTGGGGACAAGCCTACTCACATAGACCAACTCATAGACTAAAGTAAAAAAAGCCATACACCCCTAAATAGGAAAACTCATACATGAATACAGAACTTAATAAGAGACAAAGGTGTTCGTCCATACAAGAACCCATTGAAGTAATTTCTACTCAATCTTAGACAATTACATGACTCAATCACCCTATACGTTCTACTATGTCATGATGTTTATCAAAAAAATTACTGAAATAACATGCATATCTCATGATTCTAAGTACAGGTCTTAGCATGACATAAATAAATAAATATCACATTCAGTTAATCAACACTAAGCATTAAGAAGTAACCAATATCATAATGTCCTCTAAACAGGTTTTGTAACATCATATAATATTAAACACACATCTAATAACACAAGCAAAGCATTTTAAACACTATTGGATAATTAAACAAATTAGCATACTTAGCAACATGAACAAGCTACATTTATCACATAAAACATAGAAAATGTAAAAAGGACCGAGGGGAAATTCGAGTTTACTGACCTTCTCCAGGCAGAGAACCTAGGCGTGTTTCGAATCGTCGAATCCGCTCGGAGAAGTTATTTTGGAATTCTGATTTTTGCAATTTCGAAATTTTGATTTTTTCTGATTTTGGAATTCTGATTTTCTGATTTTGGACCCGGATTCTGGCCCGACCCAAAACAGACCCGACCCGGAAACATGAAGAAAAAAAGGGGATTTTTTTTTAGGATTGAAACTAGTATTCAAAAAGGATTTTTGGATTAAAAATTATGAAACAAATAGGAGTATTTTCTAAGCAAAAATTAGGAGCAATCAAACCATTTTCTTTTCTGATTTTTCTTTCAATTTTAATTTATTTTCTCTTTGTTTTAGGACCTCGACCCAGACTGTTTTTGATTTCTTTTTCTGGACTCGGACCGGACCTCAACTCAGATTCCCCTCCAAATGAAGAACAAACGGAGGGGGGGGGTTTATAGGCGGATTCCCCCCAAAAATGATTCACCCTCATAACCCTTTAGGCTCCGAGTTTGAATTTTGAATTAAATGGGCCAAGGTGATGATTTTGGAAGCGGATTTTAAGGGTGCATGTCGCAGGTTTTGGGGGGGGGGGATAGGGTATGGGTGAAGTGACGGGGAAGGGTGTGGTGGTGTCAGGGATGGTGGGTGAGGGGTGTGGGTCGCGGGTATGGGGCTGGTGGGTGAGGTGTGGCGGGTCTTTGGGGGAGGCCGAGGGTGAGAGAGAAAATGGTTTAGGGTTTATTTGGGATTAGGTTTTAAGGAATAGAAATGGGTGTGGGGGTTGGGCCACAAATAGGGGTTTGTGGATTGGGCACTTTTTTGGTGGGTTGGTAGAATGTTTTGAGTGCGGGGGAAATTTGGTTGTGAGTTAAAATATAAAAAGGAGTTTATTATTAAAAAAATGCTTTGAAGAAAATGTAATTTATTTAAATTAAAATAACGATGTGATAATAGTAAAACATAATATTTATGAAATGCTTATTGCTTAAAATAATAAATAAAAAAAATGTGGTGTCGTTTTGTGAAAATAAAATGCCATAGAATATTAGGGTAAAACTATGATTATGATATTAAAAGGCAAATTATAGTAGAAATACGAATAATAATAATAATGAGAATAAATAATGATATTGAGAATAAACGACGATATTAAAGGCCTTATATATATATATATTAAAATTATTTTGTGGTATTAAATTATTTTAAATCGCAAACAAATAATCGGGAGAGAGGGGACAAAATTGGGTGTCAACACCCGTGTTGGGCCAGCAGGCCTACTACCTGCTGGCCAGTCCGTCACCCATCAGAAGTTTTCCCCAAATCCACCCAATTCTCCCCCGAGTCACAGACCGGTCACTCATAGTCAACGGGTATTTTTAAAGCAAAAAGACATTTTAATCTAAATTCTAATGTTCTTAAATCTCATCTACCCCGTTACCCAGTGTCTGCGTTTAATGACCCGAATTGGAAATTGGCTATGAACGACGAATATGATGCTCTTATTGAAAATAAGACTTGGGAGTTGGTGCCCCGTCCTTCTGGTGTTAATATTATTCGGTCTATGTGGATTTTTACTCAAAAAGATAATTCTGATGGTTCTTTTGCGAGGCATAAGTCTCATCTTGTAGGTGATGGTAAGACTCAGCAGGTTGGCATGGATTATGGTGAGACGTTTAGTCCGGTGGTCAAACCGGCTACTATTCGCATTGTTATCAGTCTGGCTCTTTCAAAGGTATGACCCATTCATTAGTTAGATGTGAATAATGCTTTATTACATGGTGATCTTAAGAAGACCGTCTACATGCATCAGCCCTTGGGTTTTTGAGACCCCATATATCCTAATCATGTCTGTTTATTGAAGAAGTCCTTGTATGACATCAAGCAGGCACCACGGGCTTGGTATACGAGGTTTACAGACTATGTCTCTACTATTGGGTTTTCTCACAGTAGGTCGGATAATTCTCTGTTCATATATCGTCGTGGTACTTTCTTGGCATATATTCTCTTGTATGTGGATGATATTATTTTGACAGCTTCTTCTGACGATTTACGAAAGTCTATCATGACACTACTCAGTTCTGAGTTTGCTATGAAAGACTTGGGGCCTTTGAGTTTTTTCTTAGAGATTATTGTCACTCGTCATATAGGTGGGTTATTCTTATCATAAAGGAAGTATGCCACTGAGATCATTGAGCGAGATGGTATGTCCTCGTGCAAGTCTACTTCCACTCCAGTTGATACTAAATTCAAGCTGGGTGCTGCGGTTGGCTCACCTTACGAGGATCCAACCCACTATTGCAGTCTTGCAGGGGCTCTTCAATGTCTTACTTTCACTAGATCGGATATTACATATGCCGTACAACAAGTATGTTTGTTTATGCATGATCCAGGGTTGAGCACATGAATGCGCTCAGACGCATTATTCGATACATCCAGGGGACACTTGACTATGGCTTACATTTATATCCATCATCGACGTCTACACTTGTCTCGTATACAGATGCTGATTGGGGTGACTGTCCAGATACCAGACGCTCCACGTCTAGCTATTGTATGTTTCTTGGTAATAGCTTGGTCTCATAGTTTGTGAAACGACAATCTACATTATCACGCTCTAGTGTGGAGGCCTAGTATCGAGGGGTAGCCAATGTGGTCTCTGAGTCATGTTGGTTACATAATCTTCTCTTAGAACTGCATTGTCCCATTCAGAACGCTACCTTGGTTTATTGTGATAATATTAGTGCCGTCTACCTTTTTGGTAATCCGGTTCAACACCAACGCACTAAACACATCGAGATGGATTTCCACTTTGTTCGCGAAAAGGTAGCTTGTGGACAAGTATGCGTTTGTCATGTCCCTTTCAGGTATCAAATTACAGACATCTTTACTAAGGGTCTTCCCTCGGTCTTTTTTGAAGATTTTAGGGACAGTCTCAACGTACGAAGACCGCCCGCTATGACTGCGGGGGTGTGACAGAATATACCGTGATACAAATAGAATAAGGTTTTAGGAGTAGAATAAGAATATAATTTTCCATATTATAAAAATTGTATATAAACTCATTCATTAATGAAAATAATCAAGGGATTATTTCTTTCAATTAATTAAGGACACATAACAAGGATCCATCTTGAAGGGAAAAAAAGACGAACAAGATGCAAGCTAATTGCTTATAGTAATTCTAATTTGAGAACCTTTAATGCAGTAATTAATCCGGTATAATATTCTTTATATTATTATCGTCTGTAAGTCAATTGCTTTCTGAAATTAGACACCAAAATTTCATTTAATAAAATTATGATTCATGACCCACCTTAGTTTGAGCCTGACGCTCGTACGGTAAGTTTTTGCAGATTTTCACCTGATGTTGTATAGTAGAATCTTCACAATAATAACCTAGTACCACCTAGAAATATCGTTATACTTGCACTGAAAAGTATTACTTGTGAAACTATTAAACGTGCATTGCTATGAAAATGCTGTAATTAATTAAATCAGTGCGCCTGTCTGATTAGTTTGGTTCCATTTAATAATTAATTATGTGATTTGAGTAGGCATTAACAATAATATATACTCACTCATATATTCTTGTTTTTGGAGGATACATCATACATACCTTGTTTAGTAAATGCAAAATTGGAAAACAAATAAACATGCTAATATATGGTCCCCCCTTGTTTATCCTTTTATTTCAACACGCTAATAGCCCACACGTTTTTTTTTTTTTTTTTTTTGGGTAGGGATTAAGCCGAAGACTTTAGGTCTAAAGAGTCGCAACTACTGATTAATTGTATCGTTGAATTGTATTCTTTTTGTCAGATGCATTCTTCCACTGAATTACGAAACGATCGTCTACCTATATTTGTCACTAAAAGCCTAAAGTAATGGTAAATTCTTGCACCCAAGTGTTGTAGGACATTCATTGATTAAGGGAAATATCTGATGCAGACACTTTTTACGTGAGGAATTTGACATCGAGCTAGCTAGATATTAATTTTAGCACGTAAAATTTAGAGTTGGAGTAATACCATTAGTCACGTGCACGACAACAACATTATTGACGTTGGCCATTCCTAGTTTTATGATACGATGATGATGAGAAGTGTTAACACTCAAAAATAATTTAAGTGTTTAGTCGAAACCACTGACAGCCGAACTATTCCGGAGCCGAATTTACTCCTAACCCTCGACTACGAGAACTTCATCGGCTATTAAGGCACCTTAGCCAAAGTTGTTGGTTAGAGGAACGACTGGGACCCACTCAGATGCAGACGCCTCAACAACCAAGTCAAGAAGAGTTTCAGAACCCCTAAAAGCGGTAACGGCCAACAACACCTAAAAGAGAGGGCCATTATCCGAGCAAGAGGAGTAGAGGGCGAGAAAATCGGCACCACTTCCCCCATAGTCAGCCGTTGAGCTTAGTGGGTTACTTGATGGCCGACATGGGGGGGGGGCACGTTTGTACAGTTTTTTCTTCCTTTTTGTACTATAAATACTCATTCTTTGTATATACAAACACACACAATCAAACACATCAAAACTTATCTATCTTTATCTTTTATCCTTTACTTTCATTTACTTTACTCGACTATATTCATGTTTCTTACCTCTTAGTTTACCATAACCACCATCTTAATGCTTTCTGGAGTAGTTTGAGAACCCATTGCTGGAGATTAGAGTTCCGTTTCCAGCCCAAATCGCTTAAGTTAAGGAATTAATTTGTCTCCCGATTTCATCAGTCAATACAACGACATATAGGGGAATTGGGACCGAGAACAAATTTGGCACGCCTAGTGGGACCATAGTTGAATTAATTGCAAAGTTTGATTCTCTAAGTCATGATCATTCTTGGCGTATGCGCCTAAGGTCCTGTAGGAAAATGAACCTCGAGTCCAGTCTACATCCTAACAAAATCCTCCCAGAAGGAACAACGAACCAACATCCTTCTCGGGTATGCCTATATCGGTGGATACCCCTCCACTTCCTCCATCAACCCAAGTCGTGGAAGAATCTAGCCAATCTGAAGGTCCAACCATAATGACCACGTCTTTTATTAGACAACAAATCGACTTGGGCATCAATGACATTATGTACCAAGTTTCTAAATAGTTGGCTGACATTGTGAAGCCAATGGTACATAATGAAGTTCAGCAAGCGAGGGAGATGGAGACCAACCGAATGCACCTAGGAGAATGTTCGGCTAGTTCTGCCATCTTTCCGACGAGTGGTGATGTTCAACATAAAACCGTGACTCCCGGTGTTATTCCTCAGCCGCATGTGCATTAACCAGTGCCCACTCAGGCGCAACTGATAGCACACCTAGAAACACAAGCCCACTCGCCTGGCAACCAGCACACTGCATGGTCGCCGCCGAATCTTGGGGGGCAAAATGTGCCACTTGACCAAGCGAGTCTGCAGTATGGGCAGATCAACATGGCTCGAAGACCAGTTCAGGCTTCAGGACACTTTGGATTGCCGCCCGTTATGCCATACGTTTCTACGAACGACCTTACAATGAAGGCGAATAATGTTGGCCAGACGATGGCCCCTAGCTATGACTTAGCTCAGCTATCTAGTGACATTGTTTAGAGCGAATTACCATTCTAGCAGTCATTGCCGATACCCAATCCATACCTTCTAAGAAGTGTAAACTTTCTAAGAATGTCCGACGTCCGAGGAGAGCAACCATGAAACACTGTTCCACCTTATCCTCAGACTCTGTTAGCCGTTCCAAGAGCTCAGGTTACAGGCTTTGGTGGCCATACCCAACAACAGCCATAGGGCATTACCCCACCTATTGGTAATGGCCAGCAGACCACTTATAACCTTCAAAACCCTATCCAACAAAGTACAGAATGGAGGCCGCCAGTGCAGAATGCCTACCAGCCGAATCTAGTCGAGCATCGGCAGGGGACTTAACAACTGATAAACTCGGAGATCATTGCTAATACCATGCGGAGGTACTTCGGCATCCAACTGAAACTTTTGGACAGGCCTGTATATAAGAAGCCCTTCCCCGACTGGGTAGATAGGATAGCACCTTTGCCGAGGGGCTTCAAAACACCGAGTTTGACATTTTCTCTAGCGACGACGGCAAATCCACTATCGAGCACATCAGTAGATTTACTGCCCAATGCGGCGAAGCAGGCTAGAACGAGTATAACAAATTGCAGCTATTCCCTCTATCTCTAACGAGAACAACCTTTGCATGGTACTCCTCTTTGGCTCCTGATTCCGTGCAAATCTGGGCTGACATGGAGGGGTGCTTCTATGATAGGTTCTATTGGCCCCAATCTCAGGTTACCGTGACCGATCTAACGAATCTCAAGCAGTAGGTCGATGAATCGACTGCCAATTTTATCGAGAGGTTCAGAAAGAAGATTGGAAAATGCACGGTATACTTTCCCGAATCTGAGTGTGCCCACATGATAATCAACAACATGCACCCTTAGTTAAAGGAGAAATTGGTAGTACAATCTTGCTCTAACTTGAGCCAGTTGGCCAAAAAGGCTAGCCAAATAGAGCAGTATGTCCAAGAGAAGGAGCAGAGAAGAGCCACCGAAATCTAGGCTCCCACTTGGTATCCATCATTGAAGTGGATGAGTCTGACTCCGAGTTAGCCGGCTGCACGGCATACACAATGGTGGACGAGATTGTTAGGGGTAAGGTTTACTCTTACCCAGCCTTGAAAGCCGTCAAAGGCAAGGAAACAAGTTCATCCAATGACAATGTCGGTTACTTGTTTGATATCACGAAGGCAGATCAGATCTTTCATCATTTGCTCAAAGATAAGAAAATTCAGCTGCTTGATGGTCATAGGATTCCGCGTGTCGAAGAACTCAAGGATAAGAAGTACTGTAAGTGGCATAATTCATACAGTCACTCTATTTCTAACTGTGTGGTCTTCAGGAAGGCAATCCAAAATGGCATCAGGGATGGAAGGTTCAAGTTTGCCGATAAAAACATGACTGAAATATCTATTGATACCGACCCCTTTCCCGCGGTACCAATATCTATGGTATCTTTTGCTAAGCTCGATGAGTCAAGGGACATCGTTTTGTCCTTACGTATTATAGCAAGAAATGAGGGCCAGACGAGACCCCAAAGAATGATTAAACCAGCCGCCAATACAGAAGAGGGGAAGTGGTCTATCAATCAGGCTCTTGGAAAGAAAGATACACCACCGAGAGTCGCATCCAGAACCCAGAAGAGAAGGATGCAATGTGCCAAGGCCTTGCATATGATGCAACAGACATTGCATCTAATTTCCAACACCAAGGCAGCCGAAAACTAGAAGATTCATGAGTCTGTCGTAGCCGAGGCTATCGAGCAAGCATTCAGCTCAGTTGCTTCAAGGGCAATGTCTCCTGAAGGAGAGGCGTCGGGCCAACCAGAGCTAGATGAATAACCTACCGACCACCCGATGGAAGAACCCCAGCAAGAGAATGTGGCCCCGGATAGGCCTCTAATCGAGGCAATCCCACAGATCGAGCAGAGGATTCAGTTAGAGGATTCCCAGTTAATTCCCATCTGTCTCCAAGATATGGAAGGTATTAATTTCTCTTTAACCGTTCAACGAGGTGAGAGATTCCATCCTTGATGTATTTAGCCAGGACCTGGTTGATGAGATGTGGGCAGACATCGAAATGGTCAGCTTAATCCCATGTGAGTTCTGGGCTAGCCGCTCAACGCTGGATAGCTAGAAGGTGATATTTTCGTAGAAGATACAGAATGGGCAACAATAGCCGATACTACAGAAGAGACGGTTAAACACCTCAAGCCCCTCTATGTAAAGGCTTACATCAATGGCAAAATCATTAGCCGAGTGTTCGTCGACAATGGGGTTGTGTTGAATGTGATGCCATTGCTTACTTTGAAAAGCCTCAACAAAACAAAGAAGGATATCATCCCAACTAACATGAAAATGGTTAGCTTTATGTGAGAGGCCTCTAAAGCATTGGGGATTCTAGTAGCAGAGATCACCATAGGTCCCAAGACGATCTGACTGCATTCTTTGTTATAGATGGCAAGCCATCCTACACCATTCTCCTGGGCAGGGACTGGATTCACACCAGCCGATGCCTTCCTTCTACCATGCATCAGAAGCTCATTTTTTAGGAAGGAGACAAGATCGAAATCGTCCCAGCAGATGATAACCCGTTCCGACCAGGGATTCAGAGTATAGAGAATGTCTTCTATTCACCGTATGTGGCTCCCATAGCTGTCACAGATCAGTATGAAGAAAGATCTTGGGAATCCTGTAATCTTACCTCGCAAGGGTTTGAAATAAAATAATTAGCCGAATCACGGCTTACCTTGGAGGATTTAATTGATTGAGGAAACCCAAATCACACGTGACCTGTGACATCAACTGACCGTCCCAAGTTCTAAGGCAAGGATAGCCGAGGCATCATAGATGAGGAACCACGACAGAAAACCAGATCTGACGGCCAACAACATTTGAGTTGTCGATAGGAATTTTATGCTTAACTTTGTTTGTCTTTGTTTTACGCTTGTACAAAACTCGAGTATTATTCAATACTCAGTGTTAGGTATGTTTTGTGCAAAGTTTGAATAAATTCATTTTACAAAGACATGTCTTAAATGAAATAGGCAATCAGAAACTTCAAATCTACAGCTACGGGGACAACATTATACCAGCTAAATCTATGGCCAAGGTGCAGTGTTGTTCTCAGAATATAAAATCATTACGGATGGCCAAACCAAACTTTCTGAATTTGGAAGCATACCAGCAGGCCATTCTAACGGAGTTGGGTCAGTTAGGTGAAAATCGATAGACAACCATAGAAGAAGTCAAAATCGGTAAACGTAAAATGGCTAAAACATACAACAAACATGTTGAGCCTAAGAGGTTTGCTGAAGGAGACTTTGTTTGGAAAACCGTTTTGCCGATTAGGATGAAAGATAACAAAATGGGCAAATGGTTGCCAAACTAGAAAGGGACCCTTCGTAGTGAACCCATGGGTTGCCAGCGAGATAGATCAAGCGATGATTATGCATGGAAGAAAAATATAAATGACAGACATTTTGAAAAATACTACCCACCGATTTTGGGGCATGCATAAGTAATCGACAGCCACAGATCGGCTGCCTGGTCGTAAAAAAAGATTAAGTTCCCTTTGATTTGGGGAAAGTAAGAACAAACGACAGCCACAGGCCGCCGCTGGTCACAATAACGGACCCTTCGATTTGGGGTCGACAAAATTAGGAAGACGAATCACTCGACATTGCCCCAGATAGAGGTCGCAATACATTAACAGTAACAGAAGTCTTAGGATTCCCCGAATCCACGGTTGCTTGGACATCTTGAAAGTCTGCAATCTTTCTTCTTCTCTCAGCTTCAACAATGGCTACTACCTCAGCCGCTCCCGCACCTACATGGACCTCCCTTTCAGCACCCAAAAAAGGCTCAACCACTACACTCGATGGGGCCTCGGTACAAGATTGAGTGTCGACCGATATCTCTTAAACAATAAAAGCAACTACTGCTTCGGGTGGCGAGTCTATAAGGGTATCGACTGCCATCTCAGCAACATGATCAGTTGGCAAATGAGTAGTAATTATCGGTGTTTCTTGAACTAGATGGTTTTTCCACGCAGTCCATTTATTCTCCAGTTTGACCAGCCGTTCTCTACCTGTTCTCTGATTCTGCTCCTAAACCACCTGTTGGTTACCGATTTCCTAGATTTTATTATCCAATTAAAGGCTCTGCTGAAATAAAAAAGAACGGATGGAATCATGAGAGCTAATGTCCGAGTCTAAGGTGGCTATGGCCGGAGTAATAACCCTCAACTCTGTTTGGATCCGCTCTAACTCAGCTTGCAGTTTGGACTACCGCTCCTGCAAATCATTTCTTCGGTGGATACTTTATTGTCTTGCTGCATTAACCTCACTGAAAGAAGCCTGAATGCGGTCTTTTTCTTGCCGAAGAGACCCCAAGTATTGCAGAGCAACGACAACCTCTTCATGACTATCTTTGGCCGTTTTATGTAAAGCAAACAAATTAGTCAGAGCCAAGGCCATGTCATTATAAGTGGCTGCCAGAGCCAGGCATTCAATTATTTTTCTTGATAATTGGAGCAAAGAGGCCCTCAGAGCATGTAACTCCTCTTTGGTAGTTGGGATTCCCCTGTCAAGAGATTCCTTAACTCTATCTCGATGGACGCTAACAGGCGAAGCTGGTGGAGATGCAATATCGATTGAGCCAAAGTAGTTCAGAAACATATCTTCCGAGATGATCTCGGCTGGTACCTCCGAGCCATTAGTGGGGTGGATTTCAGCCGAAGGATTACCTCCAACAGTCTTTTGTGCCAAAAAGACAGTTTCAGAAGAAAAATAGGAATCTATAGACAGTCGGTAATAAGATTGGAGGGAAAAAAGAGGACACCTTTATGGTCACGTCAACCTCTTCCGCTGCCTCAATGGAAGAAACTATGATATCGGGACTAGCCGATCGAGAATCTTGTAGATGTTCAGAAGGATGAACCAAAGAGGATATCCCTCCGGCATGGAGAGAGGCATTATGTACTTTCTGCCACCTATCGCGCCTTATTAATAATGGCTCCTGAAAGACAAAATTATGGAACGTGAGTAATGAAAGATAGCCAATACAAAGGTAGTCGGGGCAGATAAGGGATATACCTCATCATCCTTCTCTTAAAAAATAGTGACCTCGGTTCCGCAAGATCTTTCCCTGCGCTCACAAATAACAACCCCTTCACCCAGCTTGGGTTGCTTTAAAGTAGATGGCCCAAGCAATAAAGATCCCTTGGTAGGAGCAGTTTCCAAATCAACAAACCCTGAGGGAGATACATAAGAGGTGTTAGCCTAGAATGTATAAGAAATTCTGGCCAACATATGTGCAGGGGAAAAATAATTCACCTTTTCTTTTCGGTTGTCGCAGCATGACGAAAGACCAAGAGGCACTAGGACTAGCCGAACTGATGGACACTACCTTTGAAGGGACCTCTTTTGTCTATGACTTAGTATCTGATGGGTTTTTCATATTCGGCTGAACTAGCCGATCCCTCTGTTTTGTCTGGATCAGCCGATCGCAGTAGACTTCCAGAGAGGATTGGAAGAATCTTTCTTTGGCCACCTTCTACCAGTCAACAAAAGCAACAATGGTGTTGGCCCTTGGAGAGAACGGCTGCCAAGAGAAAGAGGCAAGCTTATCAAGATTGTGGGCGGCTACCTCCTCTGTTTGCTTGACATTTAGAGAGCAACGATGAGTCGATTGAGCAACACTACGGTGAGGCCATGGTATGTACTGAGTCGGACCAAATTGTCTTGCCATAAAGTTGGGTCTATAAGGCTCCGTAGTCAACTTGTTATGCCTAGAATTGTGCTTCAAGCCTCCCAAAAGGTCCCTAGCCGTAAGGATATGCCCCCACACTCGGTTCATGACCTGCCGCCGAGCCAACGAAAGGTTGTCATCGGCTATATAATGAACCCAGTCGGGAACGACCCACTGTTCAAAGACAAATTGCCAATCTGGATAATGGTCTCGAGATAGACCATGCAGGGTGGAGACTGTAGTGAAAACATCCTGGGGTACAAGAGGTGTTCCCCGAAGAGTCTTGGCTAATACCGACGGAACTAACAGAGAACGGTCACCATCGAAATCGTGAGATATGAACTCTGGTAAATACAAAGTGATCCACAATTGTAAAAACCACAGAGGATCGACCAGAGTATCTAGATTTCGAGAGTCCCTTAATCTAACCTGAGCATCACCCAAAGCCATGTACAAGTAAGCTAAGAAGAGGGATGCCCAGCTGAAATCTTCCCCTGAAACGGCCAAAGCAACATAAATCTCCAGCTCCTTGACAATTGCACAAGAGCCCGCACATACGAAGTAACGGCTAAACCAATAGAGCAGAAAAACATGATGTTCAACATCATCGACTGGAAGAGGCGAACTTCGGCGGTTAGCGGACATGAAAGAACCATACCTGGAAGAATTTTTTGAAACAACGATCCCCAAGTCGAGAACTTTAATTTCACTTAGGGTAGGCGCTTCGGCTCCCAATATTGGAAGGCCTAGTATCGCCATTACATCAAGAAGGGTGGGAGTCATCATCCCCCAGGGAAAAACAAAACCATTAGCAGTAGTCGACCAATAACCAAGAAATACATATATGAGGCTGATATTGCAGGGAATATCAGACCCCGATAGTACGATGGCGTCATAAAGACCCATACGTTCCCACTCGTTTTCTTTGGCCATCTTGACCCGATCCACCTAAGTAGAATAGTCGGCGACCTTGGTCGGCTAGGTGCGTAGGTTAGCTGGACATCGGTCGACAGTAAACTAGTCACAAGTGAGGGGAAGGTCATAGGTCACCGGGCTAAGATGTTGAGACAAAAGAACGTCACCTTATTCCGACCTACCATATGGCGCCAAAACTAACTGTTCATCAACAAGGACTAAGGCATCGGTTAGGTCTTTATTGGCTAGAGTGGTCCCATATATCTTCTGAGACGAGGAAGAAAAAGTCATGGCAGCCGAGTAAGAAAAGGGACGAGATTAGAGTTTTTGCAGAAGGGAAGAAATAGGAGATCAAGTGAAAAATTCTTGGAAAGATATTTCTTCTAGAACAAGTTTTGATGGGCAGCAAAAAGTAGGGCTATTTCTTCGAATGCACGATTAGAAAATATTGAGACCAATTTGTGGTAACAAGGACACCTCGATTAAAGAGAAAACACATCTCAAGAATTTATCATCATTGCATGCACTAGAGACAAGACGATTGAAGTGACATGCGTGGCTGTCAGACTGAAACGACAGCTACTTTCGGATACATCAACTCAACAAACACTCGAGTTAATGTAGGGGGCAATTGTTAACACTAAAAAATAATTTAAGTATTTAGCCGAAACCACTGACAACCGAGCTATTCTGGAGTTGAATTTACTCCTAGCCCTCGACTACGAGAACTTCATCGGCTACTAAGGCACCTTAGCCGAAGTTGTTGGTTAGAGGAACGACTAGGACCCACTCAGATGCAGATGCCTCAACGACTAAGTCAAGAAGGGTTTTCGAACCCCTAAAAGCGGTAATGGCCAACAACACCTAAAAGAGAGGGCCATTATCCGAGCAAGAGGAGTAGAGGGCGAGAAAATCGACACCACTTCCCCCATAGTCAGCCGTTGAGCTTAGTGGGTTAGTTGATGGCCGACATGGGGGGGGGGGGGGGGGGAAGGGCACGTTTGTACATTTATTTCTTCCTTTTTGTACTATAAATACTCATTCTTTGTATATACAAACACACACAATCAAACACATCAAAACTTATCTATCTTTATATTTTATCTTTTACTTTCCTTTACTTTACTCGGATGTATTCATGTTTCTTACCTCTTAGTTTACCATAACCACCGTCCTAACGCTTTCTGGAGTAGTTTGAGAATCCACTAATGGAGATTAGAGTTTCATTTTCAGCCAAAATCACTTAAGTTAAGGAATCGATAGCAAAATTAAGGCCGAGAACAAGAATAAAACAAAAGAGGAGGTGGTCAAGAGAACAAAAAAAAAAGGAGGAAAATTTAAGTGAGAAATGCTCAGATTTCCAAAAAATTAATACTACTAATAATATAGAGGAAAAGAAGATGAGATAAGATTTGTCCAATGGGAACAGAAAGGAGAAGGAAACCGCATTTTCCTCTTTGGACTTCGTGTTTCTCCTCTTATTTCCTCTTATCACATTAATCACACTCATACCTCATTTCTCTTTCCTATATCTCCTTTTTTTCTTCATTTTCTATCCCATCCTCCACGAGCCTCCTTTGCTCCCCTAGTGACTCGAACTCGCAATCTTTAGGTTGAAAGTGGAGGACGCTTACCATCTGAGCAATCCCCTCTTGTCAAATCAAATGCTCATACATATTTTTTTTTATAAATATTAATATTTTAGTCGATTTATAATGCTCCTCAATTATTTCATCTAATATATTTTACTACTTTCTATCAATATATAGGTTATTTGCCATCAAAATTTGTCTTCATAAAAAAGCTTATGAACCTCTCATTTAATTATCGATTTAACTCTTTTCATGTCCATTAAAAAACATAAATACAAGATATAATTTACTTATTTATTTCTATTTGATACAGTTTGTCTTAAATATTGTATATACTCTTTAATATTAAGGTTATAATTGAAAACAATGACAAGCTTAAGCAAAAGGAGTCAGCCTAACATGGATAATGATAGACAGAACAAAGATTTACGTAGGTGTTGGGTGCTTGCTTTGTTCATCGATACGACAGAAGTGATAATTATTTTGGGATAATATTTTGAGCTAAAGTGACTATTAATTTGGAACCGAAGGTGTATCTTGCTATAAAGGAGGTGATGAAATAAAGAGGAGAATATTGGAGAATTAAAATTTTGTGTATTGATTTGTTTACTGTACACAACTATAAATAGGAAAATAAAGAGCATCTTTTGTAACAAACTCCTACACTTATCTAATTCCTATTGCCCAAATAAATAAATCTAAACTAATAACTACAAAGCAAACTTTCCAGCTGTACAAGAATTAACGGGCTGGATCTAAAATTGTTAAGTTCATTATTTCTTATCTATGGTTGTCCATTGTCCAAGTGGGCTCCTTATTTGTTGCACAACTCACTCGTTAATTTTGATCCCAAACATAGTTTTTGATAAACACCCGTGTTATACAAGGTATATACGCTGTGTATATCACAGATAGATCATAACCTAAAATAGACTACTAAACTGTGATATACACGGCATGCATATACCGTATATATCATGGGATTTAACAGCCCATTATGCAACAATCTGCCCGTGATATACACATCGTATATATTGTGTATATCACAGGTATACACACGCTGTGTATATCACGGGCATATTGTTGCATAATGGATGGTTAAATCCCGTGATATAAATCGTATATGTATGCAGTGTATATCACAATTTAGTAGTCTATTTTATCAGTTTTGAACAACAACATCTTCATTGCTTTCAATCCTTTCTTCCTCATAAGCTCGAGCTGAACCAACTATGGTGAGATGAGACCTTTGCGAATCAACAAACCCCTCAAGTTAGAGGGGACATGCGAGACACCCAATTGCGAAGTGTGGAGAGATGAGGAGGTCCGGGAAAGGGTTTGGTGAATAAATCGGCTAACTGGGACGATGAAGGTACGAAATTGAGGGAAATTAGGCCAGAAAGTGAAAGAAATAATCCCCTTCATTATTTTCATTAATTGAATAGGTATTTATACAAGTTAAAAAATAGGAGAATCCTATTCTATTCCTAAAACCTTATTCTACCATAATTCTAACTATACAATTATGGTAAGTGTATAATCCTAATTTAGGTAACAAATACACTACAATATACATCAAATATATATACCATATATACAAGATTGATATCTTGTACCAATCCCGCAATGGGCTCCGAGATCCGCCCCACCGCTTTGGGCTTCCGTGTTTGAGCTCTTTGTTCCATTTGCCCGTGATATACATTCTTGTATATTAGGTGTATATCACGGGTATATTGCCTTGTTTAACACACCCCCACAGTCATAGCGGGCGGTCTTCGAACGTTGAGACTATCCCTAAAATATTCAAAGAGTACCGAGTGAAGACCCTTTGTAAAGATGTCTGCAACTTGATATCTTGACGGGACATGACATACGCGTACCTGCCCCCGAGCAACCTTTTCACGGACAAAGTGAATGTCCATTTCGATATGCTTAGTGCATTGGTGCTGAATCGGATTACCTGAGAGGTAGATGGCACTAACATTATCACAATATACTAAGGTTGCCTTCTAAATGGGGCAATGAAGCTCTAATAGCAAGTTACGTAACCAACATGATTCTGAGACCACATTAGCTACCCCTCGATATTCTGCCTCGGCACTTGAACGGGATAGAATTGCCTGACGCTTTGCAGACCAGGAGACCAAGTTGTTGCCAAGAACATACAATATCCTGACGTAGACCGTCTGGTGTCCGGACAACCACCCAAATCCCATCTGTGTATGAGACAAGTGTGGATGTCGATGAAGGATACAAATGTAAACTATAGTCCAGTGTCCCCTGAATATACCGGATGATGCGTTTGATTGCATTCATGTGCTCAACTTTGGGATCATGCATGAATAAAGACACCTGCTGAACAACATACGTAATAACCAGTCTGGTAAAAGTAAGATACTGAAGGGCCCTTGCAAGACTGCGATAGCGGGTCGGGTCCTCGTATGGTGCGCCGGCCTCTGCACTAAGTTTGGGCTTTGTATCAACTAGAGTGGAAGTGGACTTATAGGATGACATCCCAGCCCTCTCGATGATCTTAGCCGCATACTTTCTTTGAGACAAAAACAAACCACCGGAATGACGCTTGACGGCAATCCCCAAAAAGTAACTCAAAGGCCCTAAGTCTTTCATAGCAAACTCAGAACTGAGCATGACCATGATAGACTAGCGTAAGGCATCGGAAGAGGCAGTCACGATGATATCATCCACATACAACAGAATGTAGGCCAAGGACGAACCACGACGGTAGATGAACAAGGAATTATCTGACCTGCTGTGAGTGAACCCAATAGTCGAAACAAAGTCAGCAAACCTCGTATACCAGGCCCGTGGAGACTACTTAAGCCCATATAAGGACTTCTTCAACAAACAGACATGATGAGGACGGTTGGGATCCCTGAAACCCAACGACTGATGCATATAGACTGTTTCTTTGAGATCACCATGTAGGAAAGCATTCTTGACATCCAACAGATGAATATGCCAAGTCTTTGAAAGAGCCAAGCTAAGCACAGTGCGAATGGTAGCCGATTTGACCACCGGACTAAACGTCTCACCACAATCTATCCCAACCTGCTGAGTCTTACCATCACCCACAAGCCTAGCCTTATGCCGAGCAAATGACCCATCTGAATTCTCCTTATGAGCAAAAATCCACATAGACCTGATAACATTAATACCAGATGGACGGGGAACCAACTCCCACGTCTTATTATCAATAAGAGCATTATATTCATCGGTCATAGCAATTTTCCAATTCGGGTCATTTAAGGCGGATACAGGATTACGGGGCAAGGGGGATTTAGAGACATTAGAATGTAAATTAAAATATCTTTTAGGTGTAAAAATACCCCGCTGACTACGAGTGACCGGTCTATGACTCGAGGAAGAATTTAGTGAATTTGCTGGGCTCGGGACGGACTGGCCAGCTGGCAATGGGTCTGCTAGCCCAAATTGGTAATCTGGGGCTGAAACTGGAACAATTCCAGAATTGGGCTGGACTGGCCCAATCGTTGGAACTGTTCCAGCTACTGGAAACTATGACGGAACAGTGGGTCCAGCGGGCAGGTGGCCCGCTGGAGGATTTTGGGTGCGGGACATGTTCGAACAATGATGAGTAATATACAGAGATATACCATCATCCAAAAAATTATACGAACTAGGCTCGGGAGTATGGACTTTAGTAAATGGAAATTGAGTTTCATAAAAAATTACATGACGATTAATGATGATTTTCTTGGAGGATAAATCAAATCATTTATAACCATGATGATTAGACGGATAACCCAAAAACACACACGGAGTAGACCAGGCCTAAAGTTTGTTAATTGTGGTGGATGGGAATAACGGATAACACAAGCACCTAAAAACCCGAAGATGAGAATAAGAAGGGTTCTTATTATATAGTATTTGGAGGGGGGAAGAATATGTCAGACCTTTGGAAGGAATTATGTTAAGGAGATATATGGCCATTTGTAGAGCATGATGCCAAAAATATGGGGGGTATGGAAGCATGAATTAAGAGAGTACGGAAAATGTTATTTATGGAACGAATTTTGCGTTCGGCTTTTCCATTTTGTGAAGATGTATGAGGACACGAAAAATGAAATTTGATCCAATTATTAGCACAAAACTCCCGAAACTCCCTATTATCATACTCTTTTCCATTATCACATTGAATATTTTTTATTTCTCTTTCGAATTTGGTACAAATGAACGCTCTAAATTTTATGAAGACTGAAAACACTTGTGATTTATTCGCAATTGGAAACGTCCACAAAAATTTAGAATAATCATCTAAAAAGAGAACATAATATCGATGACCCAACGAACTAAGAACATGAGACGTCCATATGTCGCTATGAATAATATCAAATGGCATTGAAGTATGAGAATTTGAGTCTACAAATGGCAACTTAACATTTTTTTCTAACGAACAAGATTGATAAATTGGAGTACGACTCGTACCCTTACACGAAATAAAACTATTTTTATCTAAAGCTGATAAAATAGAGGATCCCGGTTGACCAAGGCGAGCATGCCACAAGGAAGGAGAAATGGCTGCAAAGGCTGATGGCAAAGCTTGACTCGATGGACTGAAACCGGGCATGATAGGATACAGATCCCCCTACTATCATACCTCATGAGATGACTCCCCGTCTTGAAATCCTTCACAGAGAAACCAAACGGATCAAATTCAACAGAAACGAAATTGTCAGTGGTGAACTTTCGAACATACACTAAGTTTTTAATCAATTTGGGGGCATGTAAAGTATTTTTCAAGATAAGGGATGGATTGGGGGGAGACAACATTTTCTGACCATAACCCTGAATTGGAATAGAGTTGCCATTACCAACAATTATACCCCGAGGGTTGCTCAAATTGAAATAAGAGGAGAGAGTACCTGAATCAGAAGTCATGTGGGTAGTGGCACCGGTGTCCATATACCAATTTGGGTTCGGTTGAGTCAAACCCAATGTGTGCATCGAGACCTCGATATCGGTCGGAGTGGGGCCTGCTACGTGATGGGCTTGCGGAGGTTGGGGTCCAAGTATTCCAGGATGGGACTGAACTGGGCCGTAGCCTGGCCGGAGTGGCGTTGCGGGCCACCGGCCGCCGGGCCGTCACCGCCGGTTGTTGTTGGGCACGAAAGACTAGCCGACCCACCGGGCTGCCGCCGGTATTTGCTGAAACGTAGGGGCTGCTGGCCCACGCCCACTGCCTCAGCCCCACTGCCATGGGCCCCACTGCTGGGACTAGGGGGTGGTGGGCCACTGTTCACTGGATGGGCCCCACTTCTGGGACCAGGGGTGGGCCACTGTTCACTGGATGGGCCCCACTGCTTGCTTGCCGACTGCCGGAACCACCACCGGAACCGCCGCGTTTGCCCCCACAGTTTTTGTTAATATTCTTACGATTATTTTTACCACCACTATGATTATGGTTTTGGCCCGAATTATTAACAAAACCCGAAGAACTTGGGGAGGACGCCATCATGACGACGGGGCTTGCTCTGGTAGCCGCCTTTTTAGCCAAACCGGCTTCTTCCAAAGTAAGCATGTAGCGGGTTTGATAAAAGGCGGGAAGAGGGTTGCTTTGACGAAGGAGAGTTCCAACACCATTATAGGCCTCCGAAAGGCTGGCAACCAATTGTAGAACCGGACGATTATTAATTACAGGTGCACTAACATTACAGAGTTGATCCGCCAACTCCTTGAGTTTCTTGCAATATGCAGAGACGTTTGGAAGTTCTTCCATGCGAACTAGAGAGAATTCCTGCTCGAGTGTGACGACACGTGAATGTTGGTTATCTTAGAATATGTCACACAATCTATTCCAGGTAGCCATAGCCGTGGTATCCGGCTCAATAATCATCTGTAGAAGGTCAACCGAAATAGTGGAATAGATCCACTGGAGAAAGGTAGCATCAAGAGTAATCCATAACTGAGGATCCTCCGCGGGAAGAGGTGTAGCGGGAGGAATGATGTGATGAATAACATGATGGGAGATAGCGTGAATTTTAAACAATTCTGCCCACATCGCATATTGGACGTTTTCTATCTGAAGTACAATAGGGATACTGTTCTTGACGTTAGAAACCATGAGGGCAGGATGATAATTGTTCTTAGACATATTGAAAGAACAAAGAAGGAGGGGAAATTTGGGAAAAGTAAGATAGATTTTGAGAGCGGAAGACTAATTTCGGAAGAGAAACCCGAGGGGGGGTTTTGACCAGAATGGACAAAATTTGGGCGAGAAATTTTTTGTAAGACCTAGTCTCTTGATACCATGAAAGAAATAATCCCCTTCATTATTTTCATTAATTGAATAGGTATTTATACAAGTTACAAAATAGGAGAATCATATTCCTAAAACCTTATTCTACCATAATTCTAACTACACAATTATGGTAAGTGTATAATCCTAATTTAGGTAACAAATACACTACAATATACATCAAATATATATACCATATGTACAAGATTGATATCTTGTACCAATCCCGCAATGGGCTCCGAGATCTTCCCCACTGCTGGGCTTCCGTGCTGGGCCACTGTTCCATTTGCCCGTGATATACATTTTGTATATTGGGTGTATATCACGGGTATATTGTTGCATAATGGACTGTTAAATCTCGTGATATAAACGGTATATGCATGCAGTGTATATCACGATTTAGTAGTCTATTTTATTAGTTTTGAACAACATCTTCATTGCTTTCAATCCTTTCTTCCTCATAAGCTCGAGCTGAACCAACTATGGTGAGATGAGAGCTTTGCGAATCAACAAACCCCTCAAGTTAGAGGGGACATGCGAGACACCCAACTTGCGAAGTGTGGAGAGATGAGGAGGTCCGGGAAAGGGTTTGGTGAATAAATCGGCTAACTGGGACGATGAAGGTACAAAATTGAGGGAAATTAGGCCAGAAAGAAATTGTTGTCGAACAAAATGGCAATCAATTTCAACATGTTTGGTTCGTTAATGAAATACGAGGTTTTTAGGTATGTGGATTGCATATTGACTATCGGAGTGGACAGTGATGGGAAGGGATGGAATGATGTATAGATCTTTGAGTAGTCTAGCAAGCCATATGAGCTCTGCTACGACCCTTCACATGGATCAATACTCTGCTTCTGTAGAGGACAAATAAATTTGAGGTTTGCTTCTTTGATTTCCAAGAAATTAGGGAACCACCAAGGGTGATGAAATAACCACTAACAGAACGACGTACTTTCAGGACATGTTGCCCAATCAGAGTTACAAAAGGCAAGAATTTGAAACGAAGGATGAGTGGAAAAGAATAGACCTTATGCAGGGGAAGATCTTAAATATCGGATGACTCTTAAAGTAACTAAGAAATGGGGCATTCTAGGGCTTTGCATATACTGTTTCTTAACTGCCACATCAAACAAGAACCTTATGGTAGTCATCTTCACCACAGTTGAAAAAGTTTCTGTGAAGTCAATTCTATTTTTTGTATGTCTCCTCTCACAACCAACCTAGCTTTAAATATTTCAATTGTTCCATTAGACTTGTGTTTACCTTTGTACACCCATTTTCAAGGTAAGGCCTAGCAACCACGTGGAAAATAAACGACTTCTTAGGTTTGGTTTGATAGCAAGGCTTGTAACTCAATTTTCATGGCCTCTTGCCATCCTGGATGTGCTGCAGATTTTGAGTAACTTAATGACACTGTTAGAAGCTGTTGGTTTGTTTGTGAGAGTGTTGAGAAAGGATAGATAGGTGGTTGAGGAGGGTTAGTGAAGTAATAGTTGGTGATATCAGTCAGGTGAACACTACTGCAAATGTAATCTTGCGAATAAGATGGCTTATTGTGAATTCTGACTAGTCTAGTAGCAACATTATCTGTAGTAGGAGGAGGTGTGGGTGATAAAATTGTAGGGGTAGAGTGGTCTGAGTTATTCTCTGATTGAAAATTAGGAAATGAAGGATAAGAAGGATGAGGGATGTCTGGTTCATTTGAAGAAAATGTGTGATGAAAATCATTCTCTTGGGGAATGGGTGTATTAGAAGAAATTGTTGTAGAATCAGTTGATGGTGTTTTAAAAGGGTATGTAGTTTCATGAAAAACTATATCCCTTGATACAAGAATCTTCCTATAGTTTAAATCCATGACTTTGTAACATTTATTTCCCATAGGATACCCTATAAAAACACATTTCATAGCTCTATGATCCATCTTACTTCTGTGACTAGAAAGAGTTTCTACATAACAAAGACATCCAAAATTTCTAATAAAACTGTAGGTTGGTTTTTGGTTATAAAGAATTTCATAGGGTGTTTTGAACTTCAGGATCCTTGAAGGTAACCTATTTATCAGAAAAGTGGCTATAAGTAGACAATCTCCCAAAAAGGAAATAGGAACATTTGATTGATGTAACAAATATCTACAGACCTCAAGTAAATGTCTATTCTTTCTCTCCACCACTCAATTCTATTGTAGAGTATCCACACAAGTGGTTTGGTGGATGATACCTTGAGATTGAAAATAATCAGAGGTCATGGAACTGGTTCCTAATTCAAGTGCATTGTCTGACCTGATGACTTTCACTTTCTTTGAAAATTGTCTTTCTATCATGCTTAGAAAGTTTTTCAAAATTGGGAAGGCATTGCCTTTTGTTTTCAAAAGATAGGTCCAAGTTCCTCTACTGTAATCATCTACAATAATAAGAAAACACCTATATCTATCATATGTAGATGACTTATAGGGTCCCCATGTATCTATGTATATCATATCAAAAATTGATTTAGTAGAAATAGAACTGGATGAAAACACCAATTTTGCTTGTCTAGCAATAACACAAACATCACAAGGATCCTTAAAATTAGAATACGATTTTTTGAAACAAGAATTGACATTTTTCATTGATAAAAATGAAAGATGGCCTAGTCTGGTATGCCATAACATTACATTGACCTCATTATTAGATAAAACTGAAATTGAACTAGAAACAGGAAACACACTAGAATGTTTATTACAAACTGAAACTGAAACTTCATTTCTAGACTCAATCTTGGATGGATAAACACTTGACTTCAAAAGATACATCTCATTCTGAGAATCACCAAGAACCAGTGGCTTCTTTAGTGAAAGGGCCCGCATGACACAATTTATACAAAAGAAAATTAGATTGTAGTGGTACTAAATGCATATCTTGTGTACTGAAAAAAGGTTGTAATGGAAGTTGGGAATGAATAGAACATTTTTCAACATTAAGTTCCCTAGAATGGACACAGTTCCTTTATGTGTCACTTTTACCTTTTATGAATCAAGTAATGTAACAGTTAAAGGAGCAAAAAATATGGTGATGTTAAAAAATAATGTGAGATCAAAAACCATATGTTCAGATGCCCCCGAGTCTATTATCCAGGAATCTGATTTCACATGATTAGCACAAGCAACAGATTGATTTAGACAACTCTGAAACTTAATACAACATGTCTGGATAAGTCTTTATTGTATAAACCAACCTCGTCTTCTAGTGAAAGGTATAACGAGTCCTTGATCCTAGGTGTATGTATAAATATGCAATACAATATGCACCCTAGTTCATGTATGTGCTGCGGAATGCGCAACCCGATTCATCGTATGTATATTTTGCGGAATGTGCAACCCGATCCAATATATGTATATGTTGCGAAATGTGCAACCCGATTCTCTATATGTATTTGTTGCGGAACGTGCAACCCAGTCCTCTATATGATAATGATTGTATGCATGATATCAATGCCAATTAAAACTATATCAATACCAAATAGAAACTCGGGGTGTGAATAACAGACTATGATAATGATGACTCTCTGGCCCTTTTTTGTAACTCATAAACTCTTTGACTTTACTCTTAGAATGACTCTGTGGTCGACTCAATGACTATATTTTAGAAAGCTTTCTTTCAAAGACTTATGAAATGATTAGTAACCAACAACGAGGATCTTAAGATCATGGATTAACAATGAATACTTCTCAACATGAGACTTTGATAGACGATAGAGTGGAGTTCTCAACGTTTCTTTTAAAAAATGATAATTCTTTAGATTTCATGCTTTGGAAAGAACGGGATAGCCTTACATACCTTATCCACAAAGCTATACATTGTGCTATAAGTTCTCATACTCATCACGACTGCTTATCTATAACAAATAAAGGATCCATATCAATATCTAATCCATATTCAATAAGAAACCTTACTTAGGTTTTTTAGCGATCACCTTGACTTAAAAAGGTTCTTAGTCTTGTTTAATGAAAGGGATATTTATGTAATTTGACCCCACGATTCTCCGAAACATACCTTCTTAGGTTTACAATATCAACAATCAATATATTAACCATTATCAACTTAAAATTCTAATAAAACAACCCACAACTCAACATATCCTAACTTCATAAGTTTACGGGTTTCAGTTACAAAAATCTTTTTACAACTTATTTCAAATTATCAATTAATATATAGATAAAGGAGGGTAGTTTTGCCTCAACACAGCCAAACCATCTCCAAACAGTAGTTTGCCCCAATTTCTAGGGTTTCCAAACTCGGCTTAATATGAGGAAGATGATTTCTATGGTTACCGCGAGGATTATCATGTAAATCTTGCTTGATTTGCTTAGGAATTTACCTTGGAGTGATTAGAAACTTTAGAGAGGATTTGTAGGATGTTTTAGGTCTGATCATGGAGGAAAATGAACCCTCAAATAGTTCAACCCGTATTTAATCTGGAAAAAAATCTCCACCGCCATACTTCGACGGTCCATCGAATGATCGACAGTACCTCAATCCTGACTGTCATTCTACCACCTGAGATCAGAAATTCTCAAGCATTTTGATGGCTCCCCATGGCAGTTTGACGGTCCGTCAATCCCTTTGATGGCCCATTAACTGTCCCGTCAAACTTCCATTGTCCCTAATCTTGATGTAACATATTTCTCATTGATCCGTTTAGCTTTCAAACACTTCAAAACTTCCGTAAACAAGTTATAAACCTTAGTTATCCTTTCATAAGATTATACCTCTTCCCGGGACTCAAGTATCAATCGATGACGCGATGGAGCGTGAAACTACGGGGTGTAACATCCTTCCCCCCTTAGAAACATTCATCCGTGAACATTACAGATATTCTTAACTTCTGAGGATTCTAAGAATTTCAGCAAAGTTTCCTTTGTAAACAAGACTATCCAAAACCTGCTAAAACAACCCAAATATATATACAATGCCACACATGGCAACATAATAATAAAACAATATCAACTAGGCTTCACACGATCGTCTGTATATATCAAAATCAAGAGGGTTAACCATAACTCACCTTAACTATCCGCTGCTGTATTCTGAGTTGCTTTTGTCATATCTGCCTCAACATTAATCCCTGAATAATACATAGGATTATAATGGCCGAATAGAATAGAAATGAGAGAATCATATCACATGAATATTGGTGTAAACCTGAAGACTAAAATAGGTAGGGATATTTGGATTTCATATCTTCTTCGGCCTCCCAAGTTATCTCTTCTTCTTATTATTATTCCTCCATTACACATAAACATAGGCAACTTCTTTAGTTCTTAGCTTTCGAATTCGGCGATCTAGAATAGTTACTGGAGTCTCTTCATAAGTTAGATTCTCGGTGATCTGTACATCCTCTACGGAAGTAATATGAGAGGGATCTCATACTCACTTACGCAATATTAACACATGGAATACCGGGTGAACTACTTCTAATTCTGAGGGTAACTCAAGCTCATAAGCCACTTGGCCTATCCTGCGGATGATCTTATTTGGTCCGACGTATTTGGGGCTAAGTTTCCTTTCTTTATGAACCTCATGACCCTTTTCATAAGAGAAAACTTTAAGAATACCTAATCGCCAACTGCAAATTCTAAGTTCCGGCATCTAACATCTGAATACGATTCCTGCTGACTCTAGGCAGTCAATAAGTGCTCTTGGATCAGTTTTACCTTCTCCACTGATTGCTGGACTTAATCGAAGCCTATTAACTTAGCTTCTCCCACTTCAAACCAGCCAACTGGGGACCTATACTTCCGCCAATACAATGCTTCATACGGGGCCATCTTGATGCTGTAATGATAGTTGTTATTGTAAGTGAACTAGATGAGGGGCAAATGACCATCTCCAGCTACCTTTGAAATCCAATACACAAGCCTGTAACATGTCTTCAAGCGTCTAGATTGTGTGCTTAGCTTGACCATCGGTCTATGGATGAAAATCTATACTAAGGTTCACTTGGGTGCCTAGACCATTTTGAAATGACCTCCAAAAGTGAGTCGTAAACTGAGCACCTCTGTCGGATATGATGGAGACCGGAATACCATGAAATTAAACTATTTTCTTAATGTATAACTTGGTGTAATCCTCCGCTAAAAAAATAGTACGAACATGTAGGAAATGGGCTGACTTCGTAAGCGTGTCGACGATAACCCAAATGGAATCGAACTTCTGATAAGAACGGGGAAGACTAGTGATAAAATCCATATTAACCATTTTCCACTTCCAAGTAGGGATTTCAATATTCTGTAACAAACCTCCCAACTTCTGATGCTCGACCTTAACTTGCTGATAATTTGGCCATTAAGCTATAAATGTTGCAATATCTTTCTTCATATCATTCCACCAATAAACCTATCGAAGGTCATGATACATCTTTGTTGATCCCGGATGAATGGAATATCTAAACTGGTGGATTTCTGCCATAATCTACTCTCGGAATTCTCCAACATTTGGTACACATAGTCGATCCTGATATTTAAGGACCCCGTCTCCCATAATCTCCAATGTCGGCTTCTTCTGTAGAGGAATTCCTTCTCTCATTCGGACCAATTCGGGGTCCTCAAATTGTCTCGCATTTACCTCAGCTATCAAAGACAATTATACGGTGTTTTGCACTACCGCTCCTCCGTCATTTGTATAAAAAAGGCACAGTCATTTCCAGCTTGTTAGCTTCAAAGCATAAAATTCAATGTGTTATCATTTTCAAAACCAAAAGCTTTATGTTATTGTATCTTGAAATCTCTTGTCGAGAAATATTTCTTGAGTATTCTTATTCTTGAAATTCTCGCTTTGGCCATTGATTGTAACATAAGTCTTCAAAAAGTAGCTTTCTAAAATATAGTCGTTGAGTCGACCAAAGAGTCATTCTAAGAGTAAAGTCAAAGAGTTTATGAGCTTCAAAAAGGGGACAAAGAGCCATTTGTTATCATAACTTGTTGTTCACACTTCGATTTTCATTGGTACTGACATGTTTTCATTAGCATTGATATCATGCATATAATCATTATTACATATAGAAGATCGGATTGCACGTTCCACAATATATAGATATAGAGGATCGGGTTGCACGTTCACAATATATCCATATAGAGGACCGAGTTGCACGTTCTATATATATATATTGGGTCGGGCTGCGCACCGCAGTAGATACATAAACACATTGTATTGCATATCCATACATGTAACTCATAATATACCTAATGGTAGTGATATGTTATACACCTCACACAGTAAGACGAGGATAGCCTGTACAATAAAGGTATATTCCAGACATATGGTATTTGAGTTTAAGAGTTTCATGATTCGCTTCATATGACGTCCAGGTTGCTTATGCTTTTATATATAGCTTATCGCTTCATATCATGTTTATGCATTTTATTATAGATTACTAATTCATATTGTTATTCATGCTTTACATACTCAGTACATTATTTCGTACGGATGTCCCTTTTCTGGGGAAATTGTATTTCATGCCACATGTGTAAATAGAGATGCATATGCCTTCCTCACAGTAGGACTCGACTCAGCTGGAGTTTATTACGCTCATTTCCTCCGGAGCTGTGTAGTGAGCTGATAAGTATGACAGATGTGCATATGTATATAGTTGGGTATGGCGGGACCTATCTCTACTAGATATTGTCATAGTTCTCTTTAGAGGCTTGTAGACAGTTGTGTTGCTTGTGACAGTCGTGGGTGGCCTTGTTGGCCTTTCCCCTAGAGTCAATGTGTTTATATTGGCCTTGTCATCCTTATATATATATATATATATATATATATATATATATGTATGAATGTATGGTTTGGGCTATTTTTAAGTGCATGTGGTTATGTCCCCATTCAGTATAATATATGTTAGAAGCCTAGTTAGCCCATGAGTGGCTTCTGAGCCTCTCTAAAGGTCTACCCTGTGAGGGTATATGGATATGACCCTGCTCTAGAAATGGAGTAGGAACCATCTGAGATCCCAAAGGAATCACCCTTTCGAGTGCCACCGATTCCAGTGGTAGTACTAAATTATAGGAAAACTCGTATAATACAGAGGCCATCGGTACATCGGTTGTTTCCTTTTGGGTTGGGTGTGAGTGGTCTTGTGTATGCAACAACACCTCAATTTATCTTTCTAGAGTAGGGTCATATCCATATACCCTCACAGGATAGACCTTTAGAGAGGCTAAGAAGCCACTCATGGGCCAACTAGGCTTCTAACATAAACTCTACTGAATGGGGACATAACCACCTGCACTAAAAAATAGCCCAAACCATACATTCACACACACACACACACACACACACACACACACACACACACACACATATATATATATATATATATATATATATATATATATATATATATATATATATATATATAAGTTTACGGGTTTTGGAAACTCGTAAACTTTGCTTCTATCGCACAATCTAGATTTTCGATAAAGATAATATCTTAAATGCCATGTAGCCTCTTGGTTATAAGTGTGGTGCACAACACACCCATAAGCAAAACTCTACTAGACACGGCTTGTAGACATCCCTAGGACTGACCTGCTCTGATACCGCTTCCTTGGGTTCTATTACCTTTTTGGTGACTTAAGAAGAGTTCTATTCTCTTGTCCTGCATACCCTTGTTTATCGCCTTGTTAACATATCACCTCAGAAGTCATTGATTTGTATTCCGATCTATTTTCATGTTCCATACATTCCTCCTCTACCTGTGTCTGATAGCTTAGACTAAGTTCCCTAATGATCACCTTAGGACGAGGCGAAGGAAATTCTGACTACTCAGAGCTTCTTTCAACTGGTTCTTTCATTAGCTTGCTTAACCTGATGAGTGACTGTATAATGGCCGGTGATAGTCAGTAAGTTTATCTTTCGATCACTTCAGGTGTATAGACAATTCATTTATCGTGGTATAGTCTGGCGAGTCACTTAGGTACAATTACTCCAAACCAAAATAGTTTTCAATGATAATGTAATAGCAATATAAATATGTGAATTGTAAAGAAAGCATATAAACAATGTGAAAAGAATAGTTATAAGTGAAAGCATAAGCAACCTGGGGGCCACATGGGGAGAATAATGAATCTCTGAAACTTAGTACAACCTATATGGCTAGGATTTTACTGTATAATTGTCCTCATCTTATAGTGTGAGGTATAACATGTCATTAATCTTAGGTGTGTATGAATATGCAATGCAATATGCACCCTAGTTCATGCATGTGTTGCGGAACCCGACCCATAATATGTATATGTTGCGGAACGTGCAACCCGACCTATAATATGTATATATTGCGAAATGTGTAACCCGATCCTCTATATAATATATATGTTGCGGAATGTGCAACCCGATCCTCTATTAATGTAGTTGTTGCAGAACGTGTAATCCGATCTTCTATATAATGTAGTTGTTGCGGAACGTACAACCTGATCCTCTATACAATCATGATTATATGCATGATCTCAATGCCAATGAAAACATGGTAATACTAATAAACATCGGGGTGTGAACAATAGGCTATAATAACAACGACTTTTTGGCCCTTTTTAAAACTCATAAACTCATTGACTTTACTCTCAGAATGACTCTTTAGTCGGCTCGACGATGATATTTTAGAAAGCTTCATTTCGACTCCTATGAAAGGGATGTTATACTATGATCGGGTTGAACGTTCCGCAAAAAATACATATAGAGGATCGGGTTGCACGTTCCGCAACATATACATATATTGGATCAGGTTTCATATTCCGCAATATATACATATATTAGATCGGGTTGCATGTTCCGTAACATACACATACGATGGATCAGATTGCGCGTTCCGCAACACATACTTGAACTAGGGTGTATATTTCATTTCATATTTATACATACAACTAGGATCAAGGACATGTTATACCTCGCACTATAAGATGAGGCTGGTTTATACAATAAAGACTTATCCAGACATGTTGTATTAAATTCCCGAGTTTCATTATCGCCCAAGTGGCTCAGGTTTCTTATGCTTTCCCTTACAACTATTCACTTCATATTGCTTATATGCTTCTCCTTACAACTTACAGATTCATATAGTTATTCATGCTTTACATACTCGGTGCAATATTTCTATTGACGTCCCTTTTGCCGGGGGCGCTGTGTGTTCATACTGCACACCCCAAACTGGGGGCTATGGCCAGCACCCGGTGCCCTCCTGGCCCAAGCGTACCACTCTCATGACTAGTTTTCTGTAAAAATAGAAATTCTAGCTGACAAGGCCGTACTGGAATATATCAAAACCACAAATTTAATTAAAAAAACTAATTAAACATGTATATACAATGAGACTGACAAGGTCACATCATGTTCTGACAAAAGAAAACTTAGCCAACAAGGCTATACGTCACACTATACATATCAAAATAAGTCTGTGAGCCTTTACGAGTAACTGAACTGACATATGGTTAGGACAGGGCCCCAACCTACCCATGGTACATAACTCTACAAAATACTCTATACATATATAACCAGAAAGCTCCGGGAAGACAAAGCTCACTTACTGACGACTGGACTCAACAACTCCTACTGAGGTGGCCTAGCGGAGTCCCTATCAGAACCTGCGGTATGAACACACATCACCCACGACAAAAGGAACGTCAGTATGAAATAATGTACCGAATATGTAAAGCATGAGTAACAATATGAATTTATAAGTTGTAAAAAAAGTATATAAGCAATGTGAAACGAATAGTTGTAAGGGAAAACATAAGCAACCTGAGCCACATGGGCGACAATGAAACTCTGAAACTTAATACAACCTGTCTGACTAAGTCTTTATTGTATAAACCAACCTCATCTTATAGTGAAAGGTATAATGTGTCCTTGATCCTAGGTGTATGTATAAATATTCAATGCAATATGCACCCTAGTTCATGTATGTGTTGCGGAACGCACAACCCGATCCATCATATGTATATGTTGCCGAATATGCAACCTGATCCAATATATTTATATGTTGCGGAATGTGTAATCCGATTCTCTATATGTATTTATTGTAGAACGAGCAATCTGATCCTCTATATGATCATGATTGTATGCATGATATCAATGTCAATGAAAACTATATTAATACCAAAGGGTAACTCGGAGTCTGAATAATATACTAGCATAACAACGACTCTCTGGCTCTTTTTGTAACTCAAACTCTTTGACTTTATTCTTAGAATGACTCTGTGGTTGACTATATTTTAGAAAGCTTCCTTTTGAATACTATATTTTAGAAAGCTCCCTACTGAAAGACTTATCAACGTTTCTTTTAAAAAATGATAATTTTTTAGATTTTATGCTTTTGAAATAAAGGGATAGCCTTATATACCTTATCCACGAAGCTATACATCGTGTTATAAGCTTTCGTACTCCTCACGACCGCTTATCTATAACAAATAAAGGATCGATATCAACATCTAATCTATATTCAATAAGAAACATTAGGTATCTTAGTGATCACCTTGACTTAAAAATGTTCTTAGTCTTGTTTAACGAAAGGGGTATTCATATAACTTGGCCCTACGATTCTCTGAATTATACCCTCTTAAGTTTATAATACAACCAATCAATATATTAACTAATATCAACTTACAATTCCAACAAAACAGTCCACAACTCAACATATCCTTACTTCATAAGTTTATGGATTTCGGTTACAAAAAGCTTTTCACAACTTATCCCAAATTATCAATTAATCGCATATATAGATAAAGGAGGGTACTTGCAGTCAAACAGTCTCCAAACAATAGTTTTCCCCAATTTCTAGGGTTTCCGAATCCGACTTAATATGAGGTAGATGATTTCTTTAGTTACCGCGAGGATTATCACGTAAATCTTACATGGTTTGCTTAGGAATTGACCATGGAGTGTTTAGGAACTTTAGAGAGGATTCTAGGATGTTTTAGGTATGATCATGGAGGAAAATGAACCCCTAAATCATTCAACCCGTATTTAACCCAAAAAAATAAATTCTCCACCGCCGTACTTCGACGATGGGATCAACAGTCCGTCGAATGATCGACGGTCCGTCAATCCTGACCGTCGTTCTGCCACATGAGATAAAATCTGCATTTTGACGGCTCTCCATGGAAGTTTGACGGTCCGTCAACTGTCCTGTCAAACTTATACTTTCCCCGATCTCGACGAAATGTATTTCCTTTGATCTTTTTAGCTTTAAAACACTCCAGAACTTCCTTAAATAAGTTATAAACCTTGGTTATCCTTTCATAAGGTCGTACCTCTTCCTGAGACTCAAGTATCAATCGATGACGCAACAAAACGTGAAACTATAAGGTGTAACACTGTAGCATTTCTCAACTGAATGTCCAGGCTTCTTACAGTAAGAACAAAATTGTTCATTCTTCTTTTTTTCAGCCTCTTGATTCATAGTTTCCATACCTTTGATTTTCTGCAGACTGGTTTCCAACAAAGTACCTTTGATTTCCAGAATACTGATTAAGATTTTCATACCTTTAGTTTCCTGCATATTGGGTTGCATCATGGAAAGATGTTGACCATGTGGAGAATTGATTGCTCACAAATGCTTCTCTCTACCTCTCATCTTAAATGAACAGTGAGTATGCATGATTCACACTTGGCAGTTGTGAAATCATGAGCATGTTGCTCTTTGTTGTTGCATATGATTCATTCAGTCCCATAAAGAACTTGATTAGCCTTTCATATTTTTGAGATTTTGTGAGCTTACTCTTTCCTCCACAAACATACTCACATCCACAATTTATATTAGCATTCAAAGTGTCAAGTGCATCCAAAATTTCTTGAGTTTTGTGAAATAACCTGCTATGCCATTCTCCCATTGAACTAAATCACTTAGCTCCTTTCACAGGTGATAGCGTTGTGCTCCATTGGACTGACCAAATCTGACTTCCAGATCCAACCAAAGATCTCTTGCAGTTTTGAAAAAGATGACACTATCGGAGATCTCCTTTGAGAGTGAGTTGAGGAGCCAAGATAGCACCATGTCATTGCTTCTATTCCATGGTTTGAAGTATGGTGATTTAGCAACTGATTTCTTGCAAGTCCCTATTAGAAATTTGCCTTTGGCGGGGAGATGCGTCCACCAATCTTTGATGAATTAAACACTAGTGTTCCGCATGTTGGAGACCTTGTCTCTTCGCACATGCATGATCTACGAAGTGAGTAGATGACCGTAGGGCCAAGAATCGTCAAATTTTGTTGAGAAATGAAAGAGATATTGGTCCACGAAGTAAGGTGTTTGAGGCATGGAAATATGGTGTGGGACAAATCTACCACATCGGTGGGAATATGAAGAATTGCTCTCTATATAAGTCTTTAATTGGTAAAGGGTTTGGGACCCCCAAGGGGTATCGCATGTGTTTAAAGGAGGGAGGACCTAGATGTGCTTGGGTTCAAGGCTAAGCCCACATGCGCGCCGCCGCCGCCCGCCCGTCCGGTCCGGTCTCGGGCTCGGGTTCTCAGGTCATGGGCCGTGGGCCGTGGGGACTTATCGAAATTATCTTTTTGGATCAGAGAACTTTGCTAGATGTACAGTTTGATCCCTGAAGTTTCATATGTACAGTTTGGACTTGAATTCTTTCATATGTACAGTTTGGTCCCTGAAGTTTAATATTTTACAGTTTGGTCCCCAGAGTTCCTGGAGACTTTCTGCCTACCGTTGGACAGTTTTCTGGAGCATTAACCATCCATTATTTGGCTGATTAACTCCTCATTTTTCACCCTCCTTCATGTCCATTAAGCAGCCTCTTTCAATGGCCATTAACAGCCATTACTTTGCTGTTTTAATGCCCTCCTAATGGCCATTAACAGCCATGTTTTGGGCAATTGTACATCCCCTCCTCCTTGCTATATATTGAGCCTTCTTTGGCTCAATTCAGTGACTAGAAAAATAGGAAAAAACAGTCACCAAAACAGTGCACTTTCAGTGAGAAAAATAGCACGAAACAGTGACTGAAATTCAGCAAAACAGTGGCTGAAAAACAGTGACCAAACCCTCACATATACACAAGATATACACAACAGAGACACACTATATACACAGAGACAACAAAGAAGAGTAAAGAGAAACTCTTCCTTCCTATTCCATATCTTCAGCAAGTCGATTCATATTTATTTTCTTCGTCAGGCTCAACCTATTGGCTTTGTAGCGTTGAGATTAAAGTGTTGTTTTATCTTGGGAGACTATTGCCCGCTAACGTAAAAGCATATATACGGGGCAATCTTGTCTTAAGGACAGAGGGCTATCACTCGACTCAACACACAACGTTGTAACCATCCAGATTTAGTTATTTCTTGATTTCAGGTTATCAAGATTCAAGACACAACAAGCTTGCGGCAGTTTTGAAGATTGACCTATTGGTTCAACAAGATTCAATTTCTGAATATTGAATATTTGTTTATCCTTTCGAATACTTGTAATAGTTATTTACTTCCCGTACTGCTTTATAAAGTACAATAGAGTACCAACAGTCTCATCTATGAGTCCCACTTTGTTCTTTGCTAAAAGAGCAATTAGAACATATCTGCACCAACCTCCATATCCTCTTCCATCGAAAGTGCAATTTACCAGGTTCATACCTGGGAAATCAGAGGAGTGAAGATGGAGAGGATTGTTGGAGTCCATTGTGAAAGGAGTGGTTGTGATGTTAGCAACTTCTTCAATTGCCATTGAAGATTAGTTTTTCGACTGACTGGGAAAATAAAGAAAAGGTGTTTTGCAGGGTCTTTATGAGACATGCTCTGATACCATAAAGGAGGTGATGAAATAAAGAAGAGAATGTTAGAGAATTAAAATTATGTGTATTGATTTGTTTACTGTACACGGCTATAAATAGGAAAATAAAGAGCATCTTTTGTAACAAACTCCTACACTTGTCTAATTCCTATTGCTCAAATAAAATGAATCTAAACTAATAATTACAAAGCAAACTGTTCAGTTGTACAAGAATTAACGGACCAGATCTAAAATTGTTAAGTTCATTATTCCTTATCTACGATTGTCCATTGTCCAAGTGGGCTCCTTATTTGTTGCACAACTCACTCGTTAATTTTGGAGCCCAAACATAGTTTTGAACGACAACATATTCATTACTCTGAATCCTTTCTTCCCGATAAGCTCGAGCTGAACCAGCTATAGTGAGATGAGAGTTTTGCGAATCAACATGCTACTGCTATATTATTTTAGGGGAAAATTTTGTGAACAGGGAATCTAGACATTAAAATTTTCGATACAGAGAATTTTACAAAGTTTTGATTCTCAAAGCACGTCAATGGTCATTTGCTATAAATGTACATTAATCTTTTTTTAGTAATAAAAACATGTATAGCAAGTGATCGAATCTATAGATTTCAAATCCAATATTTGGAATGGTTTCCCCCTTTTTGTATGTTTGTGAGAAGTCTTAACCAATGGTAGCTAGTCTCAAGCATCTATTAATAGTATCTTTTAGAACTGAGATTAATTAGAAAGAGAGAAACTAATTAAAGTGAAACTTCTTTGGAGCTTTAAATTCAACTAACTACATATGTTTGATAACATTTCATGTTACAAATTAAAAATTCCTCAAATTGAAAATTAAACTTTTGTTTTTTCTCTTCAACAAAATTTTGGATACTTTCATAGCTTTGCGTGTTGAAGACAAATCCCACCTCAGTTTTCCAGGTAGATTCAGACACCCTTGAAAAGGTAGGAGTAGTTTTTTATTAAGTAGATGTCGGGAAAACAAAAAAATAGAACTTGTATAATTGAGGTTGTTGGGAAGCTTTGTTACATATCTATATATACGTACATGTCCCTCAGATCTCAATACAAATACATACAGACAATCTTGTGTAATCTTATAATCATTAACAGATTTTTGCATATCCCACATGCTCCTTGCAATCCCTTTATTCAAAAGAAAAAGTCAAAAACCACCTTCTATCAACTTTGGCTTCAATTCACGAGCAATATTATACATAATAAACTACTACCGCATCAGAGACATAAACATTTATCATAGATATATATTACTTATATTGCAATAGAGCAACACGTACAGTAAAAATTTACACGACTGGTCTCATCTTATTTGGGATTGGAGTGTATTGCTATCTTTGTATAGCTTAACTCATATGGAGAATTGTATGTATTTATTGCGTATGTTATTAATAAACTGACAAACAAACAACATACCTAATTAATATGATTTGTCTTTCTTAAAGATGAATTAAATGGGTTTGTTCAACATATCAAGGGTGTCCATTGTTGTCAATCTTGTATAAACGAATACTAATACTCTTCTTATAAAGAATTAATCCACCAAGTTATTGTTATATTATCGATACTAAGCATCACGGAAAGTACTTATCATCAGTTGATTAATACTTAACAAAGTATGCTTGTGAAAGAATACAAGTTCATGGATGTGGAGTTAGAAAAGAACAGAGTTTGGATAAATTCTTATAAAAATAGAATCTCAAGTGAAACTTTTTGAGTGTCCAAAACTATAAAAGAGAAAAAATCTTTATATATGTATTATATTGTTCATGTTTAGTTATGGAATACTTTTCAATTAAATCTAAAATATATTGTTATGGGAGGAATCTAATCAACCATGTTGTTCCGAGGATTTTTTATTTAAAAATGTTACTGCATTATTTTCAATAAAATATAGTCCAAATGGGGTGAACAAGACAATATCATGAGATATTTGGGGAAAGTGGTGACTACTCTGAAAAAATGAGATGATAACAAGAAACAAATTAAATACTTCCAAATCTGGACTTCTACAATTTCCAAGTGAGAAAACCTATCTGGTGGTGTATGACCAATCTGTGACACTTACTTACTAACCCCTCCATATAATATATTTAACGTTTTCTAATATTTTTATCTATTACTATAACAGAATAATAATAATAATAATTATCTCTTGGAGAATTTAAAATGCAGCCATGTACACGTGAAATAATATTGACCAAGTCTTTCTTAGCGAGTTGGCATGATGACTGAGGCATTTTTGGGGAGGTATTCAAGTATTTTTTTTTATAGCATCTTAAATTAAAATATAATATTGTCTTCTTCAGATATCAGTGCAATGTAACATCTGCCTAAAGATTATCTTAGACCAAGAACAATGAATCATAATCCAAAGGTTGATACGCATCTTCCAATTTAATAACTAATTATACTAATAGGTATTTAAAATAAAGGAGGACTGTCGAGGAATTGTATTTAATTGAGATCTTAATTTCATGTAGATAATTTGGCATCTAAGTAGGTCTACAATTATTTTTCTAAGTACTATGATTATATATTAATAACATGTGTTTCATCGAATGAGAATTAAGCTTAAGTCAAAGTTATCTCTTTTTGGTCATGAAAAGCTATATATAATAACCTAATTAAAGGAAGGGTACGTCGGGATTAGAACCTAATTATCAGATGCTACTTGCGTCTCAAATCAAGGTCCTTATCAATTTATTATGAAAAATTTAACCAAACATTTTTTTGTGAAGAAGTAGTTGAGAAGTTACTTAAATAAATAAAAGTGTGCTCTTTTTGATAAATTAATCTTTTAGATGAGATGATCATGTAATTCAACCGAAGTTATTGAAGTAAATTATTATTAATAGTCGATATTTTATTCACGTATCAAAATATCAAATGGTGAACTTGTCACTAAGCTAGTTCAATAGCTATCAATATATATATATAGTCGAAGTTAGGTAAATTGCAATTATTTTCCGCCTAGTTTTAGCAATATAAGAAGCACCTCCTAGGGATAGTTAAACATTAATCCAAACGACACAACAAAAATATAATACTATAGAGTGCATGGAAGTGGAACAATACACTTTAATTAGGAACTTTGGTGAAAACATTAATACACTTGAATATTCTGAAAGGACATATGAGTAAATTAATCTCTGACTTGGCTCCACGAAGGAAGTGTTATATGCAATCTGGTTGATGCTCTGTCCCAGTGTCCCTGGATCTATAAAGGGTGAGGTTATTACCAACCCAATGAATAATAATATTATTCCTTCATAGTCATTATTTTTCGTCTTTAGCTTTAAGCAAATACATAGAATGCACATAAAATTAATTCATACTGTATTACCCAAGTATTATGCTTAAATTCAACTTTAAAATAAGCATTACATATATTCTATCGAAGTCATATAAGCTGAAATAGTCCTTTACTTGCGACCAACGATGTCACCAAGAAAGTCGTCACGAAAACATTGTGCCCTCTAGTTTTGCTCAATTTTTACTTCTTTTGTTTCTTATTTTCTTCATAAAAAATTTGGTACTCATTTTAAAAAAAATTGTATTATGGTGGTGGGGGACCTTATTTACAGTGACCATACAATTTGTTCACACTCAATCTTGAAGCCATTATTTTGGGTAAAGAATGGATCTTGGTTTAACTCAACCCCAAAAAGTTAGCTTGTAGGGTGAAAATTGTTCAAGTCCATATAAGGAGTCTATGTTCCCATTCCATATCCGATGTGGGACTCTTAACACTCCCCCGCATGCCGAGACCTTGTTAACTGGAGCGTGGATAATATAATTTGGGGCCCCAACATCGGTGAATAAAGAATTGGAATGGACCTAACTCTGATACCATGTAAAGAATGGATCTTGGGCTTAACTCAACCCAGATCCATTCTTTACATGGTATCAGAGTCAGGCTCATTCCAATTCTACGTTCACCGATGTTGGGTCCCAAAATTATATTATCCACGCTCCAGTTAACGGGGTCTGAGCGTGCGGGGAGTGTTAAGAGTCCCACATCGGTAATGGAATGGGAACATGGACTCCTTATATGGACTTGGAAAATCCTCACCCTACAAAGCTAGCTTGTAGGGTGAGGATTGTCCAAGTCCATATAAGGAATTCATGTGTAGCATCCCGTACTTTCGGGTTACGGTTTAAATCGCTAAGCGTTTATAAAATCGTTAGGTGTATGTAAATAGACTCGAGCTTTAGGAAAATTTAGGTTTTATTTACGTATGCTAATAAAGAAATTAGAATATGAAAAAATTAGACCCCGGAATAATTTTGGACGTAACAAGTGTGACAACGGGGATCGAAAATAAATTTGGTGTGGGCATGAAGAAGTTATGGACTAGTTTCATATTACAAGAATTCTGACATCGAGTATATGAATATCCTATAAGTTATAAAGGTTTAAGTGAATTAGGATCACTGAATTAATTATGTGTGTGATTGATAAATTTTTCGAAGGCAGGTCACTTAATTTAATTAAGTGACCGTGCACGTGGCATTGATTTAAGCCTCTCCATCGCCAAGATTAGGCTGGTGGAAGACAACATGATGAGCCACCATTAAGTGCATAAGGAAACATTTAAAAGGGAATCTCTACTTTGGCAAAGAAGCAGCATGGAAATATTCAGCAACTTTTAACATTTCAAATTGTGAGCCTTTTCGATTCTTTGGTGTAAAACCAAAGAAACGGCCCATTTTTTTTTGCTTAAAATTGAGAAACCAAAACGTACGAAGCAGTGGGAAAAAAATCGTGCAAGTGCAGCAACAATATTTTCCTTCCAGTTTAGCGAAACGAAGGTATGTGAAGATAAATTATTTCTTTCTTTTGGCATGTTCATGTAACGAAATATTACCGTGATATTGCTTTATAATTTATTATACTCTTAGTGGTTAAGGAATGTTCATGTTATTGATTCCTATGTTAAAAGCATGTCTAAAATTGTTCCTAAATCCTTGATGAGGCATACGGAAAATGTGTTGATATTCTCAATGTTAGCCGAAGGTACAAAGGTATTATGTCACCCGTTGAGATTGGAATATTGTGTTATCATTCATGCATTTTCATTTGCATTGCATTCATTTATTACCCTGGACCACTTGTGCTATGCACACTACTATATGGTAAATATTGTATATATATGTAGGGGATATGGGAAAAGGGAAAGGCGTTATATACGCACACCACCTGCAACTGGTACAGACTATCACAAAAGAGCCCATTATGATGTGATGCCCTCGTGTGGCGATATAACATGATGCCCATAAAGGCGGTTATTGGAGGATTCCTGTGTGGGCATTAGTATACCGCATTTGCATTATGCATACATTCATTAATCATTACATAGTATGGTGCCCACATATGCTTTTTTGGTAAGGAAGGTGCCTGATGAGGCTGATGGATATGTATACTGCATTAGGCATAACATTTAGGCATATGTATTAGGGCCCTCAGAGGCATTTACTGTTGGTCAGCTGTTTCTATTTCAGTTGTTGTTATATCCTTGTTATGCTATTATTCATGCCTGACATACTCAGTACATCAGTCGTACTGACGTCCCTTTTGTGGGGGGACGCTGCGTTTCATATCCGCAGGTTCACATATGCAGGGTGACGGTTCACGTTAGTTGATTGCGTTCCAGTGGATTTTTGGAGCACTCCCCTTGTTCGGACTGTTGGTCTAATTTTTGTACGGTACAATTTTGCTTATATATATGGGTATGGCGGGGCCTTGTCCCGACCTTTGATGTTGCTACTCTTAGAGGCTTGTAGACATGTGTCCTGTGGATAGTGGTCTTGTATGGCCTTGTCGACCTTGGTATGGATATGTGTATATATAAGATGGTTATCGGATTTTCATAATTTTATTTCGGCTTAGTCCGTATTCAATTGTGATTAGAAGTTGGTTGTACGATTAGCAGTACCCTGCGGGTGGGGTCCGGGTGCCCGTCGCGGCCCTCCGGTTTGGGTCGTGACACCATGTTCTCATTCTATATCCGATGTGGGACTCTTAGAAATTTAGGTATAAAGTATATGGAGGTCGGATGGGGTGGGGGATCTATCTACAAAAATACCTATGTAAAAAATGTTAGGATTTGAGTCTCAAATCCGATCTAATCAGAAAACAGTAAATAAGCGAAGAACAAATAACACACAAATTTATAGTGGTTCACTCTCAATGCGAGAGCTACGTCCATTTTGCCGCTGCAGATTTCACTATAATCAAAATAGGGAGTTTGTGTTTACAATTCTATTGCTCACATACAAAGAAAAAACGGCGCCCCAGAATATATAGCGAAAACTAGGGCGAACATAATACAAGCCTGAAATTTCCAAAATATCATCCACTAAATAACCTTATATTATTTAGGGTCTTCATAGTGTGGCGATGAATTAGGCTCCACGACCCAACAAAAAATATATTAGACTATTTAAATTAGGGATTTCAGATAGCTGAAATGTGGATATATAATAAAAAGTTTTAGATCAGTATTAACTGTTGTTGCGTCTATTGTTTTGCTTGAGTTTCACTTTTTGGTCGGATTTCTTTTCTTGATACTAATCTATATTTGGAACATATGATTTTGGTGGACATGATCATGACACTTCATTTCTTTTCTTTTTCTCTCTTTCCCTTATTAATTCTTAGGGTGTTTATTTAATCGTCTGAGCTAGGGAGGAGTAACTATCACTGAAAACACTTCATCGCTATTCTTTTAACTAGTACTAACACTTGCACATTTTCTTCTTTTCTAAGTAAAATTGACTTATTAGGCAAAAAAATGATTAATATCAATGTTATATATTTCATGAAACATTAGATTTTCAATCAACTAGACAACTACAATAACTGCATCTCAATTTAAAAAATATATTTATTCAATTTAAGTTGCTATAGCAAATGATGAAACCATTTCAAGCAATCTTCTCATATTTATTTTTGATGTGTGCTACTTAGCTTGCACAAAGATTGCAAATTGTCCGTATAGCCAGCTAGTAGTATTAATTGTTCAAATGCCTCTTTCTTTCTTTAAAGAATAAACGGACGGTAAATTTTGTAAACGAGTTGAATATACAAAAATCGATCTAAAAACTCTAGAAAGAGGTTTCTTTTGTAAAATCAAATTCAAAAGTGACAATATAAGAACAAGAGAAATAATATAGGATGAATAATATAAAATGATTTTCTTCTTTCTTTAAAGTGTGCATTTCACTTCTCATATGCTAGGCCTTTTATAGGCATATTGAATGAGGTAAGGTTGAGTACAATAGACTTTTGTGGTCAGGCCCTTCCTCGGATCCCGCACACAGCGGGAGCTTAGTGCACCGGACTGCCTTTTTTTATTTATTGAATGAGGTATCTTGTAAGAGTAGGGAATACATAGTGGAAGAATGAACCTCTACAATTATTATTATCAACTATTTACTATAGTGGGATACATAGTCATTCCTTCATCCACTATTTACTAGGGGTGAGCGGGTCCGGGTACTCTAACTTTTTTGAACTACCCGGACCCTATCCAGTGAAAGATCGGTTCCTAAATTTACTACCCGGAACCTACCCGTAGCAATCATTACTCGGACCCTGCGGTTCCGGGTAGGTTCTCGGGTACCCTGTAAAGAAATAACTTCTTAAGATGTCTTCACAGCATACGAATCTCGAGAATAACAATTCCACTCATAGTTCAAACTATATTACAGGATTCTACATAACTCACAGCCCTCTAGTTTTATCAACGAACCAATGAACTAAAATTTGAGCATCAGTGCTTTTCTTCAATCGCTTAACATTCTACGAACATACTAATCAATCACTACATAAGCAACTGCCTTACCCTCTGCCCAAGCAGCTATCTTGATAATAGACAGTGAAGCTTTTAAAGGATTCTGCAACAATACATACAGAATATCATCTTTTAACTGTTATGTTTGATGGTGCCTGAAGAACTCCTATTAAAAATCTTACAAGCTCCTATGAAAATACGAACTAGTAAGAACTGTCTACCAATATAAAGTAAAAAACTATATCGGTTCTCCTCAAGCCTCAAAGACTTCACTAACTTTTGGATTATCTCGTGTAGGGGAAGTGTTATCTTGATAGGTTTGGAATTAAGAAAAGTAAAAATATTTAATATTTCATAGGTTCCGGGTAACGGTTTCGGGTCCGGGTACCCTGTCTTTATTTGTCGAAACCGAAACCGGACCCGACATTGATCGGTTCCTAATTTTACTACCCGGAACCTACCCGTTATTATAATATATCCACCCGGAACCTACCCGTTAGTGTCGGTTCCGGTCGGATATCTGGGTATCCTGTACCCGTGCTCACCCCTACTATTTACTATAATTGGATACATAGTCATTACTACACATAATAGTGAAGAATAGTGGATAATTAAATTTAAGTAATGGAAATCCACATTATTAATTTCATAACAGTTTCTACATATATAGACCTCAAACCTAACCAACCCTCTCTCAATTATGACCTTTCCATATAAACGAATTAACAAGAAAAGCCAGCAAACTTTGCCGCCCTAAACCAACCTTTTCCCAATTATGACTATGTTTTCCTTTTATTTCTATGCTTTGTTTATATCATTGCATTTCAAAAAGTAGGGAAGAATCAAAAGGGAGAAAAAGTCGCTCAATTCAATCATCAAACTTACCGAGGAATAATAAAGCTTTGTCTTAGAACATCAGACAAAGGGAATTAGAGAAAAAGAAAAAAGAAAGCAAGCTTGGTGGAGGAAAGCATGAAAGTTGAGTTTCACAACATTTGTCTGATATTTCATTTTCTCATATGGATTGAAATTTAAGTTACCTTCGTTGATAGTGTAAAGCGTTTTACATTATCAACTCAATTTAATCAATTATAACATATAAGTTACTATAGTACTATATTTTAAGAGTATCATATCATATTTGTTATGACGAATTACATGTTTGTTTGTAACTTTACCTATAGTAATGTATAAAATTCAAAATTAAATTCTGTGGATTGGCGAAAGTATTTTGTTCTAGAGCTCTCAAGGTACATGTACCCACCTACTGTCACAAATAAATATCCCTTTAATTAATTTGCAGCTCATCACCCCCACCTCCCCTTATATCTCAAACACTCCCACTGCCACATTCATCAATTTTCATGTGAGCTAGCTAGCTAGGTTGTACACTCAATGATGTTTACATATATAAATTATATATGCAAAGCATTCAGAAAAAGAAAGGACCGCCCGTAACTATTTACAGCAACTCCATACCCTACGTACCATTAGGTTGGACTACATACTATGTAGCAACCAATGAGATAGTGAAACAAGATCCTAAACATTAAATACTTGTACACTTTCTAAAATATTAGAAAACACAAGATTTTATGTAACTAATGTGGTTTTATATGTACTATCTGTGAAAGTATATTTATGTCCTAGAGACAATATGTATTAGGACAAATGTACTTTATACACATTCATATTATTATTAATGGAGATTAATATTTTGGCATTTGCAATTATTGAATTATTATTTGATTGTTTATAATTATTCATTAAAGTGCATCCCTTGAGCTTACGTTGTCATTAATAGAGTGAGATATTTTATGATAGAGCGTAACTCTTAAAAAGACTCGACTAATGATCATTGAGAATGGGATATCGATGATATGTGATAAGTCGACATGTGGTCTGCATCAAATCCTTAGAGGATGTAGTATGTCTCACCTGCTACGAGTAATGGTTACTCGTGATGGACACATGGATACTTTGGAAGTATTGGTATACCCTGCTGATATACTGTTTGTTAAACTTGTCTAACGTATGATCAGCGTGTGGGAGATAGAAGTCCTTAGACTTAAGGTCAATACGCGCCTTATCTACAAAGTAATGTACTTTGATCCCGTCCTAAGCTCAAATGCCTTGTAGGTTGAGATACGACTTGTATTGGGTACATTATGATGTGGATTGAAGGTGGTAGTTGAGCCAAGATTTAGATTCATTCCTCCAATGTATAATCGAGAGAACACTCGGATTCTCAGTGATATTAGGTTGACTAAGTCGTTGGCCAACGCAATAGACACATTTAGAATATGATCTAGTTATCAACTGATATAGATAACATACAATGATTAAGCCATTTGGATAGACACTTCACAAATCCTAAGCTTGATCGGGTGTGTCGTGAATGAAAGAATTTTATCTTACCACATAAAGGTTAAGTTTACTGGATTCGCGTAAACGTACTTCACATATTGAGTTCGTCTTCCGGCGCCATCTAGGAGTTTCACGTAGACCGTAATTTGATTAATGTCAATATGAGAAGGCCTGTAGGGTCACACTATGTCGATTGTCCGTTTCGATCTAAGGATGTATTGAGAGAGTAATTAAAATGTTCGATTTGGAATCGAGACATTTAAATGAATAATGATTACATTAATTAAGTTAAAATTGGAATTTGGATTTAATTAAGAGTGCACGAAAATTAAATCGAGGCAATGCAACTGCACGTCGAGCGCCGCGGCGCCCATACCCTAGGGCCGAGGCGCAGTGCAGAAATTCATCAAGCGTCGCGGCGCCTCTGCATCAATTTTTGGGCCAGGCCCAAGGTCAAACCCTAATCCAGTTTTTGACCTAATTTCCAACTATAAATAGAGGCATTCCCTTTCATTATTTACACACTAATTTTTTCTGAACACATTCTAAGCCTTAGAGACTTAGAATCAAATACTCTCGAACCTCTGCCGGATTTCCTAGCTTTCCGAAGGAGAAATACATTGAAGCTTGGAGCTTGCAATCGGAAGGGCAACCACGTGTGCACCTCACAGTAAATAAAGACTCCAGATTATTATACTTGTAAGTAAATATTTTTTATGTTACAAGTTTCATTGTTGTATAACCATACTAGAAATTATTATTGGAGTAAGTAAGAAACAAAACTTTTAAACTTCTGGTGTGCCTTATTTATGTGCTTTGTACCCAACAAAACCTTACAATTAGGTCGTCCAAAAAATATCTATAACTAAGTCTCCTCAAAATGTGGATTAATTTAAAATCTTAAAAGTAAGATAGGTTACCATTTACAATCCATATTATAAGAAACATATCTACCCGCCTAATTAATGATGTTGGAAATATCCATATTATTTTTAAAAATTATTATTCAGCCCCCGCCCCTTACTTTAGTGGCGTATCAATTGCATATTTGAGTTTTGCAGGAGTATAAATGTGAGAGATATTAGTATCTTTTTACAACAGTTAAATGCTGATCTTATAATATGTCAGGAAAATGCTGGGCGGAGGTATATATCGTAGCTACTTGTAAGGAGTAAATTGCACAATGATGTAGCACGTTAAGAGAAGATACAATTTTGCTCTATTAATACGTTAGCAGCACACAATCAAGAAATTATTTTGTCATAGAAGTAATATTTATGGATAGATATTACTCCATTATTGTGTGCAATCATTTATGTTATGTTAGTACCAAATTAATAAATAGAAAAATATGTAGAAAAGAGAAGAGAAGCAGCCACGTCTTGTATATTTCTGGCTGTTTGGGGTGCTTCAGAAAATGGTCCCAATAATATATATATATATATATATATATATTTTTTTTTTTTTTTTTTTTTTTTTTTTTTTTTTTTGATAATCCAGGTCTCGGGGTGGCCTTCTACTTCCCATATCGCTAGTACTGCACAATGCGTACTGGTACTAGGCTCCTGGAGGTGATGGGACCGGTCCTTCAAACCCCCACCACCAGGGTAAATCGCGGGATATGCACACATGGTCGGTGTGCTCCGCTGCGTCCAACGGATCAATGCTACAAGGTTGACCCCCCCACAAGCCCCATCCCTAAAGCTTGGCGGAGACCGAACCCACTTTTAGCGCCCGGGCTTTACCACATGTATGTGCCCGGAGGACGATATCCTTAGGGGGAATCGAACTTGCGACCCTAAGGCCGCAAACTTCCTGCCAAAGCAGTGACCCCTTTGGATCCCCCCCCCCCCCCCCCCCCCAATAATATATTAATTGGAGAAAAGCGTGCTGCATGGTGATATTGGAGGCCCACTTATCCACAATCTGGGGGCCCACACAAAGATCCAGGCTTCTCCATTCTCTTTTGGATTTCTTCACTTTCAGCTGCATTCTGCGACCGCCCATTTCTTTTCCCTGCCCTACCTCGACTTGTTATACCAACGTGCTTTTTACGTTTCAATTTATATGATGGATTTGCTATTTTAGTATGCGAGTCTAAATAGGGGAGATAATAAAGGTTTGGGGTTGCGACGCTTACTTATAAATTAATTAAATTGTATTAGAGCTTACTTTGATCATTGCAGGAACAATACCAAAATCCATTTTTCTAGTAGTGAAGGAATCAGCTTGTAAGTGATTAACTATGAAGCTTTCATCGATGTTTAAAATTAATATTGAACTCAATATAAAATACAGAATTTTGAATGTAGAGTCGTTATGGGACCAGTATTATAATGTAGAGTCGTTATCCTCAAGGTCCAATAATGGTGGTCCTAAGTAATTACATTACATATAGACTCGCAACTGTATGCAGAAATTTTAAGACCAGCAAACAAGATATGATTTCCATCACTACAGTTTGCATACCTCCCTTAGCACATCACCTATTCCCCTTACTTTCAAAAATAACTCCAACCTTTTTTTGTATTCGTAAAGTAACTATAAGCTTGACTTTATGTAAAAGAATTCGTGTAGAATTGTATTAATTTTCCATAGGGAATTTTTTTCATTAATACAAAATATATATAGAGTATACAATGTGGAATCTTTATATAATAGGGATCCTATATTTATCATTATTACATAAGACTAAATATGGCTAAATAATATTATACACATTCTAATACACCCCCTCAGTCTGAGCGGGAAGGAGGCCGGACGCTAATACTGAATCTGAAGTCAAGGAATAGCTGTCTAGGAAGACCTTTTGTGAATATATCTGCATACTGATAAGAAGAAGGTGCATGCAATACCTTGACATGACCGAGTGCAACCTTCTCACGGACAAAGTGGATGTCCATCTCAATATGCTTGGTTCGCTGATGTTGAACCGGATTATGAGATAGATAGATGGCAGATATGTCATCACAATAAATCAAAGACGCCTTACGCAACGGACACTGAAGCTCCAAAAGAAGGTTTCGGAGCCAACAGATCTCAGCAATAGCATTAGCAACACCTCTGTACTTTGCTTTTGCACTCGAACGGGATAATGTGGCATGCCTCTTGGCATACCAAGAAATGAGATTATCCCCAAAGAATACACAATAGCCTGAGGTGGATCGTCGCGTGTCCGAACAGCCTGCCCAATCAGCATCTATATATGACAACCACTTAGTCGGTGCTAAGGAGTATAAATGCAGTACATAATCAAGTGTGCCCTTAACGTATCGAATGATACGTTTAAGGGCAGTAAAATAAGGCTCCCTGGGGGCATGCATGAATAAGCATACCTGCTGAACATCATAAGCAATATCAGGCCTGGTGAAAGTAAGGTATTGTAGTGCACCTGCAAGACTCCGGTAGACAGTGAGATCTGACACTGGATCACCATCCAAAGCACTAAGCTTTGATTTAGAGTCAACTAGAGTAGACATAATTTTGAAATTTGCCATTTTAGCCATGTACACAATCTTCTCTACGTACTTACGCTGACAAAGAAACATAGTATTTGCCGATCTAGTCACTGAAATTCCCAAAAAATAGCTCTACTTCCCCAAGTTAGTCATAGCAAAATCTGTTTTGAGCAATGCAATGATCTCATTTTTCAACAACTCAGATGAGGCAGTAAGCACAATATCATCCAAATACAATAATAAATATGCAATGCTACTACCCCTATGAAAAATAAATATAGAATTATCACACTTGCTACATACAAACCCAATCTACATGAATACTGTGCAAAGCGATCATACCACGCTCTAGGGGCCTGTTTCAAGCCATAAAGTGACTTACGGAGACGTCATACATACTGAGGGGTGGCTAGATGGACAAAATCGGGCGGCTGATACATGTAAACAGTTTCCTTTAAATCCTTATGTAAAAAGGCATTTTTTACGTCGAGCTGATGAATCGGCCAATACTTACCCATAGCAATGCTCAGGACTGTACGAATAGTGGCTGATTTAACAACCGGACTGAATGTATCCCCACAATTAATGCCCTTCTGCTAATTAGTACCATTTGCAAGTCTTGCCTTATATCTTTCTAAGTCACCACTGTCTCTGTACTTGTGATGAAAAAACCACATGCACCGGATCACATTCACCTCCTCTAGTCGAGGAAATAAATCCCAAGTATGTTGTTTCGTTAAAGCATTAAACTCCTCACACATGGTCGCATTCCAATTTGGGTCTAGTTTGGCTAATTTTTGGCTTTTGAGAATTGGGGAAATGGTTTGTGTAGACAGGTTAAATTGGACTTTGAGTTTGAAAATCTCATGTTGTGCACAGATTTCCATACGGTGTGAGGGTGCGGGCTGGGTATTTCTGCTAGGTATCAAGAGCCAATAATCATTTCTGACCTAAAACCTAAAATTTGGCCGCCATTCCCTTTCTTTTTTCGGCATTAAACCGCCCGTATACCATCGTTATACATCTGATATACGCTGATATATAGCCGTCCAACCCTTATACTCTACAAATAGCCCTGTATACACCTGATATATCACTGATATACCGCACAATTTCCCTTCCTATCTCTTCAACAGGTCGTAACCCCTCATATACAGCTCATATACGCTGATATACACATGTATACGACTGATATACCTCTCCAGCCACTATACTACCTTTATACGGCCTTCCTAAGCCGATATATACCTAGTTTATGGCCAAAACTGCACGTATACAACCTACATACACCGCTATACACCTCATATACTGTCTCACATACATTTCATATACGTCCCGAACCCCCCATAATTTTTTTTTCTCTCACCCAACCTCCGACAGTCCGTATGGCAGCACTAAACAACCACGCCCGGCCGGCCGGACACGACCAGGCCCTCGGCAGAGCCCGGCGAACCGAGACAACTCTCCAAAGGCGGTGCGTCCATCTCCTATTGCGGCCTAGTCGCTGGAAACCAACCAGCCCAATTTCAAGCACCCCATCAGCGGCCCAATTGCTGGTCCCCAACCAGGCCACTCCAGCACAATCGACGGGCCACCTAAATCAGGCCCAAATACCTAGAGCCCATCAGTCCGGTACTGGCCATCCCCACTCTATTTTGGGCCAGGCTTTCGGCACTTTGACACCTTGACAACTCGATAATGTGTGGTATATGGATACGGGTGTCACGTCTCACCTCATCAATAATTCTAGTAATCTTCCTCAACTGCGGAATTTAAATACTCCTCAATCTATTATGGTCGAAAATGGTCATCGCATTCCAATTCAAGGGTATGGCCACATACTAACCCCACCACTGCATCCCCATTTCCCATGAATAACGTCTTATATGCTCCTAACATCATCAAAAACCTAATCTCTGTTAGAAAATTTGACACCGATAATTTCGTCTCAAATTAATTTTAGCCCGTTTGGATTTTCTGTAACGGACCCCCGTACCGAAAAACTCTTTACGAGATGCAATAGTGAGGGTGATCTCTATCCTTTCCTATCCACGTCCGCTGCTAGTGTCAACCCTCCCACATCTCTAACGGCCCATGTCACTCCTCCCACCGCTTTAGAAACAATCTCTCCGTCAACCTGACACAATAGACTTGGACACCCAGGAGCCCTTGTTTTTAGTTTTCTTAGAAACAATAATTTAATTCGTTGTAATAATGACAAATTTTTCCAACAGTGTCTTTCTTGTCCTTTAGGCAAACATGTTCGCCTCCCGTTTCAGTCTTCTTCAAGTGTTACGTATTCCCCTTTTGACGTTGTTCATGCAGATTTATGGACATCCCCAATTACTAGCTCACTGGGTCATAAATTTTATCTCGTCTTATTGGATGACTATTCTCACTTTGTCTGGGTCTATCCGCTTAAATTCAAGTCTGAAGTGTTTGCCAAGTTTCTTGCATTCCGTGTCTTTGTCAAAACACAATTCGAAAAAGACATCAAATCACTTCAGTGTGATAACGGTCGTGAGTTCAATAATTCAGCTTTTCATAATTTTTGCTCTACTAAAGGCATGGTTTTCCGATTCTCGTGTCCCCACACCTCCTCCCAGAATGGCAAGGCCGAACTAATCATTCACACTATAACATACTCAGTGAAATTCCACAACGTGGGGTCTGGAGAGGATAGAATGTACACAGACCTTACCTCCACCTTGGTAGGTAGAGCAGTCTCCCCCCCCCCCCCCCCCCCCTCTTTTCTCATTAATACAAAATATATATAGGGTATACAATGTGGAATCCTTATACAATAAGGATCCTATATTTACCATAATTACATAAGACTAACTATGACTAAATAATATTGTACACATTCTAATACTTAATAGACCATTACTGCGATTTTAAAAAAAAAACTTATAACAAGTTTAGTCTATAGCTAGTAAAAAGTATATAAGGAAAAAATAATTTCTACGTCTTGACAATATTAATACTGAATCAAGTCCAATTGGTGAAAGGAAAAGGTGATCTGATATCTATTTCTTCTCACTATCGCCATCGTGTCCTATCGAAAAAATATACTATATACATATGCATTTATTTGTAGTTGCACCAACCTTTTGTTATTTCTAAGTCTTGTCTTAATCACTACTACCTGCATAGTTGGACGGCATATGCCCTGGTGATAATCTTTTAAATCCCAAAAGTGAACGCAAAGGCAAGAATATTCTCGAAAAAAAAATCCTCCGATCCATCTGACTTTTCGCATATTTTGGAATAGATATTTAAGTAGAAATACTAAAAATAATGGTTTATTTAGTGACTCAGTCTATTATCATTAATCCAGAATTTTAAAGAGGAGTAAAACAAAGAAAATATAGTGTTGTTTTCAAATAAGTCTGAATTAAATTATTAACTTTTTCAAAACAATATACTACTTTAAGAAGTAAACGAAGACCTGAGGGAATGTATAATAGTGTTAGGTCAGCAGGTGTCTTGTCCCAATATATTATTTGTATATTAGCGCTACTTACAACCTAGAACTAGAATGACATGATTCATATGGAAACAGTTAAATTACTGTTACTTTTTCACTCCTATAGTCCTGCCTAATAATTAAAGCTTAGTTTAGAAAATAACGTAACATATATATGTCACTAAATTATTAATCAGTTGCAACAGAAGGGTCTTAAAGATGTCAAATTAACACGTCTGTAGTTTTGGACTTTCTTCTCATATTGGTCAAACAATTCGCAGAACCAGACCAATTTGTCACCGACCAAATAGGAAAAATGTTTGAAATTAGAGAACGAGGCATTAAAACAAACTGTCACATTCTTTCTATGCCTAACTTTGAATGGAAAATGAGATGGCTTTTTCCCATTGTTCATTTCATTAAATTTCTATTTTGGTCTGTAATAGTCCTCTTAGTCAAGCTTCCATATTTTCCACCTAAGCTTCCTTCCGGTCTATTTTTAAAGTAGAGATGGTTATGAGACATTTCATGGAAGTGAAGTCTTAGTTAGTGACAACAAGGATTTTCTTCATCACGAAGACAATGGAACTTCTTTATTTGATGCACTTCTTTTTTTCTTTTGGTTTCTTTTCACAATCAAATTTTAAAGTTGGTGATCCAAGTTTCTTATGGTACAAGTCTAAATCCTTACTAAGGATATTATGTAATTTAAACAAAAATATCTATCACGTGAATGTCAAGCGCATCCTATTTTTGTGTCAATCGGATTGTGTTTAATGTCATGCCATATCAGCCCCATATAATTTTGTGATATGAACGATTTCAGAATATTTTCATTGCACAAAATTACAGTTATAAAAGTTAACTAATCATTATTATCATATAAAATAAAGAATTAACCGAAATATCTGTCAATCAAATCGCTTAAACTAAAACTAATCAGCAATATATATCAGTGTATATCGGTTAGGAAAAGTAAACATTGAGCCTTGCCAACTACTTGTGTAAAGTTTCTTCATGAAATTAAGGATTGGCCCGTCTGATCTGTCCCAGTAACCAACTTTTCACAGTTAAGTTGTGTCGACCCAAGTGATAAGGCCCAATTTGATAGTTCCTCTCAATTGGCCCATATTGGTTACAATTTGGTATCTCTACATTTTCTAGCAAGAAGTTGAATGAACATTAATTTTGCAATGCATATATTTTTCCTTTCTTTTCTTTATTTATTATTCTCTCTATTCTAATTTTCTTTTTTCGTTTTTGATTATAATGTGTATACAACGACGAACACTTGTCTCTTTACACTTGTTGAATATATTAATCAAACAAACCAAGAATTTCTCGCTAGCATTAGAGATACTTCACAAACCAAACGGTAAAACAAAAAATCAGTTTATTTTCAATAAATATTATTGAACACTTGAGAATCATGCAAGTAGAATCAGTTCATTAATGTGTTCTTTCTTTTTTGCCTTTTTGAATCTGTCTCTATTTTATTTTAGTCCTTTTGCTTTCGTATTCTTTTCTCAAAACATTAGTAAATTTCAGTTAAAGATTGATAGTATTGAGAGAGCCACTTGGATATGATATTGACCTCTCTTTTCCTCACTTCTCGGAGCCATTCTGGATCTTCTTTGCTTGACCATCTAAGGTCCACATGATGTGCACCTACAGTCCTCCAAGTGTACAGGGAAAAAATAAGAAATAAATATAAATAATTTCGGGTATTTAAGTGCAATTAAATAAAAAGAAAGAATCAGACAATATATAAATATATGCGCGACTCTTTTCATACGTACGCAGGTATGCGAACATATGGTATGATATTATTAAGAATGCGTGTTATGTTAGTGATCTTACTAACCTTCTTTTGTAATGATAGCAACTACGCTCTTAGATATATCCTTAAGAACCCTGTCAAAAAAATATAAAATACATAAATAAATAACAAAAACTTGTGAATGTGTGTATATCTATGCGCAAATTTGCAATTTTAGATAGAATAAGATACTGTTGGTTTGGATTCTCACAGTGGCATAAAGGAAGAAGGTATCGAGGTTAAAAATGGTGGAAGCACAGATGAAGGCGGCATAAAAGATAACAGACCAAATGTTTAAGTCTTCGACCAAATCGAAGTAAAAGAGAAAGGAGTATAAAGTTTGCCACCTACATGGACATGTAGACACATCTGAGCCATACATTCATTTATTATTGATGAGATGAGGACCGTGCGATATAACAAGACAAGGAATCTGGGCCTTTGATTTATGCCATACATGGATCATTCTAGAAGGCCCAAAATATCTGAATTGTAAATATTTGTTTATGCATTTCTTATTATTTATAATTCTCAGCAAATAGAATAGAGACAGCTGTATAGGCTAGTTATAAAAAAGATTCTTTTATTTGTATATAAATACATGTACAAAGGGATATAAAATACACATCAAAATTTCCTCAATTTGTCTTGTTATCTTTATGATATCAGAGCAGTAACGTTTCTGCAAATCCGAGTCTTATTTTTTTCTGCATTTTTTTACTTTCATTTCTGGTTCACATGGTTGATGTAACAGAACAAACTCTTGGTGACAATACCACTGGTAGCAAGGCTGGTGGATCATCTACAATGGATTCCACGCACTCTTACTACCTTCATTCTTCTGATTATCCCAGAATGAATCTTGTAAATTCAACTTTTGATGGTAGAGGCTATGGGGGATGGATACGATCTGTTCTCATAGCCCTACCAAAAATAAAGTTGGATACGTAGATGGAAGCCTCAAGGCACCATTATCTGATTCTGCAGACTTCAAAACTTGGAGCAAATCCAATGATATGGTCTTATCATGACTGCTTAGTTCTCTTTCAATGAAAATCTCTGATAGTATTATTTATTCCCAAACTGCTAAAGACTTCTGGACTAATTTAGAAGATCGATTTGATCAATTGAATGTAGCTAAATTATACCATCTGCAAAAAAAATTGAGTGATTTAGTTCAAGGCTCCAGTGATATAGCTGGATACTTCACAAAATTAAAAAGACTTCGGGATGAACTTGACAACCTTAACACTAACATTAGTTGTGGATGTGATTTTGTTTGTGGTGGAAAGACTAAAATCACTAAATCCTTTCAAGATGAAAGACTCATTAAATTCTTGATGGGTTTAAATGACTCTTATGAACCTGTTAAGAGTAATATTCTCATGATCTGCCCACTTCCTAATGTTAATCATGCTCTCCCTATTGATTTAAGATGAAAAACAGAAGGAAGTCTATGTTTCTAATCAGTTATCTTTGGATAGTTCATCTTTTATGGCATCAAACCAGTACACTCAGCCACAAAGATTTGGAAACTATGAACAGAGATCAGGAAAAGAGAAACAAGATCCTAAGAAAAACAACTTGTTCTGTACTTATCGCAAAAGGAACAATCATGCAGTGGAGAAATGTTACAGGTTGATAGGATTTCCTCTTGATTTCAAGTTTACAAAATCCAAAAAAGCACAAGCAAATGCAGTCATGTCAGATGGGATTTCTGCACAGATTTTCAATGAAAAAAATGGAGGTTCAGCTTCAGGAATCAACATGCTCAAAGGAGAAAATGGACTGAACATACTAAAACAGCTCTCACCTGACCAATGCAATCAACTCATTCAAGTTTTGCGTAATGCAAAGCTTGCATAACAAAGGCATAGTAGCTCAGAGGCTTCTGCCAATTCAGTTGCATTTGCTGGTATAACTAAATCTCATTAAGCATTGTTTAAACTGCATTCATCACTCTTGTTCTTGTGTTTTTCACACAAAATCTAACTCCTGAATAGAAAATGATTGGAAAGAAAAGTGGGAGTTGTCCCACATCGGTAGTGGAAAGAAAAGTGGGAGTTCCCTCTTGCTTTATAAAATAAGCATTTGTCCCACATCGGTAGTGGAAAGAAAAGTTCTTCTACTTATAAGTAGAATTACTCCTTCTTGTCAGTAAAAGGGTTGAGGGGGCAAGGACCCCTCGCGCCGTCGTCGCTCGCTCGGCTTTGCTTCCGCTTCGGCTCGGCTCGGATTCGGATTCGGATTTGGTCTGATTGATTGATAATCTTTTTGGACCAAATTTTCTTTAATTTTTAATTATTTAATTAATTATTATTTAATTAAATTAATTAACTTATCCAATCCTACCCGTTAGTGACCCTGACCCGCGACCCGGTTTCTTTTCATATTTAAATTTCCCACCGCTTTTCGGTGGTTCGTTCGAAAGGTTGCAAACCTTCAGAAACAGTACTTCCATGGCTATAAATTCGTTTGATTCCTCAGATTTTTACTTACGAATTTTCTAAACAATACAAACTTCTTCTTCTTCTGCACAAATAAATTCTGTGTGATATACTGCCGTTGAGTGGTTCGCCGCTACCTGAATTTGGAGTACTACTATTCGGTAAGATAATCGTTCTATCCCGGGAGGGGATATTCCATCAACCTCGAGTACTGTGAGGGGAATAATTTCCTTAAGGACACACTTTGAACTAAGTGGGCTCGATTATATTCTGGAAAAATTATTCTTATTTTTTCAACACTGATTCTGTTTATTTTCGTGTTTATTATTTACTGCTTTTTTTTTTTGGAATACAGATTAATAACAATCTTAAGGAAATTATATTTTTAGATTAATCTGTATTCTGTTTTGGAGACTAAAACCTGTGTGATTTTCTACTCCGTATGAAATTTCATATTCTGACTTGAAGACATAAAAAAATTCATTGGAATATTAAAGTTCATACTTGTACAACGATTTGAAGAACATAAAAACTTCATCGTTGCTGTATTCTGGTTTGGAGATTAAAACTTGTGTAGTTTTCTACTCCATATGAATATTAGTATTCTGACTCGAAGATATAAAAACTTCGTTGGAATACTAAAGTTTCATAATATACTGCGATTTGAAGAAATAAAATCTTCATCGTTTAAGTCTGTGATTGAATTGATATTCTGGTTTTATTAACTAAAACAGTTTTTCAATTTGACAAAGTGACAAACGAATAATGGCAATTGAGACCGGAACTACCTCTCGCAAAAACCGCACCACGGTTACTCCTACAACCCGTACCGCCGTGCCACCGGTGAGAAACTCGCGAAGTTCACCTAAGTGACAACTTTAAAGGATGGCAAGAAAGAATGTTCTTTTGGCTTACCACCCTTGGTATGCAAAAGTTCACCAAATGAGGACCCTCCCGTGCTCGCCGACGACATGCCCGACAACCAAAAGTTCATGGTTACCGAGGCTTGGAAACAGTTGATTTTTTGTGCAAATGCTACATTTTGAGTGCCTTAGAAGATGACTTGTACAACGTCTACAAGTGCAAAGAGAGACCTCCAAAGAACTATGGAGTGCACTTGAAAAGAAGTACAAAACTCGAAGATGCTTGCTTGAAGAAGTTTGTGGTTGCCAAATTCCTAGACTACAAAATGGTGGATGAAAAAACCGTTGGAACCCAAGTTCAAGAGCTTCAACTTATCTTCCATGACCTTATTGCTGAAGGTATGGTAGTAAATGAAGCATTCCAAGTGGCTGCAATGATTGAGAAGTTGCCGCCCTCATGGAAAGATTTCAAGAATTATCTTAAGCACAAAAGAATGGAAATGAAGTTGGAAGATCTTGTGATTCGTCTCAAGATCGAGGAAGATAACAAAACCGCTGAGAAGAGGTACCGTAAGACTTCACCAATTGAAGGGGCAAACATCGTTGAAGATGCTGCTCTGAAAAAGAACAAGAAAAGGAAGAGGCCTTCTGGAAAGGAGAAGGATTCCAACAAGAAAAAGTTCAAGGGCAAATCGCTTTAATTGTGGGAAAGCTAGCCACAAAGCCCCAGATTGTCGTCTCCCGAAAAAAAACAAGGGAAAAGGACAAGCCAATATGGTGGAAAAGAATGATGATATGGATGATCTATGTGCAATGGTATTGGAGTGCAATTTGGTTGGAAACCCAAAGGAGTGGTGGCTTGATTCTGGTGCCACTCGACATGTTTGCGCTACAAAAGAAGCATTTGCAACCTATGTTCCCGCCGGACCCGAAGAGGTACTTGTTTATGGGAAATACCGCAACAACCCAAGGTTGAAGGATATGGGAAGATACTTCGAAGATGACTTCCGCAAGGTCCCGTCTCTCAACAATGTTATGCACGTTCCAACAATTCGGAAGAATTTAGTTTCACCGTACTACTCGTCAAAAACGGGTTTAAGTGTGTGTTTGGTTAGTGAGAAAATTGTAATAAGTAAGAATGATTTGTTCATAGGAAAGGGCTACCTCACCGAGGGCCTTTTCAAACTCAATGTAATGGTTGTTGACAAGTATTAATAAGAATTCACTTCGTCTTACTTATTGGAGTCAAATGATTTATGGCATGTTCGTTTAGGACATGTCAACTACAAAACTTTGCAAAAATTGATTAATTTAGAAGTATTGCCTAAATTCGAGTGTAATAAATCTAAATATGAAATTTGTGTTGAATCTAAGTTTGTTAAACATCCATATAAGTCTATTGATAGGAATTCATATCCTTTAGACTTAATTCACACAGATATATGTGATATGAAGTCAATACCATCTCGCGGTGGGAAAAAGTATTTTATAACTTTTATTGACGATTGCACTCGATATTGTTATGTGTATTTGCTTAATAGTAAGGATGAAGCAATTGATGCATTTAAGAAATACAAAAACGAAGTGGAAAATCAATTGAATAAAAAGATAAAAATGATTAGAAGTGATAGGGGTGGAGAGTACGAATCTCCTTTTGCAGAGATATGTTTAGGATATGGAATTATTCATCAAACTACTGCCTCTTACACACCACAATCAAATGGAATTGCGGAAAGGAAAAACCGAACATTAAAGGAAATGATGAATGCCTTACTAATAAGTTCCGGTTTACCGCAAAGCTTGTGGGAGGAAGCTATCCTTACAGCTAACCGAATACTCAACAGGGTGCCCCACAGCAAAACACAATCTATTCCATATGAACTATGAAAAGGAAGAAAACCCAACTTGAAATATTTCAAAGTGTGGGGGTGCTTAGCAAAGGTCCAAGTTCCTTTGCCCAAAAGGTAAAAATCGGACCAAAAACTGTGGATTGTGTTTTTATTGGCTATGCTACAAACAGCAAAGCTTGTCGGTTTTTGGTTCACAAATCGGACAATCCCGAAATTCATGTTAACACGGTAATTGAATCAGATAATGCTGAATTCTTTGAAAACATTTATCCGTATAAAACTGAATGTGAGTCGTCAAGTGAAAGATCTAAACGACCGCGGGAAGAACCAAAGGAAAATACACCAAGTAAAGAGGATGCAAGGCGTAGCAAACGTCAAAGGACATCTACTTCCTTTGGACCAGATTTTGTGACATTCTTGCTTGAAAATGAGCCTCAAACATTTAAAGCAGCGATGTCTTCTTCTGATTCAACATTTTGGAAAGAGGCAGTCAATAGTGAGATTGAATCAATTTTGAACAATCATACATGGGAATTAGTTGATCTTCCTCCTGGAAATAAACCTTTAGGATCAAAATGAATTTTTAAAAGGAAAATGAAAGTTGATGGCACTATTGACAAATATAAGACAAGACTTGTGGTCAAAGGTTATAGACAAAAAGAAGGTCTTGATTACTTTGACACATACTCGCCGGTAACAAGAATAACATCTATTCGGGTGTTAGTGGCAATCAAGTGTCAGTATATGGTCTTGAAATCCATCAAATGGATGTCAAGACAAATTTCTTAAATGGAGAATTGGAGGAAGAAATTTACATGGAACAACCTGAGGGTTTTGTGGTTCCTGGTAAAGAAAGGAAAGTGTGCAAACTTGTTAAGTCACTTTATGGACTTAAACAAACACCCAAACAATGGCATGCGAAATTTGACCAAACAATGTTGGCAAATGGATTTAAGATTAATGAGTGTGACAAATGTGTTTACATTAAAAATACTCCAAATCATGAAGTCATTGTTTGTTTATATGTTGATGACATGTTGATAATGAGTAGAGATATTACCGATGTAAATGCTACGAAGCGTATGTCGGCTAGCAAATTTGATATGAAGGACTTAGGAGTTGCTTTGATTTGATCTTAGGTATCGAATTCATAAAACTCCACAAGGTCTAGCATTATCGCAGCTCATTATATTGAAAGAGTACTTGACAAGTTTAAGTATTTAAATTTCAATGTTGCAAAGACTCCAATTGATGTAAGTTTTGCACTTCAAAAGAATAAAGGTGAAAGTGACTCACAATTGGACTATGCACGAGTTTTGGGAAGTTTGATGTATATTATGAATTGTACACGACCGTATATAGCATGTGCTATAAGCAAGTCGAGTCGATTCACGAGTAATCCCAATCAAACTCATTGGATGGCAATGAAATGAGTCTTGGGGTATTTAAAACACACCCAAGACTATGCTTTGCATTATAACAAATATCTCGCAGTGATCGAAGGATATAGTGATGCAAATTGGATCACCGAATCATCTGAAGTTAAATCCACGAGTGGTTATGTTTTCACAATTGGGGGTGGATCAGTGTCTTGGAAATCATCAAAACAGACATGCATCGCCCGCTCTACAATGGAATCGAATTTATAGCTTTAGACAAGGCCGGTGAAGAAGTTTGAATGGCTCCGGAATTTCTTAGAAGATATTCCATTCTCGCCCAAACCTTTGGCTCCTATATGTATACATTGTGACAACAAGTCAAGCAAAGAATAGGTAGGGCGGGGAGCGTAATGTACAACGGAAAATCTCGTCACATACGACGAAGACACAATACCGTTAGACAACTCCTCTCTAGTGGCGTTATCACAATTGACTATGTAAAGTCAAGAGATAACGTGGTGGATCCGCTTACAAAAGGCTTATCTAGAGAGGGAGTTAGTAGATCATCAATGGGAATGGGGTTAAGGCCGAGGACAAGTCATCATGGCGGTAACTCTACCTAGCAGACTGGAGATCCCAAGAGCTAGGTTCAAGGAGATCAAACAAAGTTGTGACTGACGGTTCAACATTGTCAAATAACTCAACCCATTCTCGGATGAAGACAATGTTCAGAAATAAGGATAAAATCTTATGGCTTGTTAATGAGTTAATCAAGCATTAAGGTTCTTTAATGATTATCTAAATCGGCAAAGTATGACCGTATAATGTGGCTATAGGACCACATGTTTAGAAATCACCTATGTGAGTGTTAAGTGTAAGCCGCTTTAAAGGGAATGACAAGAAAGACCCATTCTCTACACACTCATGAAACCAGGAGGTGTTCATGGCTGAAACGAACACAACCGTGAGAACCATAAACGGTTGAGGGTTGATTGCGTGACTTATGTTGTCTAGGTATACAACAAAGTTTGACGGTTCAAAGATATCAAATCTACCGATTGATCGAGTATATCCGATATAAGTTCACTACGGAAAGTTCAAAGGGAAACCTACTTATCCAGATGCAGTCAATTCTCGCTTGTATATCACACTTGTCCGCGCATTCTTTTATATTATAGCCATTCCCCATTCATATGGGGGATTGTTGGGTATTGATATTGGTGAATGAGAAATGATTGGAAAGAAAAGTGGGAGTTGTCCCACATCGGTAGTGGAAAGAAAAGTGGGAGTTCCCTCTTGCTTTATAAAATAAGCATTTGTTCCACATCGGTAGTGGAAAGAAAAGTTCTTCTACTTATAAGTAGAATTACTCCTTCTTGTCAGTAAAAGGGTTGAGGGGGCAAGGACCCCTCGCTCCCTCGTCGTCGCTCGCTCGGCTCGTCTTCGGCTTCGGCTTCGGATTTAGATTTGGTCAAATGATCTGATTGATTGATAATCTTTTTGGACCAAATTTTCTTTAATTTTTAATTATTTAATTAATTATTATTTAATTAAATTAATTAACTTATCCAATCCTACCCGTTAGTGACCCTGACCCGCGACCCGGTTTCTTTTCATATTTAAATTTCCCACCGCTTTTCGGTGGTCGTTCGTAAAGGTTGCAAACCTTCGAAACCATACTTCCATGGCTATAAATTCGTTTGATTCCTCGAATTTTACTTACGAATTTTCTGAACAATACAAACTTCTTCTTCTTCTCGCACAAATAAATTCTTGTGTGATATACCGCCGTTGAGTGGTTCGCCGCTACCTAATTTGGAGTACTACTATTCTGGTAAGATAATCGTTCTATCCTGGGAGGGGATATTCCATCAACCTCGAGTACTGTGAGGGGAATAATTTTCTTAAGGACACACTTTGAACTAAGTGGGCTCGATTATATTCTGAAAAAATTATTCTTATTTTTTCAACACTGATTCTGTTTATTTTCAGTGTTTATTATTTACTGCTTTTTTTTTGGAATACAGATTAATAACACACATGGCATATGACATCTCTATAATCCACAACTAAAAAAATTGGATGAAAGAACAATAAGCGATTTCTTTATAGGCTATGTGGTTAACTCTAAAGGATTTAAGTTGTATTGTCCTTCTCATTCTCCTAAAATTATTGAGGCTAGAAATGTTAAATTTCTTAAGGAACATAAAGTAAGTGGGAGTGATTCGACTCAAGTGGTGGAATTGAAAGAAATAAGGGAACCACATGTGGTACCTTTATATATTGGGAACTTGAATGTTGTTCAGACAAATTCTCGTGAATTGTCTGAAGAGCAACAAGTTCAAGAGCCACCACCACGTGAGGAGCCACATGAAGATCAATATGTTGTACCTGAACCCATTGAAGGAGTGTTTGAACCAGTGGGAGTAACAAAATCCTCAAGAGTTCGCAAACCAGCAATTTCTAATGACTAGGTTGTATACCTTCAAGAGTCTGATTATGATATTGGACTAAAAGATGATCTATGCTCCTTTTCACAAGTCATGAGTGGAGAGAACTCCACACTTTGATACGATGCCATGAGAGAAGAGTTGGAATCTATGGTTAAGAATAAAGTCTGGAATCTCGTTGAATTATCAGAAGGAGTCTCTACTATAGGATCCAAATAGGTTTATAAAACCAAAAGAGACTTATCTGGTAATATTGAACAATATAAAGCTAGACTTACTAATGTCATTAAGAATAATTATGATATTAGTAGCTCATTTTGATTTAGAGCTACATCAAATGAATGTGAAAACAACTTTCTTGAATGAGGATCTTGAAGATGAGGTATACATGCGCCAGCTTGAAGGATTTTATGATAAGGATAAAATTCACCTTGTTTGTAAGTTGAATAAATCCATTTGTGGACTAAAATAGGCTTCCCACTAGTGGTATATTAAATTTTATAATGTTATTTCTTCATTTGGATTTACGGAGAACATTATTGATCAGTGTATATACCTTAAAATAAGTGAGAGCAAATATATTTTTCTAGTCCTATATGTGGATGATATTTTACTTGCTAGTAGTGATTTGGGGTTGTTGTATGAGACGAAACAGTTTCTTATTCATAATTTTTAAATGAAGGATATGGGTGAAGCCACCTATGTCATTGGCATAGAGATTCACATAGATAGTTCTCAAAGATTTCTTGGACTATCTTAAAGGGCCTACATTGAAAGAATTCTGGAAAGATTTGGAATGAATAAATGTTCACCTATAGCAGAATCCATCATTAAAGGTGAAAGATTCTCATTGAATCAATGTCTACAAAATGCATTGGAAGAATAGCAAATGAAAGGCATTCCCTATTCTTCGCTTGTTGGGAGCCTTATGTATGCACAGGTCTGCACTAGACCTGATGTTACCTTTGTAGTAGGAATGCTTGGCAGATATCAAAGTAACCATGATTTTGATAATTGGAAAGTTGGTAAAAGTATTTTGAGATATTTGCTAGGAACCAAGGATCTTAAGCTCACATACAAATATTCAGACTCATTGGAGGTAATTGAATATTCAGACTCTGATTTGGATGGATGTAATGACTCTGATAAATTTATTTCTGAATACATTTTCCTTCTTACTGGAGGTGTTGTATCTTGAAGGAGTGTTAAGCAAAACATTGTTGCAACATCCACAATGGAAGCTGAATTTATAGCATGCTATGAAGCTACATCACAAGTATTATGGTTGAAGAATTTCATTTTAGGCCTTAGAGTTATCTATTATATTGCAATACCATTTAGAATCTTTTGTGATAATGCAACTGCAGTATTCTTTTCAAAGAAAAATAAAAGTGGCAGCCGAATCAAATATATCTACATAAAGTATTTGATGGTTAGATACAATGTCAAGAAGCAAGATGTGAGTTTTGAGCATGTTAGTACTACTTTGATGCTTGCTGATCCATGACTAAGGTTTTACCAGCTAATATTTTCAAGGATCATGTAGCCCGTATAGGTCTTAGTAACTCATCTTAAGTCTTGCTTTGTTCTCTAACACTTTGTCTAGACACTATCGTTTCTTTATTTTACATGACAGTGCACATTTTGGTTTTTATGTATTGTGTTGTGATCATTGGATCAATAAAGTTGGACTTTGAATGACTTATATTAAGTTTATTCGTAAAGTTATTGGACACTTTGTTAGAATATATTGTACATCATAATTCATGGAAGAAAGTGTTTGTTTAAGAGCATGACCACCATGATTCGTTTATTAATGTGTTTGAATTGAAGTGATTGTTGCATAACAGTTCAGTCGAGTGAATAAAGTTTATGGCCATGGTTATCACTCAAATAACATCACGATCTCAAATCTCATTTGTGTTGTGAGGGTACCTACCATAATTTGTAGGCGAACCCAACCAACATCATAAGGAAAATAAAAATTAAATGCGGAAGTAAGTAAGTAAAAGAGGAATAATTAACGAGTCTAAAGATACAAAAATACATAGTGTGAAATAAACCCCTAAGTGATCTGCTAGTCATGAGTACCAAGCTCTAATAAAGGAATACAAGTATGAACAATAGAAATACATAACAATGTCCGAAAGTAGCAATGAAATATAGTCTGAAAATGTCAAGAAGAATATAATCATAGAATGGAGCTCCAGTGCTGGGGAAGAAGCTGCGAATCACCCTAGACTCCGAGTAACACATGCTTTGATCAAGGGGAAGATCAAGGTGCCCCGGTGTTGCCTCCTGGCTCAGTACCTGCACATAGAGTGCATCAAGCATAGAGTGAGTATAGGAAATACGTGTACTCAACAAGCATCGTCGATCGAACCTAGCTATAACGGTGGAGAGGGTTGGTACTTTACGATACCTCTCTCCACTAGTTAGTTACATAAGTATAGAATAATATAATTAACCAACCTACAGTGGATCCACAGTTTAGCTCACTATAAGCACCCTAAAGTCAAATGTAACACAAGTCCAACCTAAACCCCATTAAGGCGTCTAGATCCCTCAAGTCACTCTATTTAGATCTTACCCAAGGTTCAACATAAGCTAATTGTATTCCTTCTAACCGTCCAAGAACACAAGTACAATAGAGTTCAAGCCAGGCACATAATTCATAAAGCTCATATCAGGATATAAATAAATACAATGCAGAATGATATGTATGAATGCAAGTTGCCACAATACCTTGTACACACACGCTGTTGCAGTAGCTGTCACGTGACTCATGAAGGACTCATGAGGTCCATATACCCATCTGATCCCATCGGATACCAGCTCTATGGCTGAAGTGTCATATCGGTCGTCACTCTCATAATCATGTATCATATCCTTTAATCCGACTCCCCAAGTCAATCTCAATGATTTCACCAGTAACCAATTCCAAGTATATATAATGTATGAATGAGATGGATATGAATACATCATGCAATTAGCATAATCAGTTTATCGGTATTTATTAGTCTTAATCAAGTATTCAGACGAGGTGTAGAGTGATGAATGCAAGACTGTCAAATCAGGATATCATAACAATGGCTACAAGCCCAAGTAAACAACAAGCATACCAAAATAAGCGGACTCTTACACCGCACATCGTGGCCTTAAGGCTAAACACATAAACTCCGTCACTTGCTATACTAATAGTTCATTGATTTCCAATTTAAGTTCACCCAGTACCCATATTAGTACTCGTCACCACACTAATACGGGACCCCCAAGTTTCCAATAGTTCCATAAGTTCATTAATTAAGCATACCAACACATAACGCTATACTAGAGTCTAGAAAAGTCTCAATTTGCCTGAATGAAGCCGAAGACTCAAGCAACAACCTTTCATTTCCGCTTAGCCTCCTCACGAAGCCACTATGATCAAACATATCGAGTATAAATGAGATTACATTCTAAGTTACCCATAATCCCCCAAACTAGTTTATAAAGGAACCCCGGGCCCACATTATCAAAATGCTGACTTTTCTACCCAAATAGTACTAATACAAGCTAGGTATGCATAATCTTAAGTTAATTGAACAATAAATTCCCAAAGGATTCTCAATTTCAAGAATTATAGAAAAGCCTCAATTCTAATCATAGATTTTTCCCCAATCCCCAAAAAGGTTCTTATCAAGAAATTAATCTCATAAACATCATCTACTAGATTAATATAACACTAGTTTAGGATAATAAAAATAATAATCCATTAATCAATCCTAAATTCCCTATTTAGAACTCTCTTAATCTCAATAAGTATTTCTACCTTTTTTCCTATTTAATACACATGCTTAAGAAGTAATACACTAATACTCATTAATGAAAGAAAGAATGATTACTTAAAGGGTGAAAATATCTTAAAGATTCCTAACTTGCTGCCCAAACTCGAGTCTCAAAGAGGTATCAATAGTGGGGAATGAAATAAATGCAAGGTCTAACTTCACTTAAAAGCTTCCCAGTGACCCGCTCCGGCGGACCCGATTCAGCTGATGATAGCCGGACCTCAAGTCGATCTTCGAAAATACTGAAGCACCCTATAGTTGATCAAACAAGTCATCAATTCGCGGTATCGAATACTTGTTCTTAATAGTCACTTTGTTCAGCTGCTTGTAATCAATACACATGCACATAAACCCGTTTTTCTTCTTAACGAACAAAACTGGAGTACCCTAAGGCGAAACACTGGGCCAAATGAATACCTTACTCAAAAAATCTTGCAATTGTTCCTTCAACTCTCTCAACTCGGTCGGTGTCATCTGATATGGAGCCATGGAAATAGGTTGAGTGCCCGACTCTAGATCAATACAAAAGTCGATATCACTGTTTGACAGAACACCAGAAAGGTCTATAGAAAACACCTCTGGATACTTCCAAACTACCGAAACTGAATCTAAGGAAGGAGTCTCCGCACTAGTGTCACGAACATAGGCCAAATAAGATAAACACCCATTTCCTACTATATTTGAGCTTTCAGAAATGAGATCACCCTTTTCGAATACTGACTAAGAGTACCCTTCCAAACTAACTGAGGAATACCATGCATGGATAATGTAACGGTCTTGGCATAACAATCCAAGATAGGATGATAAGGAGCTGATCAATATATACCCAATATAGCATCAAAGTCTACCATATACAAGACTTTCAAATCTACCCGAGTACCATACCCCAACAATGTAACTACATAACCCAAATAAGCCCGATCTTCCACTATGGAATCCCCAACAGGTGTAAACACGTGAATAGGCATGGCTAGAGACTCACACATCAAATCCAAGTTCAATGCAAAGTAGACAAACACATATGAATAGGTAGACCCTAGATCAAATAAAAATGTAGCAGGTCGATGGCAAACTGAAATAGTACATATGATCAGAGCATCGGAGTCTTCTACCTCGAGCCTACCTGGAAAAGCATAGAAATGTCTAAGATCACCCAATGTCCGCTACCTCAGCCGGATTGAGCACCACTTCGACCCGTATGAGGGCCACCTCTACCTCCCTGAGCACCACCCCTAGCTCTCTAAAATCCGCCTCTAACTGGTTGCCCTACTGCTTTGGCTCCAGAACCCTGAGACTGTCCACCCCATCTAAGTCTGGGGCAATCCCTCTTGAAGTGCCCAATATCTCCACACTAAAAAAAATCCCTCAAGACTGACGACGGCTGGGAAGTAGAAGAACTGGCACCCGAATGACCACCACAAACAAAAGGTCGATAAGAACTCGGAGCTAACTGCCCAGATCCCTGAGGAGTACACGCAGACTGGCCTCCATCTGATATAGGCATGACAGTAACAACCGGTATGACACTCGGACGGTGATGACCTCCACTATAATATCACTGGCCTTCAGACGAGGCAACTACCTGAGTGTTAAACTGAGGTCTCTTGACCGCTCTCTCCTCCAAATGCTTTCTTTGAATGAATTCAGCCTCTCTCACGGTATCAACGATCTGCTAGAAGGTAGAACCGGTGGTGGCCATCTATGTTGTAATCAATCAAAGAAGACATATCAATCAATTGGTGAACCTCTTCACCCTCTCAGCCTCATCAGGTAGAATCATCAAAATATGTCGCGACAAGGTGTGGAAACGCGTCTCATACTCGATCATAGACATACGCCTCTGGTATAACCATTCAAACTGATCCCGTTTCCTCTATCTAACGCTACGAGGCACGAACTTCTCCAAGAAGATCTAGGTAAATAAAACTCAGGTCATAAGAGGGGACCCTGATGGTCTGGACTCAAGATAGGACCGCCACCACTGCTTGGTTGGCCCGATCATCTGAAAAGTAGTATAATCAACACCACGAGACTCCACCAGTCCGAGGTTGTGCAACCTCTCATGACATCTGATCAGGAACTCATAAGCGTCATCCCTGGGATCTCCGTCATACCTAGGAGGATATAACTTCTTAAATCTCTCGAACATATTTTACTCCTCTATAGGCAGGTATAGGCACACCCAGAAACTGAGGGACTGTAGCATGAGTAGATGAACCCCATGTGTCCAAAATCCCAGCATAGCAGCGTAGTCAGGAGTTTATCCTTCGACCCTAGTATGAGATCCATCAGAAGTAACCGGATGGACATCCTAAGCGATAGAATCCAGAAAACTCATCATCTGAACCAAGGTCTCCTAGAGTACTGGTGTGGAAATGAAACCCAAGGGCATCTGATCTTGTCCGGCCTCGTTAGCCTGACCCTGCTCATCCATCTTGATTGGAACCTTATCATCCTCCGGAATAGCCTCAGGCTCCGAAGACTCTACTCAGTTATGAGCTCGAGCAACTGCCGGTGCTAGACCTCGGGCTGCAACTCGAGGCCTACCCATGCCTCGCACCTTGCCCCATTCACCTCATCTAACAACGGGCATGGGTACGGGATCATCATCTCCTCATATCGCTGATCTAGTCCTTACTATCTATGAGAAAAAATGAAACAAGAAATTTAGAATTCAATCATAATCAATCGTACGAAAGAATAAAAGAATTGAAGTTTCCTAAATATCTTATAACCTCTCTAAGATAGGTATGAAGCTCTTCGTACCGATCTGCGAGACTACTAGACACTGCTTGTACTCATGAGACCATTAACCTAGGGCTCTGATGCCAATTTGTCATGACCTCAAATCCCATTTGTGTCGTGAAGGCACCTACCCTAATCCGTAGGCGAACCCAACCAATATCATAAGGAAAACAAAAATTAAGTTTAGCTCACTATAAGTACCCTCAAGTCAAATGTCATACAAGTCCAACCTAAACCCCATTAGGGCATCTAGATCCCTCAAGTCACCTTGTTTAGATCTTATCCAAGGTTCAGCATAAGCTAACTGTATTCCTTCAAATAGTCCAAGAACACAAGTACAATAGAGTTCAAGCGAGGCACACAAGTCACAAAGCTCATATCAGGATATAAATGAATTAAAGTGGCCACAATACCTGATACACACACTGCTGCAGTAGCTGTCACGTGACCCATGGGAGACTCATGAGGTCCATATACATAGAAGATTTGACTACTAACATTTTAACAAATTATATTCCTGTGATCCTTATTCATTTGTGTGTAATCACACACTTATTTAACATTATATCGATCTGGTTTAGCTGTTTTTTTATCTAATAGTTTACTTTATTACTTTCTATTATAGTTCCACTGGTCTCACAAAAAGTATGGTTGAAGTGTCATATCGGTCATTACTCTCATAATCATGTATCATATCCTTTAATCCGACTCCCCAAGTCAATCTCAGTGATTTCACCAGTAACCAATTCCAAGTATATATAATGTATGAATGAGATGGATATGAATACATCATGCAATTAGCATAATCAGTTTATCAGTATGTATTAGTCTTAATCAAGTATTCAGACGAGGTGTAGAGTGATGAATGCATGACAGGCAAATCAATATATCATAACAATGGCTAGAAGCCCTAGTAAATGGTGAAAATCTCTTGAAGTTATCTCTAACTTGTTGCCTAACTCGAGTCTTAAAGAGGTATTAATATTGGGGAATGAAATAAATGCTAGGTCTAACTTCACTTAAAAGCTGCCCAGTGACCCGCTTCGGCGGACCCAATTCCACTGGGGAAAACTGGCTCTAGAAAAACCCTGTCCGCTGAGGAGAAACCCACTTAAATCCATATTTTCGCTTCGGCGAGCCAGACCTCCACTGAGGCGAACCCCCCGAGGCGTACATTTGGTCGCTGGGGCGGACACTAACAACCTAACGATATGAAATCCTCTGCCAACCACCCACAATACTCTCGGGACCTCCCTGACACAAATCAAATATGCTACCCTATCATAAAACACATTCGAACCTGCTCGCGCTCTCAGATTTCCCGAAAAAGGTCTCTAAGGCTCGAATTTGACTAAAGTCAATCCTTAAATTCTAATTCCACAATTTTACAAACTAAACCTCAAAACACACTGGGATGCCTCGAGATCCGAACTAAAGGCTCAACTAAGTCATAAATGTCATCCCAGAGCTAATGGAACCAACGAAACTATGAAAAAAGCCCGTATATCCAAAAGTCAACTATGGACCAAACTTTTCTTTCTTCTTAACTTAGGATTTCTCCAACTTAACTAATGGGTCCGAAACATACCTGATCACTCCGGGAACCGTGTTATCCAGCCCCGTAAGTCATAAGCAAGCAAATAAGGACTCAGGGAGGGAAATTTAGGGATTTATAGGTAAAGCAAGCAAAATGACTTTTTGAGTCATTATAAACAATTATTTGATTATAATATGAGGGCCAAATGGTATAATGTAAGAATTACACGTCTCTTTATGAGACATTTAATGTGTCCCACATATTATGTTAATAAATTATTTACTTTGTTCCAAGTAAATAATAATTATAGTAGATAATAATTTTTTGTTATGCATATCCCGAAGTTTCCTTGATGGGAGGAAACATTTTATTAGGAGTGCCTAGGGTAACCATATTTTATGGAGAAGTCCCTAGGGTTATTTTTTTGCCTAAGAGTCCTTATCCTACCTATAAATATGCATGCGACTCCATCAGTCCAGTATTCTAAAATTGTGATAGGCATAGGCTAGAAGACTAAGGTTTTTACTATTATACTCATGCAAAGCTAGCAATTACGATGGCAAAAACGACAGTTTTTGAATGCTTGTATGTGGAATTAGAAGAAAAAAGTGGGGATAAGAAGTTGTACAGACTAGCCAAGGTAAGGGAGAGGAGGGCTCGTGACTTGGATCACGTGAGGTGCATCAAGGACGAGGATGGAATTTTGTAAGTGGAGGATGCGCATATTAGGCGGAGGTGACAGTCTTACTTCTATAAACTCTTGAATGATAAAAAAGATAGAGACATTATGCTCGGAGATCTGGAGTAATCTGGTAGGTACTGAAATTTTGGGTATTGTAAAAGTATTAAGGTTGAGGAGGTTAAGGATGTTGTTCGTAGGATGCGCAGGGGACGAGCGACCAGGTCTGATGAGATCCTAGTTGAATTTTGGAAGAGCGTAGACATGGCAGGTTTGGAGTGTCTAACTGAGTTGTTTAACATTATTTCTAAGACAATGAGAATGCAAGAACAATAGAGGTGGAGTACGATGATTCCTTTGTATAAGAACAAATGTGATATCCAGAGTTGCAACAACTATAAGGGTATCAAGCTGTTAAGCCACACTATGAAAGTTTGGAAAAGAGTCGTGGAGAAGAGGCGTGTCTATTTCTGAGAACTAGTTTGGATTCATGTCGAGGCGTTTGACTATAGAAGATATTCATCTTATTAGAAGGTTGGTATAGCAGTATAGGGAGAGGAAGATATACTTACATATGGTTTTCATCGGCCTCGAGAAGGCATACGATAAAGTCCTTAGGAGGTTCTATAGAGATGTTTAGAGGTTAGAGGTGTACCTGTGGTGTACACTAGGGCGATTAATAATATGTGTGATAGAGCCAAGACTAGGGTATGGACAGTAGGAAGAGACTCAAAGCACTTTCCAGTGATTATGGGGTTGCACCAGGGATCATTTCTTAGCCCATTCTTATTTTTCTTGGTGATGGATGGACTGACGCGACAAATCCTATGGGAGGTGCCATGGTATATGTTATTCACAGAAGACATAGTCCTAATTGATGAGACTTGCAGTAGAGTGAACGCTAAGCTAGAGGTTTGGAGACAGACTTTGAAGTCTAAAGGGTTCAGGCTGAGTAGGACCAAGATAGAATACTTGGAGTGCATGTTCAGTAATGGGAGTGACCTTAAGACAAGCGTGGAGGTGAGGCTTGGTACTCAGATCATTCCAAATAAAGGAAACTTCAAGTAGATCAGGTCTATTATCCAAGGGAATTGAGAGATTGATGATGATGTCACATATCGTATTGGGACATGGTGGATTAAATAGAGGCTCGCATCTAGAGTCTTGTGCGATAAAAAGGTGCCACCAAAACTTATAGGCAAGTTTTATAGGGTGGTGGCTAGACCGACTATGTTGTATGGGGCAGAGTGTTGGTCGGTCAAGACTTCGCACACCCAAAAGATAAAAGTTATGGAGATGAGGATGCGGAGATGGATGTGTAGGCATACAAGGAGGGATATAATTAGAAATGATGATATTCGAGACAAAGTGGGAGTGGTCTCGGTGGAGGATAAGATACGGGAAGAGAGGTTGAGATGGTTCAGGCACGTGCAAAGGAGATACACAAATGCCTCATTGCGGAGGTGTGAGAGATTAGCTATGGACGAGTTCAGAATGTGTAGAGGTAGGCCGAAGAATTATTGGGGAGAGGTGATTAGACGTGATATGACGCATGTGCAACTTACTGAGGACATGACCTTAGATAGGGGGTTATGGAGGACAAATTAGGATAGAAGGGTAAGTAGGTAGTCCAGCGTAGTCCTACTTACGCTTACAAACTAATAGTTATAGTGTTATTATTGTAGGCCCGCTTAGCCTATTATACTAGTAGGCACAATATTTCTGTATAATCCCCTGTCATTTGATTTCTACTGTTATGTGTTCTCTAGCGTACTTTGTTTATCTTATTTACATGCGTTAGTTACTGCTTCTTTTTCAGAATGCGCTATCATGGCTTATTCGCTTTTTATACCAGCATTTCATACTGCTTTAAATTTCTTATTTTGGTCTGACTGTTTCTCTTGCTTTGCTTGTGCTTGTGTTTTGTCTTGAGTCGAGGGTCTCTCGAAAATAGTCGCTCTACCTAGCAAGGTAGAGGTAAGGTCTTCGTACACTCTAACCTCCCCAGACCCCACATTGTAAGATTTCATTGGGTATGTATGTATGTATGGCTTTGTGTATGCGTTTAAAATCAACAGGAGTAACAAATTATATTCCCGTGATCCTCTGTGTGTAATCACACACTTATTTAACGTTATATTGATCTTGTTTCGCTATTTTCTGTCCTGTAGTTTACCTTATTACTCTCTCTATCCCAAAAAGGTTGTTCTACTTTCCTTATTAGTTTGTGCCAAAAAGATTGAAACCTTTCTATATTTAAAAATAATTTAACTTTATGAGATGATTTACAACCATACAAATATCTAAGGTTTATTTTGGACCACACATTTTAAAAGTCTTCCTTTATTTCTTAAACTCCGTCCCTATTGTTCTTGAGATGGAAAACGTCCAATATGCGATGTGAACCGGATTATTTAAAGTTCACGCATGCTCGCATCAAGTCCTTCATCACATCATCCCCTCGGTAACAGGCAAGGAGAAGGTGCCTACCCCCGAGGATGACTCTACATTATGGATGACTCTTGATGCCACGGTTCTCCAGTGGATTTATTTCACTATATTTACGGACCTCTTGCAGACGATTATTGAACCCGACGCTACGGTAATGGAAACTTGGAATATGGTGCATGATATCTTCCAAGATAACAAAAATTCTCGTGTCGTCACTCTTAAACAGGATTTTTCCCATGTCAATATGGAGGATTTTCCGAATGTCTCAGCCTATTGTAAAAGGTTGAAGAAATTGGCGAATCAACTCAAGAACATTTGTGTCAAGTCAAATTAGAACAATATTTTTGGGATGGAGGGAGTACTTTCTATTATCCAGCAGTCATCATATTTACCAACCACACAGAGGAAGATTTTGGGAACCCCATTATTAAGCTAGACACAACCACTTTTTTTTTTTTTTTTTTTTTTTTACCTTCTACTAATATAGAAAAATCACAGTATAAATCTACTTGTGAATTCTCTGTATATCGTTTTATGTATAAAGATTGAAGAAGAAAAAAGTAGTAGTATAAATTGGTATTCTTAACGTAGTTTATGCAATACACATGGTTCTTCTTTCTTCTCTTTTGAATATTTTTACCTTGTTCAAACCCCAAATAGGATCCAATTCTTTGTGGGAGTATACAAACTACTTTTGAACTATCAAGTTCTTTTGCTGCTAAATTTGCCTAAATTAGCGCCACTTAATGGGATGGGCCTACTAGACCAAATGACTTTTACTTTATGTGACACTTAATCATAAGTAATAACTACCAAACATTGATTAATTTTGACCTTTTGATGACAAACAAAAAAAGGGAAAAGAAAGTGTAGATGTTGATCCTGTGAACTCCAACGAGAACTTTCAGCATTTCTACGACAAGACTTTAGAGTATGATTAATATGGACAATATATATGTCCTACCTACAAAGCTAATATCATGGAATTTGCTATGAGTTATTCTTCTTCTTATTTTTTAATTGGTTACTTGAGAGTAGTTTTATTAATTATCTATTTTGCAAATTAGTTAATTACTGAAAATGGAAACACTTAATTCCGACTAATTATTAGTACTGAATTATTTAGAGATCACTAATCCATTTAAAAATATACTTAAGTAAACACTTAGTGCAATTGTTAGTGGCTCTCATTAGTTTTTTAACGCTTCAGTTTTGGTAAATAACTAACACGTGGAGAACCCATCTGATCCAGAGACGGACGCGTATTATCAGGTTCATCCGAATCAAGTACATTAGACGTGGACCACAAATTAATATGTAGAAATCTACAAAAATTACAACAAATAGTAGATAGGAACCCCTAACCTTAAAAATATAAAGTTCAATATTAAAAATCCTAGAAATTGAACCCATAATTAAATTTAAATTCCGAATCCAGTGTTGATCTCGTCCACTTCATTTGTTGGCAACATCTTTGATAGAAAAGTTTCAACTGAAAAAATACAAGAACTTATCAAAAGAGGAGAAAACATTGTCATTTATTGACGTTTAGCTATGCACTTACACGATTAGAGAAATTGATATGAATAAATCATCTTATACTGATTTCATAGAGTTTCAAAAATTGTAAATTGTGAATTCTACAATATACTGCAACATGCCAATACAAGTTCTCGTGGTAGAATATTAGTACAAATTATTATTTCATAGAATACCTTCTGAGTCAATAGAGATTTTGACCATGTCTTAGTAGTGAGGATCGGAAGGCCTCTTGGTTACCATTATACTTCACCGCTATTAAATACTGAACCCTGAATTAATATTCACAAGTAAGAAGGAGACATAATTTTAGTAGCATCAACTTAAAGGTAAACATGATAATCGACAACACATCAATTATGGGGTCAAACAAATATTATAAAAAAATAAACGAAAAAGTAAGCTTTCCGTAACAGTAATAAATTCCAGTCGTGTTTTCTAAAAAGCTATAAAGATATGAATCAAGCAAATTAAACTACAAAAAAAGAAATCAAAATTAAATATAAAAGATGATGAATTCAAATTAAGTTTACGACATAAACCTAATACTTTGATAGGACAAATAATTACAGTATACCTTCTAAGCCTGGTTCCATGCGGCAATGATGTTTGAGAAACATATAGTTTTTGCTCCCGAATTTACCTATACCCTTCCTTGTAGTTTACTAACTTTAGGGTTTTACTCACTGACCTCTATTTATATTTTATGCAAAAAAACAATAAATTCCTAAAGTCTTAAATTTTAGGAAATTCATCTAAGGTAAACTATTATTTTATTTTAACGTGCTTTTACTTTCTTTTACTTTAGGACTTTCACATAGTTGGTAATCTAAATTGATTTTAATTCCTAAATGAAAGAAATAACCCCCTTGATTATTTTCATTACTTGAATAGGTATATATACAAGATATAAAATAGGAGAATCATATTCCTATTCTATTCCTAAAATCTTATTCTACCATAATTCTAACTCTACAATTATGGTAGTGTATATTCCTAATTTTGGTAACAAATACCTTACAATATACTACACATATATTTTTCTAATATACAATATTCTTACCTTGTCTAATATTAACAATTAACGGAAACCGAGAGCTACAATTATGGGCAGAATCCGAGAGCTCAATAAGGCAATATACACATGTATATTGTGTGTATATTGCCTTATTTAACACACCCCCGCAGTTATAGCGGGCGGTCTTCGAACGTTGAGACTGTCCCTAAAATCTTCAAAGAGTACCGAGGGAAGACCCTTTGTAAAGATGTCGCAACTTGATATCTTGACGGGACATGACATACGTGTACCTGCCCCCGAGCAACCTTTTCACGGACAAAGTGAATGTCCATTTCGATATGCTTAGTGCGTTGGTGCTGAACCGGATTACCTGAGAGGTAGATGACACTAATATTATCACAATTTACTAAGGTTGCTTTCTGAATGGGGCAATGAAGGTCTAAAAGCAAATTTCGTAACCAACATGATTCTGAGACCACATTAGCTACCCCTCGATATTCTGCCTCTGCACTTGAGCGGGATAGAGTCGCCTGACGCTTTGCAGACCAGGAGACCAAGTTGTTGCCAAGGAACATATAATATCCTGACGTAGACTGTCTGGTGTCCGGACAACCACCCCAATCCGCATCTATGTACGAGACAAGTGTGGATGTAGATGAAGGATACAAGTGCAAACCATAGTCCAGTGTCCCCTGAATATACCGAATGATGCGTTTGATTGCATTCATGTGCTCAACTCTGGGATCATGCATGAATAAACACACCTGCTGAACAACATACGTAATATCCGGTCTGGTAAAGGTAAGATATTGGAGGGCCCCTGCAAGACTGCGATAGCGGGTCGGGTCCTCATATGGTGCACCTGCCGCGGCACTAAGCTTGGGTTTTGCATCAACCGAAGTGGAAGTGGACTTATATGATGACATCCCAGCCCTCTCGATGATCTCTGCCGCATACTTTCTTTGAGACAAAAACAAACCACATGAATGACGCTTGACGACAATCCCCAAAAAATAACTCAAGGGCCCTAGGTCTTTCATAGCAAACTCAGAACTGAGCATGGCCATGATAGACTGGCGTAAGGTATCGGAAGATGCCGTCAAAATGATATCATCCACATACAACAGAATGTAGGCCAAGGACGAACCACGACGGTAGATGAACAATTAATTATCGGACCTGCTATGAGTGAACCCAATAGTTGATACAAAGTCAGCAAACCTCGTATACCAGGCCCGTGGAGATTACTTAAGCCCATATAAAACTTCTTCAACAAACAGACATGATGAGGATGGTTGAGATCCCTGAAACCCAACGCCTGATGCATATAGACTGTTTCTTTGAGATCACCATGTAGGAAAACATTCTTGACATCCAACTGATGAATAGACCAAGTATTTGATAGAGCCAAGCTAAGCATAGTGCGAATGGTAGCCGGTTTGACCACCGGACTAAACGTCTCGTCACAATATATCCCAACCTGCTGAGTCTTACCATCACCCACAAGCCTCGCCTTATGCCGAGCAAATGACCCATCTGAATTCTCCTTATGAGCAAAAATCCACATAGACCTGATAACATTAATACCAGATGGACGGGGCACCAACTCCCACATCTTATTATCAATAAGAGCATTATATTCATCGGTCATAGAAATTTTTTAATTCGGGTCGTTTAAGGCGGACACAGGATTACGGGGCAAGGGGGATTTAGAGACATTAGAATGTAAATTAAAATGTCTTTTAGGTGTAAAAATACCCCGCTGACTACGAGTGACCGATCTATGACTCGAGGAAGAATTTAGTGAATTTTGAGAATTTGCCGGGCTCGGGACGGACTGGCCAGCAGGCAGTGGGCCTGCTGGCCCAAACTGAGAATCTGGGGCTGGACTGGCCCAATTGCTGGAACTGTTTCAGTTACTGGAAACAGTGACGGAGCAGTGGGTCCAGCGGGCAGTGGGCCCGCTGGAGGATTTTGGGCGCGGGATATGTCCGAAAAATGATGAGTAATATACGGAGATATACCATCATCCAAAAAATTATACGAACTAGGCTCGGGAGTATGGACTTTAGTAAATGGAAATTGAGTTTCATAAAAAATTACATGGCGATTAATGATGATTTTCTTGGAGGATAAATCAAAACATTTATAACCACGATGATTAGACGGATAACCCAAAAACACACATGGAGTAGACCGGGCCTGAAGTTTGTTAATTGTGGTGGATGGGAATAACGGATAACACAAGTACCCAAAAACCCGAAGATGAGAATAAGAAGGGTTCTTATTATACGGTATTTGGAGGGGGGAAGAATATGTCAGTCCTTTGGAAGGAATTATGTTAAGGAGATATGTGGCCATTTGTAGAGCATGATGCCAAAAATATGAAGGTATGGAAGCATGAATTAAGATAGTTCGGACAATGTTATTTATGGAACGAATTTTGCGTTCGGCCTTCCCATTTTGTGAAGATGTATGAGGACACGAAAACTGAAAATTGATCCCATTATTAGCACATAATTTCCGAAACTCTCTATTGTCATACTCTTTCCCATTATCACATTGAATATTTTTTATTTCTCTTTCGAATTGGGTACGAATGAATGCTCTAAATTTGATGAAGACGGAAAACACTTGTGATTTATTCGCAATTGGAAACGTCCACAAAAATTTAGAATAATCATCTAAAAAGAGAACATAATATCGATGACCCAATGAACTAAGAACATGAGACGTCCATAGGTCGCTATGAATAATATCAAATGGCATTGAAGTATGAGAATTGGAGTCTACAAATGGCAACTTAACAATTTTTCCTAATGAACAAGATTGACAAAGTGGAGTACGACTCGTACCCTTACAAGAAATAAAGCTATTTTTATCTAAAACTGATAAAATAGAAGAGCCTGGATGACCAAGGCGAGCATGCCACAAGGAATGAGAAATGGCTGCAAAAGCTGACGGCAAGGCTTGACTCGATGGACTGAAACCGGGCATGATAGGATACAGATCCCCCCTACTATCACACCTCATGAGATGACTCCCCGGCTTGAAATCCTTCACAGAGAAACCAAAAAGATCAAATTCAACGGAAACGGAATTGTCAGTGGTGAACTTTCAGACAGACACTAAATTTTTAATCAATTTGGGAGCATGTAAAGTATTCTTCAAGATAAGGGGTGGATTGGGGGCAGACAACGTTTTCTGACCATAACCCTGAAATTGGAATAGAGTTGTCATTACCAATAATTATACTCCGAGGGGTGCTCAAATTGGAATAAGATGAGAGAGTACCTGAATCGGAAGTCATGTGAGTAGTGGCACCGGTGTCCATGTACCAATTTGGGTCCGGTTGAGTCAACCCTAATGTGTGTATTGCGATCTCGATATCGGTCTGAGTGGGGCCTGCTGCGTGATGGGCTTGCGGAGGTCGGGGCCCAAGTATTCCAGAACGTGATTGAGCTGGGCCGTAGCTGCTGGAACTGGCGCCGCCGGGCCACCGGCCGCGGGGTCGCCACCGCCGGTTGCTTGGGCCTAAATTGTCGCCGCCCACCGGCCGCCGGAATTCACTGCTGGAGTGTAAGGGTTGCTGGCCCACGGCCCACTGCCCACTGCCATGGGCCCCACTGCTGGGACCAGGGGGTGGTGGGCCACTGTTCCCTGGATGGGGCCCACCGCCTGCTTGCTGACCACCGGAACTGCCGCGTTTGCCCTCGCGGTTTTTGTTATTATTCTTACGATTATTTTGTCGCCACCATGATTATGGTTTTGACCCGAATTATTAACAAAACCCGAAGAACTTGGGGAGGACGCCACCATGACAACGGAGCTTGCTCCGGTAGCCGCCTTTTTAGCCAAACCGGCTTCTTCCAAAGTGAGCATGGAGCGGGCTTGATAAAAGTCGGGAAGAGGATTGCTTTGACGAAGGAGAGTTCCAACACCATTATAGGCCTCCGAAAGGCCGACAACCAATTGTAGAACCAGACGATTATTTGTTATAGGTGCGCCAACATTACGGAGTTGATCCGCCAACTCCTTGAGTTTCTTGCAATATGCAGAAACGTTTGGAAATTCTTCCATGCGAACTAGAGAGAATTCCTGCTCGAGTGTGACGACACGTGAATGTTGGTTATCTTGGAATATGTCATGCAATCTATTCTAGGCAGCTATAGTGTGGTATTCGGCTCAATAATCATCTGTAGAAGGTCAACCGAAATAGTGGAGTAGATCCACTGGAGAACGGTAGCATCAAAAGTAATCCATAACTGAGGGTCCTCCACGGGAAGAGGTGTAGCGGGAGGAATGATGTGATGAATAACTTGATGGGAGATAGCGTGAATTTTAAACAACTCTGCCACGTCGCATATTAGACGTTTTCCATCTCAAGTACAATAGGGATATTGTTCTTGATGTTAGAAACCATGAGGGCAGGATGATAATTGTTCTTAGACATATTGAAAGAACAAAGAAGGAGGGAAAATTTGGGAAAAGTAAGAGAGATTTTGAGAGCGGAAGACTAAGTTCAATCAATATTTTAAAGATATTTCGTAATTTTAATATAATATAGATAATATAAATATGAAGTACTACTTGGGAGCGTGCAATTTGTTTGTGTAACTTTAACAGTTATCTTGGGTCCCCCATGAAAACCATGCACGCTCTCAATTGGTCGAATAGTCTTCAATAACTTATAACCAACTTTATATATAAATAAATAAATATAACTCCTTTATTACATGAGGAAATTGACGAATTACCCGGTGATCACTTGGTCGATGAAGCACAGAATATAGAAGCTATATTATATATGTTAGAAATAACTAGCTAGCAGTAATAATCATCGAGCCATTTGAGTGAAGTAACATTTGCTTTTCATGTATCACTCCTTGTTTACTATAAGTGGTTGTGGCATTTACAAAATAGTCTTAATATTGCTATTGACTCACGAGCCATGACCTCTTTTGTGTCTGGTCCATGACTTATCCCAGGATTTCAAAATTTGGTTGGATATATAGATAAATTTGGTTCTTGCCTTATGTGCAATGCCTTTAAAAGTGAAACAAAAAGAATAAAAAATGCTCCCGACGTATTGAGAATCATTAAAATTTCCCCCTTCCACCTATTGGAGTACCCTTATTGTCCTTAATGTTAGTTTTCAGGTTAAAAATGTCCCTCCTTTTAGTGAAATTATGAAATGACATACGTATGACTTTAATTAAATAAGTGATACTAATTTCTTGGTCCACACATAGATATTAGACCCTACCCATAAATAGCCCGATCCATTCGAATATATTACGCAGTTTAATTTAATAATATTATGTTATTAGTTAATTAGGAAAAAAAAGTCCTAACTATTGAATAAAATTTTCAAGATTGCAATTTTATTAAACATTGTTATATTTGTTTACCTGTTATCTTGAAATATATATTGTAGTTTAATGATTCTTATTTTATTTTTAAGATCAAACATAAAGGTAAAAAGTAAACTAAGAACACCTAAGCCTATCAAAATATTGGATAATACTCCCTCCCGATAATAAAGTGTGTTCACTTAGCCATTTGCACACCCCTTAAAAAAATACCAACTTCTAGGCAAAAATAGGTAATTTGACTAAAATGTCCCAAATTAAATAGGTATTGAGATTTGGTTACCTAATACTTAATAAGGTCAAATCTGAAAAAAAAAATAAGGGTAATTCTTTCTTGATTTGATAAATGAACACTCTTTTTTACTCAAAAAATAAAGGCTAAGTGAATATTTTTTTTTTTTTTTATCCGGAGGGAGTAATTATCTACTCATTTACCATGTTGACATTAAATTTTACACGCAATATAATGATTAATAAACAAAATGCATAATAAAAGTAACGAAACAACTAGTCGTAGAAAAATAAGCATTTTATCAACGTTATTAGTAGTATGGATAGTGATAGTGAATATTTAGTGTAATTAAGGTAAAATAGAGATCCTAATTCTATTAGTACTACAATTGTAATTAAGGTAAAACAGAGATCATAATTCTATTAGGACTACAATTATATACTCTCTCTCTATATATATGACATTAATAAGAGAACTCCATTAAAGAGATTTTTACTTTTATTTTCTTAAATCTTTTAAGTCCAAATTTGCTATGATTGACTTGGGTAAGTTGAGTTATTTTTTGGGGATATCAGTGACCAGATCCGCACATGCCATGTTCTTGTGTCAGCGTAAGTATGCAGAGGAGATCGTCTACAGGGCTAAAATGGCAAATTGTAAGATCATGCCCACTCCCGTCGACTCCAAGTCCAACCTCAGTGCAGATGATAGGGATCCGGTCAGTGATCCATCTCTTTATAGGAGTCTCGTAGGTGCTCTTCAGTATCTCACCTTCACTCGGCCTGATATTGCATATGCAGTTAAGCAGATGTGCTTGTTCATGCACGCTCCTAGAGAAACTCACTTTACAACTCTTAAGAGTATCATTCGGTACGTTAAGGGTACTCTTGACTATGGACTTCATTTATATCCCTTAGCACCGACTAGATTGCTCTCCTACACAGACGCAGATTGGGCAGGCTGCCAGGACACCCGCCACTCTACGTCCAGATATTGTGTGTTTTTGGGGGATAACATCATATCGTGGTTTGCCAAGCGGCAGGCCACGCTTTCCCGTTCGAGTGCAAAAGCAGAATATCAAGGCGTTGCAAACATTGTTGCTGAGCTATGTTGGCTCCGAAATCTCCTTCTTGAGCTTCATTGTCCCATACGTAAGACATCTTTGGTTTACTGCGAACCAAACATATTGAGATGGATATTCACTTTGTTCGTGAGAAGGTTGCAATGGGTCACGTTAGGGTGTTGCATGTTCCTTCTTCGTATCAGTACGCAGATATCTTCACAAGGGGGCTTCCTCGGCAACTGTTCCTTGACTTCAGATTCAGTCTCAGCGTCCTGCTTCCTTCCGCTCCGCATGAGGAGGGAATATAGTGAATATATTCCATATATATTCACAGATTTTTCAAATAGATTTACATATTTAAGGGAGTATAGTCATTAAAATCGAAAGAAAAAGGGTTAATCCTCAGGAAACTAAAAATAAAAATGAAGAAAACCAATGTCAACCGTGAAAGAATTCTTATTGCACTGGGAGACTAAAATGACAAATGTATTGTGATATTAAGAAGTTTCTTGCAGTAATAGGATAATAATTCTAACTTATTAGGATATAAAAGTCGTTCAATATTTAAAAAATATTTTGATCAATTAATATCTATATTAGTACTTATATATATATATATATATATATATATATATATATATATATATATATATATATATATATATATATATATATATATATTATTCATGATTACCTCAGTAAATATTCAGGTGATTACAAGATTTAGTTTAAATCTATGCAATAACTTATTCATGATTACCTCTCATCCGAAGTAACAAAACTATTTTAAAAGAACACTAGTCCCTTTATTCATTATATATATGCCGTCAGATTTTAGTTGGATAGTCAAATATAAAACAAATTTAGCTTTCTAAGGCATTTTAAAGTAATATACACAAACAATTTTTACTCTTTATATCCAAAACGAAACCAAAATTTAAGAAATTTAATTATAATATAAAAGGGTGTAAGTTCGTTCACAACCAAAGTCAATGCAATCCAAACCGATACCCCAAATTTAAGGCACGTCATGTCTAGCATACTGGAAAAAGAAGCAAAAGCTAATTTTCAATTTCTGGATAAATAAAAGTCATGCGCAAAAGGAGACTCAATTTCTAGATAGTGTTGGCTAATAATTTATGAGAACAAGCTCCCGTGAAGGGATTTGACATGAGATATTAGTCACTATATATATAGTTCTTAGCATAAGTGAATTTTGTTGTGAAGAAGAGAATTTAGGACAAGACATGTTTGAAGGCACATGGAGAAGACAAAAGAGACATTAATTGTTGTATTAATAGTGAAAAATCTCAAAATATTACTCGTAGTACATTGTTCATTGATTAGAATATATGTTGGACAAACAATTAATAGTAATAGAGAGGGTGGCCTTTGCACACCACTACATTCTCTCTTTACATACATCAATGATGGGCTGAAAAGTAAGCCAAAAGGCCCACCAATGGGGCATTAACATATGTAGTGGGCTCGGACTCCTGAAAGAAAGGCCTGGCGTCTGGGAAGGAATCAGTGAGATTGGGCCCACCAACAACAGCACCAATCAAGCGATTTGGATTTGGATTTGGTGAGAAGAAATAACGGGACCCTTCTTTGCACCCAATACGGGCTGGGTGGGCCGCCTTAGATGGTAAAGAGCTGCCTCTGTGGTGGATCCTTAATGGGTAATGTGGACCGTATCCCACCATGTATGACATTCTTTGAGGATTATCTCCCAGAATGTAATCTACCTGTATAGTTTCATGTAATAATAATATGAGATACCCCACCAAAAGATACATAGATAATGACTTGATATCATGGAATAATTATCTACAAGATCCTCATATCATTGATATTACATTAAGATTTACGACTTTGAAATGGGCTCACAACTCTAATGAGATTTTTCACAGAATCACCTTTTAGGTGTGTCAACAATTCATGCCCGCAATCTGAGGAATTTGCTTGTATAGAGAGTGACAAGTGTAAAACTCAAAGAGCTTCTCGTTGCCAGATGAAACAACAACAACCCGTTGAAGTACTAGCAATTCTAATAGTAGCACTTTTGTCTCATTCCATGTGAAATTTAGTACACTGATAGCGGACCATGAAATTTAATACTATGGGTCGCACCAGGGGACCTGCCTTATATAGGTTACGAATCCTATTTATTATTTATGACTACTATTATTTGTAATTATTTTTTAGGTAATCTGATGACGTAAAATAAAATTCTTTTTTTGAAATAATGTTAGATTGGGTGGGTGTTAAAGAGAATACATACCTGACGTTTTGCAATGTGTTTGAGGAGAGCAGGGGTGGCTGACATGGAGCCACATGGCACGGCGTGATTGGCATGGCTGAGATAATTAGAGTAAGCCAGGAATAGGAAGGACAAGGATGTCACATGCTGCATGTTACAAACCCCAGGTTTGACAATGAGTCCACCTTCTCACCCACAACAACAAAATAACAAACATTCATTATCAATTAGTATGGAGTATAATTTACTCAATCATTCACTTTTCCCAAGTGCTTTAAATTAAAAGAAAATATTTCCTTATTACCTGGAGAATATTGCACTTGGGGATGAGAAATTCCAGGTAGTATTGAGCAGACGAAGGCATCCGCATTTACTTGAAACGATTTTAGATCTGCTGCTCTTCCCATCAACACCTCCTGTCAAAATAAAATTATAATGTTGCTAAATACTTTCTCCTTCCCATAATAAGTGTCACCTTAGCAAAAAAGATTTGTCTCAAAATAAGTGTCACCTTAATAATTTAAGATATAAATTGACTTTTTTTCAACTATATCATTACGGAACGGAGGGAATATATAATTGACTCCAATCCTTCATTAGCACAAGAATTTTGGTTTTCACATAATTAATGAAGCGGAGTAGTTTGTTGGAATTCCTATTCCAACTTGAGTTAATAAGATTAGTATTATACTCCATCGAATCTAGCTAGGAAGAATCTAAGCACAGTTAACAAGCCATGCAACTTGTCAAGAGTATTATGTATGGTGGGAGAAAACTTACTTAAAAGGGACCAATGGGTGAATTAAAATATTACTGTGCCAAAATGACCCGAGGAGAAAATCCTTACAATACTCCCTCCAACTAAAAAAATAAATAAATGTCAACTTAGCTATTTACACACTCTTAAGAAGATACTAATTTCTATATAAAAATAATAATTTGATTAAAATATCTCTAATTAAATAGCTACTGAAATTTAGTTGTCTAATATTTAATAGGGATAAATTTTAAAAAATAAAATTAATTTTTTTAATTTAATAAATAAATATTTTTTAACTCAAAAAATAAAAATTAAATGATATATGGTAAGTCATAATAACACTTTTATCGAAGAAATAAAGTGACACAGTTGCCACTTGTATCATTACTCTCTGTATATTGGGGTAAGATAAGCAACTGCCTTTTTGCACATGCTTACACCAGTAAAGTTACTAGTCATCCAACTTGGACCCCTCTATCTCTTCTGTTCTGTTTACTTTGTAAAGGAGAAAGTCCCGAATCCGAAACCCCCCACCTGTATCAGAGGTCCCTTGATCAGGTGGGATGTAAATCGATGGATATGCGCGAGTGACAGCCCTGTAAGGGAGAGGACCAACGGAACACGAACCCAGCAACAACCCTTGCAATATTTCAACAAAGACTGTCACCACACGAATTCGAACTCGCGACGTCGGAATGGTTGTACCCCAATCACCTTGCCACTTACCAACTCGCCTATGCCTCTGGGGCTATCTCTTCCTATGTTTTGCATATACACTTCACATGGAGCACTTCTATTGGTTTTTTTGTACGCTTTCATTTTTCACATTTTTTATCTAAGAGATATAGCAAGTAGTACTCATTGGTGTAAATAAGGTCTGAAAAAGTATCTAAAAAAGACACACATGGAGCCCATAACCTAAACTATCATGTGAAATTAGTGGAGTGGACGTTGGTCCAATCTTCAAACAAGAGGAGGACCCACCCATGGATATCCACTAAACACTGATATGGATAACTGTATATATCTACACCATGTGATTGGCAAACTGAACAAGTCAAGAATAGATACCATAAGAATAAATCTAAGTCATAAATGAGACAAGGATTTGACACAATGTGTATATAATATGGGAAACCAAGAAAAAACGAATATGAAAACACAAGTAGAGTACTACTACTAATAAGGTAGTAATGCCTCCTAATCAACGTGTATAAAATTAAGAGACTAACCTTGGAAATGAGGACATTAATTCCAGCATGTTTATTATCCCAACCAAATTCATTAATGGTGTCTCCAGCTCTTAAAACCACCTCGTTTTTCACTATGTACTCTCTATATTGCCGCCTCCTTGTTGCTTTGTGTAGCCACGCTGCTCCCCAAAGCAATTCGTCCTGTTCCATTTTCAATTAAAGATTATTTTTGACTTAATTACACATGAATTTCCTTCCTTAATTAAAGTTACCTGGTATCCATCAAAATCACAGTAGAAAGGGCAAACCGCAGAGTGCAGGCTGGAGCTGTATGCACCTCTGTGCCTGTTAGCAAACTCGAAAACCTACAAAACACGAGATTTAATTATACAACGGTCATATATTTCTTTTTACCTTTTTCTGCTGGTTGATGTGGTGAGCAAGCTGTCTTTGTTCAACAAACTATCTTTGTGATTATATACATAAATGTATATATCAAATTCAAATGCTTTGTGATTCAATCGCATTATTTCCAAAAGCAAGATTTCGTTTACAATTAATGATTTCCAGCAAGTCTTTGTTCACACCGTCATTCACATGCAATGACAGAAGTGACTTAGTTTATGGTTTGCCAAAAAGGTTAAAAGAAAAATAAAGGAAAATACCTTCAAGTTTATATGCAAAGGCCAGATCAATATCCAGAAAAGGACACTAACACAACACTGCCCAAAGCATTTCTCTTTTGAGACTAGAGAATGAATCAACCCTTGATGGACCTACCCTGGATTTGCTAAATTATACTATTATTGCACACTCTCTTGAACTTTATGTCAGTATACTTGCTAATTACACCCAATAACGTGGGACACATAAAGTATAGAAATCACAACAAAAATTTAGAACGTAAATGAAAATAAATCTTTAATATATTATTGCTGAAAAAATGTAAATGACAACAACTTTAACAACTTTTTGTTGCGAAAATTTTCGCATCGGAAATTATTACAACGTCGTGCAACTTTTATTATTGTGAAAAATATTTTTGACAATAACAACCAACATATGACAACAATATTATTTCTTCTTGTAGTGATAATCACCAAATTAAAAATAAAAAGGATAATTTAAGATGAATGGAACCAAGACAAGTTGCGTATGTCAACTGTACACACCTTAAATAGATAATAGCATTCTTGGTAAACTTATTGCATAAAATAAGCCTTAAAATGTTATGAAGCTATAAATTAATCTCAAATAGGGTAAACTGAAAGTCTTAGATAAATTATTTTACATTTAGAAATGTGTTACTATTATTTTTTGGGACAGAATAAAAGAAGAATGTCACGCAACAGAGCTATTTTTTCCTTTCAAAATGACAGTATTAACCTTATATGCATAGTAATATGAGTAACGAGTTTCATTTAACTACTAACTAGTGCTCCTGTGGTATTCCAAAAGCAAAGTGAAAAGAGAAAACCTCAAATAATTATGTCAATTTAACCTCATTTCCATTTGAATATTAACGTTATAGTGCATACAATTAAGCCTTATTTGCAAACAAGCAAAGTGTAGTTATCCCAAAAGCAAAAAAAGGCGAAAAGGGTAAAGAGAGGGGTCCGGGGTGACTTACTTTAACGGCACGATCAAGTAGGAGAGTAGAGTAAGAAGAATCGAGTGAACGGAAGACAATGGAAGCGGCGGCCAATGCGGCGGCGATCTCACCGGCGACGTCTGATCCGGGATGGTTCTGGTCAATCTTGTAAACAGTTCTCAAAGTGTCCATATCTTCTGGCCTCTCCCAACAGCTATGGTCAGAAAATGCATCCCCCACTTGCACGTATATGACGCCTTCCTTAGCCGTGGCTTTTAACAAGAAATCGGTGGCCCACTTCACCGCCTTCACAGCATTGCCCAGCTCGCTTCCCATGTTCCTTTTGAAGTCTATTATGCTCCATGACAACAATGTAGTTGTGAACGCCATCGGGAACACGAATTTCACGTTGTCCCCGGCATCATAGTAACCTCCTGTCAAGTCCACCTGTACACAAGTGAAGATATATCATTAATTGGCATTGTTTGTTCAAATGATAGGGCAGCCCGGTGTACTAAGCTTATGCGCAGGATTCGGGAAGAGCCGAACCGTATATTATATTATATGCCGCCTTAATTTATATTTTTGCAAGAGACTGCTTTTACGACTTGAACACGTGACCTCCTAGCACATGCCAATAATTTTACAAGTTATTCTAAGTCTCCCCTTCTTTGTTCAAAACTAGCTATATATATTAATTGATTGATTACTTACTCCGGCGTCGGCACCATCGTGCAATGCGGAGTCTTTACGCCACTTGATACGTTGGTCTGGGGGAAGTTTGCCTGAGCGTTGGCCTTCGAAGAAGAGTATACTTTTACGGAGGGCGTCATGGTAGTCATGCTCACCACTGCCAGAGCAGTGCTGGATGGAGAGGAGCACCAGCAAAATGAGAGCAGCTAGCAGGGAGCTGTGTTTTGGCGCCATAGATGATCTTTGGTTGCTCACTCACTCATAAATAGCTAGTTAAGATATAATGAGACCGTTCTCTTTTATATATAGGATAGGATATAGCTAGGTGGGGAAGTGAGAAAGTAGTTGTCATTGGATTCCTGGGGCTACACCACTAAGGTCATTACACGTGGTCGAATCTCACTGGATGAGGTTGAGAAACCAGATGAAAATATTTTGACCGGGTTAGATATGAAGTCTAGTTTTTTGCCTTTCTAGATCCACGAGAGTAATGGTATGGAGGTGCAACAAGATTTTAATTACACAAAAGTAGAGAGTCAAATACCTATAGCTGATAAGCTTGGAAATTATCATTACGGTGCACTAAACTTTCACTATGCGTGGAGTTTAAAAATTATCTATGATAGATGATTGCAAAAATTCATTAAAATATATGTGGAATAGTGACCGTTATGTTATGGTAGGGCTAATAACTCAAAACAAACTATACATAGTTGACAAATACAATGTAGGAATGACATATTTAGGGCAATCAAGTATACTAAATTTCTGCTGCGCAAGGTTTACGGAAGGGCCGGAAGGAATGGCATACTTAATGAGTGGTAATTAATTAAACACGCAAACTTATTGATTAGATTTTCCTGTTATTGCCTCTAATTTGCGTGTGCTAAGCTATAACTCGTCCTATCTTAACTTAGAGTTGGGATCAGATTTTACCACTACACATGATATCATCTTTGAGACTTTGTATCTTTGATCGTATGAAGATCTTAATTCTACACTTTTTTTTTATAAGGTAGTTATAAGATCTTTTGGTTGCAGAATTTACTTTTTAAAAGTTCTAAATACAACTAATTTGGAATGGTAGTTGAAATTAATGTCAATTACATTTGAAATATGATTAACTGAACAGTAGCTTAAAACTAAAATAAAGTGATTACGTAATAAATATTGGATTGGAGGTTCTGAAAATAACTTTCCGTTTTAAACGACGATGTATTTTCACTTTGAGTACTGGAGTAATATTTTTGACCAATTTAGCTAGTATGTCGTAAAGAAGAAATCTTTTTAGAGGGTGGCAGGTACATAATGGAGACGGTGACAGAAATGAATGGGGTGAATCACCGTCAGTTGATGGGGAACACGTGGAACTTCTGAAATGGATCCCATTCATATCCAGTCAGATATGGGTAGCCGAGTTGGCCCGACTTTTGACCCAATAATTTTCGCCGTTGATTCAGTGGATAATTGATTTGTATTTTTCCTCTTTTGCGAGAGGCATGGTTTCTTCATTCATTCATGTGGCGGTGGGAAGCAATTAATTAATTGTGATTCTCATCTTTCTAAAGGTGGTTGTTTACTCCTTTATTTTTGGCTTCAAAACGAGAAAAAGAATGACGATAAAGAGAAAGGAAATTGTACATATGTCCTGGGTTATCTTATTTAAAAAAGGAAAATTAGGAAGAGAAAAAAAATATACAAGTGGCTGTGACACAAACATGTGGAAATGAAGCCTAGGGAGAGAATAAATAGAACGCTAATTAAAATGTGCTGAGATTTAAGTAGAAAGTTTGTTTTGGTTTTTATGAACATAATTATCACCACATTAGGAGGACCAAGAAACAACATAGAAAGAAAGGGTCTCGAGCCACAAAATTTTTAGGAATTATCCTTCTTAGCATCGACGTTCAATAGCCGTAAAAATCCTTAAACAAAATACCTAACTGTGAAATGCTAAGTTCCCTTCTTAATACTCCGGTATGTATTCTTCCACTTTTTTCTTTCGCATGTCTACTTTAATGTGATACCCTCCTTAGTCCGCTTTTGAAAAAACAAAGGGTCACATTTCTATATATATTTTAAACCCAATCGTTTAATGTGAAACGAAAAAAACATCATTTGAGGCTCTTCATTTGTTTAAATGAAACAAAAATATAATCAAGACAAAAATATAATCGTACAAATAGCTACTATATGAATCATGAATGTGTCAAAAAGGTTTATGAGAAAATGACACTCCAAAAGCAAATGGTCCCGTGATTGAACAAATTTTTGCACGGATTCCATTCAAACGATCTTTAATTTTTGTGCCTCATCTTTGTGGTATTTAATAGTATTTATCTCTGTCGCTTATTTAATGATGAAAATATTCAAGTATTCTTCACCCATCATAAGTTCTTCAATTTTTTTATCTTAAAAAATTTAACTTCTACCTTACACAAGTTTGGTAGGAATTAAACTAGGCGGCATAAGTTGTGTGGTATTTTTTCAAATTATGTTAAATGTTGAAAGTTAAAAGTTTTATCTTTTTCGACATAACTTATGTGGATATTTTGATATATATGACGAATCTAAACGATAACTATGCCGAGCGAAATCTCTTCAGATTATATTGAATGTTGGAAGTTTTGTCTTGCTCGGCATAATTTAAGGAATGTTATAATATATATGATGAAGCTAAACGCTAACTATGCCGGCTGAAATTTAATTTTATGTCGTGTCAAAAATGCTGAAGGGCAAACATTATAGACTAAGGAACAAAAATTAAAAATTGATAGCGAATATATTTATATATTCCACGTATATTCTGTAATTAATATTTGAGTGTAATTATGTAAAGTAGAGATCCTAATCCAATTAGGATTCATATTGTACACACTATATATATATTGTATTAATGAGAAGACTCCATGAAGGGGAGATTAATACACTTCTACATGGTATCAAGAGCCAAACCCTAAAAACACACATCTCTAATATTTCTCTCATCTGCCACCCCCTCTCTCGATCGGCGACACCTCACATCTCTAAAAACACACATCTCTAATTTAGAGTTTAAGGTTTAGGGCTTAGGTCTTAGGGCTTAGGTTTTAGGGTTTAGGGCTTAGGTTTTTTTTTAAAGCCACAGCCTCGCAGCATGTGAAATTTTATTAATAAAAAAAGAAAATAAGGGCCCCCATAGGGGAAGTACAAGTAGGGGAGAGATGTCCTATTACCCCACCTGGCTACTCCTATCGGGACTAAAAAACATCTAACCTGAATGAAGAAAAAAGGAACTTGCCAAGACCAAATATTCTATCATCATCATAGAGTTTATAACACACTCTATGATGATATTACTAATGATGATACTAACATAAAGAAAAGATAATATAAGGACAAAGCTATAATCTACCTCTGAGCTTATAAAATCCGCAATATGATGTACATTTTCTTGTTGCTCCTCCAAATATTCTTGAAATTAGATCATTTCTTTGCTTTGGAGCGTGTGGTAATTATGGATGTGGCTGGGGCCACTGTCTTCTTCTTCACTTACTTCTTGTTTGTCGTTGCTTCTGCGAATATACCTTGCTCATTTTTGCACCTTTCCATATACTCCGCATATGGCAAATCCATAAGTGCTACGAACTCCTCTTCCGTCATATCACGGTGATATGAGTTTTTGAAAGCTGTAAACTGTTTGTATGTCATGTTATTCCTATAGATGGGAGCTTCCTCATCCGATTCTGCCATCTGTTCAAACTCATCAAGCCCATCAGACCCACTGATAGCCGCCTCCGCCAGTTGGCTAGAAATGGATTCAACTGTCTCCTCATCTCCAAAACCCATCTCAGCAATAGATGCCTCAATCTCAGCATTTTCCTTCTCATTTTCACACCATCTCCGTCTCCTACTACTACTACTAGTAGAGCTTGATGAGCCTTTCGCAGGGAAGGAAAATGCCTTCTTGACCCATTCATTGGTAGAAACATCTTTGTTTATATGTGTCAATTCTCTATGAGTAGAGATAGGTCTTTTACTTGATTTTGTAGCGGAATACACAGTTCCATCCATAGCAGCAACAAAGTCAAGATTGGCAATGGTAATGGTCATGCAATTGGATCCCTCGATTTTATCCATTGACGAAGGTGCATCAATGCAAGCTTTATTCATACCCACAGGATGGTTAATCTCAAACGTCTCATACTCCTGTGTCATCACAACTATTTTGTTCTGTGAAGATGTGGAGTTGGTGTTAGTGGACCGGCCAATTGGGCTTGAATTTGGGATGTCGGGTGGGCTCGATTTTTGGAGTGAAATTGGGCTCCGGTTAGGATTGATAGGGTCGGGTTGGGTTGGGCTCGGGTGTGGGCTTGGGGATTTGTTCGGGTTAAGTTGTGGGCTTGGTTGTGGGTCAATTTTCAGGTCGGGTAGAGATGCGGATGTGTCGGGTTGCGGATGGGTAGGGTTTTTTGGGAGGGTAGTTTTGGCTCGGTTTGGGGGTAGCAGTTTAGGGTTTTGAGTGGTGGTTTCGGGGCTGTGGCAGGTGGTTTCCTAGGTGGTGGTGGTTGGGTGGTTTCCGGCATATGGTTTAGGGTTTTGAAAGGTAGGTTCAGGTGTAGTGGTATTAGGGTTTTGAGGGTGGTTTTGGGTTGTTCCACTAGGGTTAGGCCCATCGGCCACTATAGTTGTTAGGGTTTCGACAGGGTGGGTACCGAGATTAGTGAGGTTTACCGGTAGGGTTCTGATAGGGTTTTCAGCAACAATTAGGGTTCTGGTAGGGTTTTCGACGCCGCCAAAGTTTTCGATAGGGTTTCCGGTGTCAGGATTTTCAACAAAGGTGGTGTTTTTTATTGGGAGTCAGATTTCGGTGCCTGGATAGTGTTTCCGAGAGCCCTAGGCTACAGATTCACTGTTCTAGTGATCGGAATCGCTATTTCAATGGTTTTTTACGGCGGATTTTGATTTTGAGTCTTGTTTTTCTTATGTTTTCCAGTAACCAAGGTCCATGTATTGGATTGTATAGGGCGAGTAGTGTTGGCTGTTGATTGGGGGTTTTGGCAACTAGGGTTAGATGAAGATGGATTAGGGTTTGTATACTCACCTTTGCCCTTTGTCGCCGCCGCCACCCTGCTGCCACTATCAATTTTGCCTTTTCCGATATCAACTCCGGATGTAATTTCAACACCCATGTATATCATGCCCTTGCAATTTACATGTAGTACAATATTTGGGTATGAAATCATACTTAATTTTGCCGGAGAAAGTCTTGGTCCCTTCCCTTTCTCCAATTTGAATGTTGAAACTTGTGGGATGCTCCTTGCGCAAATCTGCCTCTACTTTAACCCTAGCACAACTAGGTCTTGTTTTGTTCTTCGTAGCCGCATCAATAGTGATAGTCTTTCCTACCGATGATCCCAACGATAACAAAATCGACTCGGCAAAGAAATTTGGTGGCAGGCTAGGGAATGAAATCCAAATCACTGCCATACTTGTTTCCTCTTCCGGATTAAACCACAAGTCCCATTTGAATGTTCTCATCAAATAAGAATTGCTTTTTCTTTAATCCAAAAACTAGGTCTTGACATCAATGCGACATAATCCTCTTCAATTGTGCATCGAATTAGAACATGTCGATTGTGAAGTAAACCAATTCGTACATCTGCCTTCAAGCTGCACTGTTTTGGAATCGCCATTCGCAAGAAATTAAGTTCATGCATTCCATGGCTGAATTTTCCAATCACGGCATATTTCAATTCTTGTTGCTCAATCGATATAACATTTTCTTCATTGCTAAATCTAATGGCAGGCTCGCCATGAAGGTAATATAAGAGCTTCAAAGGTATATCAAAGAGGGGGGTGCTGCCGCCATTGCTAGGGTTTAGGGTTTAGGGTTTTTTTTTTGAAGCCACAGCCTCGCGACTTGTGGAATTTTATTAATAATAAAATAAAAGACAAGGGGCTCCAAAGGGGAAGTACAAGCGGGGGGGATTTCCTATTACCCCACGAGACTATCCTAAAACCTAAAAAAATCTAACCCGAATGTAGAAAAAAGGAACTTGAGATAATCAAATATTCTATGATCATCATAGAGTTTATAATACATTCTATGATGATATTACAAATGATGATACTAACATAAAGATAGGATAATATAAGTACAAAGCTAATGTCTACCTCTCGAGCTTATAAAATCCTCAATATGATGTATCTTTTCTGTTGCTCTTCCAAATATTCTTGAAATTGGATCATTTCTTTGCTTTGGAACGTGTGGTGATCGCCGTGGTAGCTGTAGCCATTGTCCTCTTCTTTGCTTGCTTTTTGTTGGACTTTGCTTCAAATCTTCTTTGTTCTTGTCTGCACCTTTCCATGTATTCCGCATGTGGCAAGTTCATGAGTGCTACAAACTCATCATCTGTCATATCCGGATGATATGCATTTTTGAAGGCATAGAATTGTTTGTAGGTCATGTTGTTTCTGTAGATGGGGGCCCCTCGTCCGATTCCGCCAAGCGCTCATACTCATCAAGCCCATCAAATCCGCCACTAGCAGCTGCCTCCGCAATTTGACTAGAGATAGATTCAATTGACTCATCTTCTCCAAATCCCATTGCCGCAACCGATGCCTCAATCTCCTCATTTTCTTTCTCATTGTCACACCATCTCCTTCTCCGACTACTACTAGTCGAACTTGAGGATCCTTTCGCGGGGAATGAGAATGCTTTTTTCACCCATTCCTCAGCGACAGGAGCCTTAGTTTTAGGTGTGAATTCACTAGAAGAAGAGATAGGTCTTTTACCTGATTTTGTCGCAGTGTACACAGTTCCATCCAAAGCAGCCACAAAGTCAGGATTGGCTACGGTAATAGCCATGCAATTGGAGCCCTCGGTGGATGATTCAACAACGACTTGCCTTCTACCCGCTGTACCAGTGATTTCAAATGTCTCATACTCTTGAGTCTGCACAATAATATTCTGCCTTGGGGTGCTTATTGGGCTCGGGTTTGGGTTCGTGGGTGGGCTCGGTTTTTGGGCTGAAATTGGGCTTGGGTTATTAGGGTTTGGGTTCGGTTGGGGAGGGTTGCGGGTAGTTGCGGGTGGGGTCAGGTTAGGCGGGTCCTGGGGTAGTATATGTGGGCCTGGGTCAGAATATATTGGTAGGGTCGGGTTGGGTTGTGGGCCGGGTTGGCCGACAGTGGGCTGGGCCGAAACTGTTTGGGCTTGGGTTTGGTTTTGTGTGGGGCTGGTTGCGGGTCGGGTTGTGGGTGATGGGTCCGAATTTTGTGGATTTTTTTCTGGTGGGGTGGCGTCCGAGGAGGTTTCCGGGAAGGGGTTTCCGGTAGGTGGTTTAGGGTTTTGGGGATTGGGGGTTTCGGGTATAGTGGTATTAGGGTTAGGGTTAGGGGTTTGGGCCATTCCGCTAGGGTTTGGCCCAGCAGCCACCACAGCTGCTAGGGTTTCGGGTGGGTGGGCTGCCTGGATGGGAGAGGGTGCTGGTAGGGTTCCGGTGGGGTCGCCGGCGCCGCCTAGGGTTCCGGTGGGGTTTCCGGCGCCGCCAAGGATTCCGGTAGGGTTTCCGGCGTCGGAAATCTCAAAAAAGGTATTTTTTTGTAGGATTGTATTTTCCGTCGCCTGGACGGTGTTTCCGACAGCCAGTGACGTCGTGTTTACTGTTCCAGTCGCCGGAATAGGGGTTTCTAGCGAATTGGATGGGTTTTTTGTGTTTTGGGGTGGGTTTGGGTTGCCTTTTCCAGTGGTTTTCCGTCTGTGGTTGACGGTTTGCCATTCGGAATTGGTAGGGTGAGAGGTAGAAGAGAGGGGGGGATGAGTAGGGTGGTGAGACTTACTTTTTTCTCCTCCTGCCGCCGTCAAACCTCTTGCCACCGCCGGATTCTCCTTGTTTGGTCTCAATTCCGGATTGAGTTTCCAACAGCCAATTGAGTCATGTCCTTGTAGCTTGCAGTTGGTACAATATTTGGGCAAGACATCATATCTAATCCTTTGTTGTGTAGATGTAATTTCCGCCCCTTCACCCACTTGAATTAATACACTCTTGGGATGGACTTTAAGCAAATCAACTTCTACCTTAACTCTAGCACTACTAGGCCTTGTTTTATTCCTTGTAGCCGAGTCTATAGATATAGGCTTGCCCACCGAAGCCGCCATGGAGAAAAGAGAGGATTCACCATGGAAGTGTGGGGGCAATCCGGGAAGGAAATCCAACCATAAGCAAAACGTGTCTCCTCCTCCGGATTGAAAGTAACATCCCATTTGAAAGTTCTCATCAAGTAGGGCTTGTTCTTCTCCTTTATTTCAAAGGTTTGTCTTGACATCAAAGTATCATAATCCTCCGCAATCGTGCATCGAATCAAGACATGTCTATCACAAAGCAATCCAATATTCACCTCCGCCTTCAAACCACATTGCTTTGGAATCAAGGTTCTCAATAAACCAATTTCGGGCCAACCATGGCTAAACTTGCCTATGACCGCAAGATTTAATTCTTGTTGATGTATCATCACCTCCACTTCTTTCTTCTCAAACCTAACAGTAGGCTCACCATGTAGGTAAACAATAGGCTTGATTGGAATCGAAATGGACATGGGGGAGGTAGTGCCGCAATAGCTAGAGTTTCCGCCATTGTTGGCAGTTTCGGGAGATGGCAAGACCGGGATGGTGGGGGATGATTTAAGGACGTTGGAGTAGTTGAGAGGGTGCGCGGGGATGGGAGGGTGGTGGCCGACCTCAGGAGGAGGCCGGCCAGTGGCCGGAATGGCCATCGAAGGCCGGGAAGGCTTTTTGGAAAATTGTCGCCGAGAATCGCCTCAAGTTGAGAGCGTTTTCTCGGACCGTGTTTCGGTGAAAAAAAGGGTTTAGGGTTTAGGGTTCAGGGTTTATGGTTTAGGTTTTTTTTGAAGCCACAGCCTCGCGACATGTGGAATTTTATTAATAATAAAAGAAAAACAAGGGGCTCCAAAGGGGAAGTACAAGCAGGGGGGGACTCATCCTATTACCCCATCATACTACTCCTATTGGAACTAATAAAAAATCTAACCTGAGTGCAGAAAAAAAGAACTTGACAAAACCAAATATTCTATGATCATCTTAGAGTTTATAAGACATTCTATGATGATGTTACAAATAATGATGCTAACATAGTGAAGAAGTAGTATAAGCACGAAAGAGATGTCGTCTACCTCTGTACTTATAAAATCCTCCACCAGTTGCAGCTCTTCCTCCTCATCCTCCAGATGTTGCTAAAATTTACGCATTATATCCATATCCCTCTAGATCTGGGTCATACCTTGCAGCGCTTGCTCTTTCATTTGCTGGAGACCATTCCGTGAGTTTCTTCATTGCTTCTCTTTCTTTCTTTTTTGCTTTTCTCATCGGCATTTGCCTCAAGACTGCCGTTGTATCCTTCCCTCTTTTCTTCTATTTTTGTGTAGTCCGTGTAGCCTCTAGTGTGCGTACCTGGGCAAGGAAAGCTTCAGAATCAAGCGGCTCCGCATCCTCTACTATGCCCTCTTCCAAGAATGAGACTAGCTAGCGTTGCTGCAAATCTTCATCTTCTGGCTCATTGTAGCTCTCATCCTCGCTATCCACTTTTGCCAAATATTTCTTTACGCTACAATGTGGGTGAAATCTTCTCTTGTCCCCAAGCACCTTCTTAATCGATGTCAGTCCCAAAAAATAGCTGTATTTCTTCATATTCTTGTCAAAAGCTTTCCTGAGCAGGAGCATGTCGGATGCAGGCATCCCAGACTCTGCTTCATCCTCTACCTCGTCCCCATCTGCTTCCTTCTTATCTACATCCTCTCCGTCTGTCTCACACCATTTCCTCCTTGCACTAGCATGGGTCGTGGTATTGCTTACGGATGGGATGTCTGGGTTGGATTTATTTAGGGTACATGGTTGTGGTGGAATTGAGAGATATGGGCTGTTTGGGATTGGGTTGTATGCTGTGGCTGTGGGATTTAGCTTGGGTTGGACATTTGGGTTTGAGGTGGATCCCGTTTCTGAATTGGAAGGGCTTGTATTCTCGGGCTGGATATTTTGTGATGCATTTTTGTAGGCTTTTAACTTTCAGACTAGGTTTGGATTTGGGATTGGGCTTGGACTCGGGTTGGGTGTAGAGATTGGGCTCGAGTTGGGTGGGCCTTAAATGGGGGTGTTTGGGCTCGGTTTTGGCCGAATGGTCCTGGGGTGGGGTATTGAGGTGGGTTCGGATGGGTATGGGCTGTCGGGTCAGGAGGGTTTGGGCTCGGGTTTGGTGGCAGCCCAACAAGAGATCTGGGTATGGATTTTTTATGCGGGTCAGGTAGGGTTTCATTTGGTGAGTTACCCGAAACCACCTTTGATGGTGGTTTAGGGTTTTGGGAATGAAGTAGTGGGTTGGAGTTAGGGTTTTAGGTGGGTGGTTTCGGTAAACTAGGAGGGTTTCCGATGATGCTGGGTGGGTCATCAGATGGGTCGGGTTTTCGGGTTGGGTAGGGTTTGCAATTTGGGTAGGGTTTGCGGGGATGTCGGCTAGGGTTTCCGGCGGTGGATCAGCGGTATTTCATTGATTTCTGCTAGAAATTGGGGTTTCAATAATTGTTCCGATTGCCGGAATAGTGACAAATCCGGTAGGGTTTTCTATAGAGTGTGGCCGCGGGGTGGGATGGCTAGGGGTAGGGTTTACCGCTAGTTTAGGATTAGGGTTATGGTGGGCGATTTTACGGTTTGTGGGTGGTTTTGGTGGGAGTGAGAGATTTCCAGTAGGGTTTTGTTGAAGTTTTCGGTGGCAACCAGCGGCGCTGCTGTGTTTGCGGTGGAGATAATTTTTCTGACCCTACCAGTGGTCGAAATCACTGTTCCAGCCGCCTGAACAGGAAAATCAACAGTTTTAGCGGGCTGTTTTTGGATTTGATCATGATTTTTCTTGTGTTTTTTGTTTGAAACTGTGACCCAACCTTGATGAAAGTTAGGGATTGAGTTCGTGGGATTGGTAATATGGTTTTAACAGCTTGAGTGAGATGAAGAAGGGTTAGGGTTAGCGATTTACCTAGCCTAGCCGCCGTCCCTTTTCCACCATCAATTCCTTGCTCCTGTTCCAACAGCAACTCCGGGTGTAGTTTCCAATATCCAAGCAATTCGTGACCTTATAATTTGCAATTTGTACAATATTTTGGAAGAAAAGCATATCTAAATGGATACCATTTCAATTTAATCCCTATCTCATCGGCAGCTTCAATTTGAAATCTCTTGGGGGTGCTCCTTTAACAAATCAATTTCAATTTTGACCCTTGCACAACTAGGTCTAGTTTTATTCTTGGTGACCACATCAATAGCAAGGGGTCTTCCAACCGCCGCCGCAATCGAGAACAATTAGGCTTCTCCATAATATGTAGGGGCAATCCGGGGAGTGAGATCCATGTAACAACCAAACCTGTTTTCTCCTCCGAATCAAACCAAGTGCTACACTTAAAGGTTCTCATCAAATAGAAAACCCCTTTCTCCTGAATGTTCCAATTCGGCTTGGACATGAGAGTAGGATAATCTTCGAACAATGAGCATCGAATCAAGACATGTCAATTACATAATAGACCAATTCTAACATCTCCTTTGAGTTCGCATCGCTTTGGGATTGACGTTCTAAGAGAACTAATATCGGGCCAACCATAACTATACTTACCAACAACTGCAAATCATAGATCTTGTTGATTTACCATCAACTCAATCTCCTCCTTGTTGAATCGGATTGTTGGTTCGCCATGAAGATAGGTGACCGGCTTAAAGGGGACTTGTGAGGGTGTGGTGTTGCCGCCGCCATTGCTCGGGTATTGCCCACCTGCAGCGAAAACATGTTGGTTCAAAGAACTTGGTTTAAACAATTTCGAGTAATCTAGAGGTGTGGGAATAGTGGGGGACGCTGTCAGAGGCTGGACGACCTAAGGAGGAGGTCGTCCAAGGGCCGCAAGGGCCATGGGTGGCCGGAAAAGAGTTGTTTTGTGTTTTCGTAGAAACAACCAGAAATTGCCCTCAAGTTGAGAGCGTTTTTCCGTGCCTTGTTTTGACGAAAAGTCAGGTTTAGGGTTTAGGGTTTTAGGGTTGAGGGTTTTGGGGTTCAGGGTTCAAGGTTCAAAGGTTAGGGTTCAGGGGTCAGGGTTCATGGGTCAGGGCTCAGGGTCAGGGTTCAGGGTTTAGTTTTTTTTTTTTGCAATCCATCGGGCTCTCGGCCCGAGGCTATTTTCTATTTATTAAAAAGTAAATACATGGGGGCCCAGCGGGGATAATACATACCTTAACCAGAATGCAGAAAAAATGACGATGCTAGAATCAAATATTCTATGATCATCACAGAGTTTATAACACACTCTGTGATGATATTACAATTGATGATACTAACGTAATGAGAAACCAGTACAAGAACAGGGATGTGAATAACTACCTCCGGTCTTATAAAATCTTCTATCTTCAGTATCTTTTCCTCAGAGTCCTCCAAATATTCATGGAATTTAATCATTTCCTGTGTCTTCTGGGATGGGTTTGTCTTCCTGTCCTTTGGACCTTGGTCATGTTAAACATAATCACGACCCTATTGTTTTCCTTTGCAAAATTTTCTATAGTTTCATTGTATTTAGGAGTAACGTGTCGCACATACAGACGTTCTATTTTTTCTTCAAAGGATTCCTCCATATCATCTTCCATTTCTATATCCGATTCGTTTTTTCCAGATTGATCCTCTGGATCTGAGTCGAAATCCTCCTCTTCATCCTCCTCTTCTTCCTCCTCTTCATCTTCCTCTTCCGAGTCACTCCTCTCATCACTCGAGGATGGAATGTCATCACTTGCTTGGTTTATAGTAACCAAACTCTCAATTACCTCGATATTTTCTGCCTCAGCAGCACCAGCAGTACCAGTAGCGGCACTAACAACCCACACATTAGCAACAACACTTTCAGGAGTAGTAGCAGCAATACCAGTAACAACAGTAACATAGGTAACATCCTCTTCATTAGCAACAACAGCCTCTGCAGTAGCAACTTCAACAGCCCCAGCAGTAGCTCCAGCACCATGTTCAAGGCGGCTTCAAGACATCGGTAGCACCGGTTGCACCAAGAACACCACACCAACACCAAGACCAAAGCACCGACCAAAGAACACCAAGAAAGCACTAACAACAACATCCTCTGCATCTGCAACTTCAGTCTCCACATGTTCAACATCAGATGCAACTGCAAGGCCAGTATCAGCTTCACCAATATCAGCAGCAGCTCCTGCAGCAACTCGAGTAACATCAGCAGCCTCTGCACCAACATCGATGAGACCCGGCATGTTGCATCTACAACCGGCATCGTATGAGCTTCTGCGCAAGAGCGACACCGGGAGCGACACCGGTGACTCCACCAATAGCACAGCTTGTACAAATGCGGCGGTACCACCAAGGCGAACGGGTAAATCATCAGCAGTCGCACCAGCAACAACTTGCCTAGCACCATTAGCCACCATAGTTGCAGAGATATCAATAGGAATAACAACTGCAAGGGCATTAACAACAACACCAACACCAGTGGAAATTGTAACACCAACAACACCAGCATCTGCAACCCTTCTAGTAACAAAAGCAGCAACATCCACAATGCCAGCAACCACAACAGTCTTTGCTTCAGTAGCAGAGAGAGCAGCAGCACCAGAAGTTGCACCAGCAACATGGTCAACAATAACAATAGCATCAACAGCCTCAACAGTAGTCTCAGCCACACCAACCACAACAGCACAATCATTCCCCTGTCTACTTGATCCCCCTTCCTCATCTTCATTTTCAACCAAATTAGTGAAGAGATTAGGGTGTTTGGGAAATTGTTTTGTAGTAATTTGTTTTGAAGTTGTAATATAATTTTTTGCGGTGACTTTGTTGATTTTGGTATTTTGGATGGTGTGCCATTTCTCTCTATTTCTCACAACCTTTCCTCCTTAATGTCCTTTGGTAGGGATATGATTAGGGATTGATTTTCCAGCCTCTACACCACTGCTCCTACCCTTCTCTTCTCCCCTTTCAGGTTTCAAATTTGGATTTAATAGTCAATACCCAATTTCATCATGCCCTTGGAACTTGCAGGTTTTACAGTATTTAGGAAGATAATCATATCGAATTGGAAACCATTTCGATTGAATTTCTTTCCCTTTAGCAACATGAATTTGAATTTGTTTTGGATGTTCCTTAAGTAAATCAACTTCTACCTTAACCTTAGCACAACTAGGTCTAGTTTTATTTCTCGTAGCAGCATCAATAGAAATAGGCTTACCTACTGCCGACGCCAACGAGAAAAGTGTTGATTCACCAAAGAAACTCGGAGGCAATCCCAAAAATGAAATCCATGCCATTGCTGTACTTGTCTCCTCATCCGGATTAAACCATGTTTCCCATTTGAAGGTTCTCATTGGATGAAATTGGTTTTTCTCCTTGATTTGCCAAATTGGCTTTGAAAGCAATGCAACATAGTCTTCTAGCATTGAACATCTAATCAAAATATGCCTATTGCAAAGTAGACCAACCTGTACTCGTCCTTTCAGTTCACATTGTGTTGGAATTGAGTTGCTTAAGCCTTGAAAGTCAGGAAATTCGTAGCTAAATTTTGCGACAACAATAAATTCTAGTTCTTCGTGCGCAACCATCAATTCTACCTCTTCGATATCATATCAAATTGTTGGCTCACCGTGTAGATATGTAATTTGTTTCATCGGAATTTCTACGACAGAGCCAACATTATTGTTGTTTATCGAAACAGTGTCGCGACTGTTTTTAGACAAAGTGTTGAATAAATTTGAGTAATCCATTTGTGAAGTGATGATGGGGGGGGGGGGTGTCTAACAACTCAGCAGGTTGCCCGGTAACCATCTCGATTGTCGCTTGTTTGTGCGACTGATTTTCGCTGAAGTTGTTCGAGTTGGGGTTTCGGATTTTTGGGATTAATGGTGGAAAATTGGTTAGGGAGTATGTTGGTTGCGTCGTTGGTGTTATGGTGTGGTGGCTGACCACCAATAAAGTCTTGCCGGTAGTCGTTTCTGCCATAAATCGATTTTGTGAGAATTTTTACATAAATCGTTTCTTAGCTATTTTGGGGTTTTTTGGGTTTAGATGTTGTGGATAGATAGTTTGTGTTTGTGGTATGGGTGTTGCCGCCATCGTAGTATGGTGGCCGATGACAGGTGGCCGGCTAGTCTTTCCATCGACGACCTTCGCGCCTTTAACTTCGCGATTTGGTTTGAAGAGTGTTGCTTGATTTGGGTTTAGTTGTTGAGGATTATCGATGTGAGGGTGGTGTGGGTGCGTCACCGGTGATGAGGGTTGGTGGCTGACCTCCGGTGGAGGCCGGTCGGTGGCCGGAATGGCCATTTGTGGTTGTTCGTGAATTTCGGCCGAAATCGCCTGGATTTGAGAGCATTTTTGGGGTTTAGGGTTTAGGGTTTTTTTAAGGTTCAAGGTTTTTTTTATTTTCAATCCACCGGACTCTCGGCCCGGGGCTATTTTCTATTTATCAAAAGTTAAAATACATGGAGCCCCAATGGAGAGAGTACAAATAAGGTGGACTAGGCCTTACCTTACCAGACCTATTGAGGCCAAACTAATCCTACCAGAGTTAGCCAGAATGTAAGAAAAAAGAGCTTGAGAGTATCAAGTATTCTAAGATCATCACAATGTTTATAATGTACATTGTGATGTTACAAAAGTGTAGTGCAAAGTCAACTAGCCCATGACAATCGACTATTCTATCCATGAAGGAGTATATCATATTTATACTAACATTAATGTTAGTATATAAACAGCAAAAAACAATTCCCAACCAGTTTCTCCATTGTCTTCCATTAGTGTGTATTGGCCAGGTTATACTTCCTACCAATTTACAAAAAGCCAGTTCTGCTATCCTAATCTTTGTACAGTAGATAAAACCAAAAGAATTCATGTGCATTTCCTTACCAGTTGGTAAGTCATATTGTGAATTTATATTTACCATCCTACAGTCCTGCCTTAGTTTTGTTCTCAGATTGAGTGATCTCCTGTGACAGATGCTGTTACAAGATGTATATCCTTTGTTGAGCCAGCTCCCAATGCTGCTTCTAGTATGCTTCCTATTTTGTAACTGAAACTTCTGCAGTGTGTTATGTTTATGCATCCTCCCCCCCTTTTTGCCCATTCTTGTGTCTTTGCTTTCAGGGATTCTGGTGTATTTACCATGCATTGTACACATTGCAGGAGGATGAGCTGAGGCTAATACCACACCCTGCAATGCATCCAATGCATAGATTCTACCCGTGTTCTCTTCTTTTGACCAACATTCAGTTGGTTTCAGAGCATCATTCTCTTCTCAATTTCCTGTTTTTATTGCATTTTTGTGTTGTCTGTGACTGGTGTTTATGTTATCAATTGTACCTGCAAAAAAGAAACCAATATTAGTAGTAAAATCACCTTTTCTATTCTCCTCCAGAAGGATATAAATGTGATTTACTCTTCATTCCCTCACACCAGTGCACTGTGCCATCCTCATCTTTCTCTGTTTCTCAGTCTTAGATATGGACATAGTAACTTATCAGAGTTTAGTAGTCTTTTCCCCTTTGAATCCAGTTCTGAGAAATTATTGGCAATCACTACTCCATTTTCAAGAGCACTACTTGCCAGATGATCTGCTAATTGATTGCCTTCTCTCATAATGTGTGTTATCTCCACTTCTGCATTTGCAATTATATTCCACAGTTCTTCCACTATTCCAATTATTCTCCAAGGTGGCTTCCATTCTCTACTTATAATCTTCTTCATCAACATTGAGTCAGTTTCAATGATGAATGTCTCCTTGTGCTGGCCCAGACAGTATCTAACTGCTTCAAGAATAGCCCTTGCTTCAGATTCTGTGTTTGTTTTCTCCCCTATTTCTTTAGCTTCTGCATATACGAAGTTCCCTGTGTCATTCCTCACACAAAAGGCATAAGAGCTCTTACTTGGATTGCCCCTGGTACCTCTATCAGTGTTGCATTTCCAGCTGCCTAAGGGGGGAAATTCCACATCACTTTAGTAGCCTTCATCACAGTGATTTCCTCCTCCAGTACTCTGAGTATTTCAATCCATTTGTGAGGTATATGTGCATAATTCATTCTTCTCATGATGTGCTGCAAGGTGCTTGTTACCTGATATATCACTCTGTTATGATTAGTCTTCTTGTTGTGCATTTCTTCATTTCTTTTCTTCCATAGTTCCCAAACTATGATTGCATGCATAGCTCTAAGAAAGGTTCTTGGTTTAGCCTTTGTTTTGGTAGTCCACCATGTTCTAATAGTCTATTTCAAGCTCTTTCTCCCAACATTTAAACCTGCTGCCTGTGAGAAGAAGACCCAAACCCTCTGTGCTGCTTCACTCTCCCTGAAAATATATTGTATTGATTCTTGCTGAGGTTGTTTGCAACATGTGCATTTGGAGGCCATGTGATATCCCCATTTCCTTATCACATCATCTAGTGGAACTGCCTGATGCCACACTCTCCATAATGTGAAAGAGATTTTGAAAGATGTGTCATTGACCCACATTCTCTTGTATTCCTCTTGAACTGTTGCTCTTGTTCTGATCAATTCCCAAGCAGATTTAACTGAGAATTGTCCATTGGTTTCAAGCTTCCACCAAGGTTTATCCTTTTCATCTATCATATTGGGAGGTTCAATATTTTGTAGGATATGATTTGCTATTCCTTCTGGGAGATTATTCCTGACTAGGATTACATGCCACCTTCCATTTATAGCAATATCTTGAACATGTTGCAATTCCTCATTGCATACAAATTCATTTTGAACTAGTTTATAAATGGGGCCCATTCCTGTCCAGTTATCCTTCCAAATTGAACATGAACCACTTTTAGTTGCCACCAAATATGTTGATCCATTTGATCCCTTGCTGTAAGTATTTTCTTCCAGATTTGTGAACCCTCCTTCCATACAGCTATCACTTGTTCCTATTTCTTGAGATATTTATTGTTCATATATGTATTCCATAGGGAAGTTGTGGTTCTAAATCTCTACCAAGTTTTCATGAACAATGCTTTGGATAAGTCATCTATCTCTCTGAATCGCAGGCCTCCCTCACTTTGTGGTAAACATACCTCCTTTCATTTTTTCTAATGTTTTCCTCTTTCCCCAACAGGATTGCACCAGAAAAATTGTGCAATCATTTTGTGCATTTTTTCATGAACAAAGTTGGGGGGATTTGTTGCTGAGAAAAGGTGTATAGGCATGGCCTGCAGTACATGTTTAAGCAAAATGGCCCTACCTCCAAATGACAGAAGCTTTCCTTTCCATCACTACAGCTTGTTCTTATTTTGGATAGAGCTTCTGTGTAGAACATCCCTTGTGGTTTGCTATAATATATGGGGAATCCCAAGTACATTATTGGGAAGGAGTGTCTTTCCATACTAGTGATTCTTTCTACCATTGGTAGATTTGCATCTGCCATCAAGTGATGCATGTATACAACACTCTTGTTCTTATTGATGAGTTGTCCAGAAGCCTTTTCATACTCTCCTAACACAGTCATAATTTTTTGCAGAGAATAAGGACATGCTAAAGCAAAAATAATTGTATCATCTGCATAACATAAGTGATTGATCCTTGGGCTCCATTTAGGCATGCTATAACCACAGTATTTTGAATCTTTATATAAAGAGTTCAATGACCTAGATAGTACCTCAGCAACTAAGATAAACAGAGTAGGAGATAGAGGATCCCCTTGTTTTACCCCCCTTGTTGAGTGGAAAAATCCCACGAGGTTGGCCATTCACTAATACTGAGTACCAATTTTGACCCACCAATTCATGAATATGTCCAATGAAAGTTTCTGAGAATCTAGTGTTTCTCAGTACTTGCATCAATAAATTCCAAGATAGCCTATCATATGCTTTAGCCATATCAAGCTTCATCACTACATTAGGCCATCCTTTGTTGCTTCTGCCAGTGTGTAGTCTCATATCAGTTATAATCTCTTGAGTTAATAGTATATTTTCCATTATGCTCCTTCCCTTTACAAACCCAGCTTGATTATCAGAAATCAAAGCAGGAACATATGCTGTAAGTCTGTCATGGATGACTCTGGAGATCACTTTGTTGCTGAAATTACTCAAGCTTATGGGTCTTAGATCATTAAAGGATATCACATCCTTCTTCTTTGGTAATAAAACTATGTTTGTATGAGACACAAACCTTGGTAGTTCTTTACCACTGAAGAAAGCAACCACCATATTGTATACATCCTCAGCAATGATATCCCAACAAGTGTGAAATAATAATCCATTAAAACCATCTGGTCCCCTGCACTATTTGGATTTAGTCCAAATACTGCCTTCTTTACTTCTTCTTGTGTAGGGGTTTGGTCAACTTCTGATTTTGTTCAGGAGAAATCTCATTTCTCTTCAAGTGTCTAAGTATTTCAGGATTAGAAAAAAAGTTGTTTTCCTGAAATTGATCTTTAAAAAACATGACTGTTGCAACAACCACTTCCTAGTCAGTTTCAACCCAATTACCTTCCTTGTCTTGTATTCTTTTAAGTTGCAGCATCCTTCTTCTACCATTGACATGGGCATGAAATAATTTGGAGTTTCTGTCCCCATCTTGAAACCATGCCATGCTTGCTTTCTGTTTCCAGAATTCATTTTCCCAATGTTGAGCTTTGAGCAGATCAGCTTTCACTTTTTGTAAGTATTCTTTGTTTCTTTTTGAGGTATCATTTTCAAACTTATCTTCATGCACCTTGACAACCTCTTCCAGATTTGTAATATTCTGGAAAATATCACCAAAAGTATCCCTGCTCTATTTGGATAATATCTTCTTCATGTTCTTCATTCTGATGTTCAGTTTCCAGAAAGGGTTGCCTGTGACCTCAATCTTCCAATTATCTTTGACAGTTGTTAAGAAAGTATCATGTTGTACCCATAAATTAAGAAATTTGAAAGATCTTTTGAATTGCTGATTCTGTGTTTTGAATTCTAGTAGTATGAGAGCATGATCTGAACCTGTTCTGTGTAAATGACTGATTTCCACCCCTTGGAAGGCTTGTTGGAATTCAATATTTCCTAAGCATATGTCCAATCTCTTGAACATACACTCCTTACCAGCTCTTCCATTCCACCATGTGTAAGTGCTTCATTTGTATCCCAGATCATTGAAGGACCAATTTTGAATGCATTGTCTGAAGTCTTCCACCTCTGTTATGGTGACTGGTTGACCCCCATATTTTTTTTCCATCCATTATCATATTAAAATCTCCTTATACAAGCAAAGGATTGGCCATGTTAAAGGCTAACTGTGACAGTGAGTTCCACAGTTCTATTCTATCACCTCTGTCATACTTTGCATACACTAGTATGATTACCAACTCCTTTTTGAGGTTATAATTGTTCAATTTCAGAGTCAGTTGTTGTTCACCATTCTCTAGAATGTCTGCTTGCCATTCTTCATCTACAAAAGCCCATATCTTGCCTAAAGTATTATAATAGGCCCTTGCTAGGTCAAGTCTCCTCCTATAAGCCTCTATCTTAGTGGCTTGCTGGAATGGCTAAGATAATCCAATGATGAAGAATTTATATTTTGCATGCATTTTTAGCAGTCTGCTAAATGCATTTTGTGTGTTCACAGATATGATATTCCAGATGAGTGCATTCATTATCAATTATTTGATTTGGAACCAGTATTCCTCCTTGTTTGCATTCCTGTTTGAGGAGATGCATTACCTTCTTTGCTGCTTTTCTTCTTGGGTTTCATAGCCCATTTGTCAGTCATTTTTGGATCTCCTTTATGTCCTGATGATCTCCCAGGTTGTTCAGCTTTGAGTCATTTCTGTGTGTTGTCTCTGCTTGGTAGTTTCCTTCCAGTACCAGCAGAAGCAGCAGAAGCCTCACTTGTTACTTCTTTTACTTTGATCACAGACACTTCTTCATAGGCCTTGGCTGATGCATCTTTCTTTTTTGTAATGTTGTCATGAGCCTTTACAACAATGTCATTTTCTGCATCTTGTGTTACCTTTCCCTTATATCCAGCAACACTTGTGTTGTTGGTCACTGCAGTCTCAGTATCCCCTGTTGCCTCAGTAATACTTGTCCTTTTCTCAGTATTTCTTGTATCCCATTCATTTCCATTATCAGTATCTGTAATCTCCCTATCAGGTATTGGATCAGCAGGTGGCACTATTACATCAACCTTGACATTCAGATTTCCTGAATTGTAGGATACTGCAGCCTCAGTATCAACTCTTGTATTACTTGGCCTTTCTATGTTTGGATTGTCATCTCCTTTTTCCCACCAGCTGCAGCAGCTTCCATAGAAGCATGGTCTTCCCGGATTGGCTCACTTACATCATGTGTCTCTGCAACCACAATTGCATTCTTAAGACTCTGAATTTCCCCTTCTTCTACATCTACTTCCATAGCACTGGATTCATTACTAGGCACTTCTACACATTCCTTATTAATAGTGACCAATTGTTGTTTTGAGCATGAATCTCCTTCCTGGACAATAAAGGTTCTTTGGACCCATTCTTTAGTCACATTTTTATTCCCTGCATCTTTGACTTCTTGCTTATTCTTTTTGTTCATCTCTGTACCCTTGTTGTCCTGCACAGTTACTGCTGTTTCAGGTGTGATGTTTGCTTCAATGTTCTCATCTGTACTGTTTTCTTCCCCATCTCCCAAAGCTGCAAATTTGTTAAACTGAGCATGTTTCCTGTTTCCTTCTCAGGATCTGTTCTTCCTTTTGCTGTTTGAATTTGTTGTTTCCTTTTGTCTTTGTATTTTGGATTCTTTAGGTTCCATACATTGAAATCTCCACATACTCTCCCACTCTTAAGTTGTCTAGGAGGAGGTTGAGTGAATTCTTTCTCTTTTTGTTTTTGTGCTGCTACTGTGACACTCTTCTTTTCTTCTTCCCTTTGTTTAACTGCTTCCTCTATTGTTTCAATTTGCTGGAATTTCCAGCAACCTTGTTCATCATGTCCCTGAAGCTTACAAGTTTTGCAATATTTTGGCAGGAAATCATATTTGATGTTAATCCATTGAGATTCAACTTCCTCTCCATTTACTACTTGAATTTGAAATCTAGAAGGGTGTTTTTTCAATAAGTCTATCTCCACTTTCACCCTAGCACAACTAGGCCTGGATTTATTCTTAGTTGCAGCATCTACAGCCAGTGGTGTACCAATTGCAGCAGCAAATGAAAACATGTCATCTTTTCCAAACCAATTTGGTGGCAAGTTAGGGAATGAAATCCATGCTACTGCAATACTAGTTTCCTCTTCGGCATTGAAAGTTGGTAACCATTTAAAGGTCCTCATTGGTATAGTCCAATTTTTACCATTCAACCAAAAGCATGGTTTCAACACTAATGTAATATAATCTTCAAATAATGTACATCGCATTAGGATATGCCCATTACATAGAAGACCAATTGTTACATGTCCTTTAAGCTCACATTACTGTGGGACTGCATTTCTGAGAAATTCAATGTCTGGCCATCCATTAGGGTTTAGGTTTTTTTTTTTTTTTTTTGAAGCCACAGCCTCGCGGCGTGTGGGGTTTTATTAATAATAATAAAAAAAGTACAGAGGGCCCCATAGGGGAGGTACAAGAAGGGGGGACTCATCCTGTTACCCCACTAGCCTATCCTATAAGGCCTAAATAAAATCTAAGTGCAGGAAAAGAAATTGTAACAATTAACTATTCTATGATCATCATAGAATTTATAAGTATTCTATGATGATATTACATATGATGAATAGGGAAAGTATGCTATCAGCATCTACCTCCGTATTCATATTCTCTTTCCCCTTCATATGGATCGTACCTTGCTGCACAAGCTCTTTCAGTTGCTGGGGACCAATCCGGGCTTTTCCTCCGGACTGCTTTCCTTTTCTTTTGTGCTGCAGGTGTTGGCAGTTGCCTCACAACTGATACCTGTTTTTGTGCCATTTTGGAAGTAATGGGCTTTTGTACAATAATATCTTCAAATAATGCTCGTTGTTTGCGCATCCAATCCGGTTCTCGCCATTCATCACTGTCTTCCGTGTTGAATGGAGGCATCCATTCCTTTGTTTTCTCCTCTACCATGTCCCTTTCTGCTTCCTCTTCAGCTATATCCTCTCCATCTGTCTCACACCATTTCCTCCTAGCACTAGATGTGACTGATGGGGTCCTGGTATTGCTGATGGATGGGATGTTTGAGTTGGATTTATTGAGGGTGCAAGGCTGTGGTGGAAGTAAGAGGTATGGGTTGTGCAAACTTGGGTTGTAGGCTATGGCAGTTGGATTTAGCTTGGCTTGGGCATTTGGGTTTGAGGTTGAGCCCGAGTCTGGAATAGAAGGGCTTGAGTTATTGAGTTGGGCAATTTGTAATATGTTCATATGGGTTTTTGGTATTGGGCTTGGATTTGGTGTGTGTGTAGAAGTTGGGCTCGAGTTTAGTGGGCTTCGGGTAGGGGGTTTCGAATTTGGGGTTAGGCCAGAATGACCCGAGAGCGGTGAGATTGGGCTCGGGTTGTTATGGGCCGTTACATGTAGGGTTTCGATGGGGCTTTTCCCGAAACTACCCTTGAGGGTGGTTTAGGGTTTTGGGAGGGAGGCGGCGGGTATAGATTAGGGTTTAGGGTAGCCGGCTCTGGTAGGGTTACCGGGGGTGTTGGGTGGGTTGTTTGGTAGGTCGGGTTTCCAGTCCGGGTAGGGTTAGGGAGTTGGGTAGTGTCGGGTAGGGTTTCTTTACCCGAAACCGCATGTGATGGCGGTTTAGGGATAGGAGTGGGTGGCGGTTGGTTAGGGTTTGGGGTTATGTGGGGCTGTATCGGTAAATCGGTAGGGTTTCTGATGATGGGGGCAGATGGGTTCAGGGTTCAGGGTTTAGGGTTCAGGGTTCGGGGTTCGGGGCTTAGGGTTTAGGGTTTAGGGTTTTGGGTTTAGGTTTTTTTTTTTTTGAAGCCACAGCCTCGCGGCTTGTGGTATTTTATTAATAATAAATAAATAAAAAAAGACAAGGGGCTCCAAAGGGGAAGTACAAGCAGGGGGGACTCATCCTATTACCCCACTAGACTATCCTATAAGGCCTAGAATTAAAATGAACCTGAATGTAGAAAAAAGGAACTTGAAAATATCAAGTATTCTATGATAATCACAGAGTTTATAAGGTACTCTATGATGATGTTACAAATGATGATACTACCATAAAGAAAAGCTAACAAAAGGACAAAGCTATAAACTACCTCTGGCATGATGAAGTCATCAATATGGTGTACTTTTTCTTGCTCATCCTCTAAGTATGTATGGAACTGTATCATTCTTTGAGAGGTCTGAGTATTGCCTTTCTGCGAAAAGCTCTTTCTGCTCTCTTACTTCTTATAGGCTCTGGGGCCCTACCAACTGCATTATATGTCGGGGTGGACACCGCCACTATATTTTTGGCATCTCTCGGTAGGGTCTATTTCAGTGGCGTGGCAGAAAGAGTCTGCGTAGACCCCGTGCTCCCAGAAGTAAAAGAAGATGATGAAGATACCTGTGTGTGCACCTCCTGTGGTCTTTCCGGTTGTGTCATCACTGCTCTAGGCCTCGGTGGTGCTAATATGTAGTTGGCCGGTTCCATGAACATGGTTGTCAAAGCCTATGTCATGCCCTCAAATTCTAGCCCCTCCTTTGTTGTGAAACCTAACATCCTTAGTGCCCGTGGGTGCAAGATATTCGCATCAAGTCGCACTATAGGTGTGTCGGAATCAATTGAGCCAACCGGAGATCTTGGTTCTCTAAAGTCCATTGTAATTTGGGCATACCCATCCTCATTTGAGTCGGCTTCCTCCTCATAACAATCATCACCCCACTTCCTCCTTTCACTACTTGAAGTAGGCAACTCAACACATGTTTGATTAAGCTTAACCAAACCTTCAAAAGAGTTTAAGGTACAAATCGGAGTGTATGTTGATGCTTGGGGATTTAAGCACGAAATTGGGTTTTGATTTGGGCTAATATTGTGTTTCGGGTTTTGGGTTATTGGGCCGAGGGGGGCGTCGATTTGGGTATGGTGTGGGCCCGGGTTAGGGAGTTTCGGGTGGGCTGGTGGGTCGGAAAAAGGTGGGCTGGTCTCGGTGGTGGCCCCAAATACGGTGTGGGTTGGGTTCGAATGTGTGGGCCGGGTAGGGTTTCAAAATTGGGTGGGTATTTTGGGTGACCCGAAACCACTGTTGGGAGTGGTTTAGGGTTTTGGGAATTTGGGCCAGGTAGGGTTAGTTTCTCGGGTAGGGTTTCTTGTAGCGGTTTAGGGTTTTGGGTAGTGGTTTCGGGTGGGCTGAGTTGTGGCGGCTGCTGGAGGGGGACCGGAATACCAGGGGGGTTTCCGATGGTGTTTTCCGGCAACCCAGAACAGTTACCGAAGGTAGGGTTTTGAGGAGGGGCGGTTTCGGGGCTAGGGTTTTGTGAGAGGGTGGTTTCGGCGCTAGGGTTTATTGGAGTGGTATGGTTTTGCGGCGTGGTGGTGGTATTAGGGTTTAGAGGGCTGTTGGTGGTTTCCGGTGGAGTTTGTTGTCGGGAGTCTATTTTCGGCACCGCAACAGTGTTTCCGGCATGGAAACTTGCCGGAATCACTATTTTTTCCGTCAGAATAGTAGATCTATTAGGTTTTTATAGTAATTTTGAATTTTTTAGAAGGGATTTCTTGGTGTTTTTGCTAATAACAGTGGTCTATTCATTGGTTATTGGGGGATTTTGCGATTTGGCTGGGACGAGAGGGCCAGGGGGGCTAGGGTTAAAAGATGAAGGGTTAGGGCTTGAGGCCTTACCTTTACTCTTTGCTGCCGCCGTCGCCTTATCTCCACCTTCTGAATTTTCTTTTGCCGGCATCAATTCTGGATGCAGATTCCAACACCCCTGAGTATCGTGCCCTTGCAGTTTACAATTGGGACAATACTTGGGCAAGAAATCATATCTAATCTTGCCGGAATGTGTCTTCGTTCCTTCCCCTTCTCCAATTTGAATATTATATCTTGTTGGGTGCTCCTTCCTCAAATCTGCTTCAACCTTCACCCTAGCACAACTAGGGCGTGTCTTGTTCTTGGTAGCCGCATCTATAGAGATAGGTTTGCCCACCAAAGATGCCAAGGACAGCAAGATTGATTCGACAAAGAAATTTGGAGCCAAGTTTGGGAATGAAATCCAAATAATTGCAAGGCTTGTCTCCTCTTCCGATTAAACCACAAATCCCATTTGAAGGTCCTCATCAAGAAGGCTTTCATTTGTTCCTTAATCCAGAAACTTGGCCGAGACATCAACGACACATAATCCTCTTCAATTGTGCATCGAATCAAGACATGTCTATTGTGTAAGAGACCAATTTTTACCTCTGTCTTGAGTTCACACTGCTTTGGTATTGCCGTCCTCAAGAAGTTGAGATCTGGCATACCATGGCTGAATTTTCCAATTACGGTGAATTGTAGATCTTGTTGCTCAATTGTCAAAGCAACCTCTTGATGACTAAGCCTTATGGTAGGTTCGCCATGAAGATAATGGATGGGCTTTCTTGGAAAGTCGAAGGAGGAGGGGTTTCCGCCATGGCTAGTATTTCCGCCATGGCTAGTATTTCCGCCATTGGCAGAATTGGTAGGTTTAAAGAGATTGGCGTATGTAATGGGTTGGGGATTGTTAGGGATTGTCGTCGAGGGCTGGACGACCTCGGGAGGAGGCCGTCCAGTGGCCACCATGGCCATCGGAGACCGGAGGAGGGCTGTTTTGTGTTTTTTGTGGAAACAGCCGGAAATCGCCCCCAAGTTGAGAGCGTTTTTCCGTGCCTTGTTTCGACGAAAAGTGGGTTTAGGGTTTAGGGTTTAGGTTTTTTTTTTTTAAGCCACAGCCTCGCGGCATGTGGAGTTTTATTAATAATAATAAAAGGAAACATGGGGCCCCAAAGGGGAAGTACAAGCAGGGGGGAGACTTCCTATACCCCCACCTGGCTACTCCTATTGAGGCGAGCCTCCTATCCCGAATGCAAAAAGAAAGAACTAGCTAAAACTAGATATTCTATGATCATCACAGAGTTTATAATGCACTCTATGATGACATTACAGATGATGATACTAGCATAGAGAAAAACTAATATAAGAACAAAGCTATAATCTACCTCTGGCCTTATAAAGTCTTCAATACGATGTATCTTTTCTTGTGCATCTTCCAAGTATTCATGAAATTGAATCATCCCTTACGTGCATATGTCATCCGGGCTGCTGCCCTATTCCTTGCTCTTCTGCTTCTCCTTGGGCCGCCTGTGTAGGTCGTACTGTCTTCAGTTGATTCGGTCCTGTCTTCAGCAATTTGACTCTCCATAGGTGCCTTTCCTTTTTGACGTCCTCCCGGACTTTCATCATTGTCTGCTACTTCCTCCTCTTCCTCATCTCCCCATTTCCTCCCTTCACTACTAGTAGTGGGCAAATCCAAGCAAGTTTGGTTTAGCACTACCAATTTGTTAGGAGGCGAAATCCGATGTGGTAAGAATGAAGGCAACTTTGGTGTTGGGTTAGGCTTTGAATTATTGATTGGGCTTGGGTTTGAAATTGGGTTTGAGTATTTCGGTGTTGTGGGCCTCGGGGTTGTGTGTGGGATTGGGCTCGGGTGGGGTGAGCATGTGGGTGTTGGGCCGGGTTGCGGGTGGGGCGAGGCCAAGTGGGCTGCCGGGTTGGGTGCCGAGTTGGGGCTATTTTGGGTAGGGTTCTGGGTAGGGTTTTCTCGGTTAGGGTTTCTGGGGATTAGAGGGTTAAGGTTTGGCGGCGGCAAATGAGGAGTTGCGCCGGATTTCGGGGGGATTTCTGGTGGTGAGTTGTTTGCGGGGACGTGATTTCTGGGATATCATTTTGTGGGGCCGGGTTGACAGTCGGGTTTGACCCAGAATTGGGTGGAGTTGGATTGTCCCCTAATCCCGGTTTAGGGTTAGGGTTAGGGGCGGCGATATTAGGGTTTAGTGGTGGTTCCGGTGTAATAGAGGGGTTTCGGATGGGTTTCCGATAGGGTTTCTGGCGGGTTGTGTCGCCAGAGCTAGGGTTTTGAGATTATGGGCTGGTTCCGAGTTGGGTGGTTTAGGGCTAGGGTTTCCCACACCCGGTATTGGGCTAGGGTTTTGTGGGGCAGTTTTAGGGTTAGGGCCTGTTTCCGGGAGAGTGATGTGGTTTTCGGTAGGGTTTCCGGTGGGCGTCTCGATGGGAAATGGCTGATTTGACGGGGAGGCTATGTTTCCGACAGCCAGTGTCGCCGGAATCACTGTTTCCGTCGGCAGAACGCCAATTTCAGTGAGGATTTGAGTGAGAATAGGCTGTTTTGACGAGGAGGCAATATTTCCGACGTCTAAAACCACCTGAGAAGTTGTTTCAGCCGTCGGAATAATGTTCTCCATCGATTCCAGTGGTTGTTTTTAGGGTTTTGCTTATTTCTTTTATGGGTTACGGTGGTCCATTCCTGAGAGGGTTTTGGGTCCGTAGGTAGTGGTTTAGGGATAGAGTGTTGACGGCTAGGGTTTGTAGGGGGGAGATTAGGGTTAGAAGCCTTACCTTTTGCCGCCGCCACCACTGGACAGCACCAAGTATTCTATGATCCTCATAGAGTTTATAATACACTCTATGATGATATTACAAATGAGAATGCTAACATAGTGAAGAAATAAGATAAGCACGAAAGTATTAGCATCTACCTCCGAACTTATAAAGTCCTCCACTTGCGGCAATACTTCCTTCTCGTCTTCCAAGTATTCATGAAACTTAATCATTTCTTCTTGTAGTTGATCAGTGACTCAAGGGGTCCAACATATTTAGAAGGATCCCTCATTTTTGAAGCATCAAACTGGACTTTCTTCTTGGCTTCTCTCATTGGCATTTTCCTGACTGTTGGCATCTTGCCATCCCAGCTGTTCTTCCGTGTGAGCTTTTTCTTTGTACTTTGCACATTGCGAGGCGAGAGGTTCCCTTTCTGGATGACAAGCATGCGGTCTGGGGCCAGGGAGTCCTCCTCGGCATCCGACCATTCTGACTTGCTAGCAATATTTCCAAAGGGATCGGACATTACCTGTCTTTGCTTGGCCTACCTTGCTGCTTCTGAGTAGAGCTCCCCCAGCGTCTTGCCTCCCATCTCATCTACATTACCCGGTCCTCCTTGAATAGGACCTTCTAGCAGATGTACCTGATCTGGGGCGTCTTCCACGACAATCGGTTCGGCATCCTCATCAATCTCATCATCGGCCGCAGGAACCATGTTGCCTTCCAGTTCCATATCTTCAGCATCTGTATCCTCCTCATATAAGCCATATGCATCATAGTCACGGTAATTATGTGGTGGTTCTGCCAGGAACAGAGCCATTTCTTCTTCATCATCCGTGTCTCCGCCCATATCCACATACTCCTCTACACTTAGATCTGGATAATAAGATTGCTTATCCGCGAATGCCTCCTCAAAAGATGACATGCCCATAAATTGTCCATGCTTCTCCATTTTTCTGTTAAAAATTTGCCGAAATCGTTCTCTGTCGGACAATCCAGAATCAACCTCCTCCATGTCAGCCTCCTCTCCATCTGTCTCACACCATCTCTTTCTCTCACTGTCTGAGGGAGCAATTGTGGCGGTACTAACAGAGGGAATTTCGGAAGTGACTTTATTTAAAGTGCAAGGTTGTGGTGGGAATGAAAAGGCATTTTTGAGCCAATTTTGTGTCGTTGGGCTTTTTGTGATTGGGTTGTATTCTGTGGCTGTGGGATTAAGATTTGGCTTTGGAGTTGGGTTTGAAGTTGAGCCCGTGTCTGAAATGGATTGTGGACTTTGGGTATCGGATTGGGTTTTTTGGGATTGGGCCGGATTTAGAGTGAGTTGGGCCGAGAGGGGTATAGGGTTGGGGGGTGGGCTCGGGTTAGGGGTGGGGCTCGGATTTCGAGGGGCGAGGTTGGGTACGGGTCTGGGTATGGGTTGCGGGTCGGGTATGATTTCCGGGTCAGGGGTAGTTTCGGGTATGGGGTTTTCTGGTGGGTCGGGTTGTGGTGGTTTAGGGTTTAGCAATGTGGCGGTTTCGAGTATTGGCGGTTTAGGGTTTTGGGGCGGTTTTGGGCATGGAGTGGTTTCGGGGCCTGCGGTTTGCGGTGGAGGTGTAGCCGAAAATATTTCTGTCACCTGGAAGGTGGTGGTAGGGTGGTTTTCTGGCGGTGGGGTAGTGGATTTGTTGGTAGTGGTTTCAAGGGGGGCGGTATTAGGGTTAGGGTTCAGGGTTCGGGGTTCGGGGTTCGAGGTTTAGGGTTTTGGTTTTTTTTTTTTTTTTTTTTGAAGCCACAGCCTCGCGGCATGTGGAGTTTTATTAATAACATAAAAGGAAACAAAGTTCCCCAAAGGGGAAGTACAAGCAGGGGGGAGAATTCCTATACCCCCACCTGGCTACTCCTATTGAGGCAGGCCTCCTAGCCAGAATGCAAAAAGAAAGAACTAGCTAAAACTAGGTATTCTATGATCATCATAGAGTTTATAACACACTCTATGATGATATTACAAATGATGATACTAACATAGAGAAAAACTAATATAAGAACAAAGCTATAATCTACCTCTGGCCTTATAAAGTCTTCAATACGGTGTATCGTTTCTTGTGTGTCTTCCAAGTAGTCATGAAATTGAATCATCCCTTGCGTGCATAGGTCATCCGGGCTGCTGCCCTATTCCTTGCTCTTCTGCTTCTCCTTGGGCCGCCTGTGTAGACCGAACTGTCTTCAGTTGATTCGGTCCTGTCTTCAGTTATTTGCTTCTCCATAGGTGCCTTTCCTTTTTGACGTCCCCTCGGACTTTCTTCATTGTCTGCTACTTTCTCCTCTTCATCATCTCCCCATTTCCTCCCTTCACTACTAGTAGTGGGCAAATCCATGCAAGTTTGGTTTATCCGATGTGGTAAGAATGAAGGCAACTTTGGTGTTGGGTTAGGCTTTGATATATTGATTGGGCTTGGACTTGAAATTGGGTTTGAGTATTTCGACGTTGTGGGCCTCGGGGTTGTGTGTGGGCTTGGGCTCGGGTAGGGTGAGCATGTGGGTGTTGGGCCGGGTTGCGGGTAGGGATTGGTCGAGTGGGCTGCTGGGTTGGATGCCGGGTTTGGGCTGTGCCGGGTAGGATTCCGGGTCGGGTTTACTCGGGTAGGGTTTCCGAGAGGTAGCGAGTTAGGGTTTGGCGGCGGCAAAACTGAGATTGCGCCGGATTCCGGGAATGTTCCTGGTGGCGGGATGTTTTCGGGTGGCGTAATTCCCGGGGTATTGATTTGTGGGGTCGGGTTTGATCCGGGATTGGATGGAATTGGCTTGGTGTGCCCTAATCCCAGATTAGGGTTAGGGTTGATGGCGACGATATTAGGGTTTAGTGGTGGTTCCGGTAGATTAGTGGGGTTTCCGGTGGGGTTTCCGATAGGGTTTTCGGTAACTCGCGTCGCCGGAGCTAGGGTTTCAGGGGCGGGGTTTTCTGAGCAATTTTGTGGCGGACTGGTGGTTTAGGGTTTCCCACACCCGGTATTGGGCTAGGGTTTTGTGGGGCGGTTTTAGGGTTTGGATCTATTTCCGGGAGAGAGAGGTGGTTTCCGATAGGGTTTTCGGCTGGCGTCTCGACGGGAATTGGCTGATTTGATGGGGAGACTATGTTTCCGGCTTCCAATGACGCCGGAATCACTATTTCCGCCGGCAGAACGCCAATTTCAGTGAGGATCTGGGTGAGTATAGGTTGTTTTGATAGGGAGGCACTATTTCCGACGTCTACAACCTCATGAGAAGTTTTTCAGCCGTCGGAGTAGTGTTTTCCATGGATTCCAGAGGGTGTTTTTGGGGATTTTGCTTATTTCTTTTGTGGGTTACGGTGGTCCATTCCTGGGAGGGGTTTGGGGCCGTAGCTATTGGGGTAGGGATGGGGTGTTGACGACTAGGGTTTGTAGAGGGAAGATTAGGGTTACGAGCCTTACCTTTTGCCGCCGCCACCACTGCATCTTCACCGTTAGTCCTCTTTTCCGGTTGCAATTCCGGGTGTTCCTTCCAACATCCTTGAAGATCGTGACCTTGCAACATGCAAGTAGAACAATATTTGGGTAGGAAATCATATCGAAACTTGTATGATATCGTTTCCATCTCCTCCCTATTCATGATTTGGATGTTATACTTTTGTGGGTGTTCTTGTAGCAAATCGGCTTCCACTTTAACCCTAGCACAACTAGGCCTTGTTTTGTTCAAAGTAGCCGCATCAATTGCAATTGGCTTCCCCACCGCCGAAGCTATGGAGAACAATATCGATGGAACATAGAAATTGGGAGGTAAATTGGGGAATGAAATCCAAATTACTGCCATACTTGTTTCTTCTTCCGGAGTAAACCATATATCCCATTTGAAAGTTCTCATCAAAAAGGATTTGGAGTTCTCCTTTATCCAAAAATTAGGCCTTGACATCAAATTGACATAGTCTTCTTCGAAGGAACATCGAATCAACACATGCCTATTGTGCAAAACCCCAATATTCACTTCCGCCTTTATGGAACATTGCTTTGGAATAGCCGTCCTCAAGAATGCAATGGAGGGCATTCCATGACTAAACTTACCAACTACGGCATACTTCAAATCTTGTTGTTCCACCATAGATGCAACTTCTTGATTAGTAAACCGAATTGTTGGCTCGCCATGTAGATAAGTGATTGGTTTTTGTGGGATTGAGGGAGTAGGGTTTCGGCCAAGAGAGTTCTCGGCCAAACCATTACCGCCGCCAATTTTGTGGGAGTTGGTGACGATGTTGGAGTATGAAATAGGTTGGGGAATGGTCGCGGGGGGTTGGGTGACCTCGGGGGGAGGCCACCCAGTAGCCGTCACGGCCAGATTGGCCGGAATTTGGTCGCGGGATTTGGGAAGATGACACGCCGAAAATCGCCTCTCCTAGAGAGCATTTTTTCGGATCGTGTTTCGGATCGTGTTTCGGTGGTGTTTAGGGTCCAGGGTTTAGGGTCCAGGGTCCAGGGTCCAGGGGCCCAGGGCTCAGTCCGGGCCGGGCCTGGGCTCGTGGCTCGGGCTCGGGGCTCGGGCTCGGGGCTCGGCTCGGGCTCCGGCTCGGACTCCGGCTCCGGCTCGGGGCTCGGGCTCCGGGGTTCGGGGTTGGGGGTTCGGGGTTCGGGGTTCGGGGTTCGGGGTTCGGGGTTCGGTTCCGGTTCTTGGTTTCGGTTCTTCGGTTCGGTTCGGGTTCGGGGTTCGGGGTTCGGGGTTCGGGGTTCGGGGTTCGGGGGGTTCGGGGGGTTCGGGGTTCGGGGTTCGGGGTTCGGGGTTCGGTTCGGGGTTCGGGTTCGTTCGGGGGTTCGGGGGTTCGGGGTTCGGGGTTCGGGGTTCGGGGTTCGGGGTTCGGGGTTCGGGTTTTGGGGTTCGGGGGGTTCGGGGTTCGGGGTTCGGGGTTCGGGGTTCGGGGTTTCGGGGTTCGGGGTTCGGGGTTCGGGTTCGGGGTTCGGGGTTCGGTTCGGGGTTCGGGGTTCGGTGTTCGGGTTCGGGGTTCGGGGTTTTTAGGTTTCGGTTTAGTTCGGTTTCGGTTCGGGTTCGGGTTCGGGGTTCGGGGTTCGGGGTTTCGGGTTTCGGGTTTAGGGTTTCGGGTTCGGGGTTCGGGGTTCTGGAGTTCGTTTCGGGTTCGGGGTTCGGGGTTTAGGGTTTAGGGTTTAGGTTTTTTTTTTGAAGCCACAGCCTCGCGGCTTGTGGAATTTTATTAATAATAAATAGAGAAAGACAAGGGGCCCCAAAGGGGAAGTACAAGCAGGGGGGGATTTCCTATTTCCCCACGAGACTATCCTATAAGGCCTAAAAAAATCTAACTTTGAATGTAGAAAAAAGGAACTTGAGATAATCAAGTATTCTATGATCATCATAGAGTTTATAATACACTCTATGATGATATTACAAATGATGATACTAACATAAAGATAGGATAATATAAGTACAAAGCTAATGTCTACCTCTGAGCTTATAAACTCCTCAATATGATGTATCTTTTCCTGTTGATCTTCCAAATATTCTTGAAATTGGATCATTTCTTTGCTTTGGAACGTGTGGTAATCGCCGTGGTAGTGTAGCCATTGTCCTCTTCTTTGCTTGCTTTTTGTTGGACTTTGCTTCAAATCTTCTTTGTTCTTGTCTGCACCGTTCCATGTATTCCGCATGTGGCAAATCCATGAGCGCTACAAACTCGTCATCCGTCATATCCGGGTGATATGCATTTTTGAAAGCATGAAATTGTTTGTAGGTCATGTTATTTCTATAGATGGGGGCCCCTTCATCCGATTCCGCCAATCTTTCGAACTCATCAAGCCCATCAAATCCTCCACTAGCGGCTGCCTCCGCAAGTTGGCTAGAGATAGATTCAATTGACTCATCTTCTCCGAAACCCATTGCCGCAACCGATGCCTCAATCTCCTCATTTTCTTTCTCATTGTCACACCATCTCCTTCTCCGACTACTACTAGTCGAACTTGAGGATCCTTTCGCGGGGAATGAGAATGCTTTTTTCACCCATTCCTCAGCGACAGGAGCCTTAGTTTTAGGTGTGAATTCACTAGAAGAAGAGATAGGTCTTTTACCTGATTTTGTCGCATTGTACACAGTTCCATCCAAAGCAGCAACAAAGTCAGGATTGGCTACAGGAATAGCCATGCAGTTGGAGCCCTCATTGGATGATTCAACAACGACTTGTCTTCTACCCGCTGTACCAGTGATTTCAAATGTCTCATACTCTTGAGTCTTCCCAATAATATTCGCCTTGGGGTGCTTTTTGGGGGTGCTTTGGGCTTGTTTGGGTCGGGTGGGCTCGGTTTTTGGATTGGAATTGGCTCGGGTTCTTAGGGTTTGGGCTCGGTTGGGGGGGGGCTCGGGTTGGGGGAATTTCGGGTGGGTTCGGGTTGGGAGGGTCCCGGGTTAGAAAATGTGGGCCCGGGTCTGAATTTATGGATAGGGTCGGGTTGGGTTGTGGGCCGGGTTTGGATGGGCTCAGTGGTCCGTCACGGGTTGGGCCGTGAGATTGGGTTGGGTCAATTTTGTGTGGGTGGTTTCGGGGTCGGGTTATGGGTGGTGGGTCGGAATTTTGTGGGCTTTTCTCTGGTGGGGCGTGTCCGGTGTCCGAAGGTTTCCGGTAGGTGGTTTAGGGTTTTGGGGATGTAGGGTTTCGGGTAGAGTGGTATTAGGTTTAGGGTTTTGGGGGTTTTTGGGCCATTCCGCTAGGGTTTGGCCCGGCCACCACCACACTGCTAGGGTTTCGGTGGGTGGGGTTTTGGGTGGGTGGGTGTTGGTAGGGTTCCGGTGGGGTCGCGGCGCCGCCTAGGGTTCCGGTGGGGTTTCCGGCGCCACCAAGAATTCCGGTAGGGTTTCCGGCGTCGAAAATCTCAAAAAATGTATTTTTTTGTAGGATTGTATTTTCCGTCGCCTGAACAGTGTTTCCGATAGCCAGTGACGTCGTGTTCACTGTTCCAGTCGCCGGAATAGGGTTTTCTAGCGAATAGGATGGGTTTTTTGTGTTTTGGGGTGGGTTTGGGTTGCCTTTTCCAGTGGTTTTCCGTCTGTGATTGACGGTTTGCCATTCGGAATTGGTAGGGTGAGAGGTAGAAGAGAGGGGGGGATGAGTAGGGTGGTGAGACTTACTTTTTCTCCTCCTGCCGCCGTCAAACCTCTTGCCACCGCCGAATTCTCCTTGTTTGGTCTCAATTCCGGATTGAGTTTCCAACATCCAATTGAGTCATGTCCTTGTAGCTTGCAATTGATTCAATATTTGGGCAAGAAATCATATCTAATCCTTTGTTGTGTAGATGTAATTTCCGCCCCTTCACCCACTTGAATTAATACACTCTTGGGATGAACTTTAAGCAAATCAACTTCTACCTTAACTCTAGCACTACTAGGCCTTGTTTTATTCCTTGTAGCCGAGTCTATAGAGATGGGTATGCCCACTGACGCCGCCATGGAAAAAAGAGAGGATTCGCCATGGAAATGTGGAGGCAATCCAGGGAATGAAATCCATCCATAAGCAAATCTTGTCTCTTCATCCGGATTGAAGGTAACATCCCACTTGAAAGTTCTCATCAAGTAGGGCTTGTTCTTCTCCTTTATTTCAAAGGTTTGTCTTGACATCAAAGTATCATAATCCTCCGCAATTGTGCATCGAATCAAGACATGTCTATCACAAAGCAAACCAATATTCACCTCCGCCTTCAAACCACATTGCTTTGGAATCGCGGTTCTCAATAGCCCAATTTCGGCCAACCATGGCTAAACTTGCCAATAACCGCAAGATTTAAATTTTGTTGATGAATCATCACCTCCACTTCTTTCTTCTCAAACCTAACAGTGGGCTCACCATGTAGGTAAACAATAGGCTTGATTGGAATCGAAGAGGACATGGGAGAAGCATTGCCGCAAGGGCTAGAAGTTCCGCCATTAATGGCAGTTTCGGGAGATGACAAAAACGGGATGGTGGGGGATGATTTGAGGACGTTGGAGTAGTTGAGAGGGTGCGCAGGGATGGGAGGGTGGTGGCCGACCTCAGGAGGAGGCCGGCCAGTGGCCGGAATGGCCATAGAAAGCCGAGGAGGCGTGAAGTTGTGATGGCCGAAAATCGCCTCTCCTAGAGAGCGTTTTTTCGACCGTGTTTCGGTGAAAAGTGGTTTAGGGTTTAGGGTTCAGGGTTCAGGGTTCAGGGTTCAGGGTTCAGGGTTTAGGGTTCAGGGTTCCGGGTTCAGGGTTCAGGGTTCCGGGTTCAGGGTTCGGGTTCGGGTTCGGGTTCCGGTTCGGGGGGTTCGGGGTTCGGGTTCAGGGTTTAGGGTTTAGGGTTTAGGGTTTTAGGGTTTAGGGTTTAGGTTCGTTTTTTTTTTTTTTTTTTTTTTGAAGCCACAGCCTCGCGGCTTGTGGTATTTTATTAATAATAATAAAGAAAGACAAGGGGCCCCAAAGGGGAAGTACAAGCAGGGGGGACTCATCCTGTTACCCCACTATACTATCCTATAAGGCCTAAAAGTAAAACCTAGCAAGAATGCAGAAAAAAAGAACTTGACAAAACTAAATATTCTATGATCATCATAGAGTTTATAATACACTCTATAATGATTTGACAAATGATGATACTAACATAAAGAATGTCTAAAATAAGGACAAAGCTATAATCTACCTCTGGCCTTAAGAAGTCTTCAATATGTTGTACCTTTTCTTGTTTTTCTTCTAGAAACTCTTGGTATTGGATCATCGATAACGAGGTCTTGGGCGAGGCCGGGGCCGTCGTCTCTCTCTTTGAACTGATGTGAGCTCGTACAGTGTCAGACTTTTATTGGTGTCCGCAGCATATTGTACCACTTCTTCCCAATGCTTTGGAGCAATGTTGTATGGCCTGTATAATCTTTCAACGCCTCTGGTAGCCTCAGCCATATCATCTTCCATATCTGTATCCTCACCATCGTCTGTGTAGTCCGATGGTTCGGAAATATAAGGCTTCTCTTCCTCCTGCTCTTCTGTGTCACTCCTCTCATCACATGAGGATGGAATATCATCACATTCTCGATTTAGAGTAATCAAAGATGGATCCGATTGAGAGACGAATGGGCTCGGTGTAGGTGTGCAGTGTTGGGCCTGCGGCTTTGGTGTATTTGGGCTTTGTATCGGGTTTGGGATATTTGCTAGTGGGCCGGAAGGTGGGCTAGGTTGTTGGGCCAATGGGGCTGGCGGGTCGGTTTCCGATTGGGCTTGGTTTCGGGTAGGGGCCTCTCGGGTAGGGTTTCCGTGGGCTGGCGGATTAGGGTTTTCTGATGGTATCGGCTTAGGGGTTTTCTGGGTGCCGGTTTCCGGGAGGGATTCTAGTAACGGCAGGTTTCCGGCAACAGTGGTTGTCGGAATTGGGTTTTTTGAGGTCGGGTTTTCCTTGGGTTTTGACCCGGAATTAAATGGATATTCCAATATCGGTTTAGGGTTAGAGAGAAGGGTGGCGGTATTAGGTTTTGGTGGCGGTATAGGGTTGTGGATGGTGGTATTAGGGTTTGGGTTGTTTGCCGATGAAGAGGGGGATATTCCGGTAGGGTTTCCGATGGGAATTTCTGCGGCGGGAGGCTGTTTTGACGCGGGAGCACTGTTTCCGGCAGCGGAACCGTCGGAATCACTATTTCCGGTGTCAGAAAACCAATTTCAGTGAGAATTTGGTTGAGGATGGGCTGTTTTGATGTTGAGGCAGTGTTTCCGGCAGCGAAAGTCGCCAGAAATACTGTTTCAGCCATCGTAACATTGTTGGCATTCGATTCCAGTGGTTTTTTTTGTGTGTTGTGATTTTTCTTATGGTGGGTTACGGTGGTCCACTCCAGGGGAGGGTTTGGGGCCGTATGTAGAGGTTTTTTGGTAGGGTTTTGATGGCTAGGGTTTGTAGGGGGTAGATTAGGGTGAGTAGACTTACCTTTTATCGCCGTCGCCGCTGTGCCATCACCGTCACCCCTCTTTTCCGGTTGTAATTCCGGATGCTCTTTCCAACATCCTTGAAGATCGTGACCTTGTAACATACAAGTAGGACAATATTTGGGTAGGAAATCATAACGAATCTTGTATGAAACAGTTTTCATCTCCTCCCCTTCCATGAGTTGAATGTTATACTTTTGTGGGTGTTCCTTTAGCAAGTCGGCTTCTACTTTAACCCTAGCACAACTAGGTCTTGTTTTGTTCAAAGTAGCCGCATCAATAGCAATGGGTTTTCCCACCGCCGAAGCTATAGAAAACAATATCGATGGCACATAGAAATTGGGAGGTAAATTGGGGAATGATAACCAAATTACCGCCATACTTGTCTCTTCTTCCGGAGTAAACCATATGTCCCATTTGAAAGTTCTCATCAAAAAGGATTTGGTGTTCTCCTTTATCCAAAAATTAGGCCTTGACATCAAATTGACATAGTCTTCTTCAATTGAACATCGAATCAACACATGCCTATTGTGTAAAAGCCCAATATTCACTTCCGCCTTTAAGGAACATTGTTTTGGAATAGCCGTCCTCAAGAAAGCAATGGAGGGCATTCCATGACTAAACTTACCAACTACGGCATACTTCAAATCTTGTTGTTCCACCATAGATGCAACTTCTTGATTTGTAAACCGAATTGTTGGTTCGCCATGTAGGTAAGTGATTGGTTTTTGTGGAATTGGAGGAGTAGGGTTTCGGCCAAGAGAAGTCTCGGCCAAACCATTACCGCCGCCAACAGTAGGGTTTTGAGGGGTGGGGATTGTGTGGGTGACGATGTTGGCGTATGTAGGGGGTGTATAGATGGTCGCCGGAGGCTGGACGACCTCGGGGGGAGGCCGTCCAGTGGTTGCCGTGGCCAGAATGGCCGGAAAATGGGTTTTCGCGAGATTTGATGTCACGCCGGAAATCGCCCTCTTCTAGAGAGCGTTTTCCCGGGGCGTGTTTCGGTGAAAAGTGGGGTTTAGGGTTTAGGGTTTTTTTTTTTTTTTTTTTTTTTTTTTTTTTTGAGCACGGCCTCGCGGCTTGTGGAATTTTATTAATAATAAAGAAAAAAGACAAGGGGCCCCAAAGGGGAAGTACAAGCAGGGGGGAGATTTCCTATTACCCCACGAGACTATCCTATAAGGCCTAAAAGAAATCTAACCTGAATGTAGAAAAAAGGAACTTGAGATAATCAAGTATTCTATGATCATCATAGAGTTTATAATACACTCTATGATGATATTACAAATGATGATACTAACATAAAGATAGGATAATATAAGTACAAAGCTAATGTCTACCTCTGAGCTTATAAAATCCTCAATATGATGTATCTTTTCCGGTTGATCTTCCAAATATTCTTGAAATTGGATCATTTCTTTGCTTTGGAACGTGTGGTAATCGCCGTGTGTAGCTGTAGCCATTGTCCTCTTCTTTGCTTGCTTTTTGTTGGACTTTGCTTCAAATCTTCTTTGTTCTTGTCTGCACCGTTCCATGTATTCCGCATGTGGCAAATCCATGAGCGCTACAAACTCGTCATCCGTCATATCCGGGTGATATGCATTTTTGAAAGCATGAAATTGTTTGTAGGTCATGTTATTTCTATAGATGGGAGCCCCTTCATCCGATTCCGCCAATCTTTCGAACTCATCAAGCCCATCAAATCCTCCACTAGCGGCTGCCTCCGCAAGTTGGCTAGAGATAGATTCAATTGACTCATCTTCTCCGAAACCCATTGCCGCAACCGATGCCTCAATCTCCTCATTTTCTTTCTCATTGTCACACCATCTCCTTCTCCGACTACTACTAGTCGAACTTGAGGATCCTTTCGCGGGGAATGAGAATGCTTTTTTCACCCATTCCTCAGCGACAAGAGCCTTAGTTTTAGGTGTGAATTCACTAGAGGAAGAGATAGGTCTTTTACCTGATTTTGTCGCATTGTACACGCTTCCATCCAAAGCGAAGCACAAAGTCGGGATTGGCTACGGTGAATAGCCATGCATTGGAGCCCTCATTGGATGATTCAACAACGACTTGTCTTCTACCCGCTGTACCAGTGATTTCAAATGTCTCATACTCTTGAGTCTTCCCAATAATATTCTGCCTTGGGGTGCTTTTTGGGCTCGGATTTGGGTTCGTGGGTGGGCTCGGTTTTTGGATTGGAATTAGGCTCGGGTTCTTAGGGTTTGGGCTCGGTTGGGGGGGGGTTGCGGGTAATTGCGGGTGGGTTCGGGTTGGGAGGGTCCCGGGTTAGAAAATGTAGGCCCGGGTCTGAATTTATGGATAGGGCCGGGATGGGTTGTGGGCCGGGTTGGCCGACAGTGGGTTGGGCCGAATCTGTTTGAGATTGGGTTGGGTTTTGTGTGGGGCTGGTTGCGGGTCGGGTTATGGGTGGTGGGTCGGAATTTTGTGGGCTTTTTTCTCGGTGGGGTGGTGTCCGAAGAGGTTTCCGGTAGGTGGTTTAGGGTTTTGGGGATTGGGGGTTTCGGGTAGAGTGGTATTAGGTTTAGGGTTAGGGTTTTGGGCCATTCCGCTAGGGTTTGGCCCAGCAGCCACCACAGCTGCTAGGGTTTCGGGTGGGTGGGCTGCCTGGACGGGGGGGGTGTTGGTAGGGTTCCGGTGGGGTCGCCGCGCCGCCTAGGGTTCCGGTGGGGTTTCCGGCGCCGCCAAGGATTCCGGTAGGGTTTCCGGCGTCGGAAATCTCAAAAAATGTATTTTTTTGTAGGATTGTATTTTCCGTCTCCTGGACAGTGTTTCCGACAGCCAGTGACGTCGTGTTCACTGTTCCAGTCGCCGAATAGGGTTTTCTAGCGAGTTGGATGGGTTTTTTGTGTTTTGGGGTGGGTTTGGGTTGCCTTTTCCAGTGGTTTTCCGTCTGTGATTGACGGTTTGCCATTCGGAATTGGTAGGGTGAGAGGTAGAAGAGAGGGGGGGATGAGTAGGGTGGTGAGACTTACTTTTTTCTCCTCCTGCCGCCGTCAAACCTCTTGCCACCGCCGGATTCTCCTTGTTTGGTCTCAATTCCGGATTGAGTTTCCAACATCCAATTGAGTCATGTCCTTGTAGCTTGCAATTGGTACAATATTTGGGCAAGAAATCATATCTAATCCTTTGTTGTGTAGATGTAATTTCCGCCCCTTCACCCATTTGAATTAACACACTCTTGGGATGAACTTTAAGCAAATCAACTTCTACCTTAACTCTAGCACTACTAGGCCTTGTTTTATTCCTTGTAGCCGAGTCTATAGAGATGGGTATGCCCACTGACGCCGCCATGGAAAAAAGAGAGGATTCGCCATGGAAATGTGGAGGCAATCCAGGGAATGAAATCCATCCATAAGCAAATCTTGTCTCTTCATCCGGATTGAAGGTAACATCCCACTTGAAAGTTCTCATCAAGTAGGGCTTGTTCTTCTCCTTTATTTCAAAGGTTTGTCTTGACATCAAAGTATCATAATCCTCCGTAATTGTGCATCGAATCAAGACATGTCTATCACAAAGCAATCCAATATTCACCTCCGCCTTCAAACCACATTGCTTTGGAATCGCGGTTCTCAATAGCCCAATTTCTGGCCAACCATGGCTAAACTTGCCAATAACCGCAAGATTTAAATTTTGTTGATGAATCATCACCTTCACTTCTTTCTTCTCAAACCTAACAGTGGGCTCACCATGTAGGTAAACAATAGGCTTGATTGGAATCGAAGAGGACATGGGAGAAGCATTGCCGCAAGGGCTAGAAGTTCCGCCATTAATGGCAGTTTCGGGAGATGACAAACACGGGATGGTGGGGGATGATTTGAGGACGTTGGAGTAGTTGAGAGGGTGCGCAGGGATGGGAGGGTGGTGGCCGACCTCAGGAGGAGGCCGGCCAGTGGCCGAAATGGCCATAGAAAGCCGAGAAGGCGATGGGTAGTGGATGGCCGAAAATCGCCTCTCCTAGAGAGCGTTTTTTCGACCGTGTTTAGGGTTTTTTTTTTTTTTGAAGCCACAGCCTCGCGGCTTGTGGTATTTTATTAATAATAATAAAGAAAGACAAGGGGCCCCAGAGGGGAAGTACAAGCAGGGGGGACTAATCCTGTTACCCCACTAGACTCTCCTATAAGGCCTAGAATTAAAATCTAACAAGAATGAAGAAAGAAAGAACTTGACAACACTAAATATTCTATGATCATCATAGAGTTTATAATGCACTCTATGATGATATTACAAATGATAATGCTAACATAGTGAATAAATAATATAAGTGCGAAAATATGATCATCTACCTTCGGACTTATAAAATCCTCCACCTGCAGCACCACTTCCTTCTCATCCTCCAAATAAGAGTAAAACTGAATCATTTCTTCTTGGAGTTGATAAGTGACTCAGGGGGCCCAACATACTTTGAGGGATCCCTCATCTTTGACGCATCAAACTTGACTTTCTTCTTGGCTTCTCTCATTGGCATTTTCCTCACTGTCGGCATCTTACCATCCCAGCTGTTCTTCCTTGTGAGTCTTTTCTTTGAAGTCTGCACATTGCGAGGAGACAAGTTCCCATTTTGAATGACAAGCATTCTTTCCGGGACAATGGAGTCTTCCTCGGCATCTGACCACTCTGATGTGCTAGCAATATTACCAAAGGGATCAGACATTACCTGTCTCTGCTTGGCATGCCGTGCTGCTTCAGAATAGAGCTCCCCCAGTGTCTTGCCGCCCATCTCATCTACATTACCAGGCCCCCCCTGAGAAGGACCCTCTAGTAAGTGTACCTGATCTGAGACGTCTTCAACAGCAAGTGGTTCTGCATCCTCCTCAATAGCCTCATCTATCTCAGGATCCATGATATCTGTTTCCAGTGCCAGCTCTTCATCATCTGTGTCCTCATCATAGAGTCCATAAGCATCATAGTCCCGGAAGTTATGTGCAGGCTCTGCTAGGTACCGGCCATTTCTTCTTCGTCCTCTCGTGGTTCCGCCCGATTCCAAATACTCCTCTACACTCGAGATACGGGTAGTATGATTGCTTGTCTTCAACTGCAGCCTTAAAGGATTTCATTCCCAAGAAGTGTCCATGTTTCTCCATTTTCCTATCAAAAGCTTGTCGAAGCAACATGATGTCTTCTATCTCCGAACCATCTCCTTCTTCCCCAACTTCCTCTCCATCGGTCTCACACCATCGCTTTCTCTCACTGTCTGAGGGGAAGGCGTGGCGATACTAACGAGAGGGAATGTCGGAATTGGCTTCATTTAAAGTGCAAGGTTGTGGAGGAAATGAGAAGGCATTTTTAAGCCAACTTTGAGTAGATGGGTTTTTTGTGATTGGGTTGTATTCTTGGGCTGTGGGATTAAGAATTGGCTTTGTAGGTGGGTTTGATGTTGAGCCCGTATCCGATATGGACCGTGGGCTTGGATTTTCGGATTGGGTATTTTTGGATTGGGCCGAGAGGGGTTGGGTTGGGCCGGCGGGGTGGGCTCGGGGTAAGGGTTGGGCTCGAGGTAGGGGTTGGCCTCGGGTTTGGGGGGGTAGGGTTGATTGAGTTTGTGGGCTCGGGTTCGGGTATGGGTAGGGGGTCGGGTTGGTCGATTTCCGGGTCAGGGTTGGTTTCGGGTAGGGATTTTTTTGTTGGGTCGGGTTGCGGGTAATTAGGGTTTAGTGGGGGGGGGCGGTTTCGGGTAGCGGTTTAGGGTTTAGTGGCGGTAATGGCCGGGGAGTGGTTTCGGGAGGAGGGGGTTGCGGCGGAGGGTTTGCCGTGATTATTTCCGGCACCAGTGGGGTGGCGGAGGGGTGGTTTTCTGACGGGAAGGTGGCAAAATTGTTGGTGGCGGGTTCAAGAGGGGTGGTTTTAGGGTTAGGGTTTTGAGGGTGGTTTTGGGCCAAACAAGGCCCAATGGGGGGGGCGGGTAGTAGGGTTTCTGGTTGGTGGTTTCCGGAAGTAGGGGGGTCGCCGGTAGGGTTTCCGGTAGGTTTCCGGCGCCGCCTAGGGTTCCGATAGGGTTTCCGGTAGGGTTTCCGGCGCCGCCAAGGATTCCGATAGGGTTTCCGGCGTCGGAAATTTTAGGGGGGGTATTTTTTGGTCGAAAAACAGATTCCGACACTTGGACAGTGTTTCCGATAGCCCTAGGCTCCGGAATCACTGTTCCAGTCGCCGGAATTACTGTTCCAGTGACTTTTGAGGGTGGTTTTGGATTTTGATTCTTGTTTTTCTTGTTTTTTCGAGTGACTGTAGTCCAATTGTTGGATGGGGCATGAATCAAAGCATTGGTGGTTGGGAGTGGGGTTTGTTGGCTAGGGTTAGACGAAGAGGGAGTATGGATTGAAGCCTTACCTTTGCCTATTGCCACTTCTGTCGCCTTTGCCGTCGCCACCTTACCACCATCGCTGTCCTTAGCTTTTTCCGGCCGTAATGCTGGTTTTAGATTCCAACATCTATCGACATCATGCCCTTGAAGCTTGCAATTAGTACAATATTTTGGCTTGAAGTCATATCTAATTTTTTGTAATTCGGTTGTGATTCCATCTCCTTCCCCCACTTGAATTACAACATGTGGGGGATGGCTTTTTAGCAAATCAAATTCCACTTTGACTCTAGCACAACTTGGCCTTGTTTTATTCAAAGTGGCCGCATCAATGGCAATTGGGGAACCCACTGCCGCCGCCAAAGAGAAAAGAGTAGACTCTCCATAGTAATGTGGGGGTAATCCGGGAATGAAATCCATCCATATGCAAATCTACTCTCCTCCGCCGGATTAAAGATACATCCCATTTGAAGGTTCTCATCAAATAGGGCTATTCTTCTCCTTAATCTCAAAAGTTTGTCTTGACATCAAAGTGTCAAAATCTTCAACAATTGAGCATCGAATCAAGACATGCCTATCACAAAGCAAACCAATACGAACCTCCGCCTTCAAGCCACATTGTTTGGGATGGCATTCCGTAGGAAAGCATATCGGGCCATCCATGGCTAAACTTTCCAACAATTGCAAGTGTTAAATCTTGGTGATGAATCATCACCTCCACTTCTTTCTTCTCAAACCTAATCGTGGGCTCACCATGTAGGTAAACAATAGGCTTGAGAGGAATCGAGATCGACATGGGAGAGGGGTCGCCGCAAGGCCTAGGGTTTCCGCCATTGGCAGTTTCGGAAATCTGCAAAGGCGGGATGGTTGGGGATGATTTGAAGAGGTTGGAGTAGTCTAGGGGGTTGCGCGGGGTTGGGAGGGATGATGGCCGACCTCGGGGAGGAGGCGCGGCCGGGCCGAAGGCCATAAAAGCCGAAATCGAAGTTTGTCGCCAAATCGCCCTCGCCTTGGGAGCGTTTTCCCGAGGAGTGTTTCGGTGAAAAGTGGGTTTAGGGTTTAGGGTTTTAGGGTTTTAGGGTTTTGGGTTTTAGGGTTTAGGGTTTAGGGTTTAGGGTTTAGGGTTTAGGGTTTAGGGTCTAGGGTTTAGGGTTTAGGATTTTTTTTTTTGAAGCCACAGCCTCTCGGCATGTGGAGTTTTATTAATAACATAAAAGGAAACATGGGGCCCCATAGGGGAAGTACAAGCAGGGGGGAGACTTCCTATACCCCCACCTGGCTACTCCTATAGAGGCAAGCCTTCTAGCCAGAATGTAAAAAGAAAGAACTAGCTAAAACTAGATATTTTATGATCATCATAGAGTTTATAATACACTCTATGATGATATTACAAATGATGATACTAACATAGAGAAAGACTAATATAAGAACAAAGCTATAATCTACCTCTGGCCTTATAAAGTCTTCAATACGGTGTACCTTTTCTTGTGCATCTTCCAAATATGTATGAAATTGAATCATCCTTTACGTGCATATGTCATTTTGGCTGCTTGCCTGTTCCTTGCTCTTCTGCTTGTTCTTGGGCCGGGTGTGAATGCCGTGCTATCTTCTGTTGATTCATTCATGTCGTCAGCATTCTGACTTTCCATAGGTGCCTTTCCTTTGTCAAGCCCTCTAGAGCTGTCTTCATTGTCCGCAACTTCCACCTCTTCATCATCACCCCATTTCCTCTCTTCACTACTAGCAGTGGGTACATCTAAGCACGCTTGATTTAGCACTACTAGTTTGCTAGGAGGCGAAATCCGATGTGGTAGGAAAGATGGCATATTTGGCATAGGATTAGGTTGTGAATTATTAATTGGATTTGGGCTTGAAATTGGGTTTGTGTATTTTAGTGTTGTGGGCCCCGCGGGTGTGTGTGGACTTGGGCTCGGGTGGGGGGGCCGTGTGGATGTGGGGCCGGGTTCCGGGTTGGGTGGGGCCGAGAGGGCTGCTGGATTGGGTGCCGGGTTAGGGCTGTTCCGGGTAGGGTTCCGGGTAGGGTTTTCTCGGTTAGGGTTTCCGGGTAGTTGAGGGTTAGGGTTTGGTGGCGGCAAAGCGTAATTTGCGCCGGTTTCCGAGGGATTTTCTGGTGGTGGGCTGTTTCCGGGGGGCGTAATTTCTGGGATATTATTTTGTGGGGCCGGGTCGGAGGATGGGTTCGACCCGTATTTGGGTGAATGTGGATTCTGCCCTATGCCCGGTTTAGGGTTTGGGTTAGGGGCAGCGGTATTAGGGTTTGGGTGGGATTCCAGTCTATTTGAGGGGTTTCCGGGCGATGGGATCGCTGGAGCTAGGGTTTGGGTGGCGGCATTTTCTGAATGGTTTTTTTCTGGGCTAGGTGGTTTAGGGCTAGGGTTTCCCATTCCCGGTTTTGGGTTAGGGTTTTGGTGGGCGGTATTGTGGTTTAGGGTAGTTTCCGGGCTGTTGGGGTGGTTTCCGGTAGGGTTTCCGGTGGGAGTCTCATCGGAAATTGACTGATTTGACGGGGAGGATGTGTTTCCGACGGCTAATGACGCCGGAATCACTTTTTCCGTCGGCAGAAAGCCAATTTCAGTGAGGATTTGGGTGAGAATAGGTTGTTTTGACGATGAGGCTATATTTCCGACGTCCAAAACCACTTGAGACGTTGTTTCAGTCGCCGGAATAGTGTTTTCCGTCAAAACCAAAGGTTGTTTTTGGGTGTTTTGCTTTTTTCTTTTGTGGGTTACGGTGGTCCATTCCTGGGAGTGGTTTGGGGCCGTAGGAAGTGGTTTTGGGTTAGGGTTTGTAGGGGGAGGAGTAGGGTTAGGAACCTTACCTTTTGCCGCCGCCGCCACTGTGCCATCACCGTCGAGCCTCCTTTCCGGTTGTAATTCCGGGTGCTCCTTCCAACATCCTTGAAGATCATGTTCTTGCAACATACAAGTAGTACAATATTTGGGTAGGAAATCATAACGAATCTTGTATGAAATTGTTTCCATCTCCTCCCCAGTCATGATTTGAATGTTATACTTTTGTGGGTGTTCTTGTAGCAAATCGGCCTCCACCTTAACCCTAGCACAACTAAGTCTTGTTTTGTTCAAAGTAGCCGCATCTATTGCAATTGGCCTCCCCACCGCCGAAGCTATGGAGAACAAAATCGATGGGACATAGAAATTGGGAGGTAAATTGGGGAATGAAAGCCAAATTACCGCCATACTTGTCTCTTCTTCCGGAGTAAACCATATATCCCATTTGAAAGTTCTCATCAAAAAGGATTTGGAGTTCTCCTTTATCCAAAAATTAGGCCTTGACATCAAAGTGACATAATCTTCTTCGATTGAACATCGAATCAACACATGCCTATTGTGCAAAAGCCCAATATTCACTTCCGCTTTCAATGAACATTGCTTTGGAATAGCCGTCCTCAAGAAAGCAATAGAGGGCATTCCATGACTAAACTTACCAACTACGGCATACTTCAAATCTTGTTGTTCCACCATAGATGTAACTTCTTGATTAGTAAACTGAATTGTTGGCTCGCCATGAAGGTAGGTGATTGGTTTTTGTGGAATTGGGGGGGTAGAGTTTCGGCCAAGAGAAGTCTCGGCCAAAACAGTCCCGCCGTATTGATTGTGGGATTTTGTGACAATGTTGGAGTATGTAATGGGTGGGGGTACTGTCGTCGGGGGTTGGGTGACCTCGGGAGGAGGCCACCCCGTAGCCGTCACGGCCAGAATGGCCGGAAATTGGTCGAAGGCTTGGGGAAGATGACACGCCGAAAATCGCCTCTCCTAGAGAGCGTTTTTTCGGACCGTGTTTCGGTGAAAAGTGGGGTTTAGGGTTTAGGGTTTAGGGTTTTTTTTTTTAAGCCACAGCCTCGCGGCTTGTGGAATTTTTATATATTATAATAAAAATACAGGGGGCCCCATAGGGGAAGTACAAGTAGGGGGGACTCATCCTATTACCCCACTAGCCTATCCTATAAGGCCTAAAGTAAATACAAGAAACTAAAGAACTATTATAGGATTATCATAGAATTTATAAGTATTCTATGATAATGTTACATATGATGAAAAAGTAAAGTGATCTCTACCTCCTCCATTCATATTCGTTTTCCCCAGCATAAGGATTGTACCCTTCTGCCAAAGCTCTTTCGAGTGCTGGGGTCCAAGTTGGATATTTCCTCCGGGGAGCTTTATCTTTCTTTTTCTCTACAGGTGTTGAAACCTGTTTTGGTGTCTTCTTTTTTGGCACTGGTTTCGTGAGAACAATATCTTGAATGGATGCTCGTTGTTTGTGCAACCATTCCTCTGTGTCCTCCTCTACCTTGTCCCTTTCTGCTTCCTCTTCATCTACCTCTTCTCCGTCTGTCTCACACCATTTCCTCCGAGCACTAGAAGTGACTGATGGGGTCCTGGTATTGCTGACGGTTGGGATGTCTGAATTGGATTTATTGAGGGTGCAAGGTTGTGGAGAGAGTAGAAGGTATGGGTTGTATGGGCTTGGGTTGTAAGCTATGGCTGTTGGGTCCAATTGGGCTTGAAAATTTGAGCTTGTGGATGAGCCCAAATTTGGAATAGAAAGGTTTGGGTTATTGTATTAGGTAATTTGTAAGTAGGTGTTTGGTATTGGGCTTGGGTTCGGTACATGTGTAGAGTGTGGACTCGGGTTTGGTGGGTTTTGGGTTAGGATTTGGGTGGGGCTTAAATGACCCGGGTTTGGGCTCGGGTTGGGTAGGGTTTCGGAGGTTCCCGAAACCACCGCTGTAGGCGGTTTAGGGCTAGGATTTTGGGGAGATGGATTAGGGTTTGAGGTTGGTGGAGGTGGGTGGGTCGATAAATGGGTCGGGTTTTCAATCCGGGTAGGGTTAGAGGTTTGGGTGGTGTCGGGTAGGGTTTCTGTACCCGAAACCGCCAGCGATAGCGGTTTAGGGCAAGGAGAGGGTTGCGGCTGGTTAGGGTTAGGGTTTATTGAGAGCGGTATCGGTAAACCAGAATGGTTTCCGATGCTGGAATCCGATGAGGTTGGGTGGGTCAAAAGATGGGTCGGGTTTCCGGGTCGGGTAGGGTTTGCAATCAGGTTAGGGTTTTCCGGAGTGGCGGCTAGGGTTTCCGTCGGCGAATCAGCGGTATTTCGCTGATTTCCGACGGACTGAGTAGGGTTTCCGGTGGCTTTGTCGGCATGGTTTTGAGTGGCGATGGGTTGTGGGGATTCGGTGTCAATGTTTCCGATGGCCAACACCGCCGGAATCACTGTTCCGATATCAATCCCACTGTTTTTTGTGGGGTTTGAGGGCTGTTTTTGTTTGCGATTTTTGTTGGTTTTCTACGGACGGTAATCCACTCTTTGTCAGTGGTAGGGTTGGTGGCCGGAGGTGGGGGGATGTGAGGTTGGCGGCTAGGGTTTGCAGAAGAGGAAATAGGTTTAGAATTACCTTGTGTCGCCTCCTCGAACCGCCGCTGCCTCCATCCTTTGCTTTTTCCGGCAACAAATCTGGATGCATCTTCCAACACCCATTCACATCATGACCTTGAAGCTTGCAGTGGGTACAATACTTTGGGAGAAAGTCATATCGATAAGGATACCATTTCGATGTAGCTTTCTCCCCTCCTCCAACTCTAATCTGAAATTTTGAGGGGTGCTCCTTTAACAAATCAATCTCCACCTTTACCCTAGCACAACTAGGCCGAGATTTGTTCTTGGTAGCGACATCAATAGCCAATGGCTTTCCCACAGCCGCCGCAAAGGAGAAAAGATGAGGTTCATTGTAAAAATTTGGTGCCAATCCTGGAAACGAGATCCAAGTGTGGGCTATACTCGATTCCTCTTCCGCACTAAACCATGGCTCCCATTTGAATGTTCTCATAGGGTGTGATTTTCGATTTTCTTGAATGAGAAAACATGGCTTTGACATCAAAGTCACATAATCTTCAAATAAGGAACATCGAATTAGAACATGTCGATTACAAAGCAAACCAATTTTAACCTCCGCCTTTAATTCACATTGCTTGGGGATTTCCGTTCGCAAATATTGAATTTCGTGCCATCCATGACCGAATTTCCCAACCACCGAAAATTGTAACTCTTGTTGGTGGATCGTCACCTCCAACTCTTGTTCTCGTAAATTGAAATGTTGGTTCTCCATGAAGATATTGGATGGTTTTCGAAGAAATTTGTGAGGGAATCGAAGGGAGGGGGCGAGAGGCAACCGTCGCCATTAGGGTTTGTGACGGCAACAATTGCTTTTGGATTAAGGGAAGAAGATTTGAGGATGTTAGCGTATGTTGGGGTTGGCATAGATGTAGGGGGGGTTGGACGACCTCGGGAGGAGGCCGTCCAGTGGCCGTCGTGGCCATAGTAGGCCGGAAAAGGTTGGCGCTGGTTTCGTAGGGAACAGCCGGAATCGCCCTCTTCTAGAGAGCGTTTTCCCGGCGTTTTCCCGAGGGTTTAGGGTTTAGGGTTTAGGGTTTAGGGTTCGAGGGTTCAAGGGTTTAGGGTTTAGGGTTTAGGGTTTTTTGTTTTTTTTGAAGCCACAGCCTCGCGGCTTGTGGTATTTTATTTATAATAATAAAGAAAGACAAGGGGCCCCAGAGGGGAAGTACAAGCAGGGGGGGACTAATCCTGTTACCCCACTAGACTATCCTATAAGGCCTAGAATTAAAATCTAACAAGAATGAAGAAAGAACGAACTTGACAAAACTAAATATTCTATGATCATCATAGAGTTTATAATGCACTCTATGATGATATTACAAATGATAATGCTAACATAGTGAAGAAATAATATAAGTACGAAAATATGATCATCTACCTTCGGACTTATAAAATCCTCCACCTGCGGCACCACTTCCTTCTCGTCCTCCAAATAAGAGTAAAACTGAATCATTTCTTCTTGGAGTTGATAAGTGACTCAGGGGGCCCAACATACTTTGAGGGATCCCTCATCTTTGACGCATCAAACTTGACTTTCTTCTTGGCTTCTCTCATTGGCATTTTCCTCACTGTCGGCATCTTACCATCCCAGCTGTTCTTCCTTGTGAGTCTTTTCTTTGAAGTCTGCACATTGCGAGGAGACAAATTCCCATTTTGAATGACAAGCATTCTTTCCGGGACAATGGAGTCTTCCTCGGCATCTGACCACTCTGATGTGCTAGCAATATTACCAAAGGGATCGGACATTACCTGTCTCTGCTTGGCATGCCGTGCTGCTTCAGAATATAGCTCCCCCAGTGTCTTGCCGCCCATCTCATCTACATTACCAGGCCCCCCCTGTGAAGGACCCTCTAGTAAGTGTACCTGATCTGAGACGTCTTCAACAGCAAGTGGTTCTGCATCCTCCTCAATAGCCTCATCTATCTCAGGATCCATGATATCTGTTTCCAGTGCCAGCTCTTCATCATCTGTGTCCTCATCATAGAGTCCATAAGCATCATAGTCCCGGAGTTATGTGCGAGCTCGCTAGGTACCGGACCATTTCTTCTTCGTCCTCTGTGGTTCCGCCCAATTCCACATACTCCTCTACACTCAGATACGGGTAGTAAAATTGCTTGTCTTCAACTGCAGCCTTAAAGGATTTCATTCCCAAGAAGTGTCCATGTTTCTCCATTTTCCTATCGAAAAAGCTTGTCGAAGCAACATGATGTCTTCTATCTCCGAACCATCTCCTTCTTCCCCAACTTCCTCTCCATCGGTCTCACACCATCGCTTTCTCTCACTGTCTGAGGGGGCAGGCGTGGCAGTACTAACAGAGGGAATGTCGGAATTGGCTTCATTTAAAGTGCAAGGTTGTGGAGGAAATGAGAAGGCATTTTTAAGCCAACTTTGAGTAGATGGGCTTTTTGTGATTGGGTTGTATTCTTGGGCTGTGGGATTAAGAATTGGCTTTGTAGGTGGGTTTGATGTTGAGCCCGTATCTGATATGGACTGTGGGCTTGGATTTTCAGATTGGGTATTTTTGGATTGGGCCGAGAGGGGGTTGGGTTGGGCCGAGGGGGTTGGGCTCGGGGTAGGGGTTGGGCTCGGGTTTGGGGGGTAGGGTTAATTGAATTTGTGGGCTCGGGTTCGGGTATGGGTAATGGGTCGGGTGGGTCGATTTCCGGGCCAGGGGTGGTTTCGGGTGGGGAATTTTTTGTCGGGTCGGGTTGCGGGTAATTAGGGTTTAGTGGGGGGGGGGGCGGTTTTGGGTAGCGGTTTAGGGTTTAGAGGCGGTAATGGGCGGGGAGTGGTTTCGGGAGGAGGGGGTTGCGGCAGGGGGGTTGCCGTGATTATTTCCGGCACCAGTGGGGTGGCGGAGGGGCGGTGTTCTGACGGGAAGGTGGCAGAATTATTGGTGGCGGGTTCAAGAGGGGTGGTTTTAGGGTTAGGGTTTTGAGGGTGGTTTTGGGCCAAACAAGGCCCAATGGAGGGGGCGGGTAGTAGGGTTTCTGGTTGGTGGTTTCCGGGAGCAGGGGGGGTCGCCGGTAGGGTTTCCGGTAGGTTTCCGGCGCCGCCTAGGGTTCCGGCGCCGCCAAGGATTCCGGTAGGGTTTCCGACGTCGGAAATTTTAGGGGGGGTATTTTTTGGTCGGAAAACAGGTTCCGACACCTGGACAGTGTTTCCGATAGCCCTAGGCTCCGGAATCACTGTTCCAGTCGCCGGAATTACTGTTCCAGTGACTTTTGAGGGTGGTTTTGGATTTTGATTCTTGTTTTTCTTATTTTTTCGAGTGACTGTAGTCCAATTGTTGGATGAGGCATGAATCAAAGCATTGGTGGTTGGGAGGGGGGTTTGTTGGCTAGGGTTAGACGAAGAGGGAGTATGGATTGAGGCCTTACCTTTGCCTATTGCCACTTCTGTCGCCTTTGCCGTCGCCACCTTGCCACCATCACTGTCCTTAGCTTTTTCCGGCCGTAATGCTGGTTTTAGATTCCAACATCCATCGACATCATGCCCTTGAAGCTTGCAATTAGTACAATATTTTGGCTTGAAGTCATATCTAATTTTTTGTAATTCGGTTGTGATTCCATCTCCTTCCCCCACTTGAATTACAACATGTGGGGGATGGCTTTTTAGCAAATCAAATTTCACTTTGACTCTAGCACAACTTGGCCTTGTTTTATTCAAAGTGGCCGCATCAATGGCAATTGGGGAACCCACTGCCGCCGCCAAAGAGAAAAGAGTAGACTCTCCATAGTAATGTGGGGATAATCCGGGGAAAGAAATCCATCCATATGCATATCTACTCTCCTCCGACGGATTAAAGGATACATCCCATTTGAAGGTTCTCATCAAATAGGGCCTATTCTTCTCCTTAATCTCAAAAGTTTGTCTTGACATCAAAGTGTCAAAATCTTCAACAATTGAGCAACGAATCAAGACATGCCTATCACAAAGCAAACCAATACGAACCTCACCTTCAATCCACATTGCTTTGGATGGCATTCTAGAAAGCAATATCGGCCATCCATGGCTAAATTTTCCAACAATTGCAAGTGTTAAATCTTGGTGATGAATCATCACCTCCACTTCTTTCCTCTCAAACCTAATCGTGGGCTCACCATATAGGTAAACAATAGGCTTGAGAGGAATCGAGATCGACATGGGAGAGGGGTCGCCGCAAGGCCTTGGGTTTCCGCCATTGGCAGTTTCGGAAATCTGCAAAGGCGGGATGGTTGGGGATGATTTGAATAGGTTGGAGTAGTTGAGGGGTTGCGCGGGGTTGGGGGGATGATGGCCGACCTCAGGAGGAGGCCGGCCAGTGGCCGGAATGGCCATATTTGGCCGGAAGTTGAAATCTGAAATTTGTCGCCAAATCGCCCTCGCCTTGGGAGCGTTTTCCCGAGGCGTGTTTCGGTGAAAAGTGGGGGGGGGGGGTTTAGGGTTTAGGGTTTAGGGTTTAGTTTTTTTTTTTTTTTTATAAGTGGGATTTCCTCGAACCGAAGCACATCTAGGTCCTCCCTCCTTTAAACACATGGGATACCCCTTGAGGTCCCGGGTTTAGGGTTTTTTTTTTTTTTTTTGAAGCCACAGCCTCGCGGCTTGTCGTATTTTATTAATAATAAATAAAGAAAGACAAGGGGCCCCAAAGGGGAAGTACAAGCAGGGGGGACTCATCCTATTACCCCACTAGACTATCCTATAAGGCCTAAAAAAGAAAACTAACCTGAATGAAGGAAAAAGGAACTTGAAAAAATCAAGTATTTAAAGATCATCACAGAGTTTATAATGCACTCTATGATGATGTTACATATGATGATACTATGATAAAGAAGAACTAACAAGAGGACAAAGCTATGTACTACCTTTGGCCTGATGAAGTCTTCAATACGATGTACCTTTTCTTGCTCATCCTCTAGATATGTATGAAATTGTATCATTGCTGGATTGATCGGAGTAATGCCTTTCGGCGAAACGCTCTTAGTGCCCTCGCACTTCTAATAGGCTCGGGGGCCCGACCTAATGCATTATATGTCGGGGTCGACACCTTCTCAATCGGTCTGTATACTGTGGCCGCTGGGCTATGTATAGACACAGTATCACCAGCAGTAAAGGATGATGATGAAGATACCTGTGAGTGTACCTCCTGTGGTCTTTCCGGTAGCTTCAAAAATGTTCTGGCCCTTGGTGCTTCTAAGACATAATCAGCTGGATCCTTGAACATGGTTGTCAGCGCCTCTGTCATGCCCTCAAGTTCTAATCCCTCCTTTGTAGTGAATCCTAGCATCCTTAGTGCCCTTGGGTGCAAAATATTCGCATCAAGTCGCACTATAGGCGTGTCGGAATCGATTGAGCCAACCGGGGACCTTGGCTCTCTAAAGTCCATAGTAATTTGGGCATACCCTTCTTCATCTGATTCGGCTTCCGCCTCAACACAATCATCACCCCACTTCCTCCTTTCACTACTTGAGGTAGGCAACTCACCACAAGATTGATTAAGCTTAACCAAACCTTCAAAGGAGTTTAAGGTACAAATAGGAGTGTATGTAGATGCTTGGGGATTTAAGCACGAATTTGGCTTTTGGTTTGGGTTCATATTGGGTCTCGGGTTTTGGGCTAATGGGCCGAGGGGGGGGGGGTCTCGGGTGGGGCTCGATCCCGGGTGGGGAGGCGGTATCGGTTGGGCCGAGGGGTTGGAAAAAATTGGGCTGGGTACGAGTTGTGGGCCCACATTAGGATTGGGCTGGTGAGCATGTGGGCCGGGTCGGGTTGCAGAACTGGGTGGGTATTTTGGGTGACCCGAAACCACGGTTGGGAGTGGTTTAGGGTTTTGGGATGGGCCGGGTAGGGTTAGGTTCTCGGGTAGGGTTTCTTGTAGCGGTTTAGGGTTTTGGGTGGTGGTTTCGGGTAGGCTGGGTGGCGGCGGCTGCTGGGTGTGGACCAGAATACCAGGGGGGTTTCCGGTGGGGTTTTCCGGCAGCCCAGAAAGGTTGCCGGTGGTGGTTTCCGGTCGCCCCGAAAGGTTTCAGATGGTTTGAGGGGTAGCGGTTTTAGGGTTAGGGTTTTGTGGGGAGGTGGTTTCAGGGCTAGGGTTTACCGGGTGGGTAGGGTTTTGCGGCGGGGTGGCGGTATTAGGGTTTAGGGGCCGGGAAGTGGTTTCCGGTAGGGTTTGTTGCCGAGGTTCTGTTTCCGGCGTCGGAATAGTGTTTCCGGCATGGAAAACTGCCGGAATCACTATTTTTTCCGCCGGAACAGTGGGAAAAACAGGTTTTTGTGCTGATTTTGAGTTTTGTAGCAAGGATTTTTTGGTGGTTTTGCTAGTAACAGTGGTCCATTCATCGGTTGTAGGGGGGTTTTGCGATTTAACAGGGATTTGAGAGTTAGGAAGGCTAGGGCGAGAAGATGAGGGGTTAGGGTTTGAGGCCTTACCTTTGTCCTTTGCTGCCGCCGCCACCTTCTCTCCGCCATCAGTTGTTGTTTTTTCCGGCAACAATTCCGGATGCAGAATCCAACATCCATGAACATCATGCCCTTGTAATTTACAATTGGGACAATACTTGGGCAAGAAATCATACCTAATCTTGCCCGAATGCATTTTTGTCCCTTCTCCTTCTCCAATTTGAATATTGTATCTTGTGGGGTGTTCCTTCCTCAAATCTGCTTCAACCTTAACCCTAGCACAACTAGGGCGAGTCTTGTTCTTGGTAGCCGCATCTATAGAGATTGGCTTGCCCACCGAAGATGCTAGGGACAGCAAGATCGATTCGACAAAGAAATTGGGAGCCAAGTTTGGGAAAGATATCCAAATCACTGCAAGGCTTGTCTCCTCTTCCGGATTAAACCACATATCCCATTTGAATGTTCTCATCAAGAAGGATTTCGATTGTTCTTTAATCCAAAAACTTGGCCGAGACATCAATGAAACATAATCTTCTTCGATTGTGCATCGAATCAAAACATGACTATTGTGCAAAAGACCAACCTTTACCTCTGCTTTGAGCTCGCATTGCTTGGGTATTGCCGTCCTCAAGAAATTGAGATTTGGCATGCCATGGCTAAACTTACCTATGACGGCAAAGTTTAGGTCTTGTTGTTCGATTGTCAAGGCCACTTCTTGGTCGCTAAGCCTTATGGTAGGCTCACCGTGAAGATAGTGGAGTGGTTTTCTCGGAAGTTCAAACTTTCCGCCATGGCTAGAGTTTTCGCCATTGGCCGAAAGTGTAGATTTGAAGAGATTGGCGTAGGAGATGGGTTGGGGATTGGTAGGGGTTATCGTCGGGGGCTGGACGACCTCGGGGGGAGGCCGTCCAGTGGCCACCATGGCCATCGGAAGGCTGGAAGTCGGCCGATTTGGGTTTTCGTCGAAACAGCCGGAAATCGCCCTCAAGTTGAGAGCGTTTTTCCGTGCCTTGTTTCGGTGGGGTTTGGGGTTTAGGGTTTAGGGTTTAGGGTTCAGGGTTCAGGGTTCAGGGTTCAGGGTTCAGGATTCGGGGTTCAGGGTTCAGGGTTCAGGGTGTAGGGTTCAGGGTGTAGGGTTCAGGGTGTAGGGTTCAGGGTGTAGGGTTCGCGTGTAGGGTGTAGGGTTCGGGGGTGTAGGGTGTGTGGGGTGTAGGGTTCGTGGTTCGTGGTTCGTTCGTGGTTCGAGGTTCGGTGTTCAAGGTTCGGTGTTCGTGGTTCGGTGTTCGGGGTTCGTGGTTCGTGGGTTCGTGGTTCGTGGTTCGTGGTTCGGGGTTCGGTGTTCGTGTTCGTGGTTCGTGGTTCGTGGTTCGGTTCGTGGTTCGGGGTTCGTGTTCAGTTCGTTCGTGGTTCGAGGTTCGTGGTTCTGTGGTTCGTGTTCTGTGGTTCGTGGTTCGGTGGTTCGTGGTTCTGTGGTTCGTTCTGTGGTTCGTGGTTCTGTGGTTCGGTTCGTGTTTTTTTTTTTTTTGAAGCCACAGCCTCTCGGCTTGTGGAGTTTTATTAATAACATAAAAAAAAACATGGGGCCCCATAGGGGAAGTACAAGCAGGGGGGAGACTTCCTATACCCCCACCTGGCTACTCCTATTGAGGCAAGCCTCCTAGCCAGAATGTAAAAAGAAAGAACTAGCTAAAACTAGATATTCTATGATCATCATAGAGTTTATAATACACTCTATGATGATATTACAAATGATGATACTAACATAGAGAAAGACTAATATAAGAACAAAGCTATAATCTACCTCTGGCCTTATAAAGTCTTCAATACGGTGTACCTTTTCTTGTGCATCTTCCAAATATGTATGAAATTGAATCATCCTTTACGTGCATAGGTCATTCTGGCTGCTTGCCTGTTCCTTGCTCTTCTCGCTTCTTCTTGGGCCGGTGTGAATGCCGTGTCTGTCTTCTCGTTGATTCATTCATGTCGTACCGCATTCGGACTTTCCATAGGAGCCTTTCCTTTGTCAAGCCTTCTAGAGTCAGTCTTCATTGTCCGCAACTTCCACCTCTTCATCATCACCCCATTTTCTCTCTTCACTACTAGCAATGGGTAAATCTAAGCACGCTTGATTTAGCACTACTAATTTGCTAGGAGGCGAAATCCGATGTGGTAGAAAAGATGGCATATTTGGAATTGGATTAGGTTGAGAATTATTAATTGGATTTGGACTTGAAATTGGGTTTGTGTATTTTAGTGTTGTGGGCCCCGCGGGTGTGTGTGGACTTGGGCTCGGGTTGGGGGTCCGAGTGGGTGTGGGGCCGGGTTCCGGGTTGGGTGGGGCCGAGTGGGCTGCTGGGTTGGGTGCCGGGTTAGGGCTGTTTCGGGTAGGGTTCCGTGTAGGGGTTTCTCGGTTAGGGTTTCCGGGTAGTATAGGGTTAGGGTTTGACGGCGGCAAAGCTGAATTTGCGCCGGATTCCGGGGGGATTTCTGGTGGCGGGGTGTTTCCGGGATGCGTGATTTCCGGAGTAGGATTTTGTGGGGTCGGGTTCAGGGTCGGGTTTGACCCGAAATTGGGTAGAATTGGGCAATTGTGCCCTAACCCCGGTTTAGGGTTAGGGTTAGGAGCGGCAGAATTAGGGTTTATTGGTGGTTCCGGTAGGATAGCTGGGTTTCCGGGGTGGTTTCTGACAGGGTTTCCGGTGGTTTGGGTCGCCGGAGTGGCGGTTTTTGGTTCCGGGTTGGGTGGGTTAGGGCTAGGGTTTCCCAACCCCGATATTGGATTAGGGTTTATTGGGGCGGTATTAGGGTTTGGGCCTGATTCCGGGAGAATGGGCCGGTTTCCGGTAGGTGTCTCGACGGAAATTGGCTGATTTGATGGGGGGCCTGTGTTTCCGACGGCTAATGACGCCGAAATCACTGTTTCAGTCGGCAGAATGCCAATTTCAGTGAGGATTTGGGTGAGAATAGGCTGTTTTGACGATGAGGTTTGTATTTCCGACGTCCAAAACCACTTGTGGGTTGTTTCATCATCGGAACAAGTGTTTTCCGTCACAACCAAAGGTCAAGTTTTTGGGTGTTTTGCTTTTTTCTTTTGTGGGTTACGGTGGTCCATTCCTGGGAGTGGTTTGGGGCCGTAGGTAGAGGTTTTGGGTTAGGGTTTTGACGGCTAGGGTTTGTAGAGGGTGTAGTAGGGTTAGTAGCCTTACCTTTTGCCGCCGCCGCCACAGTGCCATCACCGTCGAGCCTCCTTTCCGCTGTAATTCCGGTGCTCCTTCCAACATCCTTGAAGATCATGTCCTTGCAACATACAAGTAGTACAATATATGGGTAGGAAATCATAACGAATCTTGTATGAAATTGTTTCCATCTCCTCCCATGCATGATTTGTATGTTATACTTTTGTGGGTGTTCTTGTAGCAAATCGGCTTCCACCTTAACCCTAGCACAACTAGGTCTTGTTTTGTTCAAAGTAGCCGCATCAATTGCAATTGGCCTCCCCACCGCCGAAGCTATGGAGAACAAAATCGATGGGACATAGAAATTGGGAGGTAAATTGGGGAAAGAAAGCCAAATTACCGCCATGCTTGTCTCTTCTTCCGGAGTAAACCATATATCCCATTTGAAAGTTCTCATCAAAAAGGATTTGGAGTTCTCCTTTATCCAAAAATTAGGCCTTGACATCAAAGTGACATAGTCTTCTTCGATTGAACATCGAATCAACACATGCCTATTGTGCAAAAGCCCAATATTCACTTCCGCCTTCAATGAGCATTGCTTTGGAATAGCCGTCCTCAAGAAAGCAATAGAGGGCATTCCATGACTAAACTTACCAACTACGGCATACTTCAAATCTTGTTGTTCCACCATAGATGTAACTTCTTGATTAGTAAACCGAATTGTTGGCTCACCATGAAGGTAGGTGATTGGTTTTTGTGGAATTGGGGGGGGTAGGGTTTCGGCCAAGAGAAGTCTCGGCCAAAACAGTCCCGCCGCATTGATTGTGGGATTTTGTGACAATGTTGGAGTATGTAATGGGTGGGATTACAGTCGCCGGAGGTTGGGTGACCTCGGGAGGAGGCCACCCTGTATCAATCACGGCCAGGATGGCCGGAATTTGGTCGAGGTGTTGAAGAAGATGACACACCGAAAATCGCCTCTCCTAGAGAGCGTTTTTTCGGACCGTAGGGTTTAGGGTTTAGGGTTAGGGTTCAGGGTTTAGGGTTCAGGGTTCAGGGTTTAGGGTTCAGGGTTTAGGTTTTTTTTTATAGAAGCCACAGCCTCTCGGCTTGTGGTATTTTATTAATAATAAATAAAATGACAAGGGGCCCCAAAGGGAAGTACAAGTAGGGGGGACTCATCCTATTACCCCACGAGACTATCCTATAAGGCCTAAAAGAAATCTAACCTGAATGTAGAAAAAAGGAACTTGAAATAATCAAGTATTCTATGATCATCATAGAGTTTATAATACACTCTATGATGATATTACAAATGATGATACTAACATAAAGATAGGATAATATAAGGACAAAGCTAATGTGTACCTCTGAGCTTATAAAATCCTCAATATGATGTATCTTTTCCTGCTGATCTTCCAAATATTCTTGAAATTGGATCATTTCTTTGCTTTGGAGCGTGTGGTAATCGCCGTGGTAGCCGTAGCTAGTGTCCTCTTCTTTGCTTGCTTTTTGTTGGACTTTGCTTCAAATCTTCTTTGTTCTTGTCTGCACCGTTCCATGTATTCCGCATGTGGCAAATCCATTAGCGCTACAAACTCGTCATCCGTCATGTCCGGGTGATATGCATTTTTGAAGGCATGAAATTGTTTGTAGGTTATGTTATTTCTATAGATAGGAGCCCCTTCATCCGATTCCGCCAATCTTTCGAACTCGTCAAGCCCATCAAATCCACCACTAGCGGCTGCCTCCGCAAGTTGGCTAGAGATAGATTCAATTGACTCATCTTCTCCGAATCCCATTGCCGCAACCGATGCCTCAATCTCCTCATTTTCTTTCTCATCGTCACACCATCTCCTTCTCCGACTACTACTAGTCGAACTTGAGGATCCTTTCGCGGGGAATGAGAATGCTTTTTTCACCCATTCCTCAGCGACAGGAGCCTTAGTTTTAGGTGTGAATTCACTAGAAGAAGAGATAGGTCTTTTACCTGATTTTGTCGCATTGTACACAGTTCCATCCAAAGCAGCAACAAAGTCAGGATTGGCTACAGTGATAGCCATGCAACTGGAGCTCTCGGTGGATGATTCAACCACGACTTGTCTTCGTCCCGCTGTACCGGTGATTTCAAGTATCTCATACTCTTGTGTCCGCCCAACAATATTCTTCTTTGGATTTGAATTTGTGGGGGTGCTTATTGGGCTTGAATTTGGGTCGGTTGGTGAGCTCGGTTTTTGGGCTGATATTGTATTCGGGTTAGGATATTTTGGGCTTGGGTTAGGATTGTTTGGGCTCGGGTTGGGGGAGTTTCGGGAGGGGTTGGGTATTTCCGGGTTGGGTGTTTCTCGGGTGGGTAAGGTTGGACCCGGATTTGAGTTTGTGGGTAGGGTCGGGTTGGTTTGTGGGTCGGGTTTTGTGGGTGGCCCTGCTTGGTCCGTCACGGGTTGGGCCGTGATGGGTTGCGATTGGGTCATGGTTTCGGGTCGGGTTAGGGATGATGGGCTAGAATTCTGGGTGGTTTTTGCTGGTGGGGCGATGTCCGGAATGTCCAGTGGTTGGTTTCCGGCAGGTGGTTTAGGGTTTTGGGATGTAGTGGTTTCGGGTAGAGAGGTATTAGGGTTAGGGTTTTGGTAGTAGTTTTGGGCCATTCCGCTAGGGTTAGGCCCAGCAACCACCACAGCTGCTAGGGTTTCGGGTGGGTGGGGGTGCCCGGACGGGGGAGGGTCTTTGGTAGGGTTCCGGTGGGGTCGCCGGCGCCGCCTAGGGTTCCAGTGGGGTTTCCGGCGCCGCCAAGAATTCCGGTAGGGTTTCCGGCGTCGGAAATCTCAAAAAACGTATTTTTTTGTAGGATTGTATTTTCCGTCGCCTGGACAGTGTTTCCGACTGCCAATGACGTCGTTTTCACTGTTCCAGTCGCCGGAATAGGGATTTCTTTCAAAATGGATAGATTGTTTGTATTTTGGGGTGGGTTTGGGTTGCCTTTTCCATTGGTTTTCCGTCTGTGATTGACGGATTGCCATTCGGGGTTGGTAGGGTGAGAGGTAGAAGAGATGGGGGGATGAGTATGTTGGTGAGACTTACTTTTTTCACCTCCTGCCGCCGTCAAACCTCCTGCCACCGCCGGATTCCCTTTGTTTGGTCTCAATTCCGGATTGAGTTTCCAACATCCAGTTGCATCATGTCCTTGTAGCTTGCAATTTGTACAATATTTGGGCAAGAAATCATATCTAATCCTTTGTTGTGTAGATGTAATTTCCGCCCCTTCACCCACTTGAATTAACACACTCTTGGGATGGCTTTGTAGCAAATCAACTTCTACCTTTACTCTTGCACTACTAGGCCTTGTTTTATTCCTTGTAGCCGAATCAATGGATATAGGCTTGCCCACCGAAGCCGCCATGGAGAAAAGAGAGGATTCACCATGGAAGTGCGGGGGCAATCCACGGAAGGAAATCCATCCATAAGCAAAACGTGTCCTCCTCCGGATTGAAAGTAACATCCCATTTGAAAGTTCTCATCAAGTAGGGCTTGTTCTTTTCCTTTATTTCAAAGGTTTGTCTTGACATCAAAGTATCATAATCCTCCGCAATCGTGCATCGAATCAAGACATGTCTATCACAAAGCAATCCAATATTCACCTCCGCCTTCAAACCACATTGCTTTGGAATCAAAGTTCTCAATAACCCAATTTCGGGCCAACCATGACTAAACTTGCCAACAACCGCAAGCTTTATGTCTTGTTGATGAATCATCACCTCCACTTCCTTCTTTTCAAACCTAACAGTAGGCTCACCATGGAGGTAAACAATAGGCTTGATTGGAATCGAGATGGACATGGGAGAGGTACCGCCGCAATGGCTAGGGTTTCCGCCATTATTGGCAGTTTCGGGGGTTAATAAATTCGGGATGGTGGGGGATGATTTGAAAAGGTTGGAGTAGCTGAGAGGGTGCGCGGGGATGGGAGGGTGATGGCCGACCTCAGGAGGAGGCCGGCCAGTGGCCGGAATGGCCATTTTTGGCCGGAATCGCTGTTTGGGAAAAGTCGCCGAAAATCGCCTCAAGTTGAGAGCGTTTTTTCGGACCGTGTTTCGGTGGGGGTTTTTTGGGGTTTAGGGTTTAGGGTTTAGGGTTTAGGGTTTAGGGTTTAGGGTTTAGGTTTTTTTTTTTTTTTGAAGCCACAGCCTCTCGGCTTGTGGAGTTTTATTAATAACATAAAAGGAAAACATGGGGCCCCATAGGGGAAGTACAAGCAGGGGGGAGAATTCCTATACCCCCACCTGGCTACTCCTATTGAGGCAAGCCTCCTATCCAGAATGCAAAAAGAAAGAACTTGCTAAAACTAGATATTCTATGATCATCATAGAGTTTATAATACACTCTATGATGATATTACAAATGATGATACTAACATAGAGAAAGACTAATATAAGAACAAAGCTATAATCTACCTCTGGCCTTATAAAGTCTTCAATACGATGTATCTTTTCTTGTGGATCTTCCAAGTATTCATGAAATTGAATCATCCCTTGCGTGCATAGGTAATCCGAGCTGCTGCCATATTCCTTGCTCTTCTGCTTCTCCTTGGGGCGGATGTGTAAGCCGTACTATCTTCTGTTGATTCAATCATGTCATCAGTGGCCTGACTCACCATAGGTGCCTTTCCTTTTTGGGATCCACTGGAACTTTCTGCATTGTCTGCTACTTCTTCTTTTTCATCATCACCCCATTTCCTCCCTTCACTACTAGAAGTGGGTAAAACCAAGCTTGCTTGATTTACCACTACGAGTTTGTTAGGAGGTGAAATCCGATGTGGTAGAAAAGATGGCATATTTGGTGTTGGAGTAGGCTTTGAATTAGTAATTGGATTTGGGCTTGAAATTGGGTTTGTGTTTTTTGGTGTTGTGGGCCCCGCGGGAGTGTGAGGATTTGGGCTCGGGTGGGGGGGCCGTGTGGGTGTGGGGCCGGGTAGCGGGCTGGGGGTCCGAGTGGGCTGCTGGGTTGGGTGCCGGGTCGGGCCAATGTCGGGTAGGGTTCCGGGTAGGGTTCCGGGTAGGGTTTTCTCGGGTAGGGTTTCCGGAATTTAGGGAATTAGGGTTTGGCGGCGGCAAATTGGGATTTGCGCCAGTTTCGGGGCACTTCCGATGGTACAAAATTCTCCGGCAGTGTGTTTTCCGGTGAATGGTTTTTTGGTGGTGGGTTTGTCATCGGGTCCGACCCGAATAGGCTGTGGTAGTATGCCCTAATACCTGTTTAGGGTTAGGGTTAGGGGGCGGTATTAGGGTTTGGTTGGTTTTCCGGTAGGTTTGGGGGGTTCCGTTAGGGATTCCGTAGGGTTTCCGCCGGTATGATCGCCGAGTTAGGTTTTGGGTGGCGGAATTTTCTGAGAGGTTTTTTTCTGGGCTTGGTGGTTTAGGGCTAGGGTTTCCCACTCCCGGTTTTGGGTTAGGGTTTTGGTATGCGGTATTTTGGTTTAGGGTAATTTCCGGGATGCTGGGATGGTTTCCGGCAGGGTATCCTGGATGGTTTTCGATGGGGATTAGCTGTTTTGACGTGGAGGCTATGTTTCCGGCATCCAAAGTCGCCGGAATCACTATTTCCGGCGTCAGGACACCAATTTCAGTGAGGATTTGGGTGAGAAGTGGCTGTTTTGACGAGGGGGTTGTTTCCGCATTCAAACTTGCCGGATTGTTGTTTCGTGTCGCATCGGAATTGTATTTTCCAGGGATTCCAAAGGCTGTTTTTGATGGTTTTGATTTTTTCTTTTGTGGGTGACGGTAGTCCATTCTTGGGTGGGGTTTGTGGCCGTACGAAGTGGTTTTGGGTTAGGGTTTTGATGGCTAGGGTTCGTAGGGGGTGGAATAGGGTTAGCAATCTTACCTTTTGCCGCCGCCGCCACTGTACCATCACCGTCAGGCCTCCTTTCCGGTTGCAATTCCGGGTGTTCCTTCCAACATCCTTGAAGATCGTGTCCTTGCAAATTACAAGTAGTACAATATTTGGGTAGGAAATCATAACGAATCTTATATGAAATTGTTTCCATCTCCTCCCCATTCATGATTTGGATGTTATACTTTTGTGGGTGTTCTTGTAGCAAATCGGCCTCCACTTTAACCCTAGCACAACTAGGTCTTGTTTTGTTTAAAGTAGCCGCATCAATTGCAATTGGTTTCCCCACCGCCGAAGCTATAGAGAATAGTATCGATGGAACATAGAAATTGGGAGGCAAATTGGGGAATGAAATCCAAATTACCGCCATACTTGTTTCTTCTTCCGGAGTAAACCATATGTCCCATTTGAAAGTTCTCATCAAAAAGGATTTGGAGTTCTCCTGTATCCAAAAATTAGGCCTTGACATCGAGTGACATAGTCTTCTTCGATTGAACATCGAATCAACACATGCCTATTGTGCAAAAGCCCAATATTCACTTCCGCCTTCAATGAACATTGCTTTGGAATAGCCGTCCTCAAGAAAGCAATGGAGGGCATTCCATGACTAAACTTACCAACCACGGCTTCCTTTAAATCTTGTTGTTCCACCATAGATGCAACTTCTTGATTAGTAAACCGAATTGTTGGCTCGCCATGTAGGTAGGTGATTGGTTTTTGTGGAATTGGGGAGGTAGGGTTTCGGCCAAGAGATTTCTCGGCCAAAACTGTCCCGTCGAAAACTGTGGCATTGGGATTTGTGTGTGTGACGATGTTGGCGTATGTGAGGGGTGTAGAAATAGTCGCCGGAGGCTGGACGACCTCGGGGGGAGGCCGCCCAGTGGTTGCCGTGGCCAGAATGGCCGGAAATTGGTCTCGGAGTTGGTTTTCTAGGAATCGCCGGAAATCGCCCCAATTCTTGGGGTTTAGGGTTTAGGGTTCAGGGTTCAGGGTTCGGGGTTCGGGGTTCGGGGTTCGGGGTTCGGGGTTCGGGGTTCGGGGTTCGGGGTTCGGGGTTCGGGGTTCGGGGTTCGGGGTTCGGGGTTTAGGGTTTAGCGTTTAGGGTTTAGGGTTTAGGGTTTAGGGTTTAGGGTTTTTTTTTTTGAAGCCACAGCCTCGCGGCTTGTGGAATTTTATTAATAATAAAATAAAAGACAAAGGGCCCCAAAGGGGAAGTACAAGCAGGGGGGAGATTTCCTATTACCCCACGAGACTATCCTAAAAGGCCTAAAAGAAATCTAACCTGAATGTAGAAAAAAGGAACTTGAGATAATCAAGTATTCTATGATCATCATAGAGTTTATAATACACTCTATGATGATATTACAGATGATGATACTAACATAAAGATAGGATAATATAAGTACAAAGCTAATGTCTACCTCTGAGCTTATAAAATCCTCAATATGATGTATCTTTTCCCGTTGCTCTTCCAAATATTCTTGAAATTGGATCATTTCTTTGCTTTGGAACGTGTGGTGATCGCCGTGGTAGCCGTAGCCATTGTCCTCTTCTTTGCTTGCTTTTTGTTGGACTTTGCTTCAAATCTTCTTTGTTCTTGTCTCGCACCTTTCCATGTATTCCGCATGTGGCAAGTTCATGAGTGCTACAAACTCATCATCCGTCATATCCGGATGATATGCATTTTTGAAGGCATAGAATTGTTTGTAGGTCATGTTGTTTCGTAGACGGGGGCCCCTCGTCCGATTCCGCCAAGCGCTCATACTCATCAAGCCCATCAAATCCGCCACTAGCAAATACCTCCGCAATTTGACTAGAGATAGATTCAATTGACTCATCTTCTCCAAATCCCATTGCCGCAACCGATGCCTCAATCTCCTCATTTTCTTTCTCATTGTCACACCATCTCCTTCTCCGACTACTACTAGTCGAACTTGAGGATCCTTTCGCGGGAATGAGAATGCTTTTTTCACCCATTCCTCACGACAGAGCCTTAGTTTTAGGTGTGAATTCACTAGGAGAAGAGATAGGTCTTTTACCCGATTTTGTCGCAAAGGTACACGTTCCATCCAAAGCGCCCACAAAGTCGGGATTGGCTACGGTAATAGCCATGCAATTGGAGCCCTCGATGGATGATTCAACAACGACTTGCCTTCTACCCGCCGTACCGTTGATTTCAAATGTCTCATACTCTTGAGTCTCGCACAATAATTTTCTCGCCTTGGGGTGCTTATTGGGCTCGGGTTTGGGTTCGTGGGTGGGCTCGGTTTTGGGCGAAATTGGGCTTGGGTTATTAGGGTTTGGGTTCGGCCGGGGAGGGTTGCGGGTAGTGCGGGTGGGGTCGGTTAGGCGGGTCCCGGGGTAGTATATGTGGGCCTGGGTCGAATATATTGGTAGGGTCGGGTTGGGTTGTGGGCCGGGTTGGCCGACAAGTGGGGGTGGGCCGAAACCGTTTGGGCTTGGGTTTGGTTTTGCGTGGGGGCTGGTTGCGGGTCGGGTTGTGGGTGATGGGTCCGAATTTTGTGGACTTTTTTCTGGTGGGGTGGCGTCCGAGGAGGTTTCCGGGTAGGGGTTTCCGGTAGGTGGTTTAGGGTTTTAGGGATTGGGGGTTTCGGGTAGAGTAGTATTAGGGTTAGGGTTAGGGGTTTGGGCCATTCCGCTAGGGTTTGGCCCCAAGCAGCCACCACACCGCGTAGGGTTTCGGGTGGGTGGGTCTCGCCCGGACGGGGAGGGTGGCTTTGGTAGGGTTCCGGTGGGGTCGCCGCGCCGCCTAGGGTTCCGGTGGGGTTTCCGGCGCCGCCAAGGATTCCGGTAGGGTTTCCGGCGTCGGAAATCTCAAAAAATGTATTTTTTTGTAGGATTGTATTTTCCGTCGCCTGGACAGTGTTTCCGACAGCCAGTGACGTCGTGTTTACTGTTCCAGTCGCCGGAATAGGGATTTCTAGCGAATTGGATGGGTTTTTTGTGTTTTGGGGTGGGTTTGGGTTGCCTTTTCCAGTGGTTTTCCGTCTGTGGTTGACGGTTTGCCATTCGGAATTGGTAGGGTGAGAGGTAGAAGAGAGGGGGGGATGAGTAGGGTGGTGAGACTTACTTTTTTTCTCCTCCCCGCCGCCGTCAAACCTCTTGCCACCGCCGGATTCTCCTTGTTTGGTCTCAATTCCGGATTGAGTTTCCAACATCCAATTGAGTCATGTCCTTGTAGCTTGCAGTTGGTACAATATTTGGGCAAGAAATCATATCTAATCCTTTGTTGTGTAGATGTAATTTTCGCCCCTTCACCCACTTGAATTAACACACTCTTGGGATGAACTTTAAGCAAATCAACTTCTACCTTAACTCTAGCACTACTAGGCCTTGTTTTATTCCTTGTAGCCGAGTCTATAGATATAGGCTTGCCCACCGAAGCCGCCATGGAGAAAAGAGAGGATTCACCATGGAAGTGTGGGGGCAATCCAGGGAAGGAAATCCATCCATAAGCAAAACGTGTCTCCTCCTCCGGATTGAAAGTAACATCCCATTTGAAAGTTCTCATCAAGTAGGGCTTGTTCTTCTCCTTTATTTCAAAGGTTTGTCTTGACATCAAAGTATCATAATCCTCCGCAATCGTGCATCGAATCAAGACATGTCTATCACAAAGCAATCCAATATTCACCTCCGCCTTCAAACCACATTGCTTTGGAATCAAGGTTCTCAATAAACCAATTTCGGGCCAACCATGGCTAAACTTGCCTATGACCGCAAGATTTAATTCTTGTTGATGTATCATCACCTCCACTTCTTTCTTCTCAAACCTAACAGTAGGCTCACCATGTAGGTAAACAATAGGCTTGATTGGAATCGAAATGGACAAGGGAGAGGTAGTGCCGCAATGGCTAGAGTTTCCGCCATTGTTGGCAGTTTCGGGAGATGACAAAACCGGGATGGTGGGGGATGATTTGAGGACGTTGGAGTAGTTGAGAGGGTGCGCGGGGATGGGAGGGTGGTGGCCGACCTCAGGAGGAGGCCGGCCAGTGCCCGGAATGGCCATGGAAGGCCGGAAGGAATTTTTTGGTGAAGTCGCCGAAAATCGCCTCAAGTTGAGAGCGTTTTCGCGGACGGGGTTTAGGGTTTTTGGGTTTAGGGTTTAGGGTTTAGGGTTTAGGGTTTAGGGTTTAGGGTTTAGGGTTTAGGGTTTAGGGTTTAGGGTTTAGGGTTTAGGTTTTTTTTTTTTGAAGCCACAGCCTCTCGGCTTGTGGAGTTTTATTAATAACATAAAAGAGAACATGGGGCCCCATAGGGGAAGTACAAGCAGGGGGGAGAATTCCTATACCCTCACCTGGCTACTCCTATTGAGGCAAGCCTCCTAACCAGAATGCAAAAAGAAAGAGCTAGCTAAAACTAGATATTCTATGATCATCATAGAGTTTATAATACACTCTATGATGATATTACAAATGATGATACTACCATAAAGAAAAACTAATATAAGAACAAAGCTATCTTCTACCTCTGGCCTTATAAAGTCTTCAATACGGTGTACCTTTTCTTGTGCCTCTTCCAAGTATGTATGAAATTGAATCATCCTTTACGTGCATATGTCATT